>CM049375.1:18384881-19078181 GCA_026937815.1 Etheostoma perlongum | reverse complement strand
TGTTGCCACTGAACATCATCCGAGTTTTGCAGAATTGTCTAATATCAAAGTTTGTTTACAGCTTAGACTGACACAGCTGATAATTGACTAAAGGATCAGACAGCGTCAGCCAATTTTACCGGGACTTCAGCCCCGAAGGCTTTGAGTGTAGCCCCAAATGTATTTTTGAAAAGTTGACTGCCAAATATGAAACCAGACCATGGTCTATGTAAACCTCCAAAATCATAAGTTGCCTGGACCATGGACGCTCTGTGCTGTGGACATGCTGCAGCAGATGTGACGTTTTTGTGCTATGTGTATTTCTGCCGTAGTTTCGGTTTCCACCTTTGATGTATAGCAGCATAAAGCCACTTCCCTAAACTTTGTCTCATTCTCTCTACTTATGCACAACAACAAAACAACAACACACAGCGTTGCTCACCAGCCGGTTGCATGCAGCTAAAGTCACAGGGGTAACATTAGCTTACAAGTAGCCTGCAGCGGCACCTTTCCAGGAACTATTGCCACTGCCGGAGTCGGGCGGTAACATAGAAACAACAGAACTAGATCATCCCTCTGCTTCCTTGAAGCTAGCAACATGTTGCCTTCTCTCCCCACGAGTTATGTAACAAACAAACAAACAAACAATGGTAAAAAGCCTTTGCGCTTCGACGGAAATTTGGTGGTGCATTCAGGTGGATTTGTGGATTCCATATTCCTTTTAAAAAGTAGCCTATTTATTTCTTTATATTCCAATTTATTTTATTTAACTCAAATCTTAATCTCAAGAACTAGTTCATGAATGTGTCTAAATATTTGTCAGAACATGAGCATAACATGGTGGGAGCATGATGAACTGTTTGCTGTGTGGTATTTCTTGCTTATGGACTTGAACAAAAATCTGTTAAAAAAAAAGTTAATAATTAAAAAAAACTCTGCTTCTCAGGGTTTACGCTAGACTTTTTATGAGGGCCAACATGGCATTCTAAAATCTTTGGCCAACAATCAAATCTGAACTGGACTTTCACTGTCAGCGCTCATGTGACAATAGAGATGAGATTATTTCACTTGCTGTACAACTACACGTATGCCGGCCTATGTAAACCCTGCTGCTTCTTCTTCACCTTGTTCACTGTAATTGGTTTAACTGATATGTTTTATTAAGTGTCAAAAAGCACCAGCGGGGCTTACACTGTACAATCTGTCACATAGGGTGCGACGGCAAAAATGGGTAATGAAGGAACAGAGAAAAAATGCCTTTGCAGCTGACACAGGTGAGTGCAGACAATGAAGTTACTTTACACAGATGATTAGATGGAGAGCAAGTTGTTCATTTGCACTCTTTCACCCTGGGGTCGGAAGTGTGACACAAGGCGTTTGTTCATTTTTCCACTGCTGATGTCAGATGTTTTTGTTTTTTTTTTAAATCAGCACCATTGGTCTGTAAGTAGTGCATGTGTGGCTCAGACGAGCGGTAATGCTGAGAATGTGTGAAATTGCACTTGTTATGGGGGAAAGATGAGCACCACAAAAGAAGCATTGTAAAAGTTTGGATTAGCTAGATTGGAAAACACCAGTAACAATTTCTTATTCCCACAAAATCTACCAAAAGGTTCTCTTTTTCCAGCCTTTAACCTTGGGAATATAGAATAAATATAAGATGGCAAACACTCTTCCCACTTGATAGTTATCATTTAAATGATTATATCAATAAAGTGTTAGGTTCCAATGTTATGAAATTTAAATGTTAAATGTTTTTTTAGATATCTTAGAGATAGCCTGGAGGCTGAATCCCCTCATTTTCCAAGAATCAGAGAATAGCTATTGTGTTGGTATTTGTTAAAACAGAAGATTAAAAAACAAAGCTGGGGCCAAGTCTTGGCACTAGAGATGGTCTGATACCATTTTTTTTGCTTCCCGATACCAATTCTGATACCTGAACTTGCGTATCCGCCGATACCAAGTAGTGATCCGATACCAGTGTGTCATATATTTGGTTATGTTTTAACACCTGTATGCTACTATATCTGTATGGATGTGATATGATTTCTATCTTTGTTGTCGGTGTGGCTCAGGTTTAAGCAAACAATGAATGCTGCAGAACTTTCTTTTTTTATTATCCAGTTTGAAAGTCAATAATAACAGAAAAAGAACATAAACTACTTTAACATAGATTTCCTTAGGGGCTTTATTATGTGGTATCGGATCGGTGCATAAAAGTACAGTACTTCACTATACTAGTGTTTGAGGCAGTATCGGATGCAATACCGATATCGGAATATCTCTACTTTGTACTGAGGTCCCACTCAAGTTTTGAGATTGTCCTCCCAAGAAGCATGACAGCATCAGTCGTTTCAGCAAATACCCCAAAACATGTTCATGCTGAAGTGACAAAGGAGTTATAACACAAGCAAAAGAGGAAGTTGGGTGACGTGGTTATAAAGTGACACATAGGTCAGTGGATGGATAGATGGATCAACAAAACCTCTGCCTTTACAGACTGATCTCATGAAATGACGTATGTATGAGACGCCAATTCGTATGCCATTATTGGCATGTTATCAAGACGTGTACTCTCTTTGTAGCATGTTCATCAACGCCGTTTGGCCTTCATTGACTTACATTACCTTGCAATAGCGTGTGAATTTAGTATTTAGTAGCGAGTAGTATGAAAGTTAAAGGTCTGTGATAAACCTAAATTACAGACCTCTACATGCTTTGTAAGTAGGAAAACCTGCAAAATCAGCAGTGTATCAAATACTTGTTATCCCCACCATGGCCGCGGAAACTAGGGGTGCGGAGGGTGCTGCAGCACCCCCTAGCAAAAGGACAAAGAGCTCCAACCATAATTAAAAAAAAACTAAACAAAAACATTTAATTTTAATAAATTGATTATTAAAATTAACCTAATCCCATCATTCATCATTCAGTCATTCAAAATTAAATGTAATACACTGCGTGCCTCTGACGCTGATGAGTGAAGATAGAACTTTCCCGGCGGGTCGCTAGCCATGGTACAAAAGCACATTTTGGATTTCTTTCTAAATCAACTACAGGCTAAAAAGCCTAAAAGATCGGAGGCAGAAAACTTAGCAACTGTAACCAAAAGATGTAGCAGCAGCACCTCACCCCCACACTCCCAGAGCGACCTGCTAGCAACAGACAACCAGGCAGCTGAAGTTGTTAGCCAAGCTAGCAGCACCAGGGCAGCCGCGGAGGAAACCTTAACCATGTCAACTCAGTGCTGCAGCCTCGGGGTCACATTTTTCTTGGTAGACGTTTTGGAGATGAGGATTTTTTTGTGTTTTTTGTGTTATGAATGCAGCACAAGGTAAGAATGCTGGTTTATTATTATGCTGCCGCCGTGCAGTAAATTGGCATCAACTGTTCAGTAACAGTTCAACTGAAAGTTTGTACGAATTATTGGAGATAATTGTGTTTTTTTACACTCGAGCAAAGCCTACTTACTGGAAAACCAGAAAGAGGTTGCACCTATATTTAATTATCCTACCGTATTGTTATAAAATGATTAGGCCCTGTTAAGAACTGTTAATACAAACGGCCCAATATCTGTATGCCTTAAATTTGCTATTGGTGTGCTACAAAAACTTAGGGCTGCATTCCCCAATTTTAATGTTTGTGTCAGGAGTGACTGGATTGCTTAACTTTCATTTGATTTAATATAATTCAGTGATGTGTTTATTCAGTGCCATTGTTGCAGCCCTGTGCCTATATCCTGCGTTACTCGTGCCTAGTTGGTTCTGTCTTGTGTTATGGACTTTATTCTTGTTTTTATGCTTGTGGAGCGTGTACATGTGTTCCAGTTTTATTATCGAAGCCTTAGTACTGTTTTGACACCACAAAGTGCCTTTGTTTTAATAAAGAGATATTTTGTCTTCATCTTGACAGTGTGGGTAAGGAAGAAATTTATATATGGTTGAATAGCGATAATGGTCTATTATTTTCTGGTGTTTCCGGGTCAGTAGTCTATAGTAGGCTAATTATTGTCTATTTATAATGAATTGAATCTCTATGCAGCTCAATAAATTGTGATGGATGCAGTTAGGTGTGTTTTGGTTGACGTTGGCTGAAAACTTCACTCTGGAAATTTGTCAGCAACCCCAATTCAAAATATGTTCCCGCAGCTTTGATCCCCAACATATATAAAGAATGAAATAACTTTGACTATTTTATAAGTACTGTATATATATATATATATATATATATATATATATATATATATATATATATATATATATATATAGATCTATAGGTGTATATCAAGCAAGATTGATAAACAAATTTAAATCTGAACACACACTTCTGCATCTGTAATACATGGCTTCCATTCCATTATGCTCTCATTAGTGTCCAATGGCATCTGGCACACACACACACACACACACACACACACACACAAAGAGAATATTTTATTCTGCACGTTGCAGGCTCTCTGGTGGTCTAGTTGTTAAGGTGGTACCATGGAATACAGGTCCTGGGTTAATGTCCGACCTGGGACCTCTATTACATTTCATTCCCCGTCCTTTTGGCTCTCAGTTTTGATCATTTCTCTACGGTCTTCTATCCAATAAAAGTGGAAGTGTTGGTGTACATTATTGAGTATGGTCTAGGCCTGCTCACTGAGCTGCACCACTGGCGTTGACAGTAAAAGACAGTTAAAGTTAAGGCAATAATGTTGCACATTGAGTCTAAAGTCAAACATTTAGAATACACTTTGTTGTTAAAAAAAATAAATATGAAAAGGCTGCTCCTCTATTCATGTACAGAACCAAAACATTCTCATGAACAGGTTTTTTTGATATTGTACGAAAACTTATGCACACTAATTTGCTTTGACATCCTACAAAAATTAGGCAACTGCCGGCTGGTCACAACAACAGTTAAGTTTATGCACCAAAACGATACGATTCTACAAAAGATTGTAGTTTGTGAAAGGATGATCACAGCCGTTTAAAGATCACTTGCATACAATGAGTAATACAATTCAGGCAATGCCAAAAAAGCCTCAGCTTGAGGAAAAAAGGTGAAAATGTGTCACCTTTACTGTATGTGCTTTCTCCCACTGGTCTGACTGAAGGTGAGAAACAAAAAGGTGACATTCTCAGATACCATATGTGGAAGACAATCACATACACATATGGCATAGTCTAAGCAGCGTTGTTCTTCATAAATGAAAATATCAGATTTGATTTTGACAATACACAGCATAGAAACACCACATTTTCACATTCAGTTCTGGAGCTACCAGAGACGTGTAGTTGTCTGACTGGCAGCTATTTATGTATTTAGTTAGTACACTTTGAATGGATAGATGATTTGACTTTATACACACACACAAACACACACACACAGTCCAACTATGGTCTTTTTTTTTTTGGTGACTGACACTTGTATCCCTAATGACACATAATGATAATATGTGCTCGTCCATTACTGTAGTGGTCAGTGTTAAGTAGCTTCTCTACACAGGCTCTTAGGCCATTCAACCACCCAGAGACCTTGCTTTATACTTCCAGAGAGCCCCTGTTATCCTCTTATCAGCAGCAGGTATGTACACTCTAATGGTAAGAGTTTGATGTCTCTGCAAAGGTAAAAGTTTTAGAGATTTGGACATCCTACTATCTTACAGCAGATCGACATTGTGATAACAACAATGACAGTTTAACCTTTAGGTGTAATAGTAGAAAAGGAATGCCTTTCCCGTGGGCCTTCTCCACTGTTCAGATGCTGAAATAAAGAGTTCATTTCAGGTTTTCCATTTCATAATCCACAGTTCAATGTAAAGAGGCTTCATTTCAAAACCTTTTAGGGCCTCATTCATTTTTATGAGTGTTTTTCTTGTCAGGTCCAATTCTTGTCTCTGCAGCTCCAACTCTGAAACTATCAAGAAGCCTTTATTTTCATTTTTGAATAAGAATCAAAGAACCTCTAGGTGAGGCCGCAAAGACATCTTACAAAATATTCCTTTGGCTGGTAATGTTTACTTGGCATGGGCCTGTGCCCAGAGGCAGCAGCCCTTATTCCCTCTCTGACACTAGTGTTGTCTTGCGCTACAACAGGAACCCTCTGTGCCCACAATTAATTTCCGCCAGAGCCATAATATTCCTCTGGCGTCTGCATGAGACTGGCAGTGGCATTGAGGTACATGGTCTTTGAGCCTGGTCTTTAATAGACATCTATTCTAGACGTTCCTCCTGCCCACCCAGCATTTAACATGCAGAGACCTTTCTCTCCACCTTCCTACCTCCAAATGTTTTTCAGTTTAATGTTGTTTGCAATGCATATACTTACTAATACGTTTGATGGTTAAACATTGAATCAGTTTAAAAAGGAAAAAAAAAGGAAAACAAAGCATTGTTCAGAACACTTTGATGATGTGGAATAAATGTTTAATATATGCTAATAATATGATCTAAATTCTGTAACACATATTGAGTTCTTAGTGATTAAAGTTTCAGTCCTCTCAAAGTAATTTAAACCACTTATACTCCTCAGATGACATTTGAACAAACCCAACATGGTGAATGTCTCTGTCTGTGTGGTAATTATCTTGAAACTTGCTCTGTGCCTTTGAAATCACTAAATGAAAAGCCACCAAGGCCTCTTTCTGAAGTAAACTAATTTACATCAGTTTGTTTAGCTAAATGAGGCCTTTGGTCTTCAGTGTGTGACTTTTTAAATAAAAACTAAATAATTACATCTGATACCATCTCATTATTATCATCAGGGTGGCAGTAGCTCAGTCCGTAGGGAGGTGGGCTGGGAACCGGAGGGTCGCTTAAGCAAGGCACCGAACCCCCAACTGCTCGGGGCATCTTTCCATGGGCAGCCCCCTCACTCTCCTATCTCTCCATTAGTGCATGTATAGGTCCTGAGCATGTGTGTGTAATTCAGGCCTATGTGTAATGTGTGTAATAACAACAGAGTGTAAAGTGTAGTTTCCCCTTGTGGGATTAATAAAGTAGAATAAAATTAAAAAAAATATTCACAGAACACTACTACAGGACAAGGTAAATGTTGACTATATAAAATGGGTCATGGTTCGGTGCACGCAGCCACACGCAGAATACTGGTATGTAATGTGGAACCAATTGTTTGCATGCGTATGTTTTATGAAATGAAATATAATGAACACCATAATCATTCTTTAGTCATCCTCGTTGACTGTTTTCTATCCTACATTAAAGAAGGAAAAAAACTTGCTCGTCACTTCAGCTTTGAACAAGAGGATGGACAGTCCATTAAATATATGGGGGATTTCTTTTGTGTGTCCGATTATTATGAATTATTTCTACAGGTAAAATGTAAGATAATATACGGTAGGGAAAGCAAAGACATTTCTCCATTCTCAGCTTAGGTGGACACTAACATTACTGCTGCAGTGTTTTACCATTGCACTTTAGCCTAGGAGCTAGCAGAGTTCCTTTTGCTTATAAAGTAGCTTAATTCCGACAAAACCGCACGGTTGAATTTTTGCCTGCATGCACGGTTTGTAGCCTAAAACAGAGCAGCCTATATTAGAGAGAGCAACAAGTAATGGACTGCTAAGTTACCCTCTCTGCTCTCTGTCTGCTCAGCTCAGATGCTAGACTTGGTATTGTTGGTAAACCTTTATATTTTTTAATTTTTTTACACTTTGACAATAGAGCTTTCTGAACTGTCTGTGAAATAAACATATGCAACACATGAACCTGCCATTCTCACTCTAACTTACCCTACTCTTGTTACAGTTGGATTATGGTTAACCGCCATATCGTGTAACTTCTTCGCCACGGTAAGAAAAAAATCTATACCATCACAGCTCTAGTTGTTGGATGTGAATGAAAACAATTGAACTTGCTAACGCACATTAAGATGTGCCAATCACCAGGATAAGGAAAAAATAAACTAGAGCCCAACTTCTTATCCCTTCTGCTTTCAAGCAGCCTTTAGCAAAAGCAGAATGGGCATTTACACTGGCATATAACCAAGGTGAAACTAATTGTAACACCCCATCTAACACACAAGTTGTATTATTTTGGTATAATTCTATTTATTTATGTTATTACGAACTGTTGTCTTTTAGTAAAAGTGTTTGTTCAGTGTAATACAGACATATTTGAAATGTTGCCTTTTTTAATAAAAAAATATGAACATTACACCAAAGTTGCCAGTGGGCAAAATGCTACCTCAGTCCCCACCAAGAGGAGTATGTCCGTCTTTGACACTTGCACTACTGCCTGTTCAAAATAAATGAGAAACGTATCCTAGACTTTTTTTTCCAATATATCAAACTCTTATCGAAAAGTGACTCCTAAACCGAGGTTTGAACCAAACTGTGAACAATCTGTGTAGCCCTACTTTATATTTTCTTATATGAAAGTTTGCCACAGCACCCACCTGGCCATCCCCTTTTAATCAATACTGTGTGCTGATGCGTGTGTCGTTGTGAGATTATTTTATCTTTCATTTGTGAATGACCTTTATGTGCAAGCTTTGCAAGGAATGTGAGAAAGCCAGCCGTCTCCTGTGTTCTTTGGACAGCAGACAATGTGTCATGGGCTTCAAACGGTCTCTGAAGTGGGAGGGTTGGGTGTGAATTCAAAAATACCAAGAAACAACACACTAAATAAGAGGCTACTATTCATCCTTACTGGCATGGTGGGATCTAGCGCCATACAGAGGCAACTATATAGTAACATGGATCATGCTATTGCAATAATATATTGACTTTGCAGTATCCGCTGTTGATGACAATGCATCAGCTGTCTAGAAACAGGAAACACATATGAAGATTGGAAGCTTGTGCTAGTCAACCACTTGTGAGGTGATAGGAGGATATTTTGGCTCGCTGGTCAAGGAGCCCTTTGATCATCCCATTAACCATATATTCAAAACAGTGGAATGTTTTGTGAGGCTACAGGAGAAATGGGACATTTTGTGGTCATGATTGCTCTATGCATCAAAAAAAAAAAAAAAAAAAGCACTAATAATCATAATTGGATTCCAGGTTGAAACATATAATAGTTAATGGTGAGGTAGGAAAATTCCATATATGTGATGTTTTCTTAAGCCCATACGAACAGATTCCTTGACAGCGCTGGTTAAGGTAAAGTACGGTGTTTATGGAGGCCTACAGAAATCTTGTCTGTAGCTTCACACACATCCAACAGGCCACTGTGGGAGACAGTCTGGCTGCCCCTAACTCAACAAACATTGTCACAGCAAACAAATCTGTTCCCAATTTTAATGTGATCAAATAAATTACAGAAACATTTTCCACAGGCTATACTCTTTAACTGAGACATTCAGCTTGCTAGTGCCAGGGAGAGAAACATTCAGCCAAGATATTTCTCCTTCAGGAAAAGCTCGGTGAAGTCATCCTTTCTATCTCTGTGACAGTGAGCGACTGAGAAGTTTAGCTGTCTCTTGAAGCTCCCCAAACATTTTGACACAGTTAGGGCAAAAGCAACATGATTATTTGTGCGGTCTCCTTCACAGTAAATATGCTCTGCTGCAGGGAATGGGAGTAAAACCATGACAAGCCCTTTAAAATGTATGACGTGCTAGGGATTCTTTTCCCTTATGACCGTATGGGTCTTATTCTGGCGGCTGTTTAAGGCGTAATGCCCACCCCTCTCGTCCTAATCGTGCCCTCCGCACAGAGAGCCTGGCAGACCTCACATCCAGAAAAACCTGTTGATAAGTGGTTGGTGTTGAGGCAGGGATGAGGCCTGGAGATGAATCTTGGGCTCAGGCTGATGATTAACCGTAGTTGAAGGAGTGTGGGAATAAAAAAAAAAAAATCATCAGGCTGATGATTAACCGTAGTTGAAGGAGTGTGGGAATAAAAAAAAAAAAATGTATGGGCATATTCAGGACTTTTGTGTATGCCTGTGTAATGTTTTAGAAAGCCCTTGTCTGTTATTTGAAGAAAAATGCATGCCACAATCAATGCCATCAGTAGTTTGAGAGTCAGAAGCGTATGTATTCTCAAAGATTTTTTTTTCTTAACGTTGGGCTGGCAGTTTGGCCGTGTATGGTCCAGCCAGTGGTGATACACTCCTCTGTCCTCGCTGTTGCCTCCCACCGTGCCCCTTAAAAGAGCAAGGGTTCATGGGAATGACCAATGGGAAGCATTGCTCAGCTACTTCCCACAGCCAAGAGACAGCTGTAATCTTTTAACCCTTCCCCCTTATACGAGTTTATAACACACACACTTTCTTAAACACAATGGAATTTGTAGGTACACACATTTGCGCACATATACGAAGACACATTCCACAGTACAGTTCCTCCCAGTCGTGCTATGATACAGGTACTGAATTTATGGTGTTTCTGCTGCAGTGTCCTAGATTGCCTCCGAACATTCATCACTGGACCCTCCATGGCAAGCTTAGGCCACTGGCCTTCACTCAAACCCCATCCCATAGCGCCAGTGGGGCACTGATAAAACAAACAACACACTTCTGCCTACACAGTGACCCTCTGAGTCTGCATATTAAGACTAACTCTCTACCATTCCCCTTAATATTACTCCCCCCCTCATTTCACTCTCCTACCCCTCCCCCCTCCAGCCCCAGTAGACCTCCTTACCGTTTCCTCTCAATCTCCATCAGTGTGTTGGCCAGCCTCCTCTCTTCACTTTCTTTTTTATCCGTTTCTTTGTGCTGTGTGATGAAGAGGATTTTGGTAGTTACAGTAACCGAGGGGGTTGAAGGGGCTGGAAAAGGAAGAGAGAGGAAAGGAGTGAGTGGGAAAAAGGAAGGCAGGGAGGTGGATAAGGAAGGGTGGGAGGATAGCGGGCTCCCAGCATACAGACCTCAGAGGAGTGAAGTGAAAGCCAAGAGTGTTCTTCTGAGGAAGTGGGTTCAAGATGTATCTCTTTTGTTCCAGCACAGTCATCACTCTGCCTTCCCTGCTCTCATACAGTACATGGACACTTTTACAAAATGTAAAATATAGTGTACGGTAATGTATGTACAGTACAGTACAGAGTAATGAGTGCAAAATCATTTAACATCTAACTATTTTCAGTGACACTTTGTAGAGACAAAAAAAAAGATAATCTGTTGAGATCTGTTGATTTAAAATTAACTCCAACAATGAAAATAGGGCTACGATATACGTATTTAATCAAAATAATATAAAAATGTTTACCCTATATACATTCTTTTCTATATATCGTTTAATGCAAATTATTGAAAAACCAGAAGCACAACTGCATTGGAGGATGCTTTACATTCTGATCCGTGCTTGATCCTTGATATGTTTATTTTGCACAAAAGTTCTTAATAAAAATGAGAAAACACTCATTTTTGATCTGTCAAGTGTTTCATTCACACAGTAATAGGTGTGAGGGATGTAGGTATCGTAATTGTTTTTGCATTGTTTCTAAAAAAGCAGTTATTCGCCCTAGAATCAATTATTATTTATTTTTTACCAATTATTGGCCTAAATATTTTCTGTTTTGGTACCGCTAACAGCGATTACATCATATCCATTTCCAGCTAAACAGACTGAAAAAAATGCAAAAACACGTTATGTATGTGATGAGCAATCTTTTTAGAAAACAAATAGTTTTTTAGAAACGTCTCATGATATATTTTCTGTAGAAGTGACTTATTCAACTTTTGCTTTTGTGTGAAGACCGTTTCACATTGTAGTAGGTTGTGTCCTATTCCCAAATTATATTTGTTGTGCTTGCCGCCGAGCTCAGCACAAAACAGGCAAGGGTTTCTAAATTGACGTCATACATGCGCCAATATTTGACTGCACGTCCTGTCTGCGCCTGGTGTTTATATTAGATGTGTAGTATACGCAACATTATGGTGGATACACACGGGATACACAGCGATTCCAGTAGCGATTTTGTGGCCAAGATGTTTCTGTCTTTGAACAAAAAGAAAGCCTTGGCACTTGCCCACGTTGTGAGGATATACGGAGGAAGGCAGCAGCAAGAAGGGAGACCCTCAGGTCCAGAGAGCGGTTGGGGGAATTCCGGCTGGTGAAGGAGCTCCGCTTTCACTGTGACTGGTGACAGGGGTCATTTTTGCTCAACAGGGACCAATTTGACAGTCTGCTGATGAGAATCGGGTCTACAATTTCCAGGATGGGTTATGAATGTTTTTTCTATTTTGAAATAAAATGTTGCATTTCAACAATATGTGTCATTTCATGTTTACATAAATAAGTAATAGGAGTTATTGCAGATGGGTATAATAAAGCTAAGCTATGAGTCTAAATTCATACATTCACTCATACTCTTGAAAACACGTAATGCACATGTGCTATCAATTCCTCCAAAACTGGAGCGTACACACTTATAAATGGATAGTTATTCTGTGTAAAGGCCATATACCTGCCCATGTAACTACCTACATGTGAACTTCAATGAAAACAAACATGAGTTGTGTCAATCAGTCCAAACATATTACATCATATAGACGTACAAATATATCCTGCAAATACCTGTATGGAGCTGTACAATCAACTAGACTCTACAATCAACCACAAATCAACAATCAACCAAAGGTATTTGGTTTTCACAGCTCACAACAGTACAGCTCTTCTCATTTGCTTTGGCGCATTTCTCAGATAAGCGATGACAATAATGTGTCATTCTGAAGGGAATGTGCATTGCTCATTACACTATACTTCCAGCGTGAACTTTTAAATATGGACAACAACACAAAGCAGTTTCACCATCTAGGTATAAACAAGGGTGTCAGTTTGATTGGGTGAAATGGGTATAAATACTTGCTTTGGACACATAAACTATATATTTCCAGCAAGATACACCCTTTTGCATGTCAGTCACTATGCAGTGCAGTTTACACCAACTGTTTTAAGAAATACACTCACTGCAAATAAAAATGATGATTTGACAAATGCACCAAACTGAGAACAAATGTAACGTAGTTATGATTGTATTTCAGCTGAGAGATGTCCATGTTGATTTCACATAGCTAAAACAAACCTGAATGATTAAAATAAAAAGGCTACAAAAGCTACACATCTGGCATGCCTATTATGGTGGAAATATGCACCCCAGCATAGTGTTGCATCCAAGGTCTCTGTACGACCTCAAACTTGTGTCGTAGGCTACAGCTCTGGGAGATCGTCAACGGCCAAAATCAACCTCTCATCCTGTTGTAGACTAGGACAACGGGGGGAAATGGTATGTGTTTACACTGAGTAATGTCTGAACATACGTGGTACCTAATAATTTCCACCAATTATATTAGATTATTATAATAGAGTTTCCATTGCAGCCAGGTACGCATTACGAGCACGCTACAGTACATTTACAGCTCTACTCTGTACAGTATGTGTGGTTCATATTAAAAGACTAAAGCATGATACAGGACAAAAGATTTGTAATAGAATTATGAGATGACTATAGACCTATGATTATGAGATGACTATAGACATACATCATCATTTTTAGGAATAAATTGTCTTTTGGCCATAAGAACCTTTTTGTGAATTGAAATCCCACCACCCTGTTGGCAACATAGGATCATGACTTGCATTTTGACCACAGGAATCTAGTTACAGCTTTGGTTCCTGGGCTACAGTTCCTCTCCCCCTAAAAAGTCCCCTGTGTACTTTCTGATAGCCCAGAAAATATCGACACGTGATAAATTAAAAGATAACAAATGGCTTCAGTCCTTCAACCAACTATGAGGTGACATGGACCGCAACGAGTGTGATTGGTCCGCTTGGCTGGGTTTAGTCTCATTTCCCCCCCATTCACTTTTTTCCAGGTTCTCCTTCTCTGTGAACATGGGTTAACTTTTCCTGCTACAGCTTTCCAACCACAGTCAAACTTACTTTGGCTCTGCATAAAGTCCACGTACAACCATATATCAGCCTTAACACATTGATTTAGTGTGTGTGTATGTGGGGGGGGATCAGCAATGACAAATATGCATTTCACTGGTCCATCAATTTAATCACAGGTAATTTAAAAATTTTAAATGACAATCAAAAGTTTTAAAAAACTCTTGCAAGCGCGCATGCTCATGTGAAAGTGCACCAGCAACATTAGTCAAGCATTGCCTGTCTCTTAAAAAGAACAGGACTTAACATTGCCTCCGTATGCTGATTTAATTTGATAAAACAAAGGAGAAGTTTTTTTGATCACAGAGTTGGTAGCAGCGTCCATTGAGAATTAGAGAAAGAGAGCATGAAAGTGAGAGAGAGAGAGAGAGAGAGAGTGTGAGGTGTTCTGTAGCTGTTCTATAGCAAGCCTGTTCTTGCGTCTGCCTGGTTGAGCTTGGAGGCGTTAATGTCTCACTAATCACATTAACAAACAACGCTCACCCAGTCATGGGGATGGAACAACATGCATTCTCTCCATGGCTTAGGAATCATCCGCTTTTTGCTCAGACAGAAGCATTATAGCGTCAGCAGTTAAAAACAAAGATTCCTTGATGGGATCAGGGGGAGCTATCAAGAAGTACTGGTCCCACAGTTAGCTGAAAAGATTTATCATCTGTTTAGTGCTGTAGGACATTGGAAATGAACAGACAATACAAGGATATATAATATGAAAAAGAGCAGGAGACTGCTTTTGCTGACAGTTAGTCAAGGCCTGACTTAAAGTAAGATAGGATCAATTTGGAGAATTGAGAGGCTCAATGTGTAAAGGAGCTTAGTGGAGGATGGCTCTTCAGAGCTATGGCTGTTATAGCCAAAGGAGAAATGAGTTGATGTATTCAAGAAAGATGCATTTTTTTGGCAAATGTGCAGGCAGAAAGGGGGTGGAGAGTGAATGTATTGGTGTCTACAATCAGTATTCTGTCATGAACTCTTAAATATAGTATAGCAAGGAACTGCTTGATAACACAAACTTGTGACAACAATGTGTCCTAGTTTTAATCACCTCTTCTATCTGTGCTGCTCACAATGAGTAGATTAATTAATTGTCATTCAAGTAGTAACACACATTCTTAAATTACGCTCTTGACTAGTAACATTGCTGACATACTGTAAATCTCTAAAATATGCACAAGAGACAGAATCTCAATAGCATTAGTGTCCACCACGGGAAGCCTAACTGTCACTTCTGTCACTTCTGTACAATCCCCTTCCTTGTGTTTAACTGGTCTCACACATTCTTTGCCGGCATCTGTGCCATCTCAGAAGCGGGCCCTGTCTCTTCTGCCTGCCCACCTCCTAATGTTATTTGGCAGAACAAAAGCTTCGGCGCTCATGCCAACAATCCTGCCGAAGGAAGTTCTTGGGCATACGAGTTGAGTTGTGGTGGAGGTAATATTACAGCTCTCAACAGTGGCTGCCTGTGTGTCAGGCTATGGCCGTAGAGAAGAGGATGTTTGTCATGTTTCTTTTGTTTGCTGTGCATTCTCCTCTCTATATGCTCGCTCCTCTGGTGTCTGGCCTGTCTGTCCTGCTCCTTCTTGGCTTTTTTATTTCACTTTCTGTCTATGGATCCTCACCTCCCCCTCATATTGTCATATTCTTTGTTTGACATCTCGTTTTGAGTTGTTGTTTCTCTCTCTCTCTCTCTCTGCTAGTGTCTCTTTGATGCCCTCATGGTTGGTTGAATGACTGAAGCCATAAGGCTGTTCCACCCACACACGTACGCTGAGCTGAGCTGTCCTGTGCTGCGCTGTTAATTCTCCTGCTCAGCCCATCTGAAAGAAAAGGGAGAGTGTGACTCAGATGCTAAGGTGGGTGGTATGGGCCCAGGTGGGTGGTTAAATAGGCTAACTGTAGCTTCTCCAACGCACTCACTTTCACTTGGGAGATATTCTGATAAGCAGCTAAAACACGGCAAATTGGAGACGTGAACAGCTTTCAAATGTGATTTACAGTTCAAAGATCGTCACCGTTGCATCTTGTTTTGGAGACAAACCAAAGCTCTTGATTTGATTTGCTGGGATGACTGTTACTTACTATGATAGTCAAAATGACATTAGCGGATCAGCATTATCATAATCATCCAAACCATGCAGCTCTTAGAGTTATTTTCATATTTGCTGCATCACAAGAAAGTGTTTTGGAATGGATATGTATAAATTAAATGTTTAACTTCATTAGATGTTTTGAATCAGTGTGGAGACTGCAACGCTATTTTACAAACTTCAAAACACGCTAAGATTATTAAAATGAAATCAAACCAAAACAAACAAAGTAGAGACATCAGATTTCACTTTTGTGGTTGTGTTTTGGTTGCGACAAGATTTAGATCTAGACTTCTTTAAAGATTAAAGTTTAGCATGATCTTATAGTCTTGAGGTATATCAAATTTAAATCATATGATAACCTTTTGCTGGAGGCCCACAAGTCAAATGCTGATAGACAACAAAGTGCTTTCCTCATGGGAGAAGCTTTAAATTTTGCCCTAAGTTATAGATTTAGATTTTCACTTCTACCATGGGTAATTCTCCCTGACAGGCTAAAGTGACTAAGTAACATTGCGTGCACTGGGGGAAACTGCAACTGGCTTATCTTTGAACGTGATTATCTTTATATAATTTGTCTGTCTGTAAAGCAGAGTGTGAGTCACTATCTGAGGGCTATGCAACGTCTCTTTTCTAAACTGCACAACACACAAAGCCTTGGCTGGACTTTTACCTTGAACTGACAGTGTTCTATTAAGTGAAACTTCAGAACAGAGATACTGCTTTGTGACTCAAACATTAAATTTTGTGTAAAAATGAAGATGGACTGTACATTTTTTCCACTTAGCATTAAAGCAAATGGCAAGGAATCTTTATGTAAGGCTTTTTATTCTGTAAATATTAAGGGCTGCCTAAGATGTTATGTTCTCATGGCGCTGTTTGGTATTATATCAGTTTTTCAGTACCAATGACTCAGTGATTACTTTGGCAGGATTGGAAATGTATGACTTTCAAAACCTAGTTCTGTAGACTCTTTGTTTTAGAAATAATGCCACTCCCTTTGTATTATCAATTTATCAATGATAAAGGATGGATAAAATGTCTCAATTTTGTCGTTCATTCTTTGTCCCTCTCGAATACAAAACAGTCTAATAAAATTCCGTAAAGAGAACTATGTGAACATGAATGAGAGTAAGTGAAGAAAGAAAAAATCTCATAAGCAGGACATCAAAGGTCATCATTGCTTATTTCACTAAGTTTGTTGTTAAATATGTTCACTTTTAAATACTTGTTTAGAACAGAGAACTTATAGTACTTTCACCAGTTAATTTTTTTAAAGTAATATACGACCACAAAAATCTTGTTTGTCTATTTCTGTGAGCACATGCCTTACTTGTGATAACACCCAGCCATCCTTAATATCAAAACACCAAAAATGGGTGAGCAAAATGAACATCTAAAGTCACTAGGCAAAAAAATGGTAGCATCTACAGAGACATGATGTAAAAGAGAACTGCACAATTGGTGTGTGCAGACGTAGTTTTTTAAAAATAAGCGCACGTGTGACTGACCAGTGTTTCATAACTTATTATACTTTTTGTTAATGTGATGAATGATGAGATTAATAAAATAACAAGAAAAAAAGTGTGATAACAGCACAGCATCGCTACAAGCTTGTTTTTGTGGCAATATGGTCCTTTTTTTTACACTAGAACACCTAGTCTGACGAAGATATCACCAGTCCTGTCTATCTGACACCTGCAACCATCTGTTGGGAGCCCGTGGTGGAGCCTTGATGGCTATGCATTTGGGTGGTAATTGAGCCTGAAATGTGCTTAATAACGATTGTCCTGCCTAATACGCCACATCAGTAGCTCAGAGCACCGTGACAACCCTGAGCAGCTGAGACAGGCAGGCAGATAGAAGAGATGGGCAGAAGCCACATTTCTCTTCCTCATTAGCTTCCAATAACTTGGAACAGCCCACATAAATGCATCACTGGGAATCAGCTAAGAGAAAGACACTAGAGTAATAGATCTTCTGACATGTATCAGTCCTGCTATGTTCTGTGAATTTTCTATTTTATTTTGATAATATAATCAGGTATCTGTTTGGTTTGTTAGAATGCTTACAACAATGTACATGCAGATATTGGATTTTATATTCTGTCTTGGTATTTGCCACAGCTAAAAATTTAAAAGTATAATTAGAGACCCAATTCAAAATGTCCCATTCTGTTTTCCCCAAATATCATACAACATAAGCCCAACCAAATGGCCAAGCTTTTAATACAACCACGACAACTGAGATAAGCCCTGCTTCTCTTAATTGGTCTCATAATGAACCTCCTTTTCAACATATTTGTCATGTTGAAATTGATCTTGGCTGCATTAGCAATGAAAACATCCGCTGGGAATGTGTCCGCTGTGTTAAAAAGTGGGTGTAAAATGAGTTGTAGGTATTAATACAGTGTAGTTTGTGAGGGGGGCTCTGTTCACCATGACAGCTGCCCCAGGAGACCACATGGCAGTAAGAGGTACTTGTCAACACTGGGTTAGAGACAAAAGGCAAGCATCTTCCCGGTCCACAGGGGACAGTGTGTGGGATCAGAGGGCGTGATATCCTGTCCAATGCCCCCGCTGAGGATCCAGAAAACTCCAACTCTCTGCACCTGTCAGCCACCACCGGGAGGTTTGATGGTGTCACACTCCTAACACAAGAGGAACGCCCCACTCCTGAGGTGTACGTGTACAGTAATCATCATGGCTTCCGTTTCAGATCTGTAATCAGTCATTCAACCTGACAAAAGCAGTGTTTTTGCCTGTGTGTAGAGTTGTGTTGAAGCTGAAGAGATTGGGTGCTTGGGGTTTTGGAAGGGTAATTGCCTCACAAAACCAAACGGAGTCATGAGGAAATGAGCATCCTCAGAGAAAAATCGGTCTTACAAAGTAACTCATATACACAACAACTAGAGCCTGCTGGTGAAGCATTACTTATTCCCTCTCAACTTCCTCAGCTATTCATTTCCCAGTCTGTTCAACTTACAATGTGTGGGTGCCGCTAACTCACCCAGCCGCATGTGTAACCTGCTCAGCAGTAGCTAAATGTTACTCTAGGGATATAGCTTCATAAGAGCAATGCCATGCATCACAGAGACCACATTTAAATACCAAATATTGCCCATTCGTTTCTCTCTCTCCAATCGCAGAGTAGTGCACAGCACTGTGTTTAGCATAGGCCAGAGGGATTTGAGCAGGCAAACAGATGGGACCTGAGAAAAGGTATGGATAAGGTACAAATACAGGAATGGGAATCCCCTGGGAGCATCCTTCTTATTCTTGCACCCACTTTCATGGTGTGTTTAGTGCCCTACTCTGTATGAATTATGAACAGACTCAGAGACTGATTGTGTGAAGCCCTGAATACAAAGTGTACTATGTTGAGATGAGAGTAGTAAGCATTTCTCTGTGCATCAACTCATTTTAGTTTGTTTTACAAAAGGGATTTTGGTATGTGATCCTGTTCTTTTAAACTGAATACAAGCCAAGCTGTATATGTAATTGTTGCATGAAGTTATTCAGATATCCTTTATCATAAAATGCAATTTAATTCAAAAACAGCAAAGAAAGACATTCTACCTCCACATCTCTTGAGAAGTACTACACTAGGTGTATGGCAGCGCAGCAATCACAGCAATCAGCACTCTTATTTCAGGATTTCTCTGGACTGCACAGCACTGACAAAACATGTAGGAGCAGAGCCGACAAATCTGGATACAAGATGGGCACTCTGACCTTCCCCTGGCATGCCGCCCACAGCCTGCAGACCCACTCAATGTGACGGGTATCTGTGCGTCTCTACAGAAATCGTGGCAGGCATAATTGTGCCTCCTGTCCAAGTGCGAGGATGATATTCTTAAGGACCTTTTCTCTGTGAGACACGAACAAGAGTACTCATCCTCATCTATGGATCAGACCCCAAAGGTCCCTTGCTTTAGTTGAAAATATAATGAGACATTGTTAACTCAATTTTCACATTGTTTCAGAGGAAATGAAAAAGACTTTGCGTGGGACTGCAGAACATCACTAGCCTTTAATTCTCTTGTCTGGAGACTGATGTGGGTTAACAATATGACTTTGATAATTAAAATGTCAAACTTCTTATTCTACAAATGTCCTTGTAGCATGGTTGCATTGCTGTATTTTATACTATAAATCCAATGTGTTACAGAATCATTGTTATTTAGGTGGTTTAAAATTAAATACCTTATTTCATTGACCAGTGAAGGACAAATGATTGCATATATTGTATGAGTGAGTAAATGGATGTATGTAACAAAAAGGTGAAGACGGACAAAAAGCTCTGCTCCTGTGTTATTTATGCCTTTCTATGTGTTAAAGGGGTGCTTACTACAACCATGGGTCACTGAAGATGCCATTTTTCACACACACACACACACACAAAAAAAGATTGGGCACCCTTCAAATATACCCCTGCAACAAAGGACGATTCGTGGCACTAGCACATGTTGTCAAGGCTGAGGTCATGGTGAACCATGTCACAGTAAGCCCAGGAAACAAATGAGATGGGTCTATTATGCCAAACCCTGGTTACATGGACACATTTAGGGACACAGGGGCTGTCTGCTTGGAACGAATCAACTCACCCTGCTGGCAGAGTGTGTAAGAGAGAAAAGGTCTTGTTTTACCCCTGTGTCTCCCCCCCCCCCGCACACACTAACGTCCATCGACTACCACATCTCCATTTAGTGCTAATTTAGAGTCTCACTCGCTAGTACACACAAAGGGTGTAAGTGACCGTTTGCAACGGACATCAACAACCACTAGCTATAATAAAAATAAAATATATATATATATATATATATATATATATATATATATATATATATATATATATATATATATATATATATATATTGTGTAATGAACAATGTGAACATGAAAATCCTGGCTGATTTGGGGTCAATCACATGGTGCATGTATGTGAATTGCTTGAGGGGGCAGCTGCTGGTCTGAAACTGCTTGTCTGTCAATCACTTTCACACATGATGTCTGGAATGTGATGTTAAGATGCCGGCCTAAGAGCCACAAGACAAAACACAAAATTATTGTTCTGTTACTACTTCCACTACTGCTTCTGTGTTTAAAGACTTTCACATATGTATGTTGTTCCTTTATTTACAGAGTACATCTGCCCACGCAGACCAAGTGTGTATGCCCAATGGGACTACAGTGAGAGCAGGTATGGGGTGCAAGGGAATGTTGTTTTCCTGCTCAAAGACTTACTGCCTCTGACGAGGGGAAGGAATTTAAAAGTCCCAGTCTCCTTGGTAACAACATGCTTTCTACAAAGCCCAATCTCAACTATTTAAATTGCTTTAATCAGTGAAATGATCAACACAATTACATCAACAATGCAAACATGTGAATAAGCAGTTCAGCATTTATTTCTGTCGGAGCGGAGGATTGCGTGTTGGTGAATAATTGGCATTGATGAACAACACAAAGCCACATGAAGTTATGGCACATTAACCAAGTATTTAGCAGTATTAAGTTCCTAGTAGGTTTCACTTTTCAACAGTAGCACAAGTTCTCACTTTTAACTTTTTGCAAATCTGAATTAAAAAGGACACAAAAAAAGACCTGTGGTCTTATTAACAGAATCCCTTTTTTCAGCTTTACATTATGAATTCCTATGAGCTACACTGGTAAGAAATACCACAGTTAAAAAGGTGTAATCCTTTTTTTAAAACATTTTCCCCTACAAAATAACTACATTTTGCCTAATATCAGACTGAATTGTCAAAATAAAATAATGGACTAGCTTCTATGAAAACAACACATATAGGCAGCTTTGCCTGGCCATAACCATACTTTGAGCGTGCTCACTGAGTTTGAATACACAGTTGCAGATCAAATGTAACTTTTAACCTAGTCTATGCACGTTTAACATGAATAAATGTTACCTTGTCTTAGATCGGCCTTTCTGTGTTTACATTATTGCAATCAGTTGATAAAACTTTTTCAAATACAAAACTCCATAATCTTAAACACACTTTGCTTTCATGTCATAATTTGCCAAACCGCCTTTATTACGCACAGCGGACTAGAGTAGAGTTTTATTTATTTTTTGGTTTATCCTGTATTTTAACTAGCACTATTTTATGTCTTAGATTCTCATGTAGTTTTTTTACATTGGATTTTCTGTTACTTTAACAAGCCCCAAACTATTTAGTGGCAACAACTGCTTTTGTTAGTGTTGTGCATCTGACAATAAATAACTTAAAACTAGATCCTGAAATTAGCCCATTTATGTACTGAATAGAGAATTGATTTTGAATCGGAAACCATTTTGAATCAAATCGTGACCCCAAGAATTTAGAAAGTAGGCACCAAGTGACTAAATGAAACACTAAGCAAAGACAGACAACCCAACAGGTATATTTCCAAGCTTAGCTACAGTATAACACATCATTATAATCATCTACCCACCCCATGTCCTTCCTCAGTACTAAACAACTAAATTGATACCACCAGAAAGCGTGCACTTCACCGCTGACACGGTGAGGGGGATTTGGTCCTGTGGGGATATAAATACCTGACGAATCATGAAATGCCTACCACAGAGATGGAGGAGAGGCCAATCAGGTGAATAATGGCCATAGTTTTTACACAGTAGCCACCAGTACTGGTGGCCATCAGTAGTAATGTCCACCTTGAAGTGTGCTGTTTGATCAATGCAGCCTGATGGGAAGGGAAAAAAATCAAGCCCATAAACGGGCCCTTGGATGCTAAAAGGGGAGAGACCTGAGGGACCGAGCATTGAAATGTATGGTGAGAGGTTTATTGATGGCCAAGTTCCGAGAAGTAGGAATGTTTTGACCCTACAGCTATTTTCCCTGTCGTACTATGCTGTATGCATGCGCATGTATGTTTTTTGACTGGGATATGTTTTAAGTGATGTGCTACATACATGTAATTAAGATTAAGAATCTGACCAGCGGCAACACAGTGCTGAGAGACAGTTATGACCTTACTGCTTGTCTTTTAGATCATACTTCTATAGTTGAAAAGTTCATCTCTTCAAATGGAAAAAATAGTGTGGAAGTCTCTTGAAGCCGACAACAAGAGCAGAAGAAAGGCAGAAAGAAGAAAAGAATAAAGAAAAGTAGCAGCAAAGTTTTTCTTCTCAGCCAAGAAGAAGGCATGTTTCTGTGTCACTGTTTTCCCTTTTCATGGCAAAGGGAGGAGAGCCAAGGTCGAGCGTGTCAGTGTGAGTCAAGCCTGAAAGTGTGAAGACTCCAATTAGACATAGCCTCGGGTCTGACTCCAAAGACAAGGATAACACACACCCCTCCGTAAAAATGTGCCAAACAACGCATAGTGCAAACACATACACAAACACACACGTCTTCATGTCCCTGTTTTACATGAAATGCATGTTGATACCACAGCTGTTTGCACCCCATCCATCATCTCTAGCAGGCAACAGGCAGAATTATTAACAAGCAAAATCTGTCATGCCCTATTAGCGCAATAAGGAACCTGCTAAGGCAAGTAAACAATTTATTAATGTATGGCTGATGTATCTAATTATCGTGTGTAAAAAAGACCAAATATTTATGATTTCACAGTCTATTTGCACTTAATTAAACATGTGGCTTGTAAAAAAAAAAAAAAAACATTCACAACATTGATTATTTCATCGGAGCACTGCGAAGATTTCCAAAGTTTGGAGTACTGGATTTGTGTTTCTTTGAACTTTTCTGTTAGGACTTGATATAATCCTTGATTTTTTTATGTAGTGAGCTTTAACAGAAGTGAAAGGTGAATGTTGTTTTTCACAAATCATTTTCACTTCACTGACTATTAATGCTGGGAGTGGCCTATTAGATATGTTTGTATTAGAGATGTTCCGATACCAGTATTGTCTCCAATACTGCCTAAAAACGCTAATATTGGTAAATACAGGACTATATGCACTGATCCAATACCACATAATAAAACCCTAAAGAAAATCTATGTGAAATTAGTTCATTTATGTTCTTTTTCTGTTATAATTGACTTTCAAACTGGATAATAAAAGAAAGTTCTGCAGCGTTCATTATTTGTGTTTGTTTATGTTTCACAAAAGAGTTTAACCTGAGTCACACCGACAACAAAGATAGAAATGATATTACATCCATAAAGGGATAGTAGCATACAGTTGTTAAAACAATAAGAAAATATATGACACACTGGTATTGGATCAGTATCAGTTCAGAATCGGTATCGGGAAGCAAAAGATGTATCAGACCATCTCTAGTTTATTTTTTTAGATGGGTTTCTTTGATTGAATACTATTTTTTACATAACATTGTCTTTTACGTTTTTTTTGTATTATACAGTAGCACATTTTAATGATTTGAATGCATTATGTAGAAAATGTCTAAATAAAATATGTGGTATAAATACAGTTGGCTGATGAAAAGGTTATGCAAGCAAAAACCTGTGTGCTGAGTGAGACATAGGAGCTGTTTCTCAGTAGAGTAGGAAGATTGTCCACACATTACAAATACTGCACTAGTTCAGTGATGCTAATTATCCGGGACAGCTTTGGATCTAGATCATATCTTTCAGGAGTTTAGAAAAACAATGACACACACCAACAAAATTACTACTTGGCTGCATCTCTGCTGGTTTGCCAATCAGTTGTAAATGATAAAACAGTTTTGAACAAGTAGCCTGACTAACAAAGAGATGAAAGTGCATTGACTTCTTATCATGACCCAAACTTATTTTATGTAAGGGTTTTTCCTGCATACAGAACGTTTTGGCAGACGCCAAAGAGGTTTTTAGCCAGCAACAAAATGTCTCATTTTCAGCAGCTAGTCTTCCTCTCATCCAGTTGCAGTCAATTAACCCATTTCTAAAATGTTAATTTCTTCTTTACAAACAAGCTTGCCCAGTATTACAATTATGGATATGTGTCTTATCTAAAAATGCTTGCAGACAACACATCAAAATTGAAGACATAATGTTCAAGACCTTATAAATATTGTACAAAGCCTCATCTGCCACTACTGAAGCTCAAACTCAATATTAAAACAGCTGAAAAGCATTTCTGAATAAATACTGATGTGCCAGGTCAGAGAGGAGCAAATATTACAATGTGTTACAAAAGTTGATTTCACATTGTTTATTGTATGAAGGTAGAACTGAAATGTAAATGCAGTGTTTCTAATGTTCTGATGTTGTTCTAGTGTTTTTTACCGAACGATTTGGTTTTGAGTTTGTCATGTTTTGATAGAGTTAGTGTATGAAGAGTATGATTTTTTTTTTGCATTTTGAAACGTTGAGTTGGTATTTACTGAACACAATGTGGTTTTGAGCAGAAAATGTACTATTTGGCTAATTGTGTGAAGTAGGTGTGTAAGAGTTACTATAAGAGTTTTGAATAAGAATCTTAAGTATAGGTAAATGTTTGTTAGCAATTAAAGTAGTCCAAACTTACCCTAAATTATCCCTAATCCCTAAAATAACCAACTACCCAGCAACCCAACAACACGCAATTTCCGGACTTTGGCGTCAAATCACTGCAGCTAGTTAACTTGCCAGTCACCCTGAGCACCTCTCTGCAACAAGAATGAACAAAAATGTGTGGTGACACTTTGTGAACTGAGAAAAAAACAATCTTAGAAGACATGTTTGCGCAATACGAAACTCGCATTCTTTATAATATAAAAAAGTCAGAGGGAATGTCTTCCTAATACCTTCCTTAAGACATGAATCATTAAAAACCGGTGTATAGGTTTAATTATCCCAACCGCCAATTAGGTCTATGCCAAATCAATCTCTTCTGTGCACTGATGCATGGCAGAAGCAATACATCAAATACCCCAGTGTGCAGAAACTGCAATAAGAAAGAGTATTTTTGTGTGTTTTGGAGAGAAAAAGACAGCAGAGATGAAATAGTATACAGTATATAGTGTGTATGAAAAATGCAGACAGTAAAGTGCACTCACACACTAATTCAGAGCAGATGTCCAGTGTACAGTGTGGACTTAATGAGCCATGAATGATATGAGAGGCAAGTGGAGATGCCTGTCCCTATCTGTTCAGAGACAGGCTGAGGTTAGGACACATCTGGTACCTGCCCCCCTTCCTACTGCACCTGTGCTTTAGATGTTCAGGGACAGTTAGGAAAGCAAACCACATTTGTGACCTCAGCCAGCTATTTGTACCCATCTGATTTGCATCTATTGCACATTATAAAGCCCTCATTTGCTGTATATTTGGCATTAAAATGCTCTCCCTCTAATTTTTAGGATAAATATAAAATTCTTCAAGGTTCAACTGTTTGGAAAATACACTTTTGTATTGTTTTTTAGTTTGATGAAAAGATCAACACCACTTCCATGTCTGTGCTAAGATTTAAACTAGAGCCAGAAGGTGATTAGCACACTTAGTGGAAGCAGCGGTAGAAAAGCTAGCATTGCATTTATTCACTAATATCAACACTTCTCACTTTTTTTTCCCTTCCCATCACCAACTAAAATGTATCTAGACGTCAAGTAACGCATGTTGGTCTTATGCAAGCCAGGCCTCCTCTCTTAAAGCTAACCAAATAAGCAATGAGCAGGAATTCAGCTACAGATTCCTAATTCCTCTATTGATCAAGGTAGGTCTAATAGACAACCCCAAACAACTCATACCAGAAAGGGAAGAAATGCCCCAAACCAATTCAACATGATTCCATTCAATGATCACTGTGGACTTTAACAACACCACAAGTTATTTGCTCATAATAATGTTGTGGTTAATAACTCATGCAAATGAATACACATGGATTGCAAATTAGCACACATTGAAAATAAATGCACTGCAAAATATTCCACAGATTCAGCAGCAGAGCAAACTGAGCAACCAGCAGCATGCAGAAGCCAATATTTCATGCTCATCACAAATTGAATCATGAACAACAACAGCAGCGAAGCCAGAAATAGCAAACAACCATGCAGCCACAACTAGCTTACTGTAGTTGCCATCCAAGCAAACTCAACCTATAGTGTATGTCACAATCAATGCATAACCAGCACAGCAGCAACTTAGCATAGTGTTGAAGTCCAGTGAAGTTTCCAGGCACATGGTCGCGGTCCCACAGCAAACACAAGCAGACTCGTATAGGCATCTAAATGAGGGCTGTTTGACAACCTGTTGACCACCACAGTTACAGCAGTAAACAGTAAAGTGGCAGGTTGTAATCTAAAATAGCTAAAATGTATATCTCAGCAGTTGTGGGTGTAACATGCCCTGTAAGTATGTTGGAATCAGTGCAAACATTAGCTTAATTTTCCCTCTAGAAGCTAGTTAGCCTAGCTTCCCTCAGTGCTGGATGTTACAATGCCCTAAATGTCCTAAATTCTCAATGAAACATAATGCTATGTGGGCTTGTTGAAAAAGGGACAAAAGGTTTTGCATCAGTGTTCGTTCGTAGACTATACAGGGCTATAACATGCTACAGTCGTTAGCAACACAGGCTCTCAAATGTCAGTCAACAGCTGCCATGGGAAACATTTCCATATGATTTTATCCTCTTTTAAAAAGTGGAAAAATATGAATAGCTATCATAGTTTATATTTCTTTACACAAAAAGTGGAGCAAACCCAAATGTCAGTTTGACTTTAACTAGCTTTCAGGCATTTGTCAATGCAATAGTCATACTGTAGGCCGACAAGGTTAACAATTACTGATATAACTAGCATGCAATCAAATATGATCCACCTTAGTGTGTCACATCCAGTCCTTTTTTTCCTTAAATGTTTTAGTATACATTCTTTTTATCCTGTCTAGTTTGGGAAGACTCCTGTATCCTCCAATAGGAGCTGAGAGCATGTTGAGGAAAACATCCAACGGGTTACACTGTGACTCAGACCTGGAAATATGTCTGAAAATAAATGGATTGATGTCTTTGTTTAATTTTACTAAATGTATTGTTCCAACAAAGGACAAAGGAGGTTTAATGGTTTTAGTATAGAGTGATTAAAATATGGGGAGGGTGATTATAATAGGACAGAAAGGGAAATGAGAAAGGGAAGTGAGAGAGATATCAAGGATGAATGAAGGATGATGGCGACGCACTGGAGCAAAGCTCTATAAAAGACAGCGAGGGGAAAATGTTAGGAAGGAAGATGGAAATGGATGGGGGTCTGTTGTGTGTCCACTGGTCTGCACTGCAGCTAGCTCTGTCAGGGGCACAGATGACCCAAAACCAGAAAGTCTCCCTGCTGTCGTCCACCTCCCGAGACCTCCGTGGCACTGACCTAATTTAGACTGATTGATCTTCTTCCAAGCCCTCAAATCTGACCTCTCAGCCACTTTCCTCTACCAAAATCTGGATTGGAAACTTTCATGTTTAATGGTGTTAATGTTTTTAAATTGATCAGTTATGCCTTTTTATATATTTACATATATACATAATGTCAAACTCTATCTGACTACTGTCTATTTTATTAATGCTTTTTCGTGGTGCTTTTGCTTGACAGTGAGAAAACAGTTAAATATTGAAATATATATTGAAAGATGCAGAAACAAAAGCAGCAAGGTTTAGAAAATCTGCTGTAAGATCAGGCATTGTTATTGTTTAACAAGGTTAAATGTGCTGAAAAGAGGCATTGCATCTCAGGAATTGCTGTTACAGCTTGTTTCTGACAAGAAAAATATGTTTTCTGGAGAATATGTGCCGTACTGTGTAAAGGGTGTGTTTCTGGTGGTGCTTCACTTGATCGTTTGATGATCCAACTCAAAGTAAATATTTTAGTTTTCTCTCTCCTTGTGCAAACTGTGGTCATAATAACATCATAGTACAATGTCAGAGATTTCATTCGTTTTCTACTTCACAAGTCTATTTAGTTGTCACTTCCTCGGCGTGATTGATATGAGTTTCACCAACAAAGCATGTCATTGTTGAACTCATTAGAATTTGAGTTTGGAAGAAATTGGATGATGTGAATATGATGTGTTCATTATTGTAAGAAAACATCTTAAGAGAAAAAGTCATATTTTTGGATTGGATATGTGCAATACTTTATATCATATCAGAGTATCAGTACAATCTGCCTCACTGTCATTGTGAATGTAAATGTAAATGGACTGTTTTTATATAGCGCTTTTCTAGTCTTAACGACTACTCAAAGTTCTTTCACATAGGACAGGAACCTTTCACCATTCACACACATTAACACACTGTGGTCGAGGCTGCCGTACAACGTGCCACCTGCTCATCAGATAAACACTCACACACATTTACACTCCGATGGCGCAGCATCGGGGGCAACTCAGAGTTCAGTGTGTTGGACATGGGACTGCAGGGCCAGGGATCAAACAGCCAACCTTTCGATTGAGCCACAGCCGCTCGTCACATCCCTCTTAAAACAAATCACAAAGAGACAAAGTATATTTTGCCCAATTCCTGTGTGACACATGAAGACTACAGAGGAAATTGCTTAGGATTCAAAGTTTGGTTAACAAAGTTGAATCAAAGTAATTACGTCATCTAGCTGTCTGCCCGTGCTCATCAGAGAAGTTATGTTACGGAGTACACACTGTTAAACAATGTTGCAGATGCAGAAGAATTAAAGACACGACAGTAAGATGAAAAACATTACACATTAATTATAAAGTTTTTTTCACTGTTTAATTAACATTGCTGTCATTAGAATTATTGTCATTGCCATCATCATTTTTAGCAGCAGCAGCCACAGCTGCATCGACATTATTATCAGTGTTATCATCATCATTGTCTTCATCAGGTGAGTAAACAACTGTGATTGTTGGGCACCACATAGCGTAAATTCTGTAACAAGATCCCAAACCCAGATAGAATGAGACTTCACATCCATCCGTTCGTCCATCCATTTGGGGGGGTGTCACTGAAGGCCTCAGACCAGCCGGTGTAGTCCCACGCGATCCTCTCCTGTCCAGCCAGCTTCTCAGTGAGTTAGACTGAGTGGCCCTGCTCCAGCATGTTGAATAATGAATTAGAGGCTGATATCCTGTGACGGAGACTGGGAGAGAGCACTTCCTCCCTGGGCCAGAGTGGGGCTTGAATACCCGTGAATAATACATGGCTAAAAGTGGGTCTGTTGAAATGACTCAATACTGAGAGTCAAGTGCGAGATTATCTTTCTATGGTTATGAAAATATTGCAGCCTTTGTAACACAATATGAGAGGTGAGAAGAACGTAAGAAGCAGGCTCACAGTTACTGTTCTGTATGAATGGATTGTTATCAAATTTAAATTTTTTTGAAAGTATTTTCTGAATGCCTGTCTAAAAGAGTATCTACTTGAGGATGTATTGTAGAACAATAATGTTTTTTTTTTCATCCAAACTAAACAGTAAGTCTGGTGTATGCCTACTTGAAAAAGAAGAAATGTATTAATGTTACTTGTCACTGAAAGTGGACCAAGAAATGTGCATCTGTTCAGCATGGCATGAGTACATCTGCAGTCCTACTTTGCTTCTCAGTCTTTCCTTTTTTTCTGTGTTTCGTTATGGGATTCTGGTTACATGAATGTGGAATACTAATGATCACAGCACCTGTCTTTTCAAACAAAAATAAATCCTCCTGGACAGAATTATGATATATTTACTTATCTTTATACAGTTGTCAATTTACACATTCGGAATTGGATTTTTTGGCCTCCCACAAGACTAACCGGGGCCTCCTGTCTCTCACTGGGCCAAGTCAGCCTCCAAGAAAGCTGGAAACCGCAGGCTCTCGCTCAGCCCCAGCTCTCCCAGCTAACCGCTAATCCATGTGTTTGATACATTAGACGCCCTGCTTGGCTTTGTTCTGCAGGGATGTGCTGTCCCTTCTCCTGCCAAGTCTCACTCTTTCCCTCGACTATCTCTGTTTCTTGTGCTCTCTCTTGCTCCTGCTGCAGTCCAGAGGATTATGCCTGTGTCCACGGGATTTATCTAATTGTGTTTAATTAGGGCTGGGTCAGGTTCGAGTCACAAAGCTCAGGCTGTTGGATTCGTGGAAGCAGATACTGTGGACTAACCCCTCCAGATCTGAAGCTGGCAGGTGGGCGAGAGAGCCTGAAAAAAAAAACGGAAGAGAGGATAAATAGAAAAACAAATAGATTGCGAGTGAGGAGAAAGAAAGAGCAATAGAGGGCAGAGAGAGGTGGAAAAGAGGAATCAGTAAGGCGACAACGGTGTCTGTGTTGGATTCCCCTAAGGAGAAATTGATTGCCACATGCCTTGTTGTTCCACCAGACCTCTTCTCCTTAATGCTTCTCTCCATGACATAATTCTGTCGGGAGCCGTAACCCTGCCCTTGGTTGGGGCTTAAGCAAATTGTGGGTCAGGAAGTCTTCTCTTAGGCATGATGCACTGTATCCCTGCTAAAATAAATTATCTGCTGAAGAACATTAAATTAACAGCAAGTGGCCTCTTGCACTTGTCTGCTGAGCACTACCAAGGGCTTAGAGGAAGATAAAGACCTGAGGGGGTGCAGAAGGAGAGTGCCATTTTCTTTAATTTTCATTGAATAAAGCAACACATTCTCACTCCCATCTTGTAAAATACAGACACTTGGACAGGTGCCTTTGTCGTTGTTATTGACGCTAAAAGTCTCCAACTCTAATGAGAGCATTTGTCACTATATCTGGTTACTTTGATTCTTTGTTGTCACATTACAGTCCTATCATGGTTTACCTAACAAGCAGTCATACATACAGTGCATATATCTAATTTAGAAAAAGAAACATGTCCATTATTTCCTTGGTCCACTACATCACCCACTGTAAGACTGATCCAAGATGTAACCATAGGAACTAAATCAAGTGCTTAATGACTCTCATATCTCATCAAAGGAGAGGCACGTACATATTTTTTTCTCTGTCTAATAATTCAGTAAAATGCTATTGATATTGGCATAAACCACATGTAAAGATTCAGCAATGCATCAAGCAAAAATGTTTATCCTTGTAAAGGAGCTGTCATGTTAAATCTCTGGAGCGTTTTCTCCTCTTACAGAAAAAAATGAGTCTGGTTGCCTGATAATGAGCCCTTGTTATGGCTTAGTTTTTACGGTGGGCGATACAAATTGTTATTCCTGGGGGGAGGGCTGAAAAAAACCTGTAATGTGTGTACCACTGCATTGTCATCGGCAGTAACTGTAAAAGCGGGCAGCCTCTGAAATGTGAGCTGTTGACACACACGCACACACACAAACACATACACAAATAAAGTATGCAGTAGCAAAGCCACACAAAAAAAGAGTTTGGGGCCCATAAAGGCATGTTGATGGAGTGGCAGTTATAAATGAAATGTAATGAAACGCTGCTACATGCAGTTTCTTCTGTGTGTGTGTGTGCATGCGTGCAAACGTGTGTATGTGTGTGTGCGCACGAGTGCAAGTATGTGTTTTTGTGTGTATGTGTGTGCGTGTGTGCACGTGCAAGAATGTGTGTTTGTGTGTGTGTGTATGTGTTTATTGTGTTTCAAATACTGACAGTTAAAGTTTAGGGTTTAGAAATCTGATTGTAAAAGTCTACAACAAACTCCACGTTAGTTAGTCTCTACATAAAAGCACATGTCAGTGTCCCTGTTAGATAGAATTGCAGCACACAAAATTGCTCAATCCAAATAACTGGCACAGCCTAACCATACTCCATAACCCAATGATTCCCTGATGTCCGTCACAACCAATGTGTTGATTCAGCGAGAGAGACAGATGGCCACTGACAGCCAATGCTATCAACCTCAATTGACTCCAAAAGCTCCCGCAATTACTACCTCTTAATCACAGTGACCCGTAAGCGTATCCAAGGCACTCCACTGGACTCAGAAATGGTTCTCTGTACAATTATTTAAATCACAGCTGAATGAGAGCAATGGATGGAATTGTTGGAATTGAGTAATTATAGAGGAAGCCAGCAGAGGATCAAAATGCCACAAGCTGAGCGATTAAGTAATAGCCTTGTATCCACGGTAACCTTTCTGAAGTAAAGTAATATCAGTGTAATGTGGCCCTGCCTGATCAGAAAGAGAGAGCAGAGAAGATGGTTCCCTTACATAGAAACTATGATGTCTGTGCAACTTACCCCTATGTCTATGTTTTTGATACCCAAGAAATAACTACCATCACTGCTATAAAAAAAAAACTTTTTTCTGGACTTCCCTGATACTTGCATGTATCTTATCATAAAGAAGAAATGGGGAAACGTCAGTGTGAGGTTTCAGCACATGGAACCATAGATGGAGGAAATGAATACAACTTTATTATTCATCACAAGGTTGGCAAGGCGAGCTACGGAACACAATATATCCATTTTCATCACCCTAACAACTGAGTCCTCTTCCATCCTCAGCATTAAGAATTGAGCTCTATATCTATCAGCCCTAGTCAGCCCCTTTAAAATCTCTGCATCCTCAACCTTCATTGTTTGATTTGAACTTGTGTAGCAACTGAGGAGGATGTGTGTGTGTGTGTGTGTGTGTGTGTGTGTGTGTGTGTGTGTGTGTGTGTGTGTGTGTGTGTGTGTGTGAATCTACTGGATGTTGTTGTAATTGTTGTAATTGAAAAAAAACACAACTCAATATTTTGGATTTACAATATACGCCACTGGATGGTTATGTGTGTTGAATTCCTCTTTTGGTTTTAGCTATTTAATTAAAGAAGATTCAAGCTATGTCATATTTCATTAGTGGACCTGAGTGTGCGTTTCATATGTAAAATACCCAAGCGTGTTTCAATTTTTAAGTTTAACTGAGGAATAGTGAGAAATGTGGTCAAGACATGGCTGACTTTTCACTGCCCTCAATTAGGCAATTAGACAAAAAAGTAAGATATTATTTTAGTCTCCAGGGGAATTAATCATCTTCTAAGTCTGCATCTTTCCAGTTGGATATCTCAAAATAAAAAAGGGTCTTCATACAATAATCAGACTTTATACTTCATACTTCAATGAGGAGTGAAGCTGAATGCATATTTTCTTTGTATAAGTCACCTTTGTAGACTCATACAATGTGTATATATATATATATATATATATATATATATATAGTATAGCTATATTGTCCTGACTGCATGGAGTAAAAGTGGGACACAGCCAGACTTAAATTAGAGAGAGGCACAGCAATTGCATGTGTGCTCATAACATTGAGGCTGGTTGCCTAGTCACAGTGGAACACAGTGCTGCATCCTGGTCCCAGAGAGTGGACTGGAGATGCTGACTCAGCCAAATCCCTCAGCTGCAGGCTGCAATTGGCCCCCAGGAGCACAATGTCTGACCCACATAGCTCAACGCTAGGTACAATACAGCACCAGCATACATTAAGTTCCTCAAGTTTACTTCAGTTGAACAATACACATAAAAACAGTTTTTGAAGTGCCTAGTGGTAAATGAATTACATGCTTGAATAGGCCGTCCTTGCATGACCCATGAACCTATAAGGACATCAAAAGACTGGAATAATCACCTTGTTTGTGCTGCAACTGTGTAATTTTTGAAGTAGCTTGCAGCTTAGATAGTGTTAGTTAGTCTCTAATAATTGGGTAAATGGGTTTTTTTTGTTCTTAAAGTATGTTATACATAAATCCACCATTATCCACATACTGGTCAATAACACATCCCCAGACATACACACACAAACACACACAAACACATAATGGGCAGTCAGATGTGTGTTGGCCTGAGGCTTACATGCCCTTGGCAACAGACCGGGCGACCATCGCCTCCCATTAACCTCCTCCAAAGAGGGGGGAGAGAACTGCAAACAGACAAGAGCTGAAGACTTTATATTTAGAGGTGTGCTGCTGTGGCTCTGCTAGCTATCTGTTCCGTCTGTGTTCCAACTTGAGAGGCAGTGTTTGCAGGCTACCAGTAACCTGGCAACAGGTTAGGTACTCTTTTCTGATTGTGTGCTTTTACATAAATATATAAAAATATGTACCTGTGAGAAAGTCAGGTAAACTCATTCACCTCTAGCAAAAATATTGTTAAAGTGTGTTCAGTTACATTTTCTTTGATCCGTCGAAAACTGACAGATGCAAAACTGGAGGTTAAAGACTCTTAACAAAGTCAACCCAAACGAATGGAAGGGGGAAGGAAAGAGGAAACTTGGGTTCTTGCATGTACGAATGTGGCCAGTGATATTGAAGTTGTGGCCTAGATGAGCACTTTTACTTAGAGTAAATTTTCAGATATGTGGCGTGTTCATGCTCCTCTTCTCTACTCTCCTGGTGAAAATACTATCAACATTATTCAAGATCAACATTTGTATGAGAGCATGCTTTTGTCTGGGATTGATCGGTAGCATGGCCATTCATCATGCCGCTCAGTACAGCATGAAAACACTGGAGTTTGAGACAATAAGGCACAGTATTTATTTTGTTTTTTGGACCTAAAGACAGAAAACGGTGTGAACTGGTGGCATAATATTAATTCACATTCCCTAGAGAGGCCACTTAATCAATGTGGTTCAGTTTTTTCTTGTTTTTGCATATGGTCTTCTGTTGGATATTATTTAGATAATATTGTTCTGAAGGACTTCTTCCTTCCTTCCAATCAATAATTCAAGGTGTTTTTGGAGCAGGGAGTAAACTGTAAACAGGATCCTGATCCATCCAGATAACATGACCTCCATTATGTTATCATGAAGGCCATTGATTAGTGGGGGAATCATTAGCTACTTTCAGCTAATTCTTCTGCAGCTCCATTTAATAGACAACATGATTGGAAATGGAGGGGTAAGAAGATTGTCTAGCCCATTTTCTAATTAAAACATGCCACTGTAACCAAAATAATACTTCTAAAGCTCAATTTTACAAACTAATAAAAAATGGACTGAACATACTCAGTGAAACTCATTTAAAAAAGCAGACATCATAGAACGCATTTACGTTTATGGTTACGCTGTTTCATTTCTCAGTCTGAAGTATGGAAGCTTGTGTGTACTTTTCCACGCCAACTTTGATCAGAGCTCTTGAGCAAATGGTCATCTGGAGTCTGTAAAGGAAACTTTGTCTTAATTGTTAAAACTAACACTGTGCAACCTGTACTGTGTTCTGTCTGGGTTACAGTGGGCACAACGGCGGCTGGCTCTATTTTGTTGTCAAATACAGGAAGGCAGGGAGGTGAAAAACACCATGAACTTGTATCAGTAGAAAGAGAGAGGACACTTGGTATTATTAATAGTAACAGACCAATGACAGTGAACAGAGAGGAGCCTCTGTGAGCTGCCTTTTATGCCAACCACCCCACAACCTCCCACTTCCCTCCCCCCCAGCATCTTATGAAATATGTACAAGGCAAACAGAGGTGGGGTTGATGCGCAGACCTTCCTCCTCTATGACTAACCGCTACACGTCCAGTACCATTACTTATTTATAAGGCATGCCGTGTAAGTGCCAGAGTGGCCTCGCTCGCTTCCCTCCACGCCATAAGGGCACTTTCATAACACCCTGTTTACATTTCAACCACCAAAAGAGGAGTGATAACAAAAAAGGATCTCCAATTAGTTACAGTGTCCAGAGCATGGTGGGACACAGGCGGCTGTGACGGTTCTGATAAATATGTGTAATGTGTCTTAAAACCCATTGGTTTGTGCTGGTTGTCATCCAAAGTAATTGGGGGAGATGAGTTGAATACTTTTCCATAGGATTTCAACTGGATTTCAAACTACAGAGTGGGAAAAAGTGTAAAAACAATAAGGGTTGATAGAGTTGTTCAATGTACATTGCAATTACATTCAAGGAACTGTTTATGTATATATTTTTTGTTTTTATGTTGAAATCATCTTCTGTTTTTGCTATACTGTATTTATCTTTAACTATATATATATATATATATATATATATATATATATATATATATATATATATATATATGTGTTGCAGTGCCAGAACTATTACCAGAATTCAATATTATAACCACTGTGCATGGTTTGAAATCATTTTGTAACGGCATTCATTTCAGTCCATTTAATGATGTCAAACAGATGTACTGCACATTGAAAGGAATAATGGATGCTCAATAGCTGGATTAGATTCTCTTGATACACATGGATTGAATAATAATTAAAGTCAATTTTGACAACACTATTATAGAAAAATCAGTGAACATAGCAAAGCCTCTTGCATAGTGAATACTTTGCAGATTTTCACAGAAACCTCTGTAAAGCTGTAATGGTATACGTGGGAGCTTTGAAATTTGGCTTCTCAGGAATAAAACCAATCTTTTTCGTTTGCATAGAAATAAGTGGGAGGATTCATTGTCAGAAAGTAAATAAAGCAGTGTGACAAGCCAATACACCATCACCCACCCCTCCAGTTTGTGTAACACAATAAAGAATCAGATCAAATCTGGATTAAGAATAAAATGCCGGTGGCATTTTACATCCACCTTCCAACTGCATAGGCAAGCCTGGTACTTACCAAGGGACAGCATCTGGTATAACTGTATTCTCTTATACTTTATTATTTACTCTGTGTAAACAATGACGCTCAGTGGATCTTTTCTTTAGACACTTTTATTGAAAATCAGGTCATACGCTCTAATGTGTATCTTTTACCAGTGCTAGAATCTTGTGCAACTGATAAAACTGAAGAAAAGAGCATGGCCAACCATAAAATATAATAGGCTGAACAACTTTGCAGAAAAAGAATAATTTATAGACTATATTTTATTAGAATATGTAGGCTGCTCAGGATTGTATATAAGCAATGTATTTGAGATAAAATTGTACATGATGACATAAACATGTTTTGAAATGGTCGAATAGACCTGCGCAATTGATCATTATAAAATTGCGATCTTGATTTACCCTGTTTACGATTTAATTTTTAAATAACTTAGATTTTTTTTTGTTAATGACTTTGATTCTCATTTAATTTACGAGCCGACTGCATCACAAGCGCTACTACTTTTTCTAGTTTTAAACATAGACTGTATAAAATAGGTTTTAAAGCGCTCCCGAGCGCTGCAATGCTCTCCCTTCTCAATGTGCTATAGGTGCCAAAAAAATTAATGTTTGGTACTGGCAATTTGTTTTGTTTTGTCATGGTTCATGTGTGCAATAAACATTACACTTTGTGAGAAAAAAATCGTGGCAAAGAATTGATCTAAGCTAAAAAACAAAATCATTATTCATATTTTCCCCCAAATCGTGCAGGTTTAGGCACCAAAATTAGTTCAGAAAAAGATAGTGGTTTGGGTTAAATCAGACATTACTTTACTTCCGGATATGCATGTGACACAGAACGTGACGTAGCTCTAGTCCTGTGTTTATTTGACTCATCCACCACCCCAACTTATTATGCGGAATTTGTTATCTTATTTTTGCAATGCTCCCATCATAATTACTACGGCCACTAGAGGGCAACACCACTATAAACCTAAATATAAGTCTTGCTGCTTGAACAAATGACTTGTGTTAGCCTTTTTTGGAAGAGGACGGTCTCGGTGAAAGCTAAGCACCCTCCCTCCCTTATGGCAATGTAGGTCATATTTTCCTCCAACTCTGCCTCTTGAGTGTTTCAGCATGAGGCTAGCCCTGTACCATCTCTCGATGCGACCATCCACAGAGCTGGCACTATGTCTAGGGACACACACACACATTCCGACAGAGGCGGTGCCAGGCAGACTTCAGACATGTTACCATACTGCACCACTGTCTGGGACCTCCATTGCCACTTTATCCCCAAACCACTATCCAGCGCCACGCCTCACAAATCCAGCCTCAGGCCATGCCAACACTGTCCAGCTGTGTGTGATCCAGCCCAAACTGGGCTGACACCAGTTCACCCTCCATCCACACCATCCACTCCATCTTTCTCCACATCTTGCACACCCTAATCTTTCCCATCACTTGTCTCTGGATGAATGGGGGCTTGGGATTGACGGCAGGCTTGCCGCCTCCGTCCTTGCCATCGCCATCTGCTTGGTAAGCCCAAGGAAAGCGAGAGGAACAGTTGCTTGCGTCTGCCAGCCAGCCAGCTAGCCTTGTCGAGGGCCGTTGCGTCCAGAAACACTGTGCCGTGCCGCAAAACCTTAACTCACTGTCACAGGGCCGTCCAATGTGATTGATCTGGTCCATTTAGTCAGAGCAGCCAAGTCTGGAGGAGGCCTGGTCCTCCTGTAGCCCCTCCAGCTCCCTTCAGCCCACTCTAGCCTTGACATCCCAACTAGCACAACACAAACACTAGAGCCCTGCCAGCTGGCCCAGCTGGCTTGACATGCTCTGCCTGCTTTTTAGTTAACATGCCACAGGCCTAAAACCAGGCTTACATGGCTGTCCACAGCTCAATTCTTTTGGCGGTCCCATTGAGAAATAATTGAATTGAATTGAATTGAATTGAATCAATGTTCACATTGTGATATGCTTTCACTACATCAGAATGTTCTCTTGTCCAAAAAACTGTGTTTAATCTTATTAACCAAAGGTTATCTGATGCTCAGTAGGTTAAATGCAGTTGCTCAGCACCCAAAATTAATGCTCAAAGAGAAGCTTTTTATCAGCTCTAAAAAACGTTACTGATTCACAAAGCAGAGACATGTGATACATATTATTTTTATTTCAACAAATGTGTCCTTCAGCACATTCCCAAGACATGAATATGTGGCAGATGAAATGCAGTTCAGAGGAAATTAAAGAGGTCATCAGTACAGTTTTGTGCAGTATTTTTCATCCTCAATATTATTTCCTGTTCAGCATATATACGTATCCCTATGCTTTTTATTGGAAGGTCGGTGCTCTGGTTTGGCTCATTCCAGGGAAGATATTTCAATGGTGTTTAGTTACGATGAAAATGAGTTCCCTAGACACAGAGGTCATGGCCACAGCCCTTCATCCAGTTGCTATTTGTGCACTGTGTGTATTACATCACTTTGAAATCAGGCTAGTCCTATGCATTGACTTCTGAATGCTCCCTTTTAACAAGCTGAGTGTTAGTTTTTGGGATTTACCCTTTGCCAGGCTTTACGGTTTTCCTTAAAATTCCAACCACATCACATGGACTTATTTTTCTTTTTAGACGTCTGACTGCTGAGGAGAAATCGATTCTCGAGCTGCTCCATTTCACTGTATAAACAGAAAATGATTGTAGATTTAGCGTTAAAAGTCATGTAAGGTTTACTTGATTTGTTGATATAGATGTGACATTTAGCTGAAACAGACATTGCTTTAAAGCTTTAATTGTGAGCACTGAGGCGAGGCAAAGATACAGACCTTTTAGTTTCAGGCCAGCATTCAGAAGAGAAACTGACTCTGTGTCCTGCACGTACCCTGAGTGAGCATAAGAAACTCAGGGAAGTTGTTTGGAAAGTTGAGTGTCCTATTGCTTAAATATTTAACAGGAGGAGAGCTTTTTCTCTGAAACTTTTCAACATCCTTTTGGTCACTGTATTTTTTTCCTCATCTCTCTTTAACTGCTTCTCTCTCACTTTCTGTATGCCTTTCTCTCTCTCTCTCTCTCTCTCTCTCTCTCTCTCTCTCTCTCTCTCTCCCCCATCTTGCGCTGCCTGCTAGTTCCGTTTTACTTTTGCTGCACAAGACAATTTCAGACATGGGGTAAAATGGACAAAGGAGCTTACTGTCATGCAGATTTGATATATTTTTTTTAACTTTACACCTCAATTTTCCCTCGGGGGATCATTAAAGACTTGACTAAAGTAATATGTATTATGTATGCTAAACAAGACACACAAAATCAAATGTGTTAACATGTTTTGTACAATACAGCACAGTAGTTTGCATACAGTGGGTCAATAATTCTAATCTCCATGATCCCCTACAAGAATTTAAAGTAACGCTATGGTGTGCCAACTGAAGCAAACTCCCTATCTGACTGAGGCAGTTGGAGTGTTCGTCTGTGAGCCGTCCAAGGACCACCATGGGAACTACAGGGGTTAGCTGGAAAGATTGTGGGAGTGCAATGGCAGTTGCGGGACTTTTCTCATGTGAAAAGGGCCCAGCCGTCCCAACAGAAAAACACACCCCTACAAACAGAAAAAAGGATCCGTGACCTATTAATGTGGCACTCTGAGTTTGATCACAAAAAAGTAATAGCAACCCTTTTTATATGTTTCCCTTCACCACGTTCATAATCGTAGGCAGGTTAATTAAAGAATTCTTTTCTTAATTCCCCAGAATATAATCATGACATTTTTACAAGCAGCAAGGTAATATGATCTCATATTTTTGTTCGGTGCTGCTAACCGTGTTGCAAAGTAGTTTTAAGCGTGTCTCCAATGGTGACATCTCATCACGGCGCAGTATGAAATGGTCCTGAAGTTGAATGAGAGTCAAACAAAAGCGTGAGGGAATTAGTACATGCTAAGGCACATTTCCAGAAAGTGTTTATGTTCTTCTTAAAGCCTTTCTCTGGCAGAAGCGATTACATGAACGTCTCCTACTTATTTGTTTTCATCTGAACGTTTGGCTGAGGGGTTTATCCATCTTGACAAGCACATAATATGGCTTTTGGTGCTGTGAGGGAGTAAATGAGAGAGAGAGAGAGAGAGAGAGAGAGAGAGAGGGGGGGGGGAAAAAATGTGAAAGTTAAAACAGAGGCTCTATGGTGGGGTTTTATCACTTTTCTTGCTCTTCCCTTCCTCTCTTTAACAACATGCTTAACTCCCCAAAGATGTGTTGAAAGATCACAATAATCCCCTCGAAATGACATTAGTCCTCACTCTCCTCTTTGAGTAGGTGGAATGTATCTGAGCCAAATTACTGAAGACACTGTAGGGTGTTGGGAACGATGTGATAAACACATAAAGTTTCCAATGTAATATGATTAACTCTAAAAAGTATAAATATGGTGTTTGCTCAGCATCCCATGTTAAGCCAATTAGAAACTCTACAGTAAGTGAATTTTGGTCCGTATGATAGTTTGTCTTGACTTCCTCAGCAGTTAAAGCAAATCTTACAAAATAGTGAGCATTTACTATGTAAACTTTCCATCATCTTCTTTTGGTCATTATAATTTCTTTGGAAATAGCCTTGAAACCACGCCATAATGAAATAGGTAATTATCATTGGAAATTGCTTATACAGGGTATAGTTAATGTACAGTAATTGATTACACTGGATCAAGACACTGTCAAAGTCCCATTAAAATGCTATGTTGTATTTTAAAATGTACCACACCAACCAAAACCAGCAGAAAGAACATTTTACTTGTTACGTAGAAGTACATAAAAAGGAAAATGCATAATAATCTCTGGTTGGATTGTCCTCTAACACACTGTCTCAACCACTTGGCCTCTACTTGAAGCAAACATCAAAATAGAGCATTACAGAATGTGAACCTCTCTCTCTACCAATGGTGCATTTGGACATTGCAGAAAGAGCAGCAAAGTGCTTATTTCTATTCTATCAAATGGGGAGGCTGGGAGGCTGGATTGGAGTGCTCAGCTCCTAAAATTGCTGCCAAGATATGCCACAGAGTTTTAAACCAGCTTTCAGTTACAGAACAGTACAATACTGAAGTAGAGAGGAGAGTCCTCTCTGTTCTTTCTCTCTTTGTTGGGGGTATTTGTGACACACATATTTTGTGCCTTTTATTATTAACCAATTTCATGTGTTTGTTTTGGTTCTGGTTATTCCAATTGATATATATGTGGAAAGAATCTATCTATCTATCTATCTATCTATCTATCTATCTATCTATCTATCTATCTTTCTTTCTTCTGTTATAACTTGTGGTCTTGTGTTGTGGTCCTAGTTGTGTATGCATATGTCTGACACTGTTGTTGCAACCCATATAGTTCTTTATGTGTGTGCCTGTCTGTTTGCAGATCCACTTCCCCTGGTGTGTGAAGTGTTGGATAATTAGCTGCCTTATCAGCCTGGGACACGGGCAGGCTCCTCTCCACTGACAGGTCATGGAGCCCAGGACCAGTGGGAGGTTGGAGAAAAGGAGGAGGCAGGATGATAAGGCCACAGGAGGAGAGACAAGGAGAGAGAGAGGGAGAGAGAGAGAGATAGAGAAGAGAGAGATAGGGGTAAGGAGCTGAAGGGAGAGAGAACAGAGGAGATGGGGAGGGGGCAGGGAAGCAGACAAAAACTGAAAGAGAGAAATGGGATGAGGAGCCAGACAGAGGAGTAGACAGAGAGATGGAGCAGTTAAAAAGGGGGAGACAGTTAGGCCCCGCAAGGACAGAGCAGCTGCTCCGGCCTATCAGCTCTTCCACAAGACCTCAGCACTCATTAGCATAAATTTGAATGACAAATGTGGCCCGCTTTGGCAAAGACTAATTAATTCACGGAGGGGGGAAACTCACTAGAGTAAGAATTCAAATCATTCAATGCCACAGGCCTGAACAAGTGTTAAGAGGGAGCGTGTTGAGCTCCATTGTGTTTTGGAATTACTACAGTTGCCTTACATGTCCTGAAAAGGTTACAGCTTTCATTCCAGTATTTAAGTTGTTTGTTAGTTTTTTATGTATATTTTTCAGAATTCAGGTTGAATGCTCAATTGTTTGGAAAAGTTTGAGTTTGTTAGCATACAATGTTTTTTTTTTCTATGGGCATATTTGCATGCTGTGTGTGTGTGTGTGTGTGTGTGTGTGTGTGTGTGTGTGTGTGTGTGTGTGTGTGTGTGTGTGTGTGTGTGTGTGTGTGGGTGGGGAGGTGTGGGGGGGGTGTGATTAGGTTGAATAGATTGATATTTTTGCGGTATATTTTTACACATAAACACACAGGTAAGCACATACACACACTCAGGACTTAATGGTTTTTAAGAGGGAACAATGGACAGGAAAAGATTGCTTCGCTCTGAAGTGATGGCAGGCTGTGATGGCCTGGAAAACACAGGGAAAGGATAAGTGCTCCCCCTTGTGTTCTGTTCACATACTTCTGCCTTTAGTGTAATCCTGTATCAACATGGTTTTATAAACTATAATCATACTTTGTAGGACAGTGTAACTCTGAGTCACATTAAAATGATATTGCGCTCTGTCACTATGGATACCTGTACAAAGTTTGCACATCACATTCATCCTCTTCTTTTCTTCTTGGCACTGAGAGCATTACCTCATGTTGTCCTCCATTCACTTGTCTGAAATGTCTGCCAATAAAACGTCTCCCTAACTTTTCTTAACAAGCCTATGACTCTCAAATTAATCAATCCAACGTGTTGGCAAGTGACACTGACTGGCGTGGGGGGCCTAAATGATCCGTTTGAATCCAATTATAGATAAAGCTTGCGTTAGCCATAAATACTTGTTTTCCACTTTACAGCAGGTTTAAGTCATCAAGTTCAGGTGTTCCTGCAACAGTGCCAGTGTGAGTGTGTGTGTGTGTGTGTGTGTGTGTGTGTGTGTGTTTGTGTATTGGAATGAGTTTCTCTCATTCTCTACTGCTCTGTCTCACTCACTCTACCTCCTTACGTCTTTCCCTTTCCACCCTACTCCAAAACACACCAGGCTTAGGCAGGTGCAACCGTTTTCCTCACCAAATCCCTTGTTAACGACCCCCACAACGATTGCCCAAGAGCGGTCCCCGCTAAACCAGGCTCTTGCTGCACCATAATTACATCAAAACAGAACATGTTGTGCAGTGTGAGGACTATTTATACATCCACATCGAGAGCCAGTTTTTAGTCTTTCTGCTTTCAAGGAACATAATTCTGCAACTACTTTGTGTGCGTGTGTGTCTGTGTGTGTGTGTGTGTGTGTGTGTGTGTGTGTGTGTGTGTGTGTGTGTGTGTGTGTGTGTGTGACTCGGTGTGGGTGTTTGGGGAGTAAATGTGTGGTGGTTGGCGGGGATAGTGTGAATCTCCAGGTGGCACACAGGGGCCCCAGTTGCCGCTGCCCATTACCAATTACACCAAGACTCCTACACCTGTGAAACACATTATATCTTGACCAAAACACTAAAAGGAGGTGGTTCTCCTTTTGTCTGACAGTGGCGGACAGCTAAAGCGATTTGAAGGCAATGCTATAACCCACTGTTGGTTTAAAAGGGATCATTCAGGCAAAGCCACAACTATTATGGGCCTACTATTCATATCTTTGCATGAGACCATCACAATTTCCACACTAGCTCTGTATGTAATATGATTGCTCTCTGGTTTAAACTACAGAATATTCTTTGTTGGACAGATTGCATAAACGTTCCAGCCTCTGATGGGCAATTACACTGCCGGCCATTTATTTATTTAATACCATCACTACCGTGGCAATGACTTTGTCTCATTCATACTAACATGCTGTCATATAACATTTTATTTTAATTCCTAAATCCACACATTTGTAGTAGGACTTTTAAGGCATCATGAATTAATCAACAAAGGCCAACACTTCACACATAAAATGTTCAGAATAATAGCAGTGAATAATCCTCAAAATCAAAATCCTTTTATACAGTGAGGAAAATAAGTATTTGAACACCGTGCTATTTTGCAAGTTCTCCCACTTAGAAATCATGGAGGGGTCTGAAATTGTCATCGTAGGTGGATGTCCACTGTGAGAGACATAATCTAAAACAAAAAATCCAGAAATCACAATGTATGATTTATTAACTATTTATTTGTAAGATACAGCTGCAAATAAGTATTTGAACACCTGAGAAAATCAATGTTAATATTTGGTACAGTAGCCTTTGTTTGCAATTACAGAGGTCAAACGTTTCCTGTAGTTTTTCACCAGGTTTGCACACACTGCAGAAGGGATTTTGGCCCACTCCACCACACAGATCTTCTCTAGATCAGTCAGGTTTCTGGGCTGTCGCTGAGAAACACAGAGTTTGAGCTCCCTCCAAATATTTTCTATTGGGTTTAGGTCTGGAGACTGGCTAGGCCACGCCAGAACCTTGATATGCTTCTTACAGAGCCACTCCTTGGTTATCCTGGCTGTGTGCTTCGGGTCATTGTCATGTTGGAAGACCCAGCCTCGACCCATCTTCAATGCTCTAACTGAGGGAAGGAGGTTGTTCCCCAAAATCTCGCAATACATGGCCCCGGTCATTTCTTAGGATCATTGAGACCCCACGAGGTGAGATCTTGCATGGAGCCCCAGTCCGAGGGAGATTGACAGTCATGTTTAGCTTCTTCCATTTTCTAACGATTGCTCCAACAGTGGACCTTTTTTCCCCGTAGCCCTTTCCAGCCTTGTGGAGGTGTACAATTTTGTCTCTAGTGTCTTTGGTCAGCTCTTTGGTCTTGGTCATGTTAGTACTTGGATTCTTACTGATTGTATGGGGTGGACAGGTGTCTTTATGCAGCTAACGACCTCAAATTACAGTAAGCTTAGCCATAAAGTTGGAAACACACAATGGCTTAGTTTCTTTCTGTTTGCGTATGTGTGTAGACTGAAGCAGGGAAGAGATTACCAGCCAAAATAAATATGCAAATGTGTTTAAAATGGTACAATGAGCACTGTAAGAAGCTGGTCAGTGTAAGTGATAGTAATTGTCATGGTTTTGTCAAGTTTCTGTTGTAGTTGGTTTCATGTTTTCTGTTTGTTTTCATGGACTTCCTGTTTTATTTTGAAATCAACTTTTTGTCTTCATTTATTTCATTTGTCTTCCTGCCTTTGTTTTTCCCGCCTGTATGATCACCATCTCCGCCCCTAATTTGATTCACCTGTTTGTTTTCAGCTTCCCTAGTTCCCAGTGTATAGTGTAATACTCACCATTGCCACTCACCTTTGCCAGATTGTAGTTTTATGTTTTGTCATTCTCTCCAGCGTTTTCCCTAGTGTTTGATTTCCTGGTGTTATTGGACTTTTGACTGTTTCCTCACAACAATTATTGCCTGTTCCTTTTGTACCTTTGCCTTATTGCTGGGAGCTTAGTCTTTGCTAGACCTTCCTCCACGGCTATGGCTAAGGAGGGTCTGGCTAGTCCACACAGCATTCCAGGATGGGAGAAAAACGTGCTCTGGTTTATTGGCTTAATCTCTCAAGACAGGGGAACTTAACTGACTGACAGATGAGACATTTAAGTACTTAATAATACATAGTTTAGTATATTTAAAGATTGGGGTTCCTCACATAACAGATGAAAGACAAATATGGAAATAAATACATTTTCAGTACATCTACACTCACCTATAGGATTATTAGGAACACCATACTAATACTGTGTTTGACCCCCTTTCGCCTTCAGAACTGCCTAAATTCTGCTTGGTATTGATTCAACAAGGTGCTGAAAGCATTCTTTAGAAATGTTGGCCCATATTGATAGGATAGCATCTTGCAGTTGATGGAGATTTGTGGGATGCACATCCAGGGCACGAAGCTCCCATTTCACCACATCCCAAAGATGCTCTATTGGGTTGAGATCTGGTGATTGTGGGGGCAATTGTAGTACAGTGAACTCATTGTCATGTTCAATATACCAATTTGAAATGATAGGGTGCATTATCCTCCTGGAAGTAGTCATCAGAGGATGGGTACATGGTGGCCATAAAGGGATGGACATGGTCAGAAACAATGCCCAGGTAGGCCGTGGCATTTAAACCATACCCAATTGGCACTAAGGGGCCTAAAGTGTGCCAAGAAAACATCCCCCACACCATTACACCACCACCACCAGCCTGCACAGTGGTAACAAGGCATGATGGATCCATGTTCTCATTCTGTTTACGCCAAATTCTGACTCTACCATCTGAATGTCTCAACAGAAATTGAGACTCATCAGACCAGGAAACATTTTTCTAGTCTTCAACTGTCCAATTTTGATGAGCTCTTGCAAATTGTAGCCTCTTTTTCCTATTTGTAGTGGACATGAGTGGTACCCGGTGGGGTCTTCTGCTGTTGTAGCCCATCCGCCTCAAGGTTGTGCGTGTTGTGGCTTCACAAATGCTTTGTTGCATACCTCGGTTGTAATGAGTGGTTATTTCAGTCAAAGTTGTTCTTCTATCAGCTTGAATCAGTCGGCCCATTCTCCTCTGACCTCTAGCAGCAACAAGGCATTTTCGCCCACAGGACTGCCGCATACTGGATGTTTTTCCCTTTTCACACCATTCTTTGTAAACCCTAGAAATGGTTGTGCATGAAAATCCCAGTAACTGAGCAGATTGTGAAATACTCAGACCGGCCCGTCTGGCACCAACAACCATGTCATGCAACAACTCAAAATTGCTTAAATCACCTTTCTTTCCCATTCTGACATTCAGTTTGGAGTTCAGGAGATTGCCTTGACCAGGACCACACCCCTAAATGCATTGAAGAAACTGCCATGTGATTGGTTGATTAGATAATTGCATTAATGAGAAATTGAACAAGTGTTCCTAATAATCCTTTAGGTGAGTGTATATTGTGTGTGTGTGTATTTTATATATATATATATATATATATATATATATATATATATATATATATATATATATATATATATATATATATATATATATACACTCACCGGCCACTTTATTAGGTACCCCATGCTAGTAACGGGTTGGACCCCCTTTTGCCTTCAGAACTGCCTCAATTCTTCGTGGCATAGATTCAACAAGGTGCTGGAAGCATTCCTCAGGGAGTTTGGTCCATATTGACATGATGGCATCACACAGTTGCCGCAGATTTGTCGGCTGCACATCCATGATGCGAATCTCCCGTTCCACCACATCCCAAAGATGCTCTATTGGATTGAGATCTGGTGACTGTGGAGGCCATTTGAGTACAGCGAACTCATTGTCATGTTCAAGAAACCAGTCTGAGATGATTCCAGCTTTATGACATGGCGCATTATCCTGCTGAAAGTAGCCATCAGAAGTTGGGTACATTGTGGTCATAAAGGGATGGACATGGTCAGCAACAATACTCAGGTAGGCTGTGGCGTTGCAACGATGGTCAATTGGTACCAAGGGGCCCAAAGAGTGCCAAGAAAATATTCCCCACACCATGACACCACCACCACCAGCCTGAACCGTTGATACAAGGCAGGATGGATCCATGCTTTCATGTTGTAGGCGCCAAATTCTGACCCTACCATCCGAATGTCGCAGCAGAAATCGAGACTCATCAGACCAGGCAACGTTTTTCCAATCTTCTATTGTCCAATTTCGATGAGCTTGTGCAAATTGTAGCCTCACTTTCCTGTTCTTAGCTGAAAGGAGTGGCACCCGGTGTGGTCTTCTGCTGCTGTAGCCCATCTGCCTCAAAGTTCGACGTACTGTGCGTTCAGAGATGCTCTTCTGCCCACCTTGGTTGTAACGGGTGGTAATTTGAGTCACTGTTGCCCTTCTATCAGCTCGAACCAGTCTGGCCATTCTCCTCTGACCTCTGGCATCAACAAGGCATTTCCGGCCACAGAACTGCCGCTCACTGGATGTTTTTTCTTTTTCGGACCATTCTCTGTAAACACTAGAGATGGTTGTGCGTGAAAATCCCAGTAGATTAGCAGTTTCTCAAATACTCAGACCAGCCCTTCTGGCACCAACAATCATGCCACGTTCAAAGTCACTCAAATCACCTTTCTTCCCCATACTGATGCTCAGTTTGAACTGCAGGAGATTGTCTTGACCATGTCTACATGCCTAAATGCACTGAGTTGCCGCCATGTGATTGGCTGCTTAGAAATTAAGTGTTAACGAGCAGTTGGACAGGTGTACCTAATAAAGTGGCCGGTGAGTGTATAGTGTGTGTGTGTAAGAGCAACAGTGGTGCCAGTGGTAATCGGAGCACTGGGGGCTGTGACCCCCAAACTGGGAGAGTGGCTCCAGCAGATTCCAGGTAAAACATCAGAGGTCCAGAAGAGTGCAGTCCTAGGAACAGCTAAGATACTGCGCAGAACCCTCAAAGTCACAGGCCTCTGGTAGAGGACCCGAGCTTGAGGATGACACATACCACCCCACAAGGGGTGAGAGGGGGATTTTTTATATTAAACCTGCTGGGGTGTGTGTGTGTGTGTGTGTGTGTGTGTGTGTGTGTGTGTGTGTGTGTGTGTGTGTGTAGGTGGCAGGTGTACACACACACACACACACACACAGTAGCCTGTGAAGCTTCAGAGAGAGAGAGAGATACAGCAGCAGGCCCCACCAAAACTCTAACATAGTAAAATTAATTCCCATCGAAACTTCAAAACTCACTGACTAAATTTCCGAGGATATTGTGGTGCAATCACTGTTGAATGACAAAATATTATTATTTGTATTTGACACGGGTCAGCAAACATTTATGCACAGATGCACACAGTTTAGTCCTATATTCTCCCCTATTATGAATTATAGTGACTTTATTTAGCTTTCTGTCAAGCACATTCTGATTCTTAAAACTTTAAAGCTCAATATCTACTCTCCTGAAGGCAGCTACAACCTGATAATCTTAAGATAACTAAATTTGAAGTATGACTGTTGCTACACCTTGCAATACCCTGCTGACGCACATGTAGCAGTGAGGAAAGGAGTGGAGGAATCATGGGAGGAAATGGTTTCATGGCTGAGCTGACTGTTTGAATTAGTCTATCTGAAATGGGCATCGTCTGCTAGCACTCTGACATGGTGTTGCTCTCGCCTTTGGCATGCATCCATCCCTTCAGAATGACACACATGCAGACACACACACACATAGTCACACACAGACGCACACACTCACGCTCAGACACACATGCACACAGACTCACACACAGACACACACCGTGCATTTAGCTTGCCTTCCTCCGACCTCCCCGCTGTGTCTGACACAGCACCCATGATCCTTTGCCTCGCGGGCTGTGAGCTGTCAGTGACAGGGCATGAGGAGGTTGACATGTGACACTGCGAGACAGGATCAAATGTGTCATCATCTCCTCAAAGAAAGAAACAAAAAGATGAGAAACTCTTTTGCGCACCATAAGCTAATCCTTGTTTGTTATCACTGCCAGGTTTAAATTGCCATCTAATTTAATTTCGTCAGTTTCAACCATGATAGCTCTTTCGATCTACAGCCGCATGTTTGAAACCAAACCCGGACCAATATGTCAATACAGTAGGGTCAATGATTACCTGATCCGAGTAGGCTGAGGTGTTAAAATTAGATTATGGCAAAAACGTATAAGATTGCTGCAGTGATCCTCTACTCTGCTGTGTCTAACAAGCTGTCGTGAGGTAGAGCACATGATGTATGCAAAGCACTCACACACACACGCACGCACGCACAGACACACACACACACACACCCACACACACACACAAAGCTCTCTCTAACTTAGTCCAATCCGTCCTGGGCTGTCCAGGCCTTGACTGTGCTAATAGACCACACATCAGCCCTTTATTGTTCCTTCCACTGTGGTAATGGAAACAGAGTCGATGTGGCACTAAGGAAGTGGTGGTCAAGGGCTGCGGGCCTCGGGCCCTGCATGGCCCCTCCATGGTTGGCATTACTTTACTCACACGCACACACGTACAGTACTTATACAGACATACACATTACTGCGCACAACCTGTCTTTCTCTCCTTCTCTGGATTTATAACACACACACACACACACACACACACAAATACACTATATTACGAGGAAGTTCCGCAAGCCGCACTGCAGTAAAAAAAACACACCGCCCCTGCTTCCCTTCAAATGGTAGGAAATCCTGGACATGTCGAGCACGTTTAGAAAAATACTTGAGGTTTTGGAGAAATTGGGATCACCTCATCTCAGAGTAATGTGATGCTAGTTATATAAAAAACTGAAGGGGTGCCCATATGGAAGCCATTGCAGACCTTGTGTATGCACGTACACATCAAAGGAACTCCAGCCCACCTGCTAATGAGGGTGACTGTGACGTTTTTATGTTGTTATCCTACTGTGTGGCTTAGGTAATGCCTGTATAGGATGGGAGGTTTCATCCACACATGCACAGGGGGGTCTGGGCGGTATTGTTACAGCCTAAACACATTTTTATGGTCTTTTTAGCCTTTGAATTATAGTATCAGCTCTACACATGGCAGGTAGGGTTTAGTGGATGGTTAGCAAGCTGGATTTATTTACTTTAAATGTCTCACAGCAGCCAAACTGACACAGAGCAACTGGCACTCTGTTTACAGTGAAACACCAAACACCAGTGGTTCATCTTAGCAAAGAAGAATAGAATAGAAGACAGGCTTGCACAAACCTTGTAAAATCTAAACAGAACTATAAAATTACTGTTTTTATTGCTCTATTGCTCCAGTGTGGCTTTCACATTTGATCTTAGTGTGAACAAAGAGATGTTAGATGCTGTGGTATTAATTGTGTGAGTGTTGCCCCTGGTTAGTATGCGTGTGTGACAGATACAGTGCGTGCTTGCCTGTGTCTGTATACTGTATTTGTGCATCTGTGTGTGTACTTGCATGGTCCTGTGCTATCAGTCTTGGTCAGGTCCCTGCCTGTGTGTGTGAAGGTTTGTCTCCCTGTGTTGTTGCAGCCTGTGTAATCATGGTATTAATTATTAGCTGTTTGCTCTCCATCATCCACCTTCCCTGGGGCGGGCACCGTGCCTGGCCTGCCAAGGGCTGGCTCTGGGTGTCTCATCCACTATAAATCTGCACAGTTAACATCACAATTATTGGAACAGCAGTGTGAACCATACATTATTGTCTTATTGCAAGGTAAAAAAAATTGAACTGTTGAGCTTTTTTGCATTAAACAAACTTTTTTGCCTTTGTTGATTTTTGCAGCTAAATGAAATGATGCAGTGTTTTTTTTTTTCAAAACCACTCTTGTAGCCTAAAGTTATGTACTTCAGCCAAGAAATAAACTATGTGTCCCCATGGGCTTAGCCTGAATGGTGTGAGAAAAGATGTCTCACTTTTTCCCGCTTAATGTCCTCAGGCCAGGCTGTGAATTTGTCTTAACTCTATCTGATCTCATATGTGTCCTTTTCACACACTGCCACCGGCATATCTGCATCACTCACTAACACACATGCTTGTGTACATTTGTCTCCCTCAAATCCACCATCGGCATAGCTCCTTCAGAGATACTTGTGAAATGAATTGTCTGAGAGAAAGTCACAGCATCTGGCAGTGGTTGTGGCGCCTCAGGCAGTTTGCATGTGCGTGCGTGCGTGCGTGCGTGCGTTTGTGCGGGTGTGTGTGCGTTCGTGCGTGCTTTCACTCCTGCTAGTCTTTAGGGACAGCTCACCTCATTATTGACCACTAGAACGTCATGTTTATATGCTGACTGGTAACTTTTGAAAACAATTTAGTCTTCAATTTGAGGTCATGATTTACTTGACAATATTTCACTATTCTTCACAGAAATGTTACTATTAAAAATATGAAAATGTGTACAATCACAAGCAATCCAAAACACTTAAAGTAATTCTCTGGATTGAAAGCAATTTAGAAAATCTTTAGATTAAACCCTATTACCCTTCATTCATCTTGGCCAATTTTGCTTTAGTTGTCATTCATTGGTGACCACAACCTCTGTCATGTTTCCCATTTCTTTCAAATTCAATGACAGTCATAAAAAACAGAAAAGATTAATTTAGCATTTTACGTCAATGCACTGAATGGAAACATAAATGATCAGTATGAAGAAAAATCCAATAAACCTAAACCAGAAAGGGAGATATTTCTCCTGGAACCACAGCAGCGTTAATAAAAACCACTTATGGTTTTCAGAGAAACAACAGCATGTCATTGTCCAGGATAACGGCTCGAAGATGAGGTAACAGATTTGGACGCGCCTGTTGCTAGATTTAAAGCGTGATTTATTTATTTTATCTTTAAAATCAGGAAAATAAAGCATTTCTACAGAGTCTGTTGCATTAATTAAAACTACCAATGTTCCCCTGTGGTTTCTGACCACTTTGAAGATTCCTTCACAATAGACAGAGAGACTTAACCATTAACAAACTGGAGGCAGAAAAAAAATCTCTGTGATTGGATCACAATGCCACATGTTGGCTGATTGTAAGCGCAGGAATTGTATCATAAAAGCAAAAACCGCCTCTTGGGAATCATGTCAGGAAAAATCCCGTGGAGGAAATGCTGCCAACTAGTCTTCACCAATGACTTTTTTTTTTTTTTTGCTTCAAGACAGAGAGATGTTATAATCCTCTGTTCATTGTTAGGGTTGTGTGAGACTGGCCGAGGGAAATGGCTTTTTGATGGCAATGGCGGGGAAAGGGAGCTTTGCCAAACAGGGCTTCAGAAGTTAATGGGCCGGTTTTCTATGCTGACAGTAAAATCTTGGCTTGAGCAGACAGGAGCTTGTGAGGCGTTATCTACTTCAGCGGTTTTGAAGATTAACTTTAAAGGGAAAACAGAAAATGACAATGTCAAGAACAAGAGAGATGTCTAAAAGCAAAGGTTTAATCAAGACTTACACCAGATGGAATTATCACCAAGCTAAAGCTGATTTATGTTGAGGAAGCATAATAGTTTAGAAAAATTCTTCCCAGATAACAGCTGTAGCCTTGAGATCGTCTCAGAAGCAAACAGCATCAGTGGTGGATTCACATTTTGATACAGCACCAAGTGTTCCAGTGGAGTTTATATTGCCGGCGGGTATTGTTTGATCCAATGGATGAAATGTTGCCTGTGGTAACTATTGCCCCTTCAGAACAAAGAGCCAAGAAGAAGAGAATGAGACCCATTTTCTCAGTGAGTGCTCTGACGTACAGGTGCTTACAAACACTGATCTTTATTTCAGCAAGAGAAGAGAAAAACAGATTCTTAAGTCTTTTAAAAATAACAATGCATGCCTGAGCTTTGCCAAACCTTTACAAACTAGCGAATTAGCACTGTGGGTACTGTAACTTTGGTAGCATTTTGGAGTGAGGAAGCTCCAACCAGGTGGTCCACTAGCACACATATTGATGAGGTAACCTGAAGCCTTCAGGACAGATGGGGTGACCATGTCCTTCATGCTTCCTTCTACAGAACAATGAGCCAAAAAGTAAACAAGTCCCATCGCTGCATGCAGGTGCTTGCAGCTACAGTACAGAGAAGACAGAAGGCTTAACACAGAGTTATGAGACTGCTGTGGTAAGATGTTGTCTTCCGTAAACTGACACTCTCCCAAACACATAATTAATCACAAAAAAAGTTGCAGTAAACTATTAGTTAGATGATGACAGGCAGGGGTTGAGGAGTGGCATGGAGAGGGAAGGCTGCCTCTGAAATGGAGGCTAAGAATAGCAAGCGTCTGTGGTTGTTTGTACATGAATGTGTGTTTCACATGTTAGTCTGTGCCCATGTGCATGCGTTTGTGGGTGTCTGTGCTTATCCTCCCCTCCAAGGTTTACCAGAATCTGAAACCCAGCCAATAAGCCACGAGCAATCAGCAGCCAGGTCAGATTAGCTGTCTGTCGTTGGCCTTTGTGCTGATAACACTACATTGAGTGGCACTTCCCTACCGCCACTTCACCTCGGCCGTCCCACAATTGTCAGTCCTCCACCGGTCAGATAGGGTCTGTCAGTTAAGTAAGAGATAAAGGGAAAGTCAGGAGGAGGGAGGGGGGTTTTCTCTGTTAGTTTAGCACCCTCGACGAAGGGTTTTTGTAACTGATGAGGGTCACAGAATGAAGGCACTGCCTAAAGACAGAGGGGAAAGGGGGAGGGAAAGTTGACTGGCACATTAGCCGGTGTCTCCCAATCCCTCTGCCTAATCTGAAGAGACAAGGGATCTCTTGAGTTGCCGGGATGACCATGGGAACAGGGATATGGCAATGTAAGAGAAGAGGGGACACAACTGTCGAAATCAATTTGCCTTCACATTCCCTGTGCACAGATGTCCTCTCTTTCACTCACTGTTTATCTTTCTCATGCACACCAATTTTTAAAGTACATATATTGGTGTTATATGATTCATGTTAATGTTTTTTTTGTTTTATTCTGCTTGTTTAAAAACTTAAATATCTCAATCTTGCTCATTTGAGCTCCTCACAGTCTTCTCCTTGCATCCCAATTAGTCATAAGAGGCTCATCACCTTTTCACACATATCAGTGATGATTAGCCTTCTGGGATAACCTCGACAGAATAGTCTCCTGGATAGATTTTGTCAGTCTGTCAACAGGCATCAGTTCAGGAAGGTTGAGACCCATGTCAAACATTACCTCTCTATTTCAGAACAGAGGCCCATCTGCCAAACACCGTTATTCAACTGGCACTACAAGAGCGTAACCTAGCCCTCACATAAATATTAAAGGTGTATGGTTAAGAAATATTAATGTCATGTTGAATCAATCATTATTACCCTAGGGGAAAATCCTGTTTGAGGTGTAGCAGCATTAGCCATTTTTAGCTTTGGAAATGTCTGGAAATTCCACTTCTAAAATGTGTGTAACAATGAGCCTCCTCTCTGCCTGTCAAAATATGTTGCCCTTTGTCCTGAGGAATCTGTTCATATCAGAGAGCTCTCTCTCTCTCTCTCTCTCTCAATAATGTTTTCACTGACGTATTGGAAAAGGCAATGTCTCCACCTATAGGTGCAAATACAGCACTGCAAATCACAACTTTAATGTCTTCTACACAATGCATTTGGGCATGAATGCATAAGTTAAACAGTGGCGGTTGAAGTTAATAATACTCAGTACATAAGTAAAAGTCCTGCATTCAAAATCCTCCTGAAGTAAAAGCATAAGTATAAGTATTACCAACAACATATAATTAAAGTAATACAAGTAAAAGTACCAATTATATTATTATATAATATGTCATATATCATAAATATTGTATCACTAGATTATAATTATTGGTAGGCTACATTTATGTGTTTATTTCAGCTGTTGTAGCTGGTCAAGGTGGAGCTCATTTTAATTACTTTGTATACTGTTGGCTGGCCTAACCTCTAATATTATATAACAATGTATCAGTGGAATATATGATGCATTAATGGGGGCGGCTGTGGCTCAGTGGTTGAGCGGTTGCCTGCCATTTGGAAGGTTGGTGGTTCAATCACTGGCCCTGTAGTCACATGTCAAATTGTCCTTGGGCAAGACAGTTGCGGATATGTGTGTTAATCGGATGTGCAAGTGGCAAATTGTATGGCAGCTTCGGCCAGAGTGTATGAATGTGTGTAAATGGCGAATGGTTCCTGTATGATGTAAAAGCGCTTTGAGTAGTTGTTAAGACTAGAAAAGCGCTATATGAATTTATATTAATAATCTTTTAAGTAACAAATTTTGTCAGATAAATGCTTCACTATGAAATGTAGTGGACTAGAAGTATAATAAAGTGGAAATATGGAAATACATGTAGCCTACCTCAAAGTTGAACTAGTTACATTCCACCACTGACTTTAAAGGGGAACTATGCAATTTCTTTCAGCTTAATTTACCTTAACTGAACAGCTTCAGAGTCATTGGAATGGTTATATGACTTTTTTTAAGTTGAATGGTGGTCGTCTTGCTCCCTCCTAGCGCCTGTAAGCGGAAAAACGTTTCAGCCGGTAAGCTACCGGCCTCAGCCTCACGAAGTATCACGTGATATCAGGTCTTGCGATGTAACCAATTGCTTCACGGCACGATGCAATGGAGTTTTTCAGACTGTCTTCATGGCTGAGCCGGCAAAAAAGAAGCAGAAAGCTAGGAAAGCATTGTTTGAGGAACAGAGAAAGAGGAAAGGGCCATTATAGATTCTGTCTGTTTGTTTAAAACTTTAAACATGAAAAATCAAACAGGAGACACACACTTTAAGGCACTTTGAGTTTGTAGATGCTATATATTTGTAAGTTTTCGAGTAAATACAAAGAAATGACATTCCATCAAACAAGCATATAGCATACAAACATACAAGCCAAGTATAGAAAAGGAGAAGATCTTTGATTTTGTTTTATACATTATTATATACAGTGCAGATTATTAAGATATTACAGAAGATTACAATAGGAAGATTTTGTTTTTCATGTCTGTGTCGACAGAATGCTTTAATATCTTAAAATCTAGGAAAAATTAAGATGACACATGATCACGTGTGAAAGGCCGTTACCATATGAACAAAACACAGCCTATATTAAAGTGTGATAGAGAGATACAGGTGTTGACACAGTGCCTTTTTCTTCTGCTTGTTTATCTTTTGTTAAGCTGCTGTTCTGGTCATTAAAATGTGCAGTGAGACTGTCAGTAACTAAACAGTGTGACAAAAAAGTCAGGAAATACAGGAAGATGATTATAAGAGGATGTCTGATATATGTATCTTGATTAGATATACCAGTCAAGAGCAGTACAATTTTTTTTTAGCAATGTAACAAACAAAGCAAACGGTGAGCAGAAGGGGATGCTTGTTATATGTGTGGATCAAAAAGAAGACGATACACTATAAAAAATCTGTTTGTGTTTCTCACAATAAAAGCAAGTTTATGATCCTTTGTCATTGTGATCTGATCCCTCCCACCAACATCCCTGCTGTATCTCAAAAGGAAATAAGTTATTTTGGTCCAGGAAAAGGTCTCTGCTATTTTATCCAAGAAAATGAGGCTGGGTAATTTTTACATACTTGTGAAAGTATTTTGTTTTGGTGAAAAAAAACATCAAAATAGAGAGTCACACTTTCCTTTATGCTTTCTACAAAACAGGTAGTCACATTTTTCTTTATCCTTCCTACAATATAGAGAGTACAAAGTTTTAGTGGGAGGATTAAGGTAAAAAAAAAAACATGCACAAATGTGAGGGGAGATGGCATCCCTGAGTGTGTGTGTATGTGTGTGTGTGTTTGTGTGTTCTAGTGTGTCTCTGCCTGCCTATATGGTCTCAACATAATTGGCAGGGAACAAGCCTTGACGGCCATCTTTGCTCCATCCCCTCCACCAGGCTTTGTCCACCCTTTCCACGTCCTTGATGATGTCACCGGGCTCAAAGGAGATCTCAGATTCGTCCTCTGTAGGAAGCACAATATAACATAGTGAAGACCCACTAATCGCGGTGTAATTACTGTAAGTGGAGGCACTTTATGTGAACATGCATGGCGATTATCCTCTAAACGGCAGCTTACCTGCTTGGTAGTCATAAAGAGCTCGGACGCAAATTTGTCTCTCGGCTAAAACCTGAAGTTGAAAAGGAAGACAGAGTCAGAGAAAGGCTGTGATCATGAAATAGATGTCGTGTTGAACTAAAATTAAATGGGTGACATGTTGGTGGCATTGTACTTTATTTTAAATGCCACATACGTTGTCCTGCTGCAGTGAATACTCACTGGTAAGCTTTTTTTTATGAAACAGTATGTTTGTGTAAAGATCTATATCTTCATGAGGAACTTGGGGCTGAGAGCCACAGGGTACTGATTTAGAGAGTATTGAGAGACAGACTAACACATTGCTGGTTTAGGGCTTTTCGTGGGATTTTTTGAACTAAGAAAAAAATATGATGACTTGATACTTGACCTTTAGACCCAAACAAATATTCAACAAAATTTATTTTTCAATTTAGAATTCCGAATTCCGGAAATTCAATTTTTGGACTAACGGGCTTGGTGCAAGACACTGTGCAAGTACAATAATGAATGTGGTACCTCTTGTCCATTTTCTGAGATCATCTGATCCTTATTCTCAATAATGTCCTCCTCCTCTGCCATGCCATGAAGATCATAGCAGCCAGTCAGCTCTGGTGAGCTGAATTCTGTGTCAGAAGGACTCAAAGATCGCTCTGAGGAAGACCAGTTGAAAATTATTCATCAAAGTCCAACCAGCTCAGAGAATGAGTGTTTTAATGTATTTTCACTGAACAATGCTACGTTGTGCAATATTTTTTAAATTAATTTGTTGCCAAACCTATGCCATTCTCTTCCTCTGTGTCCTCTCCATTTGTAATCCCATTGGTTGACAGGACGACAGTCTCGTGTTTGATTACTTGACAAATTTGCTCGGCATCTGAAAGGAATGGTTGTGATCTTTTATCATTGTGTAACATATCAAATGTCTTTTTTAACTTTTAGAAAGCTACAGTACATCATTTGAAAATAAATGGAGTGTGACAGTGTAACAATGCTGTGTAAACATGTCAAGCATGTCAAAATAACAGGACACAAGAGCAAGAGGGCTACCAGCGACTGCTGACTCAGGAAACTCAGCAGGCTCGGAGTGGTCCTGACTGTCTCCTGATTGGTCGTTCTCCTCTCCATCTTCCTTTTCCTCCTCTTCCTCCTGCACCACCTCCACCAGTTGTGCATGCTCAGTATCCTGTTTTAATCCCTCCTCCTCTTCCTCCTTGTCCTCTTCCTTCTTCTTTTCCTCCTCCTCTTCGTCCTGCTCTCGGGCCTCAGTCTGGACTGGTTCTGTGGTAACAGTGCAAGGCTCTGGTTGTGTTTCAGCCATCTCCTCCTCCAGATCCTCTTCCTCGTCCTCCTCCACCAGTACAGCCTGCACTTTGTAGCCAACGTCTGAGACCAGCTCAGTGTGCACCTGAGTGGATATGTTGAGGTCTGTTGGGTGGAAAATGATATAATTAAAAACACAACTGTGAATTTGATAAGCTTACGTGTTGTAAAAGAGCCTGCAAAGACTGTGTATGCCTGTAGTAGAATAACTGAACTATAAAGCATGCAAAAGTTGGGTTCTCTTGGTGCATATTTCAGTTAAGCTTGGCATGACTAAAAGTATGTGGTTGCTTTGGGAATACTTAATTGTTACTGGACTGTACAATATTCTGAGCTCTGTTATTTCTGTGTAACAGGGCACCGATTCATAGTTCCTGGCCTGATTTACACAGTCTGCAGTATGTGGGAGTAGTTTTTTGGCAAAAGCACCTAAGTCACTTTAACCTGTAATACAAAAAATGAACAACCACTACTTAATGTCAACGATCAATGTCTTTGTCAAAGCAATAAGCAGAGTAATATGCTCATCTTCACATTGCACAGTTACCGTGATTTTGTTGTTTTAGCGATAATGACATGAGCTCTGCCGATTACCTCAAAACGGAAAAAAATAATAACATTGCATAATTACATCGCAATATAACTAATGTGTCCTGTTCCACCCTACCTGTGTTTGGCTGTGGTTTCTCTGGAAGAGGAGCTGTAGGAGCATGTGGAACTACACCAGGCTCAAAGCAGAAAGCAGAGTGCTCTGGCTGGATTGGTGTATTTGGGGGCGAGGCGGGCAGGGCCTCTGGATGTGGCTGAGAGAGCTTGTTATTTACTAAACTGGGGGACAAGGAAACCAAGAGAGTAGGGGAGGCTGGAGGCGCAGAAGGTTGTGTGGGTGACGGTGGTTTGGGCACAACAACAGCCTGCTCTTGGTTGTTAGTTTGTGGAACGCTGGGCAGCACCGAGGCTGGAGGGGCAGGCCGAAGAGGTGATGTAGGCTGTGACATGGGGGCTCTGGGCCTTTGTGGAGAGGTGACAGGGCGGAAATCGGGGCTTGTGGGGGGCGACGTGGCGCGGTAGATAGGGGAACGAGGAGCCCGGGAGAAGGGGGAGACCAGGGGTGAACTGTAAGGGGAGGATGATGTGCTCTCTTCTGTTTTAGAGAAGATGAAGGCTGTGTCTGTCAGGCTGCGCTGGTATCGTCTGAATGGTTTGCCTGGAGAGAAAAAAAAAAAAACTGTGTGTGAGTAATTACAAATATATACATATATATTATATACATATATATATATATATATATATATATATATGTATGTATATATATATATATAATTATAACACAACACAAATATTATGTTTATTTTTCAGCTCCTGCTACATGAGCCCCGTCTCTGTGTGTAACGTAGTGTTATTCCTGCATGTCTCTACGACGTGTGACATTAGACAGCCAATCACAAACATTACTAGATCTTGGTAGAAGCACACTGCATGCTTATTGGCTCATTGATGCTGATCAGAATTATTCCTTAGGTAGGTATTATTCAATTGGGTATTGATTGACGTGGCATTTTTTGATACATCGATAAAGGCAATTCGGTTGCCTAAAAAGTATGGAATTCGGTACCCTACACATGGTAGCATTACTCTTGGTTTAAGCTACTGGTACATACCAGTGCGGGAGGATCCGGGGCTGGTGGGACTTTGTGATGATGATGAAAGCTGCCTGAAGAACTCCCTTGGGTTCATGGAGCGCTGGGACACTAATGCCGCTGCCTCCTACAGGTCAAGTACCGTACAGAATGGGCAACAAATTTAATGATTAAACAAGCTGTTTAGGTTTTGAAAAAAATCTAGCATTCTAATGGGAAACATGTGTCCCTTTCAGGTTTTTGATGAAGCACAAAGCAATATGTAAAATGTTTGCTGTATGGGTTTGTAGAAGTCTATGATTCACTTACTGCTGCTTTCTCTATAGACTCACTCCTTCTAAGACGAGCCCTCATATCTTCCACATGCTCCTTCTGCTCCTGATCCTGTCAGTGCAAAAACACAGCGCACACACACACACACACACACATGTTATTGCTTCTAATCGCTGTAATTAAAATAGAACAATTTGAGTAGATGACAAAACTCTTGAGACTTATGTGTTTTGACATTTAGCCCTAATTAATTATTTAAAAAAAATCAGTGCACTCTGAATATGGTAAAGAAAGCAATACCTTGCTTCAGAAATGTCCTCACTACACACACGAGTATAACCACCTTAACCACCCACTAACATGCTGTAAGCAGTCTGCACTCATAAACAAGCTTAGGGACAGCCTCGAGTTTGTAACCCATAGTGAGGAACCATGGTCATACATACATCCCTCTTTTTCTCCTAAACAATAATGGCTGGTCTACAATTTGAAATCACATCATTTAGTCCTGCAGTTTGAACATGGTAGCCACAACCCTTGAGTGTTTGTGTGTCTTGTGTGATTGTCTTTCATTATTCAGTATGATTGTATGTCAAAGTCATGTCTTGCTATTTCAAGGGACTTATGCATAGCAATCATTCAGTGTGTGTGTCAATGACTTGTTTGGCTTCAGGTGTAAATTAATCTTATCAATGATATAGTCCTTTAAAAAAGGCATTATACACAGAATGATCAGCAGTGGGTACATAGTCCACCTTTCCTTATAAATTTAAATCAGTCCACTGTTTGTTCATGTAGCAGTAAATCCATTAGTCCGTGCACATCAGCAGGTGTTTTGGCAGACACTAGTGGCCCCTACTTGGATAAAAGGGTCAGTCAAATTGTCTTTAGAAACAATTACAAAATCAGACCTCTCACAGCCTAAGGTCAATCCAGGTCTTACGTAGGATTTAGTGAGTTCAGCCCAGTCTGATCAAACTGTAAAGCCTGAAGCCAGCAGGCCAGGGGCCTCATTGAAAACAAGGTAAAACTCATGAAAACATGGCTTGACCACATTGCATCATTTTACATTCAAAAGCTGTAAAATTCTAGCAAGATAAGAACATTTTTTCACCCACCCATCTGAATTTTTCTTTTTTGCGCAGCTCTTCTTCTTGCTCTGCCTGTTCTTCTGCAAGACAGGCAAAAATCAATTATTAGTACATTAGGTCTACACGTTCTTCCAAATCTGTTCAAAATAGAGCCATTGGAGGGCACTATTGACTAGAAACAGACATCACACCTACCTCTGCTCCTCAATCATCTGTAGCTTCTCATTCATCTTTCTGTCTCTCTCTTCTGCATCCCTCCGCTCCTTTGAAATTCTTTCTCTTTCGAGGCGGCGTCTTTCCTCTGCTGCTCGTCTTTTCTCCTCTTCTTTCCTCTCTTCCTCTTCACGCTGACACACACAACGGGAAACATTGGAAGAATATATTATACTTTTGTTTTACTTTCAAATAAAAAATCTCTCTTCAAAGCTTTCCAAATGTAAACAGCAGTAAACATCCTGCTGAACTATATTTTAGCCACTCAAATGTGGCCAAATTGAGAGAGGCTGCTCTTGCGTACCTCTGCACGTGCCCAGAAGGAGTCTCTGTTTATTCGTCTCATCTCCATTGCAGCATTAGTTTTTCTGTAGTTTGTACCCTATGAGAAAAAGGAATAGTGAAGGCAGAGCCACACATTCTTTGCATTTGTCACTTAATTGCATAGTTTTCACTGACTATACTTTAAACCTTTTCAAATGTATTTCATTATTAAAACACTGAAGTCACTGAGAATATAAGTTTCTACCTTGCATTGTGTTGCAATGTGTACATGAAAGTCTCTGTCTCCATCTGATGGGCAGATGAGGTATTGCAGTGGACTCACCACTAAGTCCTCCTTGTCTGCAGACCTGGAGCTCCTTCTCACCCACTGTGTAGGAGTATGGGCCTGGGCCTTGCAGAACTCTGCTCTAATCTTCTCCTCTGTCACATCTTCCGCTTTCTCTGCACTGATGAACGCATGTGCTTCCTGAAACATGGAGGTCAGGGAATGACAACAAAATATATATGGCAAGTAGAGCAAGACAAATGTGAATATAATCCCTCCTTTACAAACTGCCATACACACACACACACACACACACACACACACACACAGAAATCCATACACAAGTACACACAGTTCCTCTGGTGGTTTTCTCTTGGTCTGACTTGGAGTTATGCAAACTTGAAGCCAAACTGTTGTGCAACTGCTTCAGTTTCAAGGATTGTGAGAGAACGAAAATACTCCTTGGCTTTAGAGTGAGGACAGGAATGCATTGGTTTGGATGGTTATGGATGGCAGAGGGAGGATGGGAAAAAATACAAAATAGGCAGTGAGATAGGGAAAGTGAGTATGAAAAAGAGTGTGAAAGCATGCATTTTAACATAAAGGAAATAGTGAGAGGCCCTCACTTAACATGCAACAGTTCCTCAATACCTGGAAGTTAAGCTTATGGTGGATTAAGATATATGAAAAAAAGACTATTGATAGATCATAATCAAAAACCACAGAACCAGAATACAGTGTTCCACTGTTGCTATTTCTATGATACTGTTAGGTGTTAAACATGAGCTGAACCCATGCATGCATACAGGGATTACATGTGGCCAGGACCTCTGAGTAATTTCCATGGAGAGTAAGAGTCCAGGCTTGTTGATGGAAGGCCAGGTCTGTCAGCCTCCAACGGGAAACCACAGCTTTATCCGAGTGACAACGCTGACACTGACACCAACAGAGCATTCACTGTGACCTATAATACATGTCAGTACACTGTATAATCCATATCACTCTAGCTGTCACTGCCAACTGCACACACACAAACAACCCAGACAAGCAGTCCACAGTACTGCCAGGGATGCTGGGAAAATCATGGCAACAGACAGAACCATAATCTACAACAAAAGCTCCCAGTAGTGGACAATGTTTGCCCATTAATTCAGCCTTTTACTGTATTTAAATAATCACTGGAGGTACAAAACCGACTGGGTTAGCAATGGTATCATGGTAGCAGTAGCAAGTGGATATTATTTAACACATACAGTTCAGACAGCTGTGTGCATGTGACTTTAACAGTCTGGCAAACCTATTGTGCATTAAACAACTAACAGAGCAGTTTGCTCTCAGGAAAAACTGTGTTCTTAGAACTAGAGTGTTTGAAACTTCTCATTCTCTCACCTTCCCTTCATTGTTTTTTTCCCTCTTCTTTTCAACCTGTTTCAAACACATAAGATGTGTTTTGCTTTAAACCAGAATTGTTTAGCATTTTACTCTATGTGAGTAGTGCTTCAACAGTAGACTGCTGTATTTAGGAAAATGTGTCATGATTACACCCCTCCATGCCCTAGATGTGTATGTCAATGGAAAAATCCCAGTCCATGTGGGGTGTTCCAACCAACCATCTTTTTTAGGATTGGTGGCATTGGGCATTGATGACCTTGGCAATAATAACTTACTATGGAATATATAAGAATATGACCTCTCTGGGGAGGAACAGGAGCCCAACGTGATGTGACTGGATGAGAGTTACCAACTCAATATAATTGTGCTCAACTCCGCAAAAACTGTCTGCTCTGGAGCCGTGTCATACAGTTTCTTTCTACTCCGACTGAGTTGTTCAGACTGCAAGAGGCAGTAGGTGGATGTGGGGATACTCAAGCAAAGTCTGATCCAGTTGATTGATGGGTCACTTATAACCAATGTTAATATTTGCATGTATAAGTATGAGTTAAAAGTTTTGGTAGCACTTTATTTAAAGGGGTGTGCATAAGACTGACATGACAAAAAAAACTCCGTAAATCACCTTGGTACTCTATTCACTGCTAAAATGGGCTTATAACTTTTATGACATCTTAATGAAAAGTCCAAATGGATCCACTTTACTTGAGGTCAAGGGAAATGTTTATGACATCGTTATAAAAGCATTTGATGGTTAAATCAAACTTTATGACAAGTCCAAATTATTTCACTTAACTTGAGGTCAAGGAAAAATATTCATGACACAATTATAATGGTACCATGACAACCAATGTAAAAACCAACCACTTTTGACAATTTTAAATAGACACTTAAAGTTTAATAATTAGGCCTGCTATGACATATGTATGACAGGTTATGTTGTCAAGGATAATGTCAAGTTGTCATAACACAGACATTGGTTCATGTCAAGGTGTCCAAAAAGCAAAAACATCTCAAACAATGCCAACTTTGCATCAAAAGTGTCATAATTTACTCAATAAAACTTAATGACAAGAATCATGAAAACATTTGTAAAGACTCCTTTATGTTATTGACATGCTTCACGTCAAGGTTATGACAGTGTCATGTCAGTCTTTTGTACTTCCCTTCAAATAAAGTCTTACCCAATTGTGTTAAACCATTAGCTAAATTATTACTGATTTAAATGTTTTTTTAAATGTAACATACAATGTTAATTGATTCATAAACTGTAAGATAAGATTCTTGTTGCATTATTAGCCTTTTATGTTCATGCCATGAGAGTTCCTAATGAGAGACAGAAGCAACAATAATGTTGGTTCTGAAGTGTGTCAGGGCAAGATGACAGATATGAATGATCTAAAGTGCTTCAGTGTTTAGTGCCTCGACCCAGACATGTTGCTATATTCCATATTTACAATATAAGTACTGTTCTTTGTTGCAATCCAAATCTCCTAGCCTGACTAGCCAGACCCACATCCTAGCTGCAAATTACATTTGCTGCCGCTAGGGTGCGTCTAGATTTCTAGGCTATAAATCTCTTGCTCCACTTTAAAAACATTTGGCATAGTGCTAGGCTGTCATAGGACCAAGTAAAGTTATGTTAATATTATGTTTTATTAATTAACAAGATTCAAATGTTTCTGTGTCTTCATTTACAGTTTTACAATCATTTCATATTTAACTACTGTATATGTCTTTCTCTCTCTCTCTCTCTCTCTCACACACACAAACACCCACACACACACAAACACACACACACACACACACACACACCCTTTTGACTCACAGTATTTAGTAGAAAAACAGAGAACAATGGAAACATCTGCACCCTATTCATATTTTAGAGTTCATAACTTAACACCACACTTAAGTACAGTATGTAATGTACCCAAATCTGCTGATGCAGACTCGCCTGAACGAAACAACCCTCACTGCTAGCTGGGACATGCAGCATAGTAACCCAGAGAGACAGAGTGAAAAAAGGAAAGAGAGAAAGAAAGAATCAAATAACAAATACAAACTAACAAAGTGCAGAGGGAATTTCTAACTGACTGTATCCATGGCAATAAAAGCCAAGATTCAAAGAAAACAAGCTAATTGAGTCCCAGGTTATTATTGTCAAATTTATGTAAGTGGGTTATCTCATGAGTTTTGTTTCCCAGTCATCGCAAGGTCAAGTAGGAATTTAGCTGAGAGTCAGGATTCTTTAAGGCTGCGGCATTGGTTAATTTTTTGATTAACATGGACAGAATTTAACCTTACCTTGCCTTGCCTTGGTGGCATAGGTAACATCAGCAACTATCCTATGACCTCCTACTATTATATTCAATTTCTCCTAAAAAACAACTAGCCCTCTAGGTCCCCTGAGATAATGTCAAAACAGGTAGCCTATGAGTTTTCATGAATGCATTATGTAATGCCATATTTTTGACTGTGCATTAGCATTGGTGGGAAAAGTTTTCATATGCTAAACTCAATTAAATTAATGAAAAAGCCATTAAAATTACAAACCATACGCTCACAACTTTTCCTAAGTAAAAAATAGACTTTGAATTCTGAATGAGCACTGACAGACTCATCGATTCATCGACTCTTAATAGATTAATCAACATTACATTTCCACTCAAATTTAATTTAATTCAGACACAGAATCAATGTATGGAGCCTGTGATAAAAGTAATTTGGTGATTGTTATCCTTGAAACACGAGACATTTGTGAGGTCTCCACAGATACAAACTATGGTATCAGTTGGCATAAATATGATTTTTTTTATACAGTCTCACTTCTTGGACTGCTGTTTTTTGTCAGGCAGGGGGAAATATTTGTGAAGATTAATATAAACTATAAAACAAAATGGTTTGAGTAATATTTCTTTTAGGAATTTATCACAAAACAAGTCCAGATGATTTCCCAGACAGAGGCATGATGCAGACTGCTGTGCTGTTTTACAAGCTTTCCATGATGTTTACATTATTCTTTGCCAGCATATGAAGCCAGTTTTTACGAAAAAAAAAACGTTGTTCTTGAATAATTCATGTGATAGGAAAGATGAATAAAGTAAATTACATGGCCATCATAGTGTGAAAAACGTCACGTCTGCTGGCAGTTAGAATGAATAGAAGACAGGATAGCACAGTTACGTATCATCACTACGGTCTTTGCAAATGAAATCCATATGCTTGGCTATGATGTCCATGTTGCAGATACAGTATGTTCTCTTTTAGTCTGAACCAGCTATAACTAATAAATCTAAGTCTGAACTGCTGTGTAAAGGAAACATAAACTTAGATTATTTTTTAACAGTTTGGTCTTGATCTAAAATAAATAATTTCTGTTCCCTTTTTTTTAAAATTTTCACAGAGAAGTGAGTTAGTACTGACAGTAGTCATCAGAAGTTGATTGCATTGTTGTGACACAGGTCAGGCCTTTAATGTGTGTGTGTGTGTGTGTGTGTGTGTGTGTAGTGTGTGTGTGTGTGTGTGTTGTGTGTGTGTGTGTGTGTGTGTGTGTGTGTGTGTGTGTGTGTGTATGTGTTTGCTAAGGTTAGGGTTCCCACTTTTCCCACAATCAACAAAAGGAGAGACGATTTTCTTCACTCTACGCCATGTTGACAATGTAATCATTTCTCTACAATTTTGAAATCCCCCATGAATATGCACACAGCCCCAATGGTGCTCTGTCACACACACAATCTCAGACACAGTCTCACAGAGGGGTTAGGTCCTTTCAGACAGTGGCTCACAAAATCCCAGACTCGACATTTACTGTTTAAAAAATAAAAAAGACAAAAAACAACAAACATTCCACAGATGTTTCTGCAGTTGACTGGGTGATGCCTTTATATGGAAACTAGTAAACCTATATTGGGTCAATTGACCCTCTCCTAGTAAGATTGCAATGCTAAATAAACACAGGTTGAGCGGCACAGATGGTGAGAAGTTGCAGCTAACATGGTGATGGTTGAAGTTGCTGTTATAACGTATACAGACCTGAATAATAAAAACAGAGGTTCTCGTTTCTCTTTTCCCTCTACGTCCTGTCTCTACAATCACCACTAGAGAATGTGATGTGACTACAGGTTGCTCCACAAACAATAGAGCTTTCAAGCCCAAACTTAGCTGTCCCCCTGCTACCCCTGGTAGCGACATGGCAGATAGACCAATCGCATAACCAAACGCAAAAGAACAGGAAGTGGACTGAGGACAGGAAACTCAAAACAATACAAAGTAAACTGCTCTGAGTAAATATAGAGTTTGTGAACACAAAGTCTAGAGACCAGAGATAAAAAAAAAAAAACTTAAGAGGAAGAACCATAGCAGGGCTTTTTGCGAAAACAAAGTGCCAGGTAATTTTCATGTACTGGACTGTACTGCCCCTCCTCAATGCTAAAGATGTCACCTGAACTATATCATCTTTAAGTTTAATGGGGAACAAATAAAATAGACAAACTACTGAATGAAGTGCACAAAGGTTAGTGATTTGTGATTAAACACATTGTCATCTACTGCACCTTGAAAAAGCTTTTAATGGCTGGAATGTGGCTGGCACATTCTGTCCTTCGGAAGTCATCCACATTTTGGCCGACCTGTGGACAAACACAGGATGTAGACACTTACATTCATATCATGCCTCTCGGAGGGGACTTAAAAAGAGGAGGAAGAGAGGCTGACGAACAATAGGATTCACATTGGTGTAGTACAATCTGTGTTTCACCATTTGGATAGATGACTCAGTGAAAACATAAAAGCTCAAATATTAATTATGAACTACAATTTACAGCATATCATTATATAACTATTCAGCATTATTTTGCATATTCATAAACCTAATGTAAAAAAAATGCATATATTATTTAAAAATATTTGACTGGCTGCAGATGTAACACCACCTCACCATGACTGCAGAATGGCAACATTGTAAACATTCTCCTAGCATCTGTTTCTTGGACTGATTCATGGCCAGATTTCAACCAATCAGAGGCAGGGGCAACCTGCCTGTTTATAACAGTGGCCCACAAATGTCTGACAAATATCAGATATGCCATGTGATTCATAAGGTTTTCTATTAGAATGAGGTAAGCGCTACATGCTCACAGCATTTTCCAACAGGTCAAATGCCACATAAGCCTTTGTAAAAACAGGGCCATAGAATGTGAAAAAGTTGAACTCAGATTAATCAGTGCATAGATTTGTCTGCATTTGACCACTTAAGATGTTAAATCCATTATCTTGGTCCTGCCAAATGACCGCTGTATCTAAATGAATGTAAGTCTGTGTGTGTGACTGCTATTTTCATATGTAAGTGCAAAGTTTAGGTGTGTTTCTGTAATTTTCTGTAAAGTTTGTTTCTCTAGAATGATAAACTTGTGCTTACATGAGCTAAGCCCTATCAGCCTGTCTGCCACTCACCCAATTGATCATTGCAATCTGGGGGCCTCCTGTCTCCACACTTCCCACTTTGCACAGTCCATATTGTGGCTTGGAGATGTGAAACTTCCCTGCCAGCTCTGCCACACCACCCGCTGTTAGAAAGGAGTGAGAGATAAGGAGATGTTGGGGTAACAAAGGAAAAGGAGACTGATGGAGAGATCGACAACAGAAATGTTACATTTTCTCTCAATTGCAAATTGTAAGAATGTTAGAATATTCTCTAAACGCCAGAGGACATGTGACTTCTTGTCAGGCCAAAGTGAAGAAGCTGACAAGTTGCCTAGTTTGTAGGGCTTAAACATTCAAATGTTGCATTTCTAACAAATATACCACATATGACAGTCCTTCTTACCTCCTGAGTCAGCCAGTTTGAGCTTGTTGGTGACTCCATCATATGCAAATATTGCCCTGTGGACATACAGACAAACACACAGGTCAGCTTCTGAGAAATGTGGGTGACATAAACATGACAGATGCAATTGTAATGATGAGTGTAAACGAAACACAAGTTGAATTTTCTGAACTAAACAAATACTTGTTTGATTTCTGCATGCCCAAGAGTAAAGGTTCATCCAAAACTTTCCTATCCAAGCATGAGCGTGTGGACAGCTGGGTTCAGTCTCTCATTGGGCACTGGGGACACACAGAGGCACGCACACATGCAAAGCCAGATGTTTTACTGCCCATACTTGTCTAAACCATAACAAGCTTCCCTGCAGTGCAAAGCTTCTCTACAATGCACCAAGAAAAATGAATGATCTTCAGCTGTTATACATGCACTTGTGTCTCAGCCTTTACTCCCAGAGGCCTTTACAGTACATGCGTAAAACAGGAAGGCACTCAGCAAAGCGTTATGTGAAATAAATAGTCAGTGCTGTTCACAGCTACGGGGCTTTTGACATTTTGCAGGTGAAAACCTGTCCTACCGCACCCTTCAGTCAGTTTATACTGCAGGTCACTGTGGCAACTCAACAACTCACGGTGTGTTCTCATGAGACCAGCAACATACAAATCCACAGCTGAACAAACTAAGTGCAGAGTGATTGTTTTTGAAATGTTAGCTTTTGCAGAATCTCCAAAATACAAATGTGTGACTTTCGAGTCAACTAAAGAAAAACAAACCAAAAGAGAAACTGGATTCTTACTTTAGAACTTTAGAGTATTTAGAGTATTGGTACACATCCTCCTGGCTGTTATCTATCCCAGTAGTTCAGAGTCCAAAATGATACCCATGTGCTATTTGACATGACATGCTTCTAACATAATCCTGATTCATGTGTATTTGAAGCACAACTGGGAGATGAATTGTCAAAGCTTTATTGTATGTATGTGTATCTGCCTCTGACTGTGTGTGTGTGTAACTTTCTCTCTGTAGGACTCCTGGGGATGTGTCAATAACATCTGGAGCTGAGTTGGAAGAGTGTAAGGCCATGAGGAGCAATTACAATGGGCCAAAGGTGAATGGTCTGTGTTTGCAGATGTGTGTCGGGAGGAGGGAGTGAGTTAGAGACAGTGAGAATGAGACACAGAGACAGAGAGAGAAAAAAACAGTATTAGTTCAGCGTAACGTTTTGGCATACTATACAAAGTCCACAGTAAAAACCGCAGCAGTTTGGCATGAAGACTAACAACAGGCCAGCTAACTCACTTAGCATTTCTATCACTTTGCTAATTTATCCTGATACAACAAGTCTCTGTCTTTCCAAAGACCAAAGAGTGACAAAAGTCAATCGGTATGTGTGTGAGTGTGCTGAGGACACAATACCCATAGTGTGCACCCTTTATTGAGCAAGCTGCATGCTGGCCCTGCATGCATGAGAAGGCAGGCTGTAACTGTTCTCTCATTGTGTTGATGTGCTAATAATGCTGACAGGTGTTTACTGTACTGTATATATCATGGCATCAAGCCAAACAAAGTATTTTTCAATAACATTTTGTCAGAATATAAAGAAATTCATGGAAACATTCTCCAGAGCTCTCCGGCATTACGTGAGCATTATATGTGTCACACAGATAATTCACATACATATCTTTAGGGATAGTCTAGCAACGATGACTATACAAACAACACACTCCACTCCCTCATTAACAGCAACATTCACAGCTGAGACACCAAACCACATTTACTGATGCCTGGCCTTCAACATTTTCCTAAAGGTCACCATTCACAAGAAGTCAAGTTCACAGGTCACTGTGCCTCTGAAGGAGTCTTAATTGCATAGGCATATTCTCTGCCCACAGGGAGCAGGCTTGCACATGAGGATACACGGTGGGCTGTGGAAGACTCTTTGTTCTGCCAGAGCTTTCACTTAGATGGAGTTGGCAAAATCCTATTTCCTCTTTAATAGATTATACTTAATCTTTGTCTATGATACTAACAAGGTCAAGGGATTTACAAGCAACCAAAGTAAGAAATGATCAAAATCTCTGAAATCAGTTTAAATAGGGAGATCTCTCTACTGTAATAAACATTATTATGCCTTGAGGAAGAACACATATCTCTAAAATGCATTGGCACAATAAAGTTTATTGAGGGGATCAAGTTACCATCCTGAACCTTTTTCTCCTTTTTTTGAAAGTCACAGTTTAAAGACTGTTCGCCCCATTGAATGGTTTTATTAAAAGAGTATCTGCCTGGCTGAAATTGAAATGAAACCTGCTTACGTGGCTGAGTGACTCCTTGTTGCTGACATGAAATGAGTGGATTATCTTTGACGAGAAGGCCTGCAATTCTAATTCAGTTCAAGATATTACATGTTTTTACACGTTTACTTTAACAGAGGATAATGTCAAACCCTGTGGTAAACCACTGATGGATAATCTGGATATGCCAACAGTGTGGTGCTGTGACTCCAGGGGGACAGTTCTCCCTCAATGCTCACTACGCAGATGGTTAAGGTTCAGTTTTGCATTACAAGCTGCTGATGTGGCTAACACAGTTTTATGGACACTCTTCTGGAGCTGACCCATGACATGTCACAAATCCGGATGTCCTTTTCTCTCTCTCTTCTTGATCATCGTTGTTACTGTAATGTAATAGCAGCTATATTTGTAGTAGAAAAATATTTCCTAACTAACAGAGCCAATAGACCCCCACTCCTTCACCCATGTAGATTTCTGGAGAGCTACACTAACTGATGAGAAAAACAGACTCTCTTATGTCGGTACTTCAGCCCACCTTCAGACTCAGCCAGCTATGACCTCAGCTCTGAGAGAGGGAGGGAGGGACGGATGATGGAGAAGAAAAAAGAAGAGAAGAGAAGAGAAGAGAAGAGAAGAGAGGAAAAATGTAGGGAAAGAGGCCATCATAAAGGGGAAAAGGGCACAAAAAGGGGAGAGGGTGAGGCAACAAAAAGAAAAATACAATGATTGTATAATCTGAAACTTTTCATTAAAGTAATTTACAATGAGGAATGATTGTGCATCATTACCACAGCCAACAACCCAGTGCAGCTATACAACAAATAAACAGCCATTCGTCTCAGAGTATACAGGCATACATACAGTACATAAACACAGACACACACGCGCGCACACACACACACACGCACACAAACACACACATAATATACTGTTTGTCCGAGCCAGTAACAATAGGGATTGTTTGCTTTGGACTAGCAGAGCCTCTGTTATAGCTACCTGTTATACGCTGTACCATTTCAAGATGAACATAACGCAGCAGATGGTGAGCTGTGCTGCAGAGGCTTTGTGTTCACTTATCCTGGCATTCCGCTACACCAGGCTAAACTATGAACCGTTTCAGTGTGGTAATATGAACACAAATATACACTCTACTCTTGTATTGTCATTTCTAAAGAGACTTTCTTCCCTTACACTATCATCCAATTTTGTTTTGATGTTCTCCAGGAACGCATTTCATTGTACTTTGCATTGTAATACAATAAGACGAAGCAAAATGAATCTATTTTGAGCCCCAGAACCAATAACCATTAGTTATATTCCTTATTTACCTCACCATCCCCTCTCTCTCTCTCTCTCTCTCTCTCTCTCTCTCTCTCTCTCTACATATTCTGGTGATATCTCCCCATCATTACTACTTTACTATTTACTACTTTTTATCATTATTCTGACCCCCGTCTCCTACAACATATTTCTTTCCTTCCTACTTTAATTCTTGTAGCACAACATACCTCTTTCAGAAACCCAAGCTATATCTCATCCTCATCTTTTTCTCCCTTGACTCCACAATCCCTCCCTCTGTGTGTCTCTGACAGGAAGATCTTGTGGGCTCGTGGGTCATTTATTCCATCTTTGCCAGCGGGGGAGAAATATGAGAGATTTGTGGTTATGCATGCTGTTGCGATATCATAAACTGCACATGAAGAGAAAGATATGAGAAAATGGATGAGAGGCTGGGAACTCATGACAGGATTCACTGCCCAGATTATGCTCTCCATCAAATCATTCTTTCGTTCCTTTTTCCTCTGCTCTTCCACAAATTGCGCACACATCCCCAGCGGTCCCACCAACTCTCATGTAAGGCATTTGTCAAGACCTGTGATTTTAACAATGCAGTCTTTTGAACGCTTATTTCATGCTCTAACTTCTTTCAGATTTGTATTGTTCATCTAGTTTTTCCACAAGCTACCTTCTGTTCAGTTCATTTTACATCATATGTTTTTTCTTTCCCCTCCCCCATCAGCCCCCCAACTTCTTACTATTTTCTCAAAGCTGACCTGGGCTCCAAGTGCTATTTTTAGTCTCTCCGTCTACCTCTCTGTCTGTGCTGGAGCGGGGAACTCAGAGACGTCCCCACAGCGCACAGCTCTCATTTCCTCTCACCAAACATGGGCAAAAAAAGTCCAGCCAGACTCGACTGCTGAAAAAGTCATTCACCCCCCCCCAAAAAAAAAACAGCATGTTACTCATATAGTGTCCACACAGCGACCTGAGTGGTTGAGTGGTGTGCAAATTTCTCCGTCCCTCTGGACTGCAGAGACATGGGGAGGTTATGGGTAGAGTTTGAAAAATGTGAGTAAGAGAGAATAAGTGATGGAATGATAGAGTGATAGAACATCAAAGCCAAAGAACTGGAGATAAAGGAAAAAGAAAGAATTCCACTACATCTCTCTGGCTTGTACCGAGTGGTACGGTGTGCTCTAAGGTGATACAAATTGTAATGTGGTGGAAGATGTTGCCAGGTAGCATACACAGTTTAAATAAAGAAAAGTTTCAGAAGGTTTTATATTGTTCTGGTTAGGAAACCCCTACACAAAGCATGAAGATTGTCCATCATCATATCCCACAATAAAGTAATTAAAACTGCTGTGACACAATCAGTATTTTTTCTCTTTAGCCCCTCATTAAGTGATGAAATGTGGATGTCAAAACAATGTAGGCGGCTGCTGAGGGATGGTGTTTATATGAACACCTCTCTGTGCTTATAAAATACCCCATTTGGAGAAAAGAGTGCCAGAAAAACAGAGACAGGGTTAGGAGGGAGCAAAGGAGAGAAGAGATGTGACCATTAAGAGGAAAGTTGAGAGAAAAGCACACAGAAAGGGATAGTCTTGGCCCTCATACTCATGGTTTACTGCAGAGGGTTCAGTCAGGTGCCCTGCAGAGAGTGGGCTGCGACCACTGTAATCCCTACAGTCCAAGCAATGGGGTCTCTTAATACAAGCTGCTGAGTGGGAGGGGTTGAAACCGAAAAACTTAAAATGATATTTGTAAAGTAATATTCTTCTACTTGCCACTGATAAAATGCATATTGCTTATTATTTAAATAGATACATAAAGTTTACATGTGAATGTATTGCTCATTGGAAAACAATGTTGATGTGCTGATTAAGCTAAGGGGACATTTTTTGATCCACACAACGATGTTGGGTGTCACACGACCAAGGCAAACATCTTAAAGCAGTGTAGGATTTATGAAGTAAGTTGTAATATGCTCTCCGGGAATCAACTTATCATGGTGGAGAGGTTTGTGTGTCCCTATGAACCTGAGGGCTGTGTTGTCTAGAGCTTTGTGCTTCAGGTAGGGTATCCCATGGCAAAGTGGTCTCAGGTGAGGAACCAGACAAAGAATGGTTCAAAAAACCCTATAAGAAAGCGAGGAAGGGATCGAGAGACCCTGGCCGTCTGGAGCCAGGCCCAGACGGAGGGCTCATCAGCAAGTGACTGATGGCCGGGTTTGCCACGGTGCCCGGCCGGGCACAGCCCGAAAAAGCGACATGGCACCTCTCTCTCAATCCGATGGGCCCATCACCTGTGGGAGGAATCGCTGGGGTCGGGTGCGTTGCCACATGGATGGTGGTGAAGGTCACTTGCGCTTTGCCCCCAATCCTGTTTGTAGTATTTATGGACAGGACATCAAGGCGTAGTTGGGGTGGGGAGGGGTTGCAGTTCGGTGGGCTCACAATCTCATCGCTGCTTTTTGAAGATGATGTGGTCCTGATGGCGTCATCGGCCTGTGACCTTCAGCACTCACTGGATCGGTTCGCAGTCGAGTGTGAAGCGGCTGGGATGAGGATCTGCACCTCTAAATCTGAGGCCATGGTTCTCAGCAGGAAACCGATGGAGTGCCTTCTTCAGGTAGGGAATGAGTCTTTATCCTAAGTGAAGGAGTTTAAATACCTTTAGGTCTTGTTCACGAGTGAAGGGACCATGGAGCGTGAGATTGGTCGGAGAATCAGCACAGCGGGTGCGGTATTACATTCAGTTTATCGTACCGTTGTGACGAAAAGCTAGCTGAGCCAGAAGGCAAAGCTCTCAATCTACCGGTCAGTTTTTGTTCCTACCCTCCCCTATGGTCACGAAGGCTGGGTCACGACCGAAAGAACGAGATCCAGTGTACACATGGCCGAAATGGGTTTCTTCAAGTTGGGGGCCGGCGTCTCCCTTAGAGATAGGGTGAGAAACACCGTCATCCGAGAGGAGCTCGGAGTAGAGCCACTGATCCTTTGCGTCGAAAAGAGCCAGTTGAGGTGGTTTGAGCATCTGGTAAGGATGCCTCCTGAACGCCTCCCTAGGGAGGTGTTCCAGGCACCTCCAGCTGGGAGGAGGCCTTGGGGAAGACCCAGGACTATGTGGAAGGATTATATCTCCAACTTGGCTTGGGAAAGCTTCGGGATTCCTCAGTCGGAGCTGGTTGATGTGGCTCGGGAAAGGAAAGTTTGGGGTCCCCTGCTCGAGCTACTGCCCCGCAGCCCTATATCTCATAAGCAGATGAAGATGGATGGATGGATGGATGGATGGTGTAATATCCCTTTGCTGGCATTTCAACTGAAGACAATACTTAACATGCCCCTCGCTCTCCCACTGAGATGGGATTTAAGTAATGTCCCATGAGAAGGGCAGTATACAACAATATCCCAATTTGTGCAAGAAATAATGATATTTTCATTATAAAACATATACTATCAGTAGGGATCGACCAATATGGATTTTTATGGATACCGATTTTCTTTTCCAATCAACCTTAGCCGATGACCAACACAGGCTGCCGATTTTCTTGAGGCGATATTTGGAGCCAATATTGCTCTTGCTCCTTCAATTTACATCATAAAAATGTAAACCCTGCCACACTGGATTTGTTTTCTGCTCTGCCATTTCTTTAAAAATAATAAACAAAAACACAGCTCAGTGTCACTTTTGCAATCATCTTACATTCACATCACCCAAATTATGTGTGTCATCATATGGATGGGTGCAATGCATGGTTAACTGTGCAAAGGTAAAAGGCTTCATCAACATCTACAATACAGCCTTGATGATGCATTGTTTGCTGACATATTATAAGACAGATATAATCAAGTCATCACAAAATGACCTTTGTCAACACATTTAAATCATTTAAGAAAAAAATAAACCTGAAAAGTAGCCATTGAAATAAAGTGCTTGATTTGTAATTTAGGACTACAATGGTGCTAGTAGTGGAGGGGCAGTGCATGGTCTGCACATAAACTGCAGCGTCTCCAGCAACACAGAGCTGCCTGTGGACGCCTGTCTGTAAATAATGCCGGGAAACAGCCGATGCCGATACATGTATAACAGTAAATATCGGCCCAATATATTGGCCAGCCAATAAAATCGGTCAATAACTATCTATCAGTCTCCAGTCTGTGTCTGGTCTGCTCTGTATTACTGCTATGTATTACTGTGTCAGAAGTAAAGCTGGCTTAAGGAAAGGCTTTATGTAAACCTCTGGCAGAAGCTCTACATTTAGGTTATGATGTGATGATAATGCCTAGCACAGAAACCTTGAGCCACAACGCTTCACCAACACACACAAAAAAAAGATCTCAAACTTGTTTGTATTGTAATCCAAGCACCTGCAACTTACTATAATGGCAACAAACAGAAACCTTGTTGAAAAGCTTCACCTCATGCTCTGACAATTCGGCTCAAGACACAAAACTGTTCATTCAGATCAAACATGAATCCATCTTAATACTTCAATTGATAGACTTGAAATGAAAACACAGTCACATGTGAAGCTCTGCCAATGAGCTAATGTACTATTGATGTTCTTTTAAGGTGCTGACACATCAACCCGATTATCAGCCGTCGGGCAGTCTGGTGAGGTCAGTGACTCAAGTCTGTTTGGTGTGTTCATGCTGTCGTCAGGAGGAGTAGCCATCAGCCTTTTTGACATATTGAATTGGAAGGCAGGCTGTAGGACCCAATGACCAAACTGATTGGTGGAGTGCTAACCTGGAAATGACGCATGGGATGAGCGAGACAAAAGCCTCTCGAAATCTGACGAAAATCTTTTAAACTAACCTTTTGTTTTCATTTTTTGAGCGACATTAAAGATTAGCGCCTCCTGCTGTTATGGAGATGTATTACAACTAGACTACGTATGCTAAAGTCGCCATTGCTTCGGTGTGTTCCGATGCATGTTTTTGACCAACTTTTTTGACTGTCAATCCAACTGTCTTTTCTGCCGTCGGGTCGGCCGACGGGTTGGGGTGTCAGAGCTTTTAGGACCATGGTACTGCTTAAAGCTATAACATAACAGTATTACTCATATAATTCTGTATTGCCGTTAACTGACAAAGCTTATATCTTTTACTTTTCTAAAAAGTCTAATTGTATGAATGGAAATCTACCTATCAAGATACCACCAGTGACTCCATAGCAAACAATGTAATGCAAAAACCACTGCTTGCTTTGCATTTTTCAAATACTTTTGAAAACTGAGACAGTTGGAAAACAGGATGTTTAAACATGCTGGGCTAGAAATGTGACCTGTTAGTCCAAAGTCTCAAATGTGTTTTGTATTCTTAGGTATTGTGTCCTTTCTCATCTTGTTTTGGCTATTCATGCAAACATTAATAAAAAGAAAACTAAAATGATCCGTTTCTACATGCATGTATTGAGCAGGACAACTTCAAGTAACATGTACTTTGTCTCAATGAAAATATGTATTAGCTTTTTTAGTTTACATTGATGGAGTGATGCTCATACTGAAGATAAATCATGTTTAACTCCCCTTTTAAAGAGAGCTTTGCAAGTAAATTTGTAAAGTATCAGTTGGCTGCCTATTTGACCCATAACAGTACTTGCTCAGATCCACCCACTGTGTAACACTGACTGATCTGAATAGTATTTGACTGGGTGGAGGACACGGCAGACTCCCCTGGAGACTATTACAGACCACTGAAGGTATTTGGCCTGGAGGGAACGGTAAATAGTGGCAGAAATGACAGAGGCGATGGAGAACAAAATTATAAGAAAGAGCAGAAAGTGTGTCTAAATTAAATGTAAGAATGCTTAGGTAAAGAAAGTAAAACAACAGAGTTCATACAATATGAGTGAGTGGGGAGTGAGGTAGTGAGTGGCCAAGGGAGAGACTGGATGGAATGTTGACAGGAGGAGGGGAGGGAGGAAAATGTCTGTTCTCAGCAAAACACAGGAGCCAGAGAAGTTTAGAATATGACAAACTAAACAAATAAGTAATTAAATCAGTGCCAACAGCCCTCTCTGTGCTCAGGCAGATGCGGGGGAAGAACAAAGAGTGAAAGAGAGATAATAAAATGATGCTGCTGTGTGTCAGTTCAAAATGTCCCAAAACAGCAAACTTATAACAAATACTGACAAAACACTTACACGTAGAGTGGGGGTATGACACAGCTGAACAGAAGTTAACACTGTGCTGTGATGAACTGTGCGTGTAGTGTTGGGACTGCATGGACAATAGTTGGTCTTGTGTTACAGCCATGAGTTAATCCACAGATAAAACTAGCCTGTCTTTGTGTAAACAGAGCTGCACATGTACTAATTACTTTGCTATGACATTTCTCTCTGTGTAATATAATCTGCACCGAATGAAAAGCAAGTGTTTTGGCATGACATGTACTGTAAGATGAGGTTTCTTTGTAACCAGGATGGCTATAAATGACAGAAAAGAAGGAGAGAGACAAGGCATGGAATATAAAAAGCGATGATAAGTAATAATAACTAATAATTGAGTAATAATAATTTAATCTTTGTGATTCAATCACAACACTAGCCATATCTAACCTCGCAAATCAATATAAATCATTCTACTGTACTTGTCTTAATGTCCTAATGACTATATGTATTTACCCAACACATTCTCAATCCCATTGCGTCAAAAAACGACACTTGGTAAGGTGCCTTTGGCATTTGTTATTGAAAAAGTCTCCTTTTAGCGTCATATTTAGACGTGCTTTATTGGATCTTTTGCCGTCACTGTTCTCGGGACTTGCGTCTACTCTAGGCCTTCGGCGTCAAGCCTTTGGTCGGAACATACGTTTAACTGACATGTGTCTTAGCGTTAGGTTTAGGAAATGATCGTGGGTGGGGTTACATAATGTATGTTTCAGTGACACGCGGGACAAGAACAGGACACAAACCCCAGTCTCTTGGGTGAAAGTCCTGTGTTGTTGGCACATTCACAACCCCAATCAACCTCCTTTGGTCTTTCATACTAGTCGCTACCGATGTAGTAAAAGTGTTCCCCCTTTGAATAAAAAGAGTATACAGTACTGAAATTATCTCCAGTATGTCCCTCCATTTGCACATGCTATGATGTGAAAGAGACTTATTTTTTACTCAAACAGCTAAAGTAAGATATAGCATTTTCAGTTCTGCCCAATTTTCATACTTGCGTAAGAAAAGACAGCAGAGCTTGGGGCTAAAACAGTGGTGAAATCAGTGTTTAGGGTTTAATAGAAGATCGAAAACATAAGAAGGGAAACATAAAGTTCACTGACACAAGGGTGTATCAGTGTGTGTGTGCTTAAGAGTGATGGGGCACATGGAGAGGGTGTATCAGAGGGAGGGCAATTTTCAGATTGGAGAAAAAAGACTCAAAAATAGGGTTCACACTGGGGAAAACGATGAAAAGCACCAGGGGATGTAGACAGGTATAAATGGGTAGGCTAAGAGGGGCGCATTTAACAATGGCGCACAATGGGAAACAGCCAGAGTGCATTGGAGGTTTCCAAGGGGGCAGAAGAGTATGTGGTTATTGGGGGCAAGTGTTTTGAAGGAAGTATTACAGGGTTCTCTATGGGTTAAATTGTTATGACTCTTACAGGGATGTATATAGTTTGTTCAGAGAGCCCGAGAGGAGAGGAGAGGAGAGGAATGAGTGGCAATAAATCCTCTAAAATTGTGGTCCACTGGGATCACTCTGGCATTTCCTGTGCATGCTGTCCCACACTGCTACATACACACACACACACACACACACACACACACACACACACACACACACACACACACACACACACACACAAGAATAGCCTAATTCCTCTATATCACAATTATTATGGGATCATTAAAAACATCATGGCATCTTATCGGCAAACCATTTCCTTTAGTTAAACAAAATAAACTCTCTCAAGTATCACATACCCACTTAGACCTCATTTAGCCCGTCTTCTCTGCTGCCTCTCTTAATGCTTTGATCATCCTTTCATTCCTCTTAACCCCTCCACCTGTCCTCTCATATTTCCGTTCTCTTAGCTCTGTCACTCCCCCAAATTCAATCATTCTGCTTTTCAACAACCTCTTGTCAAGATCACCGAGCTCAACTTGTCTTTACTCACTGCAATTATTTGCAGTGAGGACGTGTTGTCCTTTCTCACTCCCTTATTCCTCTATATTTCTAGTAAAGTGTTCTTGCTCATTCATTTGCAACCCTTTCCCACCCTTCTCAGTCCCTCTCCACCCATCTCCCCGCCTCATTCAGTCTCCCTTAACAAACAACCCAGCTTTCCCACCAGGGTCGTCAGGACAACAGAGCCCCCGACTCTCCTCACTCAAACTCAACCCAATTCCACACACCAGCAAGTGAACAAACAAGCCAGAAAAAAGGAAAATGGAGTTACCAGTCAAGGCGTTGCAGTGTGAATTTGCAAGATGCTAACAGTTAGGCCTAAGAATGCCATGATTATAACCACGGTCCTATTTTTTTGTAACCATGGTGAAGTGGGAGAAATTGTTCACAACACTGTGATGATACTTCACAGCATCAGGACAGCTATGGGAAAGAGAGAAGGTGAAGTGGCCCAGTGTCAGTGTTTATGTTCTTGCATTGTGTCAATGCAAATTTATAAATTATTATGTATGAAAGTCTCAGGGCGTATGAATGTGTCTGATGATCTCATAATGTAATTAAGCATAAAATAACAATAAATGTTATTGTCTGTCAAAAGATTCATGGCTCTCAGACACTGCTTGTGTTGTACTTGGCACACTTACAAAAAAGACGAGCCTCAGCAACACAGAACATGGCGAGACATTTCAGCATGCACTTGGTTAGTCACGGATAAGCGGATGAAGATGGATGGATGGTTGGATGGACTTGGTTAGTCCTTTTACAAATGTCATGCTCTGGCTAATTCAGTAGTGAATGATGCCAGAATGAACTCAGTGATGGACTTTAGAAGACATCCTATCTTTTCTAAGAAGTAGAGCTTTTTGAAAATATAACATATTTGGTTTAATATTTGGTTTTTGGAATTAAGGCAAGGGTTTTAAAGTGCCCATATTATGCTCACTTTCAGGTTCATAATTGTATTTTGAGGTTTACCAGAATAGGTTTACATATTTTCATTTACAAAAAACACCATATTTTTGTTGTACCGCACATTGCTGCAGATCCTGTTTTCACCCTGTGTGTTTAGGTCTCTGTTTTAGCTACAGAGTGAGACATCTCATTTGTTTTAGCTACAGAGTGAGACATCTCACTTGTTTTAGCTACAGAGTGAGATATTTCTCTTCTATATGATCTTTGTTGGGAGTTGCACATGAGTAGTAGCTAGGTAAGATCAGCTAGATAACTTTTTTACAACTTTGGTCAGTACAAGGCAGGATTAGCTGGGAGACTTCTTCTAAACTTCTTCTAATCTTCTAATATTAAGTTTCAGTTTTAACATTGCTTTGAAATGAAATATAACCTCTAGCTTTTTTTAAAAAAGCCTCCACTTTATTTCAGTAACACTCTATAAATGGTAATCAAATTCTTTTGTAGCTGTTAAAAAATAATCCTTCTTCTTCTTCCATGCACTTGTGGAATACCTGCAGAACAGAAAAAAAAACATGGAAGTAGTTCTTTTGTAGCACTTAGTAATCTAAGTGCGGCAAAAATATTAAGATAGATAGGTCACTCTCATATCTGCAATGTTAAAATGTAATTTACAATGTACTTCGGTGCCAACGGCTTGGTTTGACAGATTATATCTTTGATATATCATTTTATTGCTCTGTCATCCCTTAAAAGTGCTTAGCTGGGTTTGAGCACACACACACACACACACACACACACACACACACACACACACACACAAACAAACAGACACACACTCTTTTGCTGATGTTTAAAGGAAACGCTAAAATACAGATGTTTTTAGACAGCTATCTGACACACTCTTGGAAATACTACTCTCTCATCCACACTCAAGACCAATTAGTTACATAGATTAAACAAGCAATCCAGTTTCCATTTTTATATCATTTGCATTGCATTGAACAATTCATCTAGTTTCACAAACACACAGCCAACGTTTTTTTCCAGCAGAGCGTCTCAGCCTTGATCTTGAAAGGCAAAGGGGAACAATAACCTATGTGTTGTGTTCACTGCTGTAGGCATAAAAAAGGAAAGAATTACAGTGGAAACAATGTGCAGAGGGCATCTGGATTAATTTACTAACCCTAACCCTAACCCTAACTGCTCCGACTGAGGCACTTGACTGAACAAAAGGAGGATTTGATAGGGAGGTCAGGTGTGAGGATGACTGACATATACTTTGAGGGTTATTGTTCCCAGCAATCTTTATATACTGTTTTTACCATAACAGGAAAAGAGATGCCACGCCTGCTGGAAACAATGTCTTTTTCAAGGTAGCAGATTATTGGTATTTATCTTGAGGTTATTTTGTTACCAATAGAAAACTGACACCGAGAAGAATAATAACCTTGCAGTGCCACCAAGTAATGAAACATTTAGTACCAACCTTTTGACTCTTCTATGGAGCAATTACAAGTCACACTTTAACACGGTGTCAATTTGTGGTCGGGCACCCAACAGTTTGCATGCTTAGGGACCCAAACATAAACACACACACGCAGTATAACCTTATGCAGTCATGCCTCATCAAGCCTGAGACCTACTATTATCCTGCAGTTTCATCTTAGACCCCATATGAAACTAAACAATGTTTAAAGGAGTAGTAAGCAGTTGTTTAGTAATTACTGTTAGAATCAAGTCCATCTAAACAGAGATACATATAATAGCCATTTTAGCCGTCATTGTCATCATCTTCCAACATGCCACCCACAGACACGCTCACACAAGCAGCTAGCTAAGCTGAGGGTACTCATATGCAGAAGGCATAACCTACACAGTGCTCTTTTCAGGTGCAAACAATGCATTTTTTAAAACTTTGTTGGTGGTATGCAATAGTTTAAAAAAACAACAACATTTACTTAACCAGGATATGGCTGTGGCCTAATGGGACACTTATATGCTAAATGTCTGCCCTTATGTCACACAAGAAGTCCTTGAATTGTCCAAGCACTACTCTGGTCAGCTCAAGTTAGTGCTCAAGTCCCCCAGTGTCCAGCCAAGAATTAAAGCACCACTCATCGGGCCTGTTAGCTCCTGCAGCGGTGACGTGACCTTAGGGTACAACTACCCCCTTCCTGAATTTTTACTGCTGCCCCTCACAGAGTCTGTGCACACCGTGGTGTGAAAGGCAGCCCCAATATTGGGAACAAGGCATTATTTGAAGTACACCAACACTGGTGTTTTTGTTGCAAGGTTCTCGCAGCAACAATAGTGTGATAAGGCAATGTATAGGTAGGATGTGTCTTTGGAAACCAATAGAGATCTATGTCTCACAGACAGTTACTGAAAAGTATTACACAGGAAGCAGAGATAGAAAGAGAGACAGAGAGAGAGAGAGTGAGAGAGAGTGGACTGGGCATTGGTGCATTGTAACTGCCCTTTGACTTCCCATTTACAATATACCGCTATTTTTATTGAGGATCAATCAAACATGTCCTGTCATGATTCTGCCTGATAAAGACATGGTGTGTGGCCTTGAAGCCCTATCCTGAACAGCCTGCAGGATTCCACGCTCAGGTGATCAGAAGGATTTGTTTCAACATAAAAAGCTATGACACATATACCAAGACAGAAGAGAATTACACAACAGCTCAGATGTCGACAGCTAGGATTAATATGCCATACAGTCTCTTTTTGACAGGTGGGTGTTTGGGGATAATTAACGAACTTAACAAAAAGCAGAACCAAGTGCAAGGGAGTTCAGGCAGGGAATATCTTCTTGATAAACAGTGTGATGGTAATGGTTGTTTATCTTTACAAACAAGATAACGGACTTGCTGCACATATAATCTCACTCGGGAAATACTGTACACAAGCAGAAGCACTTACGCATTTGCATTCACACACAATGGCAGCCCTGCCTTCCTCCCTTCTGTCCTCTCCCCACAACCACAGGTGTATTCCATGCAGTGCGTAACTTTAGACCCAGTAACTCTTTAGGTCTTGGTTAATCATGCATGAGCCTGTGGAAATTTTGGCAAGTAGCAGCAGTGCAAACACCCTGAGCCAATGCTGAAATAAAGGCTCCTCAATTTCTCAACAGGAGAGCCTTCACAGGAGATTAGAGGCCTGGAGAAGAAAATGATCCGTAGCCAGATTTTTTAAAGATAATGCTGGGGGCTTTTCCACCTTTATTTTTGATAGGACAGCTAGGTGAGAGAGTGGCAGAAGAAGGAAATCATCACAGGTTGGATTCAAACCCTGGACCTCTGCGTAAAGACATAAACCTCTCAATATACTGTATGTGCTGCTGTTCTACCCAATGAGCCAACCCAGCCACATGGAGGATTATTTTTTAACAGCTACAAAAGAATTTGATTACCATTTATAGAGTGTTACTGAAATAAAGAAAACCAGAGGTTATATTTCATTTCAAAGCAATGTTAAAACTGAAACTTAATATCTGGAATTCCATGACTATTGCCATGTGGTGACAAATCAATATACAGCTACCATTTTTCCAGAAAAAAAAAAATCACAAGTGAAGGCCTTACATCATTCAACTATAAGTTTGTCTTAATCTTTAGGGAAATTCAGCAATCAAGGAACAACTATGTATACCACCTAAATAATATATTAATATAATCGGTAATGTCACATTCTAAGCAGTTTTCTTTCTGTTAGTTTGGCTACAGTATATTCCATTCATACAAATTAAATTAAATATCTGACCTAATTCTAGAACCAGACTTTCAGCCCAGAATGAATGAAGACAAGAGTGATAGGTTTCTCAATACTCTGTCTAAACTGAATCACTCTGTTACTACAATGGAATCAGATATTTACTTTATGCGTCACTGCCTGTGGACTGTAATAATCCCTGCAAGAGAACATAGTGAAACACTTAACGCGGCACACAGAATCAAAGTGTGGACAGCAAGAATCCATGAAGAAGGTGGTTCAAAGTCACCAGGGAGCCACATGTGTCTGGATACAGCCCACACCCAAGTCTGATGAATAGAGGCTCTACATTCACATCTGATATGTTTTGCAAGGGTGAAACAATGCAGTAAACATTTTTCTAAACTGATTTCTCCCGCCCCCCCCTTCTTTATCATGCTTGGCTAAGCTGGTGCTGCACTCAATTTGATACTTGGCCTCTGGTAGTGCATGCTGCTTTTCTCAATATTACTGGCTGAGTTGAAAATGTGTAAAATGTGCAAAACAACTACTCACTGAGGTATTCTATGAATTGTAAAAAACAAAAAAAAACAAAAAATAAAAATTTAACTTTGTGCTACTACGTGTCATCATGTCATACAAAATGAAAAGCAAAGGCTCATATGAAAGATGTCAGCATAGTTGCTTACAGGAAGAACATTTCTGTTTTGCATTGCTACATTGACCTTACCTAAAGTGTCTATTGGAGTCACTTATTTTGGTGTGAACTGGACATAAATCATAATTTCTCCTGCTAAGAATAAGAAGTATTTCCTATACAGGGGATTAGACGATATCCTTGGGAACACTCATTATCACTGTTTCCCCTTCTTTCTGTCTCACACTAACAGTAAACATATGTAGACATTGCAGGTTTCCAGCCTACAAGAGAGACAATTTGTAGTCCTCAGTGGTCTGGGAGACTGAGAAGAGAGCTCCAAGGCTGTGTGTTGAGCAGAGAGGTCTGAATGACTGATGCATTGAAATTGCTCCTCTTTTCTTCAGAATCTCTCCCACAAAAGGGTCTGTTTCCCATTCAGGACACAAGGTCATTAGATAATACACACAGGAACCTCAAGGCCACACAGTTGGGGGCCGGGATCTTTCAACAAAACAAGCTTCCTACACCTCTCTGTGTAAACTTCTTGACAACCCCAACACACTTTAATGGTCTCTGCAGGATGCATATTCAGATCCAGAAACAAATATATTCACATGCAAACTCACGTAAAATCCCTTCAACACACACACAGACACACACATGCGAGGTGGGTGTCTGTTCCTGTGGACCAACAGTGGGAATAATGACATCATCATGTCCCCTTCCAACCTCTTTATTCAGTCACAGCAGAGTTATTTAGCCCTAAAATGGGCTCAGTAAAAGCTGAGGGATTTCTCTTTCTCTTTCTTTCTCTTTGTATTCTCTTGTAAGCTCAACCAAACACGTGCTTGTTGTGAATAGATGCATCAGTACGTTTGTGTTTGTGCATGCATAGGTTGGCAGAGATAGAATCAGGATATGTTGTTCACTGAAACTTTGGGGAAATGCTCTCCAATGAGAAACTGCTAGATCAGTGAAGTATCAATGTGGAGGTGTTGCCATGGGACATACCTCCATGGTGATACTAAACATGGAAACTTTTAGAGACTTTCCAAATGCAAGGAAGAATGGAAACTGAGCATGTTCTGCCTGGATGGGGAACTTATTTCCACCCCATTCATGAAGATGTCAGATTTCAGCATGCCATGGTTAACTCATAGTGTTCTGAATCCTATTTCCTTAAGTATGCCTGGCGTGATGATAAGTCAGGAAGAAGATAGGAAGAAAGTGGGCAGGGAAATGCTGTGGCAGTGAGAGATGTGTGGCAGAGGAAGCTGAAACAGAGATGGACAGAATCCGTCCTTAACTTCCACATGAGCACATGTGTGTGGGCTTGGGCCTTGGCCTACTTCTCTAAACTATAACTTCATTAAGGTGTATATGTGGAAAGAGCTGGGCCGTGGTATATCTAATTCCTGTGCAAACTGAGTATAGCCAGTGACAACATGTCTGTAGCTGGAGATGACAATACATAAGAGAAGAGAAAAAAATGGAGAAAGAGGATGAGACAGGCACAATGCTATTGTTTGGAAAAGATGGATAGGTCACCATAGTTACAGACCAGCCAAACTCTGACACAAGAAATTAGCCAGGTGTCAGGTGGCTGGGTTTCAGCATGACATGGTCTCCCATATGCCAGAGCAGAATGTATGAATTATTTCAACTTTCCATGTGTCTAAAATCATCGAGAGTCTACATTTATGTTGAAATTTCAAACAGGGAATTCTTCTAGTAAAACACTTCATTGTGTTTGTTTATACTGGTTGGTCTTTAGTATTGTGTTTTTAAATAACTTTAGCTTATTGTGCACAACTTAGTAACTACTCAACATTTTAATCATATTATTTTTTGTTAGTCATGTGGATGGTAGCCTATTCATGCATGCATACTATGCTGTCAAATTGAAGAGCCTCTCCCTGAAAGACAACCCCTATCAGAGGTCAGAACATCATCAGAAACCTGATCCTCAACACAATGAAGCCTCGCAGCTCCTGGGGGAGAATAGCAAAGTCACAGTGCGCAAACACCGGGTGAGGTCAGCGAGCCCGCCGGCCAGGTGCTGCGCTTGGAGCCACAACAGCCGCCTGGTGTGCGTAATGGACGGCAATCCACACCTCACATCATCTCTTAGTGGATGAGGAGAGTCAATAACAGCCCTGTGCTACTAAACCAGCCTGCATGCATTTGCCATTTCTGGACTAGTCCGTGTTGCGTGCTGCCCCTGTGCTGACCACCTCCTTATCCCTCATTGGATTAATTGAAATCAAGCCTCTTCTTACGCAACAACCAACCTGGTTATGCGTAAACGGCTACAAATCACTCAGTAAAACAAGATGGAGAACCTGAAAGTTTAATTTAAGTTCCTAATTCTACTTGTAGCCTACTCGTAATTTCAAAACATCATATTGACGCAGTATAATAAAGTAAAGAAATGTATTAGTGTTGTTAAGATGATAAGATGCCTAAGAATAGAATTCTGGTATGGAAGGCAGATGCAAATGTTGGTTCAAGAGCACTATTTGTTACCAGTTGGTGGAAGAACGGGGGTTGAGGATGTCCTCTTTGGCCGTGAGCAACGACAGGCTGTAGGTATCAAGGTTGACCGTTTGCGAGCTCATGATGGCAAAAGTTTCCAGACCACTCCGCAGCTTCTCTCTTCACTGGTCCCGACAGTTTTCGGGCTCGGAGTTTCTGCTGGAAAACAGCCACAGCGGAACACTTAGGGTCGTTCACGGCCGAGAAAACAGCAGTAAAGGTATGCAGGTTCATGCAATGTGGTCTTAAGTTCCAAAGTGGAGCGATCTGTGCAGGCGCTGCGCATTCAACGTGGAGGAGACTGCGACTGCACACTGGTCTTTGTGCAGCGGGGTAGAATACGTTTTCACTACAAAGCCCCACCTCCCGTTGAGAGAGTGGAAAGCATAATGACTTCACTAGCTGGGTCACTTGGAGGAAACGCAACCGCACAGCTACCTCCTGATCATAACTGTCTCGGGCATCCTCGTATCCTGATATTCACTAACTCTTGTCTTCTACTAACTCTTGTCTTCCATAGGACACCAATTGCCTGCCCTTTAGTTGAGTGGCAAACGTTGCTGTGTAAAAGCAAAGCAGAGCACTGGGGTTATTGCACCACATCGCCACTATTTACATTTACATAACACTAGCAAATGAATGATAGCTGAGGGTCAACGGCAACAATCCACCAAAATATACACAACTCCTGTGATTTAAAAAATATATAGCCTATATATATATATATATTGTGATGGCTTAGCTTTTGTTTGAGCAAAAGTCCAGAACAGGAATTGTTGATTAAATGGGCTACAAGGGCAGTGCGGCAGCTTTGGATCTGTCAGTCTTTCTTTGTCTCTTTTTGTCTGAGTTAGTCCCACTGGCCCTTGGCAGACTCCAGAGAAGTCCTTTACAGTGCAGGCAATCTCTGAACGAAACGAAGAAGGGGCAATTTCATGGGAACTGAGTCTGAAGCAGGCTGCACATAAAAAAGAGAGGCTGTTTCAGTATTTAAGAACGGCTGGGGGTCTGTTCAATGGCTGGCCAACAGTGTGACACACACACACACACACACACACACACACACAAACTAACCACACAATCACACACAAACACTGCCATGCACTGATGGCTCACAGATGCACACACACACAAAAAGTGAACTCCAGACAAACTCACTCCAGACATGCAAACGCACATACAAACTCATGTACTGGTCTTCTACTGTGGGTCAGTGGCGTGTAGGGTTTAAGATCTTGGATTATGGGAATGTTCCTGAGCTCTCTAATTTACTTAGCAGCCATTCTTAGATAATCCATGACAGATGTAGAGGATAAAAGTCACAAGTTTTTATTTTCTAATGTGTCAGGCTCAGGGTGGGTTTGACCTTATTAAGTTTGATTTCAGATCACCTTTCCTAACATTTAATACGCCATGCCATGCTTTTCACTGCTATGATTTGTTCTGGAAACAGTTTACAGTGGCTCATGCTATTGGACTAACACAGTCACCCTACACAATGAATTGTGAAAATATCCACTTCCTTTTGAGGCAATAAGTTTCCATTTCATTGTTTGTAGTCCTCTTGCTTGGGTACATTTTTCACTGTTAGGGTTATAACGTTTTTTTCCCAAGTCACATAAATAATTAATAAGTCTATAATGCAAATACAATATACTTTAACAGTGTCAGTATTTACATTAGAAAAGAGCAAGCCACTGTGAAATCTGGTGTTACAGATGCATATAAAATTGCCATAATTTAAAGAAGTGGTAAAACTAGTGACTTAAATCTGCCGTTTAAGCCTCCCTTTATCACTCTTTGTTTGGAAAAGTTGACATTTCTTCATAAATAGCCCACATCTAGGAAAACCCTTACTGTAACTATTCAACATCAAACTACACATCATATACTGTACATGCATGTCATATTCATTATTTTCAATATTTCCAGATCAATACAGTGTAATAATAACATACTGTTTTGTTTAGTAGCAGAGAAATGTAAAGTTTTACAAGGTCTTCTGTGCAATCGTAGGCCTTCCAGAAGCTTTTTAATCCAGCCTGGAACTACAGTACAGTGTCTACAATGAATCCATAATGATGAATCCATAAATCAAGTTACATAATATTTGATATATCTGCATTGCTTCAAGTGGGTATTGTTCTGATTTTTTAGCATGAAGGATGACATCCTGGCCTTTCAAAGACGTTTTCTGGGTGATCCTAGGCCATCCATAAGCTTTGTATTCCGACCTTGTATTCCGTGTCTTTACTGAGACTTTGCACAATAAATCCAGAACGATAAATCCACAACTGAATGGAATGTATTCATATTTCCGTATGAAAAGCATGGATGCATTAGATGAAAAGGTATGGTGTTAGCCACGGCCATCTTTACTAGAATGTTGTCAGTTAAGTGCATTGACCAATCAGAGGCTGACTTCCTGATTTCTTCTCTGGTGTTTTATGGCAGTGGGTAGCTGCAATGTTGCAGATGCTGTTGTCAGGAAAAAGGTAAATTAGTTTGATTTGGCTTCCTAATGTCTCATATACCAGACAGAAAATGTATTAGAGATGACACAACTAACTTTTTGAATAAGAGCGTATGGATCTAAATAGTTTTTTGTTTGTGTAACTTACAGTGTTTATTTTTATTTCCCCTTACTGCCAAGACATGGGAGAACAATTTTCAGAAGGCTACAATCTTGTTCATCATTGTTATCTGTGTGATTTTTGTGAGATTCAATTTCCGTTTAGCCTATGTTGTCCTGAATAAAAGGATGTCCATAACTTGAGGTCCCACAAGTATTAATACCCAAGGAAACCAGGCGACCCAAATGTTGGGGGAAAAAATGGCTTGGACCCCAGAAGGTAAAGCAAGCATGCAGCACACTCGGACCCATGTTTTTTGGGCCAAAGCTTGCATGCCAGAGGGACAGGAGGCAAGACATCTCCATGCCGCTATTATTCTTACAACTTCCTGCTATTAGAGGCTCTCCTGCCATTTCAGAAACTTAGTGCTTTACTGTGGATGTGAATTGCCGTGCTGTTATGCTCCACTTCAGAGGACTTTGGCATTTCCTCTGCAGGGGTGCGGTGGCAGCTGTTGTTGAAGATGGGGTCTAAATGTGGGAATGATTGCATGTCCAGTGGGGAGTTGGATATGTGTATGTGTATACATGGGGATTTTCTCCTCATTTACTGAAACTCCTCTAATTGTCACAGGCTTTTTTTCAGCTTCCTGGCTTCCTGATATAGTCTAAACTAACAGAGTGTGGGTGACAGAGTGTTGAGTGGTCCAGTCACAAGCAACATCCTCTCATAGTCTATCTTAAATCCCGACCTCATTCATTTATCAGCAAGTCTCTCAGAGAATTCATTGACTTTTAACAAGTGCTTGTTGTACATGCAACTGTTCTACCGTCTAATAGTCGGTGGCATTGCATGAAATGAAAAATGTGATCTTCCTCTGAATGGACAATGCGTGGTAGGTTTAAGTGTGCTCAGACCTGTTGGGTGGAGTTAAGAGGTCAAAGATGTGTTTGAGTTCAGGGGTCACAGCTTGAGCTGTGTCCTGTTGCCCCACACTTCACTAATAATATGTTTTCCATTGCTCCTCTCTGCATGTTGTGAGAGGCCAGGATCTACCTAACTCCTTTCATGTGAGAACGTGCTGTCATATTTGCTTTGTGTATGAACAGTTGCAGTGTTTGTAATCTTCTGTTCACGTTCACAGCCTTTTTCAATGACATTTTTCCCATTGTCTTGCTGGAATGTGTCCAACCTTTTCAGTGCCAGTTGTATTTCTTTAAAGTCAGACCTTTGCTGTACATAGGAAGCCATCCATGGAAGCCGTCAAGCACTGTAGCTTGTGTAAACCAACTTTATCTATAGAAAACAATTTCATGTTTTATTGCTCATTATATGATGATTTTAAGGCTACACTTAAATTGCCCTTCCTTCCTGTTTTTCTAAGTGAATGAGCTGTGTTTTACAGTAGAAAGGGAACTCTTTTTTATAGCAGGTTTGACAGGTGTCAAGCTTGGGACAGAGGTTCCATGTTTGCAATATGATGGTATTATGTGAGAAGTTGCTTTCTTGCTTGAGAAATGTTTCACATTTACCAATAATTTGGTGTCTTATAAGTCCATGCGGACTGGTGGGGACTTGTGTGTGGACCAACAAGTAATACCACCGTACAAAAACATCCCTAAATAGACTAACTGTGGCAATATATGAGATAATATATGTGTTTTTACTTCAGCAGACACAAATAACTCCTCCTGCATGGTAATGCATGCTCAGTGGAGGAGTCATGTTATTGCTTTTCCTAGAAAATGAGGTGGATGTGGGAGAGTGCCGATGATACTAGAAGTTAGTCACTAGTAATATGATGTGGTGCACTGCACACACATTTATTTACCATCAGATGGCAACAACACCATGACTTAGTTGTAAAAGACAATTGAGGTCAATTCAGGTGTAAAGACAGGCTTGACACGAGAAGGAAACATCAGAGATATGTGGCAAAATTGGAAACAAAAGGCACTTGATTGGAAAAGAAAGAGAAAGACAGAGTGCATGCATACACATCAAAGTCAAACATAGGATTTGCCTCAGCAACTGTTCTGTGTGTGTGTGTGTGTGTGTGTGTGTGTGTGTGTGTGTGTGTGTGTGTGTGTGTGTGTGTGTGTGTGTGTGTGTGTTTGAGACACACACAGAGAGAGAGAGAGAGAAAGAGAGAGAGACACACATTCTCTGTGAATCTGAGTGTCTTCTCACCGGGTGAGGTCACTGCTTACAAATGGCCTCCACAACAACCTCGAGATATCTTTCCATTGAGCCTCAGTGTGTACACAAGTGTGGGAGAGTGTGTGCATGCGTGAGCTGTGTGCAATTTTAAAGCACATTCTCATCTTCATTCACATCTCTTCACTTTGTCTCGCCTTTACTTATTAAAACTGAATAAACCTAAGCCTTTGACTTCCTCAAGGTTTCTAGGTTGCCTTGCTTCAGTAAACTATGACAAGCATAAACAAACAGCAGGGTTATGAGGAAACAAAAATAGACCACAAATCTCTGTTAAAAAAGGAGCTCCATGTCTCTTTTCCCATACAAAACAGGCCTGAAATTAGACCGTGGTGTCAGGATGATAAAGTATTCATAAACTTTGCTTTGAGAGGCCCTGATTTAGAGGTGTAGATATGTGTGTGTGTGTGTGTGTGTGGGGGGGGGTTGTATCCTTGAAAGCTTTAAAGCTTTTGAAAAATCACTTTGCCCCTGATCAGCTTAGACTGTGAACATTAAATAGTGCTGTCCAAAGTTTTTTCAAATCATACATCCTCTCAAAATGTAAAGCCTCTGCCCACCCCTCCATCATATTCTTTAAGGCCTCAAGCATCAGCAAAGATTCATCTATCTGATTATTCCATCTTATGTAATACCTGAGTACCTGAATACCATGAGCATGAAGAGCCCAAATACATTCCCATTATGCTATTCTAAACTGTAAGACAGTGTTTTGTCTGTTGCTCTCAAATTCAGATCTTCTTATCTGCTCCTGAGGGAACCCTGCTGGAAAATGAGAGCCAGATGTGATGATGTCAGCGCGTGTCTGTGACTCTCAAGTTGTGTTCTACGAGGCTGCGGTGCGAGAGCAGCGGCAAAGGTTGGTGGGAAACTCGAACACAGCCTACGGATCAAACAGCTGACGCAGCATAAAGGTCTGTAATCAGTGTTGAAACTGATGCTTGTGACCATAGATGATGCTGAGGTCTCTGCTGCAAAAAGCACGCTAGTAAATTCTTCCATTTACTAGAGAATATGAGGTACGTCATTGGTTGTTTAAAGTTTCATGGCAGGCAGCTTTACGGCTGTATCTTCCTAAAAGACTCTGGTTGTAACACACACACACACATGTCAAGATGGCACATGAACACACATATTCCACTAGCCGCAACCGCCACCTTCCCTTGTCACTCTTTTAAAGTTACTCATCATCAGCCACTTCACTAAACATCACCATGGCAACACTCGACCCACTCCCCCTCCATACCATGTTTCTGTGGCTTTCTGGGATCTTTTACCAGCATACTCTATTAAAAGTCACAGCTCACAGCATTAGATGTTGCTGATTCATGTGCTCAGGGAGCCACTGGATTAGATTTGCTCTCAGATTTGATTCAGTCTTTCTATCATCCAAAGTTTCAAAATAATGTCAAAAGAATATAAAGGAGAGCAACTGCCTGGTGATTTGGAAGACAAAGAACCTTTTAATATCGAAACTGAACAAATAAAGCATTCATAATGAGACAGAGGCTGATGTGTTTAGAAAAATCTGTATGGGTGTTTGAGGTGTTTATTTTCATTTAATTTGAATTCCAATCAAGACCAATAAAGGATAATGATGTACATGCATATTTCAGTAGGCTGCTCAACGTGAGTTAATGCTGATAACTCCTGACAGCAGCTCAGTCCTGGCCTTGAAACAGTAAATGCCCATGATCCTTGGCATGTCCTCTGTCCCCAACATAACTCTGGGTCTTGTGAATCATACAAAGAGTCCCCCACTTAGCACTGAGAGCCTGCTGGAAGACCTAGGTGTTAAACCTAATCCATATGAAAAAAATCAGTATCTCACAGTAAGGTTGCACAGTTGTGTTTTTTCTAACCACTAGGTGGCATAGCTGCATCAAACTTGCTGTGTATGTAAGTTTGCATGCACTGTGTGAGACACAAGGTTGAGAGAGACAAACTAAGGAAGCAACTATTAAAATTGAATTATGTTGACCTGTCTACAATATGATCTATTTCCTCGACTTCCGGGATTGCTCCGTTGCTGCATGAAATTCTGCAGAATATATGTATTTTTGCCAATTTCCGTTTTTTTCCGCTTTCTTTGTGTTGAAATTTTAAACTCTGGTGGATTTATGAGGACTATGGTTAACTGCTCCTCAAACCTCTGCATTATAAATCTAGACAACTAGCTAGACTATCTGTCTTATCTGAGTTTTCTCTGCACTATTTTGCAGCGGGCGAAGTTTAGTGCCGCCCATTACAATTGGGATTGGTTTAAAGAAATGCCAATAAACCAGGGCACATTTTTCTCCCATCTTGGAAAATATGGTAACCTAGTGGAAAAAATCCATTGTTATCTGGATATGGCGATATATTACATAAATAACATACATTATATTTAAATTAAAGATGACCGTCTCTGGTCGTAATTGCATCTGGAAAATGTTGTTTAAGTCTGAATTTTACAGAAAAACACACAATAACACACTTGTGAGACAAGTTCAAAAGATTAACAGTTTTAATAAAATCCATGTCAAACATCAAAATACTGAAATGGCAAAAAAAGGAAAAAACTTTTTTGTACAAATCACAGTGGTTCAAAAATATTACAAACTTTAGTTTCAAAACAGTTTTTGCAACAGCAGCAAAACATTCTGATTGTTGTGTATTTTCTTGAAAGCCCTTAATAGTACTTTGTGAGTGTGATGTGCTCTTTCTTTTGCCTTTTTTATTGTAATACACACGATACCATGAGCAGTAAATGTTAATAAAACTCATATGAGTCAAAGGAAACAAAAGTGCATAACAATACTATACAGTATATACGATCCACTTAAAAATTACAGTATAGACCAGGGATTAATCACACCATGAATGTCTATATGAACACTCTCCCTGTCCTGGGCCTCTCTGCACATAAAATCCTATGCATACACCAGCCTAGCAAATAGATACAACAGGGTGAGAATTCTAAGGTGAAAGCTGTGACTCAAATTTTCCACACTGTACTTTGGATAACAACTATCTTCATTAAAGCATAATATATATAGTTGTCACAGCTAATATCTGCCTTTAATCCAACCAGTAGTCACCAGATGTTGCTCCCCCAACTTTGAATACACTGACTTCACGCATGATTGCAACATAGTCCATTGCAGCTAAATAGTGGAAGCAATAGGGTAAACTATTGAATTTGAGAAACAGATCACGAGAAACTGGAAAAGTGATAAGATACTTCAGTTTCGATCAAGAAAACTGGTAAATATAAAGACTTAGCATACGTATCAAAAACGTTGTATTAGGCTACATAATAGAAAGTGCAGGCACCTGAAAGTGCAAAAACATTTTAAAACTGCTGGTTTGCTGGGTTTCTTGGTCATTTCATAATTTAAGTTGCGTAGCTTTAGTTTAGATGATATTACATACTGAACGTTATGTGTTATCATTGGAAGTTATCACTATGACCCAAATAGCCATTAACCATGCCGAGATACTGTACATTAAAGAAAGCTGCCTACTTTTATTTCTGTGCTCACTTGTGTATTGTCTTGGCTTAATCAACTTTTTTAAAAACCCAGAAGGCTGCATGTGCATACAGAGCCAAAAGAGTGAGATTTCACTAAAAGGCACAGGAAAGGAGACACCAATGACTAAAAACAATGTGTTCTCTCAGTCACTAGGCCTCAAATTTCTAAAGGAAGTTAATGCCTGCTAAGAAGAAAGAAAAACTCCACCTCAAATAAATGAGGAGAATGTGACAGTGAAAAGAATGTGATACGATAGAACAAGACAATCCAGATGAATAACACAACCCTACATCCTACATCAGAATGTGACTTTGGCCTGTTGGGGTCAGCGTGGAGGAAATATTGAGGAAAGAATAAAGCTAACAAGGTTCAAAATTTGGCATCTCCATCTCTCCCTCTTTGTATATCAGGGTTTCTCAACCTTTTCTGGCCCATGATTTACACCAATAATAAGAGAATAATCAAGTTATCGTGAACTGAAGGTTAAACTATCCAAATAAGTAGCGGTTATATTTAAAACCTACAGTATTTAATGTAATACAGTTTTATTTCCCACTACCCCATATGCATACCAGATGACCCCGGATAGAAACCAGACGAAAGGTTAAGAAACACTGAACACATTTCTGGATATTCAGAAGCCTCTGTGTAACCCCAGAAACACCAAATTCCACTGTCATTACATACAGCCTAAAGCCCAAACATTATACCTGGCTTCCAGCCATTTAGAACATTCTTACAATATGTGCATTACAATAGTTGATTTCAATTAAAATGTAGCGTTTTATGATTTTCAGTTTTATACCCTGTTCCTAATATCTTAAAAATCCCAAGGATAAGCTTGATTGATTATAGTAACTACAGTAACAAAATAAAGGGGACAGCAGCGCAGCTGCAACAGATCATCTGCATTACTTTTTCAAGCAAATATCCCAGAATATTATTTAAAGTTGTATAATTAGTGATGCTACCTTGAGCTGTGCCGAGTTTGTATAGCAAACTGAGTTGTGCATTAAGCCGCATAGTGTGGGCTTCAGTGCTAACTAGGCTGGACAAGTCATGTTATTCGTGTTATTGAGTTGTGGAAAATTGTGAAAGACCTAAGTGGAAATATCAGGCTACAATCATCGGGTTTATAAAAAAAAAAGTTACATAAGGAACAATTCATGCTAAGCACAGAAAGGTATAGTCATAAACAAAAAAGAAGAAAGTACATTCCAACACCAAGTGTCATTGTAATGACAAAGTTAGGCCACCATGCAACTTTACCTCATTTCAACCAGTGCTCATTAAAAAAAGCTTTGCTTTCCCAAAGTCAGTGGTTTTGAAGTTAAATTACAGGAATCAACCTGTTCAATCAATTTAATTGCTACCTCTCAATCACCTGGTCAGTAGAGATTTTTGAACCATGGCGCGAGTCCTTTTACACCCAAATAATCACCACTGTAGAAAACATACTACACAAGGCTATATGATTAGACCAACATACTGTACTACAGTCTACAAAGAGTATTATTTAAGGCCATTTGTCCCTCCATAAAAACAAGCAGCAGGCCTAACAATTCTTCACTGGCATGGCTCCAGTTTGCTCAAGAAAAAACCCTCAAGAAGGATAATGGCTAAGAGTGCATAACCAGCAACACCATAATCTGTTTTACAGTTCTAAAATTATCATGGAGATTGTCTACTCTATCCATCATGTCAACCACTGCAGAACCTGTCTGCAGGTTTGCTAAACTCTCAAACTAGCTTTTAGTTTTGTCCAACTATAAGGCACACAGACTAAGATAAGAAGCTTATTGGGTCATTCCAACGCATCAATAGGACAAATCTATTATCCATCCATTCTATGTGAAACTAAAAGGAGGCCATGGAAGTCCATAAAAAACTGTCCCAACTTTCACCTCTTTGGGTTTCATTTTTAAATTCCCAGAGCAAAGCACTGGGATGACTTTGAAATATCCGTGGTGGTATTCCAAATGATGTAGGTTGCATGTAATGCTGACTGAAATGGAGTTCACTTTTACTCCACCTTCACTCTTTTCAGAGAGGAATCTCCTCAATTGTCACTTGGGTCTCGTGAGATCCTATCTGACTTATATTTGGGTAGTCGAGCACGACTTTAACACACCTCCCATGGAGAGTGGCAGAACGCACCACGTGTCTCACACAATCTATCTCGTACAGTTGCTCGGGTAAAGCTGAGGGGCGCAAACCCACAAATAGAACAACGTGCTAATACAAAACTTATCACCTCAAAGTCTCGTTTTCACATACAGTGCTAAAGCCCAAAGAAATTAGCACCCTTAACAAGAAATTTAGATTTGCACTCTTATAGCTTGTATATCAAATCCGTTGAGACAACACTCACAATTGCAAATTCAATCTAAAGTAATATTATTTGTATGGTTAACAAGGAGACATAACAGACCACACTGTTTTTGAATTCAAAAGCACTTAAAGACATCACAAAGTTCTAACCACCGTATGCAAAATCTGAAATCTACACATTCTAAAATGAGTGACCTATTATGACTATATACTTACAGACTGTAAGCATATGGAGAAGAAAATCTAAGGTTTAAGAAAAGTCACATTTTAATACCATCATTGCTATTCTGCACGTTCATCGCAGGCAAATACTAAACAACTAGACAGACGCTTAAACTGTGAACATAAAGTCACATGTGTCTGTGTTCATGTGGACACTGTCTTATTGTGTCTTAAGCACCATTTTCAATTCCAGCCAGACGAATGGAAGGCAGTGACACTTTTCTCCTGACACCACGGACTGAAAACACCACCACCAGGAGGGATTCAAATATTACATCATACTGCTTCTTTCTCCCACAAGCCACTTTCTCTTTTCTCTTCCATCCGCTCTTGAAAATAAAGGAAGCAGGGAAGCAGAAATAAAGTGAGGAAGAAAGAGATCAAAAGAATCACAGCTTTGGTATTCACAATTAGGTGAAAAATCCATTGTTGGGTACAGTCCATTTTACTCATTACAACACTGTTCTTTATCTTTCTCCTAACACTGCAAGGATTGCAGTTATACTGATTTAATGATTAAAACTATAGTGAAGCAATCACAGGCACAGAAACTCCTGTCCAGTGTGAAGGTTAGTGCTGGGGCCCTGAGCAGTGCTGCCCCTAGTGGTGTAGGGGTGTAAAGGCAGGCTGGCTGAGGTGCTTCAATGCAACCAAGTGGTCATGGACGTCACAAACGCATCGGTTTAATACTGCATCCATCATTCCTCAATGGCAGAGGTATCAAGGAAGGCTAGTCCTCTTCATCCCCATCATTGCTATAGATTGGTCACTTTGAATGTCTCTGAAGTGCAGATTGGTGAATCCAACTCATCAAGGAGAGCGTGTGTTTTGCTTTTTTTTTTGCACGCATGGTGTGCAGTAGGGCTGGGTGGGATGCTCAGGAACGATGGACACCAAGAACTAATACAATACTAGACTGGAGGCTAATAGCTATGATCAAGCCTCCTGACTGGAGCATCCCAACTTGCTAATTGTTATAGGGTTGTCCTTACACCCTAACCTGGGCTCTAGATTAACAGCCCCATTGTTGCAATGGCAATCAAAGTTCGCAACACTTCCTGGGAGTAGTGTGCGCCATTTCCCCTGATAAGAGTGTCCTAGAAGGGCGCAAAAAAAATACATAAAGAGGACGAATAAAAGCAAAACAATAATTACATTTTTAAGTGTCAGTTCCTGGGACTCCAGTGCTGGTTTTAGAATGGTGGATCTTTTGCACTGGTCTGTGTGTGCCAGCTAACAGTCTGCGTAGAAGTGAAGGCAGAGGTAAGCTCCCCGAGAGGAGCTGCAGTGGTCAATGTGTAATAGTCATTAAGGTCAATGTGAAGGAAGTGGACTGAGAGAAATAGAGAGAGCCCTTGCTCCCAGGCAAATCACTCAAAAGGCTTGGACACTGTGAGTGCTGGTGGAGGGACAGAGCTCTTGTGGAGGGGACAAGGGGCTGCACTGCAACGCTGCAGCCCTTATAGATTAGCGCGTCTGGGAAGCACTCAACTAGGAAGCATCACTCAATCATGCCAACCGCAAACATACACTCACACATCCACACTTATACCCTTCAGCTAAGTCAAAACAAGCATACCAGAATATACTAATGAAGTCACCCACAATTATAAAGAGGCACATACATTCCCCCAAACGTGCTGACATTCAGGCATAGCACTGGCATAGCACTGAGAGTCATTTCTCCACTGATAGAGGATTTAAAGGGGACCTCCTCTATATGCGTTACATGGGAGTTAGTGGGTAGAATGACCCAGTTCAGGGTAAAGAAGTCAGTGGTGGAAAACCCTTTAGGAGATGTGCGGAGAGGAGGACTGGTGTCTCCAGAAACACCAGCCCCGTTTGGTGTGTTGCTTGCGCAAGATCTCCTCCTCGCGCTCGCGCTCCTTCTGAGAGCGCAGATAGCGGTCCTCCTCCTTCAGGAACCACACAGGAGGCCAGCGCTGCTTCTCAAAGTGCCTCTGGTTTTCTACAGAGAGGGGGACAACATTAAAAAACATTAAGAAAAATTACAAATTTAAACAGGAAGAATCAACAAAGGATTGAGGGATTGTAGAATATTACCATATGGTCATACATACATATATTTTACATACATACATTTGCTATTATGGTCACATTACAACCTACTATGTATAAAATGTATTATATTCACATCTTTATTGAAACGTGAGGATGTACTGTATGTTCACTATAATTTATTTAATCCAAGACAGAATATATATTTTTTTTTTTACAAAAACAGCTCAAAAGAGGCTCATATGTTTCTCCTTATAATATTTTTATTTTTTAGCTTCCTTGCATCAGTGTTGTTCCAGACCAAAGAAAATCATCTCTCCCGCTCCAGCCAAACGCTATGAACAAGTCACAGCATGCTATAATTCCTTAGTGGTGTGCTTAACCCAGAAAACCTACTTTTGTTTAACCTATTATTGCAAAGCAAATATTGCAGGAGTTTTACTGAAGGGAAAGCTGAATGTGTGAAAGGGGTTTGGGAGAGGCAGATTATCAGGGCAGAGAGGCGAGGTGGCTGTACCTGGAGACATGGCCTTCATGTCTTTGGGAAACTTGCGGCAGATGCTATTATAATTAGTGCAGATGTGATGGAGACACCAAGCTGATAGTTGCTTGGCATTGTGGAACTGCAAAAGGGAAAACAAAGGAGATATGCGTTATTACAGCTTTGACAATAGAGGCCTGTAAGACTTAAAAGGTGAGATAAGAGACTGCATTTGACAAGATTAGGATCAATAACTAAATCTAAGGTGAATTAGTATTCATAATTTGTTTTAACACACCCTAGAATTTAATATTAATAATTATAAATCCATTATTTAAATGACAGTTTTGAAAAGACAGACCTGTGCAAGCTCGAGGTAAGCCAACACTTGTCCATCAATGTCACCTCCTTTCGCTGCCAACTGGAGAAGCTCGTCCACAGCGTGCTGTTCTGAAAAGGCACAAAATGAACATAAACATGTCAATATTACTGTTTAAATGCACTGACATGGGGCCAAATTCTTATCTCCCAGTCACACATTCTTAGTGTGTCTGCCAGTTTGCAGTGCACTGAACACATCTCACTGCACCTGCAATCTGTTGAGTCATTGATAAAAGGCAGTTTGTCAAGGCAGATGCAGCTCTATCGAAACCATATTGTTCCACGGAAGTCATAATAAGACATTCAAGTTGATAGGTAGTTCTCTTCGCAACACTGCAGAGAGAGTCTTTACCTGTGAGGGCGACAAGGCGTGGCAAACACAGACGGTTGGCGAGAATAATTAGTTCCATGGGATCCAGACCAGGACCGGGTGTGAGCATTCCACAGTACAGGAACTCCAACGTCCCACGCATACAGGCTGCACTGGTGTCAGGAATGGATACCTGGAATATGACCAGATCAAGAGGAAACAAAAAAAAACATATGTAATGAAGGGCTTAAAGTCAATGAAGAAGAGTAATGGACATACATATAGACAATAATGTTCATGAACATTATATTCAAAGTATACAAATATACAAAATATTATAGTATATAGAGAACATGCTGCTCTGGTCCCATTCTCTTTGATCTAGGCTCAGATGAAAGTGCTGTCTGAGGGCTTGTGATGTGAGCAACATGGCGAGCGCGAAAGACCTCAAAGCACACACAGGCAACCCTGCTATCAGGTCCTTTTCCCAAATAAGACTGACTATCAACGTTCTCCTAAGACAGTGCATCACATTGTGTACATGATGCTCTTAAAACATAAAATAAGATATGAACATCGGACATACCAAAATGTTTAGGTGATCATTATAGATGACTGGGCCACTCCAGACATGTTTAACATTAGGGTAAAACAACATATGAACAATTAGGGCAATGTTTTATAGTGGGGCAAAAGTGCCAAACCAGAGTCCACTATAATAAAAAGAAAAAAAACAATCACCTGTAATGACCCCTAGATGTCGCCATATCATCAATACTACTCTGATTACTACTAAAGGCACTGGTCATGTGTTTAAGTGAAGCTCTCTATTCCACTTTGGATAGTAAAGTGGAATAGATTTGGATAGTTGTATAGAGTTGGATAGATTTACGTATTTACAAATGCATAAAAAGAACACAACCTTTTTATGGCCTAATTACTGAAAACCGGACCAACCGCAATTTAGCAGCAGGTAATGCAGTGTAAGCCCAGGAAGTACGGAAGGACGATGAATGACAATGACAGTGATGACCTGACCCCTCCAGGAGGGCCCCCACTGAGACGCTCTTCAACCTCCACTACCACAGGCAATTAGGAGAATGTCAGCTTGGCGCAACCTCTCGTTACCACTAAAAAGTCACCAAGACAAGGGTGGTCTCCAGAGCCTGAAGTCCCAGCTGGGGCCAGGAAGCATTAACTAGTGGACAAATTCACAGTCACAGGACATTTATGGATCAAAAACGCATCAGCTGTACTAACAGGTGTTCTTTTGTCGCCTCAGTCTGTTGTCCTAGAGCTCAATTAATAGTGTAGTGCCACTTTGTTTTTTTTAATCAAATCTGGGTGTAAATGACATTATCATTCCCAAAAAAGCTTGTAAAAAAAACTTACCTGAAATAATTGAAAATGTAAGACATAATGTGTCTAGAAATACATTATAGTCCAAATTCTAAAGTAATGTGTGGGCGAGGAAAAAGCAGTGAGTTACACGCCCGCCACCACAGATAAGGTACAAAATTTAAGAGAGAGTAAGAAATAGTAAGAAACTTAAATGCTAGAAAGATGGGATTTCTGCAGGATTCCTGTTACATTTCCTCTTTTTTCTTGAGCGAGACAGGAGCTTTAAAGACAACTTGTAATACTCCACTGGGATGCACATTACATGGTGAACACAAAACCACATACCAAGAACATAATCCAGGGGTGTACCATGACACATTCAGCGGTAGGTTTGTATAACAGCCTACACAGACATTAAACCTGCCTTTTGACTCATGGTTTTTGACTACTCTATGGTCACTAAGGTCCATGGTTTTTCACAAACATGCTCATTGTACGAAGTGTCTAAAAGGGTATATACCAATGATGCAAAAAATAATTATGATAATGCTAATAAACTGTTTTGAAACCCATATCATAAAGCTGCTCTGCAAAACTGGAAAAGTAATGATATCACTCAGCAGCATGAACACTGAAATGTGTGAGCCTAAAAATACTGAGAAGGAAGTGTGACATGAGCATGGAAATAGAACAGCACTGGCTGATCACATGCTACTCTCACAGTTTTAGTTACAGGTTCTATGAATTTTTATATAATAATCTTCCCCAACCTAAGAGAACAAATTGCAATAAAATAGGATGATACAATATGTTCATATACATAAGCCACTAACCATTTGTGTCAGTATTCATGTTGTGTCCAGACATTAGCCAAAACCCAAACCTAATTTTGATACATTTTGTGGAAATCAACATTGTTGTTTAGTTTGAATAAAATAAGAATGTTCCCCTGTATAAAAACTGAGTGAATGAGTAAAACTAGGATGAAGTGGATAGTTGATTTGTTAAAATTAATGAGTGCTTTGTGAGGGTGATTTGATTTATAAAACAGACTAAGACTAACTTTACATTGCTACATTTTGTTTTATAAACAAATATCTTTTGTTATGTTGGCACCTCGCATTCACACTGCTGTGGCGTTTCAGAACCCCTAAACCGGAGAAATTTGAAAACCCTTCTGACCCGTTTTGGTTTGGAATCTCCGGGGTTGTATTGCCGTCTCTAAATGTAGACCTTTGGAGGCACCAACACTGACGGCAACAGTTCCCCGCCTGATGTAATTGGGATGTAACGATTATTGGTGTAGCAGTAAACCACGATATAAATGTTGACGATAACAATTACCGTTTTCATTTAAAATATCATTGTTATCACGGTGGATTACCACGGTGTGGAAACCCTGTGTTTAATCCTTCCCAGCTTCAACCGAGTCTCCTGAAGCAGGCGCACTGCGTAGCCTACAATGTGTGTTTCTTGAAGTTGGATTCATGGCGGAAGCAGGAGATGACAGCGCTCAGGACATTTATAAGCCCTCTAAGAGGACTAAGTCTGAAGCATAAGCATATTTTGGTTATTATAAGAATGCCAAAGACAGTTGATTGAAGATAGTTATCCTGTCTGCAGAACGTGCAGGAAAAAGTTGCTGCTAAAGGCATTGAATATCCTTTTAAAAATACAGCGATAATACCGAAAACCCTGATGATTTTGGTCACTATAACGTGAGGTTAAATTTTCATACCGTTACATCCCTAGTTTCGTTCTCGGAAACAAAGCTACTAACGTTAGCATGGCAACGGATGGATCATACATGCTTCCTCCTGTTTACCCCGGGCACGTGCATGCCCAGTATACTAGAATGTTGATGAGATATGCGGTTTGGGTGTGTTAGTTTAAATGCAGATTAGTTCTTCTACTGGAGCTAAAAACACTTGCTTGGGGATCGCTTTTGCCTCAAAACTCCACTTAAAAACTAAAACGTAGCAATGTAAATGTAGCCTTCAGCTGCATCTCGTTCACTCAGATAGGTGGCTAAAACAGATAACCTTCAAATAGTATAATCACTATAACATGTACGTACATAATATCCCACTGGAAGTTAATGAACAATATGAATTGCTCTGATTTACCAGATGTCATTTTGTCATTGCTAGATTTTTATTTCTTTTTTTGTAAATCGCATAACATTAACTCTTCTTTCTCCAGTGTTGATTCTCTTTTAGAGTAAGTGAATAGAAGTAGACCATCTGCTGTGTCGAGGTCTCTAAAACGTCTGCTTCTATTGAAAGATCAGTGTTTTAGTAAGCATTTCTGCTCCCTGCTACTCACACTGCCTCTCAACTAGCATGTATCCATGAAAGTGAATATCATTTGTAGTCAGCCAATGGCATGGAAATTCTGGAAATGTAACCTGTGCCACACTTTACGGGCTTCATCTTTGCCTGTCCTAGGAGGGAGGAAGCAGATAATCTGGTAACTGCAGCTTGCCATTGAAATATAAAATCAAAATCACGTGCACGTGTTCAAGTGCTGACAGCTTCATTGTGTAGTCAGTCTTAGTCTCTTAGACACCTGCTTTATTGCTGTGCCAGTTCTATGCCATAAACAAGGCCACAATGGTCATTAACATGAGCCATTTAGTGTAACCATAGACACCGGCAGCCCATCAGCAGCAAACACTGTGCCCCCTCAATGATGCTGATGTCCTGTTTTCACCACCGTCCACAAAAGCTGCAAAGGCTTTTTTTCAAACCCACTCACATTGTGTGTTCTGGAATAAAATCCAGGCTAGAGAAATACAAAAAACTAAATTGTTTTACAGCATGCCTTCTATAACCTTGAATTTCACACCTAAACTGCAAACACGTCATTTCCTTCCACTCTCTGATTACTTACAATCCTTTTGAGGGCCAGCATCTACTCAACCTGACCCTGCTTACGTTGAAAGTAACCATACTCCGGGGGATCTGGTTCTGCAACACCATCCTGGGAGCCTGACTTAAAGACAGACGAAGACATTAACTTCCTGTCTTTTATTTTTGATAAGGTCAGGTCATGTGCACAGGCACAGGCACTGTCCCTGAAGAAGCACGGAGCAAGCAGAAGCTGAACCTCAGGTGAGAGCACACCTAAAGTAACCTGACCCACCACTTGGAGGATGCGGCTAACCTAAAAAGGCTTAATTTGAGTACTGAGACAGGCTGGTGAAACATTTGAATTCTGCTATCACAGGATATGTGTATGTATGTGTGTGTGTATGTGTGTGTGTGTGTGTGTGTGTGTGTGTGTGTGCCTTGGCCTCTGGGATGGTGATCTGTATGGCCCATTGCTCTTTTTCTTTTTCTCTCTCTCGCTGTCTCTCTCATGTAAATATGTCTAAGCCCTCCAAGGCAAGAGAAGGGGTCATTAGACGTGTGTGTGTGTGTGTGTGTGTGTGTGTGTGTGTGTGTGTGTGTGTGTGTGTGTACCCTTTCATGTAGAAAATTCTATATGTGCTTATGTGTGCAAGGCTTCCAAGGATGTTTTATTGCAGAGACTACATTTGCAGGTGAAACTTGAAAACAATCACAAAAAGGTGAACGGTTTGTAGGTCAATCTGATAAAAGACATCCTGAGCTGTAAACCTTCATATACCAGGGTTATTTTACTAAACTAAAACTAACTACTTTTAAAATAAATAAATAAATGAATAAAAACTTGATATTGCCCGGTTAAAAAACTAATATACTGTATATAAATAAATAAAAAGGGAATGAAAATTTATTTCAGTTTTAGATTTTTTGCTATAATATTTCTCTGCTGAAAAAAGAGGCAGCATAAATCTGCACCAATTTCTTATGAACAACACAAGTAAACAATAAATAAATATCACGTCAGAAAAGGAGTAGGAAACTATACACTTACATACAGTCCTACCCTTCTCCATGACTCAAACAATAAAATTATATATACAACTCAATCAACTATTGCAATGCTAATATGTACAAACTACAAATGTCAACTCAGTGTCAATCCCATACAACTTCATCCCATCAACCCTTCCTCATCCCTATACCTCATAGAGTGTATGCTTTGTAAATCTTTTTTAAATTGGTTTCAATTTAATAATAATAATAAATGTTATTTAACAGTGCCTTTCAAGGCACTCAAGGTCACTTTACAGACAATAAAAGATAGATACAGGGAACTTAAAAGATTAAGCAGTTATAACAAATATATATATATATATATATATATATATATATATATATATATATATATATATATATATATATATATATATATATATGGACTTTGTTGAAGTTCCATGTCCAAACCATTCCACAATTTCCTACCACAAATTAAAATAAAACAGTAAGGCCATTACCCAGCCATTTACAGTACAGTACGTGTAGCTACTTCTGAGACATTATACCTGGGCTGGACAAAACAAACTACTGTCAAACTAAATATATAAAAACTAAAACTAAACCTTTCTGAAACCAAACTAAAACAAACAAACACACTATGAAAACTAATCATATGAAAATGAAAAGTCAAAACTAAAATTTAAAAAAAAACTAATTGAAAATTCCTAACTACAACAATGTCACATACTAGAAGCACACATGTGCAGGTTGTGCAATTTCATAAAGGTAATCATCCTTAACATTATCCAAGCAACACATTCACCTTTGCTTCCTCTCTTCTTTTATCAGATGTGACTGCTGTTGTAAGGTACAAGTGTGTGATAAGGTTGCCCTCCAAGCATTCAGCACACAGAAACCAAATCCCTGCTCAAAACTTAAAGGTAACTCCATCCTGAATGTCTGAACTCACCTCGTCAATGTAGCTTTCCATGAAAGAGCCACGGAACATGGCAGCCATCCAGTTGCAGCTGGAGATGAGCAGGGGCTTGTGGGCCGGGAGGCAGCCATCGTCCAGTCGGAACACCACATCTAAAACCGGGGTGGGAAAAGAGCATTCATCTCGTGGTGTGCAACAGATGCCCAGGCTACAGAGGGGGAAAGACAGACAAGGCAGACACACACACACACACACACACACACACACACACACACACACACACACACACGCACGCACGCACGCACGCACCTACCAGACAGACAGAACCACACAGAGACGTAGACACATGTAGACAGACAGAGAGATAAATTGACAGAAGGACAGAACAGCTTTTGACACAGAGTAAGTGAAGGAGAGCAGATGCAGGGTAATATGGTCAAGGAGGAAATTCTGTGTGGACTCACGATTAAGGCTTTGGCGGAGAAAGTGTTGATCAGGAACACAGCAACTAGTGTAATAATGTTGTAATTGGCTACATCAGAAAGCAAAGGACTTAATTTATCTTTAATTCAATCACTGAATAATAACTAGGATAAAGCAGAATTATTCCGCTTCATTTTTTAATATAAACATTTAAAAATGAAGAGTCTTATTGTTATAATCATAAAGACAATAGAGAAAGGATAGAAAGAAGTGAATGTGAGACAAGCTAATTTCAGAGACAGGTGATGTCTTGCTCTGGCTGCAAATACTGTGACAACATGCATACATAACATCTAAGGGGGACAGACAACACCACAAAACCACAAGACACAGGAAGCACACAAAAGTGAAACACAAGAAACCCCAGCAGACTGAAATGACAGTCATCAAAACAATTGATGACTTGAAAAGGACTTTAGAAAACAGGTAAACCACAACATACAAAATAGAGCCCGACCGATATATGATCGGTTGATTTTAGGCATTTCCCGAACTACTGGTATCGGCATTTATAATGGTCGATTAAAAAAAAAAAATAATTCATGATTCTGATGAATATTTAAAAAAGAAAATAAAAACGGTCAACCATGTTATGAGGTTTGGTGTTCCATAGTTTGCCCACCAGAGGGCACATTACAACATCCCTATTGGCAACACTGACTATTAAGGTTCAAACTGCAAAGCATCATAATAATTATAATAATAATAACTGTTTTAATTATTAGCATTATTTGTTGTCTGCTGCGCCGGCTCAAATTCCAAGGAGCTGGAATGAGCTAGAAACGTATGAATCCTCCTCCTACACCGTAGCATCAATGGATCAAGCTTATTGCAAGTTGTATAAAGCATGTCCAAATCTCAATTACTTTTTAAGTTATTGACCAATGAACTTCGAAAGGGGCGTGGCTCTAGACATAAATCAGCAACCATAAGGCCAATCATCACAAAACTCACAGGGTATGTTCAGATATGTGCCCCAGATATAGCCAGACAGTTTTATATACATACGCCACTAGGGGGCGCTACAAGTGCAAGATAGTTGAGTGGCATTACACACATTTTACTTCAAATCACATATTCATGGTCCAATCCTGACAAATCTTTCAGAAATGTCCTCGTAAGTACCTGAACCATGCCCTGAAAGTTTCATTCAAAATAAACTCCAGTGGGCGCTATAAATGCAAACAAACTGCAACAAATTATTATATTATTTTAGTGAGAACTCATAAATAACTACAAATAACTAATGTTAGGGAAATCTGTTTATGTTTTGTTACGCGTTTCTGGATTTTTTTTTAAAAATATATATCGGCTGATATATCGGACTATCGGATTTTTAAATAACCAAATGTTTGTATTGGTATCAGCCTTAAAAATCCTTTATTGTCGGGCTCTAATACAAAACACGTATTTTGAAGCAAATATTCAATGGCAAATACATGATGAAATGTGTACCTAGTGTACATTTCCAAAGACTGAAAGAGAATGCTGGACATTAGCCTTTCTCTATACATTCTCCTCATTAGCTTTTCATAATCCTCCACCACTCACTCACACACACACACACACACACACACACACACACACACACACACACACACACGCACACACGCACCTACTGTACAGAGAGACACATACTGATGTTTACGTGGGAAAAAAATCTACAATGACACTGATTGAAAGTATTCTGAGGCTGAATGGTTGGCACAGTAGTTTACCAGCATAGGTCCCTTTATTGAGACACTCCTTGATGCGGTTGGCTCTGCGGACGTGGAAAGCCTTGGTGATCTCCTGGTTCATGAAGCTCTCTCTGTTGAGAACATTGGCCACCATCATCCGCAGGTCAAACACCTCAAGTAGCTCTGCAAGGGTGGCCACCTGCATCAGATCCCCTCGGCCCTCGTCCAGACTGCCCGTGTACAGGTACTGAAGCACCGCCTGAAACCACAACAAATTGACAAGTCAAATTTACATCTCTAGAACAACAATGGAAACAAAATAAGCTGTTGTAGCCTGCAGTAATGATGCATAACATTTCTAATCATAATCAAAAACCTCAACAGATACATGTTCTTTTCTTCAATACTGGATGAATATTGTAAGTAATCTTGTCGCATTTAACTCCCGCACCTTAAATGGTTCTTCCTGGATAAGCGCATCCATGGCTACCACGGTCATGAGTCGTGGTCGTCCAGTCATGGGATCATCAACATGCTCCAGACACACACTCAGAAACCCCCTTCCCCATCCTGACAGTGCTCGACCAGTCCCTAGTGCTCCCAGGGAGTAGTGGGATCGAGAGGGGAGTGCATTATCGCTCTGGGAAGTCCTCAAAGAGCCCTGCTGGAGCAACTGGGGTCGATTCAGGCCCCGCACTCCGCCATCAACCCCATCTTTATCAATGTCCAGGCTCTTAGTGCGCCCAGCTTGCTCTTTAGCTCCTCGCCTGCTCTGCTCATCTTCCTCCCCACTCTCAAAGTTTTCTTTGCTCTCTTGTTCCTCCCCCCGTGGCCCCATGCATGATCCACCAAGATCAAGGGTGAAGAGGTCATAGAACTTGGAGCAGGAAGTGGCCAGATATACTTTGTGTGCAAAGACGCGAGTGCCACCACCCTGCAGAAGGAAAAGAACATCTGTACACAGTGGCTGGCAGAAAAGAGAATCAGGGCCCTCGCCCTCTGTGGCAGGGGGGTCTGGGATGCCCACTATGGGGCGAGGTGGGCGAGGTGGCAGGAAGGGAGCCTGGAGAAGTGGCCTCTGGACCTTTTTCAGGTGAGACTTCCAGAACTGCAGGTGACGACGGGAGATCAGGGCGGCTCGGATGGCATTGTCAAAAACATCTTTGACTCCAAACTGAGCAACAATGCTGGTCTCATAGTAGGGAATCCCAAGTTCCTTTGCCACCTCATGGCCTCTCTCTGGTGGAAGGATATCGGTTGGTTTGATGGGTCTGCAGGACAGAGAGAGATAATGATGTTAAGTAAGTAGGAAGTTGAGCAACAATACCAGAAATTGACACAAAGCAAAACTGTGATGTTTACATCTCAATGCAAATTTGAACAACATGTATCTATACTTCATTTATATTATGGGACAACTGGGATTACAGATAATGAATTAAATATACAGTATGGCAGCACATGGCAAAACATGACTCAAAACACTTTTCCTCGCAACATCATTCAATGAACATAGTACAATTGTCAATCTCATTCAGTTTTGTCTTGTTTGCAGTGACTCAGTTACAGTTACACTGCTTGATTATCTGGAGCAACCCTCATGCAACCGTCACTAAAAGCCAGCGTGGCACATGTTCCATCTGTCTGTTGATGCCTGGTGAAAAAGGTGTCTCACTTGGCAAGGGGTCGACGTGCGCGGTTAACTGCATCCAGGTCGGCATAGCGCAGATCCAGCTGGCAGCCAACCAGAATGATGGGTGTCCGGGGACAAAAGTGCTTGATCTCCGGAAACCACACGGTGCGTACATGGCGCAGGGAATTGGGATTAGCCAGAGAGAAGCAAAGCACCACTACGTCTGACCTACAGTGAGAGAAGGGGTAGAAAGTATTTATTTATTGTGCTTACAACCTTACATAAATCGTAGATAAGATAGGAAAAAGATAGCAGAAGAGAGATGATTTTTGGTGTCATGAGCAAGAGATTACAGCAGAGAGAAGACAAGTGGTCTTTGATGGAGTTAAGGGGTCAGAAAAGAGAAAAAGGAAAAATGGGTAGTATTGAGTCACTGAACATCTTGTCAGTATATGTTAAAACGTGTCATATGTGTATGGAAGAAGCTTGTTCAGCTGCCCCAAGGCATTGTGGGAGCATAGACAGTGCCATCGAGAGAGCTGGGATCACTAGACTGTGTGTGTGTGTGTGTGTGTGTGTATGTATTTGGGCCTTTGGGATGGTGATCTGTGTGGCCCATCGCTCTCATTCTCTCTTCTCTCTCTCTCTCTCTACGTAAATATCCCTAAGCCCTCCAAGGCAAGAGAAAGCCAAGAATAGATACACAAACACACACACACACACACACACACACTTAAATTCCTCAGCAGTACTTACAGCTCTGGTTCTGATACTCTTGTGGCATGTTTTTGCATGTGTGTCTGTTTCTAGGTAATGTTAAATCAAGCCCTGTGTCGGTGAGACTGAACATTTTGTACCAGCACAATGCTGACAGTGCAAGAATCTATAATTGCTAAGTGATCTACTTCTTAAAATAACACAACACAACACAACACAAGGCTTTTAACCAAAGTGGCACAAGACCAGGCCTATTTTGCATTAGCATTGCTTGTTTAACTTTTGTACTACATTAACCATCATTGACAGGCTGCAGATAAGGAAATGTCTAATCTTGTTTTTGACATTTGCCAGACATGCACTATACACCAACAGATGTGAGAGGCTAAACCTGAACTTGAGAGCAGCATCACACACCGCTTAAACACTTCTCTTTTTCAGCCGTATTTATTGAGTAGACAAAAGCTACATATATATATCTATCTATCTATCTATCTATCTATCTATCTATCTATCTATCTATATAATATAAATATATATATAAAACTTTAAAATCAAATGATGCAAATATGCCCAATCATTTGCACAAGACATTGTACAAATGATATACAAAGGCCAACAAAGTAAGGTTCCACCTGTTTTGAATAACATTTACACAGTTTTAAAGTGTTTGAAAATCTTCAAAAAAGGAAATCATCCTTGAAAAGATTTTTAAAAAACAACTTAATTTACATACAAACATGCACACACAGCACTAAATCAAATGACTGTCTACAAAGGAATGTTTACAGTGTAGACACACAGTGTAGGTTCCATAGTCCAACTTTACTTTCACTAATGTAATCTCTGAAAAGCTTATACTCCCAAGGACATAACATAACACTACACCACCAAAGCATTACATCACCACACACACACACACACACACACACACACACACACACACACACACACACACACACACACACACACACACACACACACACACACACACACACCCATTAGCACTTTGTCAAGGGATCATTAGCATGAACTAGTCTGTTTGAGGTCATGTTATGTGTACGTTTCTTTGTTCGCATGGTTACATGATTTCTTTTTGCATACCTAGAATTTACTGCCATTGTTTGTGCCAGTATAACTTTATGTTGTTAGCATAACACTACTGAAATATGAGCCCCAGAAGACTTTCACTGTAAATCTGTCCGATCTTGACCTATCTATAAAAAGCAGCTATTTGAAAGTCTGAGAGTGAAGGTGAGGTAATTAAAAACGAGAACCAGAATAATCCTTTAGTACAGCTACTTTGCATTGCAGAGCTATTTCCAGGTTCAACCTGCAGGTCAACCCGGATGACCTACATATTGTATTTTTATGTATGCAACCTGTCCAATGTCCTATCGCTAATTGTTTAACACCAACAAAAATGCATAATAAAGAGCCCCACCAGTGACTGGTTATTTATTGCTTTCTGTGCGTGCGGAACGTGCATGTGGTGGATTCAAACTACAAAGGTCGTCAGCTGACAGATTATGTAAGAAGAGACACATATATGGAAACAGGCCCTTGCACAAGCACAAACAGAACAGGGATGTCCCAGATAATCAGATTATCTGTTGCAATAAAGAAATTGGTAAATGGGTCTTATGCAGGCATATGTCTATCACTCTGAAATCACACAGGCTGACATGACACCCCTCATCGTCATTAAGTCTGTCACAACTATACAGTATTATAAAATTTAATAGAGCACTACTTAAACTGCTTACAAGAACAAATGCTTAAAGGTGCAATATGATATTGCTTTGCATATTTAGTCAAAAAGCAAAATAGCTCTTTTTTTATGAATTTCTGTTGACTGAAAAAAAAAATTTAAGTTGAGGTTAGCCCAGGTTAAGTTTGGCTTAGCCTATTTTCAGGCCGAGATTGTTTCCCAACCAGAATGTTCCTCTCCTAACAAAGCATGTGACAGTCTGGGTATTGTCTAACAATGTGATGTTTTGATATCAACAAAAGGCTGAGAGAGGAGGAATGTGTGGAGAGGGTTTTGGAACAGCAAAGTGTCAAGGCCAAAGACCATTTCACAGAAAAGAAAAACATTCTAAATGACCTGAAGTTGATTTCTTGTTGCAGAGTATGTGAATGACATCTTTGGACATGAAGTTTAACAAGGGTCCTGGTTGTTGCCTTGCAATGGAATTCTATGGAAAGAGTCTATACAGAAGGCAAATGATGGGAGTTGAATTACGGGATAATGAGGGAGAGGGGGGGTGAAGGTGAGGTAGAGGAGTCTGAGAGCAGGTTGGAGGAGAGGGCATGGTCCAGATGAACGAGTGGATTAACAGAGCTGGAAGAAGAGGAGGGCGAGGAGGAGAGGTTGATGCCTGGAGCTGCAGACGCCATGGAAGCAGGCAGGCAGGCAGAAAACAGCTGAGCTGGCACTGTGTCTTTATCAGCTGACTGCAGACTGACAAAGCATACAGGACATTCAGACAGACAGCCACACAAGCGCCCACCCACCACAACACACACAAACAGAGACAGATCGCTGTGCAGATGTACAGACACTGAGAACATGGAAGGACACCACAGAAGGGAGGGAATTTGAGCCACACGCTGAAACTATATGCAACCTATAAATGCACAAACGGACCTTCTGTCAAGCAGATGCACTTGCAAAAAGGTGACAGGGTGACATGTTACACAGAGTGCATCCACCCACACCCTTGAGAGAACTCACAGATGGCAGTGTAACATGTACATGTATGTGTGTGTGTGTGGATGTTTCTGGTTAGGGCATATGACTATGTAAGAGAAACATTCAATTATAAAAATCATGCATACAATACAGATAAAATAGTATTAAAAATACTAAAACATAATTACAGTTAATAGACAAAACAAATGGACAGTGGATTTATTTAAACCCAAAATGATTGTATTTAGATGAATATGTGGGGTAATGATGAATTGTCTATTACATAACTCATTTTAAATGTAGGTATCTTCACTTTTCTGTGTTGCTGTCATTTGAATTGGTATTTGCTGGTTTTGCTTGGGCAATAAGTAATTTTGCATTTCATGCCAATATTCCAGATTTGATAAAGGGATGGGGAGTAAGAGGATAGAGTGATGATCCAATCATGTCTGGTAGAGGAAGGATGTAAGAGCTTGAGGGCAGAGGGGTCAACTAAAAAGAGTGGCAGCTGGATTACACAAAAAACAACTTTTGGGTAAGTAAATGTTATGTGGGCATGTTTATGTGGGTGTGACACATTAGTTACATCCTCATTGTAAATTACTTCCTCCTACATCAGCCAAGAATGAATTTGGTCACATATTTGTCCAAAGAAATTGTGTCCAGGCTTTACAAATTCTACAGCCAATTGTGAAAGGAGAACGTGTTGTTATGAAGTTAACCCTGGGGTCAGCCAGTAATTGTGTTATTGGGTCAGTAACTAGGTTTTGCTTTGTAGAATGTCTGGATGCCTGTGTGCGTGTGTGTCTGTCTGTCTGTCTGTCTGTTGTTGTGTATGCATCTGCTCACCTGCCATAGGCGAATCGTCTGTCTTTATGATGATCCCCAAATGTGTCCCATAGCCTCAAGGACACACTGACCTCATCCACTACATCACGAGATCTCTCTAACACCTGCAACAATGACAAATGTCCATGTAAGCAGGTTAATAAGGTCTTAACTTCATTTTGATGTTTGTGTTTTAGTGGAACTGAAGGATTATGCAATCACCCGGGAAGAAAAAAAATTTACAATTTCAAACTGCATTGTTTTTAGAATTAAGATTTATTTTATAGGCCTGAAGAAAAGATATTTTCCCAAGCGTGCTGTGCTGATAAATGAAGCCAACGCGGAAGTGCCAAAAACACTAGTTCATGTAGTGGCCACTCGAGGCTGGCTCGTAATTCCCATTAGTCTAGATCAACGGAAGTAAATTTGTCAGGACAAAGCCTGACAACATTTTTGAAAATTTGGATTGGGCACAACAAACAGGCAGACATGCGAGCGAGCGAGCAAGGCAGCTCTGCTTGGTTCTTTCGGTGAATGATTATAAAAATTTAAATTTTTGTTTAAGGCATTTACTACCGGTATGTAACTGGGATGTTTTTGGGACCAGTTGACGGAATTGCTATGGACAAAGTACACAAGGTGATACACTGGTAAGATCAATAATGTTTAAACATGTATCCAGCTAATTTAAATAGCTTCATTACTGCATTGTGAGAACAGTTAACTTCATTTGATATATATATATATATATATATATATGACTATATGTGGCTATTTCCCCACTGTGTTTGGCTGTGTGTGTTTATGTGTATGTGACTGCCCACCTCCTGGCATACACGGTACTGGTCGATGGCCCAGACGGTTGGCACGTGGGTGGCAAGCAGCTGATACTGTGTGAGGGTGGCATTGCAGGCCCGGGCACAGATTAGCCTGGTCTTGCCTACTGCATTATCCCCTACCACCACACATTTAATGGTTTCCACATTGGGCCGCTCATAGTCTGTGTCTATATCCATGGAGAGGGCCCTGGAGAACAGGTAAAAAGAGAGAGTGGAAGAAAAGATGTTAATTCAACATTCATGGAAAATTAAAATCACATTGATAACGCAATGAAAGCAACTGGCACCAGGCACGGTAGCGTCTAACTCTGGTTCAGGAAGCTTTGTTAAGGCTCCAAGCCCCTGTAGCTGTACTAACCAGTGTACAGAGGCTTCTGCCAAACTCCTCAACAGAACACATGGTTTGCGGGTTAAGGAATGGAGGGACCGCAGAGCTATTTCTATAACAGCAAAGAGAGAAAGAAAAGAGAGAGACCTCCCTTGAGCTCTCTATCCCTTTCTCTCTTTGTCTGTCGATCATCCTATCTGTCCCCCTCTTGAAAGCATCTTCACTTCAGAGAAAACATAATGAAAAGTAATGATACATCTACTTGGCAGCAATAAAAAGACATCAATCCCTCACAAATGCATTTGTAATTAGTTGTTTAGGTCATTCAGGAGCCCAGGGGGAGATATGCATCATCTGTTAGGGTCAAATATATTTATTTTAGGCTTACACAGAGGGGGTGGAGACATTTAGTTGCATGTTTGACCACCTGTTAACTCCGGAATTAACCATAGCACAAGATAGAAGTGGTTATGCACAAAGCTCAACCGACTTCCTCTTTTAAAACCACACATCACTGTTAGAAGCTTATCAAAATCCCCTTGTCATAAACTGCTTACAAACATTTCTGACATGTCAAAACACATGTTAATACTGTACCTATTTTCTAAAACATTCCTGAAAGAATCTGCTGCATTGCATAACCAGCCCACACACTGTAAGACCTGCAGTCGGCTAATCAGTCCATCCGTCCTAGCAACTAGTTCAAAGACCCACCCCAAGGCCCCATAAATAGAGCATCTGAAACATTCATAAAGGCCTTCACTTGCTATTCCATTGACGTGGATGCCACTGCAACACTGACAGACTCCAGCAGCTAAAAATGACATCTATTCATCGGACACATGAGCCATGTGTGCACTTTGCTAAATCAACCATGAGCTACTCTTTATGTCTAAACACACCTCCAACCTGTTCATAATACCACTGCTACTAGATAGAACTAAGTTCTTCCCCATATACTTCAGACAATGATTTCCCTTATCAACAACATCTTTCCTGTCAAAAAGGATTCCCAATTTTGTAAGCCAGGTAGCGCAGAACAGAGAGCCTACCTATGTCTACCTGAGCTGAAGAAAAGAGTTAAAAGTGAAGGCAGTTTCCTGAATGGCCTCTATGAAACAGATAAAGCTGTGCCTTTCAGAGTTATAAATACCCTTTTCCCATCACCACCTGTCTGGCTGCAACACCTTCAGAGACACGTACTACAGGTAGAGTAGAGAGATAGAAGAAGCAATAAAACGTTACAACCTTGCACTTATCTAACAGCTATATGCCTAATGGTCACAGCAGCTGCCAAAACAGCAGCCCTCTTAGTGCTGTATTAGGAAAAGAAGTATGGAGGACCAAATATGAAGCCTGAAATATTACATAATTGGTTCTGTATTATATATATATATATATATATATATATATATATATATATATATTCACAGTATGTGGCAAAGGGTGAGAGAGGGTACATAGTTGTGTTCATTCCTAGTGTTTCCAATGTAGCATTAGATAAGTAAAGGGGAATATAATAGAGACAAGGCAGGGAGGGGATTATAAGAGTTAGAGAGAAAGAGAGGGACTGTACGCCCAGCATTAGAATCTGTCAGTCATGCCACTGGGATCAAAAGGGCAAGACCAACAATAACCAAGGCTGATAGAGACAGATAGAGAAAAAGAGACAAGAGTAAAGTACAACACCCTCTATTCCTGACCCCTGGAAGTCAGACCAGTCTGGAAGTCTGTACGCATATGGGCAATGTGAGTGTGCATGCATGTGTGTGCATGTGGTAATGAGCTTAGGGCCGGAATGATGCGAGCAATGATGTAACCGGGAGGTGGCGTTGGTGGTGGTGTGGACAGTTTCTCAGGGGGATCGAGAGTACCCAGCTCCCAGATACCATCCTCCATCGGAGGCTCTGCATCGCGCTCCGAGTGAGACTATGGTCATACGTCGGTCAACACACAATTGCTTACTCTCACACCACTGCACTTGATAGATATGCACCTACTCTCAAGTTTATATTTAAACTGTATAAGCTTTCACAAACAATTATTTTTTAATTGCACGACGGAGGGATGAGCAGAAGCCGGATACTGTGAGAGCAGAGCAGCTCAGAGTGGAAAGAGAAGCTGCAAAGCTCAGGTTTCATTTTTAGCCACTGACCTATTAACTGCAAAAAGACGTCTAGACCTCATCATCTTCCCAACAAGGCCGCAAAGGAGGCTGCAAGGGCAAATAAGTGTTGGCATGTAACAACAGAATGTGTATGTGTTAACGGGAGAATGAGATTCTGTCCCAGTTTTTGTGCATGTATTTCTGACTCGTATATTGACAGGTGTAGGCAAGACTACAGTGATAGTTACGCTGTGACAGGAACGCAAATGCCCACTAAACACACAAACACCAACCTTCGGGTTTACTCTGGAAAGTGTGTGCTTGTTTGATGCTGGAGGACCAGACAGACAAAGAAGCTCATGCATAATTTGGATAGTGTGTGTCTCAGTATGGCTTTGCTTTAAGGCCAGAGGGGGTTTCATAAGGATATGGCTTACAGCTCTACCTCATTGCACAGTTCCTGGCATCTTTACCTCTTGTTTTTTTATACACTTCCTTTCTTAATCCTTTATTTATTATTCTGTCTGTCTAGGTCTGTCTGGTTTGTTCCCAGCTGTGCCCACTCAACCACACATTCTGACCCGCTCACAAAGTCCCTCCACTCCCCTTCCTATTCTGTATTCATTCCCCAATTGTAATTCTTCAGCTCACAGTTATTCTATCCTTCACTTCCCTTGCTGTCTTTCAGTAACCTCTCTCCATCACCCCTCTTTCTTGTCCTCTTCCAGTTTTTTCTGTCTCATCCAACAGCATACCCTCTCCGCCCATTTTATTAGATGTCATCCATCTATCTATGACCTCACACTTTTCTGAATAGCAATCAAGGAGAAGCATTAAGCAGACAGCTCTCCCACACCCAGTTTGCTTACCCTCTGTCTCCCTCTCTCTGTTACGCAACACCCTTAGCAATACACTGGCAGCAACCGCTCATCCCAATGCTCTCCGCAGCCCCCATCTGCCTCTTTTATGTCCTCTTCTTTAGGGCTGGAGTTCACCTCAAAACCCTGTCTGGGTCGCCTGCCTCTCCGCTCCCTTCATCCAGCACTGCAAAACAAAATAACCCCAATATCCACCCACTTTATCTATGGGTCAACACTTGGCCACTCACACAGAGCTTTGGAGTTTACACTATCACAGGCTTGACTGCATAGTCAAAGTGTCCATGTGTAAGTGTTGGAAGAAATGATGGCTACATGTGTAGTCATGTATGCAACCTAATTCTTTTATAACTATTTTTTGTCAAATGTCTGCTCCTATGAAAGAAATAGTCTACCCATTTGTACTGGTGTATACTTTTTAAGTGTGTGTATGTATGTGTGTGTGTGTGTGTGTGTGTGTGTGTGTGTGTGTGTGTGTGTGTGTGTGTGTGTGTGTGTGTGTGTGTGTGTGTGTGTGTGTGTTTGTGTGTGTGAGCATGAGCGTGTGTTATGTGGATGTTTGAGGCAGTGACTGCCATAGGCACAGCTGGCACAGACTGGTTACATAACCTGGTCTGTTGCTTCTGCTTGGCTCCCTGGATGTCTGACAGTAGACCTCAGTACACATACTAGCACAGACATGCATACACACATGCATGCCGGCACGTACTTGCCTCACCCACTGCAGATGCCGGTACTGGTATTATTGTGCGGCGTCCCGTGGCAGACAGCGATATGTAAGCAATCAATCCTAATGAATGAGAGGGTGTTTGGGAGCCGCATATCAGCCTGCTTAAGAAAGCCTTCCTCCTCTCTTCTCTCTGCTGCAATTATGCTTTGTAAATACAGGAAGGCTCCTCTTGATGCCCTAATTTCCTTTATCCCTCCCAATCATCTTCCTTCTCCTCCTCCTCCTCCTCATCCCCTGTCCATATTTTCCACCTACTGTTTCTCTCCATCTCTCTAGCTGAGAGCTCTACCTTAACTTAGCTGCCTTACTACTTCTCATTTCTATTTCACGCCCTTATTTTTTCCAGTATCCACACACATTTTTTTTGTAACATTTCTGGTCAGTACTTCCCAGGATCCCTTTACTTCTCTCACCTCTCCACTTTCCCAACCATTTTTACTATTTTATTTTCTAGACTTTTTTTCTGATAAAATAAATAGGTATGAGATGTCAATTCCTTTGCCATTGAACATTAGTACTTTCTTTGAGACTGCTTTGACTATGTTTAGGAGAAGAAGGGGGAAATTATATATACACACTGTACATAATGTTCTGATACTGTTGTTCTTAATCTATTAAAATGAGTCAAAGCAATTGTGAATTACTTTAACATTGAGCTAAAGGACTCAGTCAGTGACCCAAATATGGTTGTAACTTTATCAAAGGGGATGTAGATTAGGTCTGTCTGGAAAACGATATTCCATGCCGCATATTTCCTTCGGGAATGCAACAGGGGATTTAAACATAATGTAAAATATATTAAAAAATGGGCTAGAATAAAAGGCCCTGGTCCTTTCAACTCAAAATAGCCTGGACCCTAATTATCACACTATTAAACAGTATATTTGCAAACTAAAAACTTTTTTGTATGTTATAACATACTGGATTCAAACCTAAGAGAACACACACAAAGTTTAAAACATATGCACGATTGCAACTTTTCTTACACGTCAATACCTTCCACTACAGCCTGAACATGGGTCAGAACATTCACGGCGTCAGATAATGCGGGCTGACTGTTCCATGTGGGTCTGTCAGTGCTGCACTAGGTTATCTCAAAGATGTTGACACCTACAAACACGTTGGGCATCATCATCAACCATAAGAAGCTCTAGATCCATCTGATGTTATACATAATGACAGGACTGATCATTGAGTCATTAACAGAAGTAGTAATAGAAAGTCTAAAACCAAGACAAAAAAATATTTTTACAAAGATGTGGATAGAATATTTAATGCTAGAATAAATAATACAATTTTGTAACAGTTGGTGTTTCCACAAAAGGATGAGCCCTAGTCACAGGGTAGCCATTAGAGTAATGGACATGTTTTCAAGAGAAAAATATATTGGCCAAAAGACAAAGATTGCACAAGAAGGAAGAGAACTGTGCCAAATTGTTTATGTAACCAAGTCCTGCAGACATGATACATTTCTGATGACTGGAAATGAATATATGGTGAAATAAAAACTCATTGTGTACAATATTCTTTCTTTGTTCATTTCCAAACTCAGGATCAGCATTACAATTTTACAGTGTGTGTGTGTGTGTGTGTGTGTGTGTGTGTGTGTTGTGTGTGTGTGTGTGTGTGTGTGTTCATGCACGTGCGTGCACGAGTGCGTGTAAACTGAGATTCTGCGCGGTGTCTATTGTCACAGTTTTGATCCGCAATGCATGCTGTTCCACTAAATACTGCGCTGTAGCATCACTAGGCTACACTCATCAATGAAAAGCACCTCGTGCGCTCCCTCTCCCCGCAGCCATTCATAACTACCTGGCTCATTCATATTTTTGCCTAGCCTATTGTATTATTATCCCTGTGAGGGGGAGTAAAATGCAGGTTAGACACCACATTTAGCACGATGGTATGATATCTTTCACATATCATTGTTGTTAAAAGGCAGGTAGATGTCAGCCTACATTCCAAATGATGCGCTGATAAGTCTTGCGTAATGTGCCAAGCCCATCCGCTGCACTACAACACTGAATCGAAATGCTCTAAAGCAGTCTGTGCTGCACGCGTGGGATTAAAGAAAACATCTTCCATTGTAACCTCCATGTAGGCTACTGCTAAAATAATGTAAAACGTGTCAAATATAGGAGCATTTAAGACTATTACATGGCCAGTATAGATATTTAAGAGGAAATTAAAAACCCATTAAGGACAATGGACATGACATGAATTGAACAGAGCTGATGATTTATGAATATTTAGAGTAACGGATATTACAATTAAGCGGTGGGTGGATTTCTTAGTGCACAACTAGAACGGCATTGGGAGCATGTGACCTGTACTGCTGCAGGAGGGGTCCCTACCTTCCGACGGTTCCGGAATTGACCCACATGCCACTCTGCTGGTGGTTCAGCCGGTTGCTCAAACCGGACAAAAACGCGCGAAGAATGAAGACGTGGCCTCGGTGGTGCCGTTGTTTGTCAAAGAGCACGTATAACTGCAGGACCTCTGCCCTTTCACATCCTCTCCTCTCACTTCCCCTCGCTGCCTTCTTAACCCAGCGTCCCACAGTCCTCAACAAGTAGGCTACCGACTCGCTGCTGCAGACCTGAAATGCTGTTGGGTTTCAATCAGACACCTTTAGGATAAAATGTAAACATAACTGGCCTAAAGATATTTCTGTCTGAGCCACCTCCTTTTCTGTTGTTGTATCCCCCAGCTGATTTCCTCTGAGGCACGCCTCCACGACTGCGCGTCACGACAGAAGTCGACCAACTCACATTGTGCTGCGTTCAGGTGCTCTCAGAAAGAAATAAGATTTGGAATAGAACGGCACACCTAAACCTCCACACTGTAACCAGAGCTGCACGGCCGTGACATGTTAAGGGGTAGAATAGAAAGTATAGAAGGCATAAGAACATTTGATAGGCATATTTTAAAACGGACGGCTTGTGCATTAAATCCAACCCTGAAACTGAACCCATGATGTTTGCATTTTCGCTTGCATTTTCAGTTTTTCTGTGTTGGTAGACTTAGAGCTAGGGAAGCCTATCTTAACACAAATCCCTTGACACAAATATCACCCAACAAAAGCGGCTGAACACTCCAAACAAATTTAATACAATACTCGAGGTGTCGAATGACGGAGCTGAAAATAACCACTTGAATGTCTTATAAGAGATTAGGACACAAGAGCCAATCATATCCTGCGAAACGGTGCTTTCCATCCTGTTAACTCAATACATCCCACAAAGCATGCGGTCTTTTGTTGTTGAAACATTTGAGCACAGCTGTGTAGGCTCTCTGTCCTTATGACTCTTATTATTACGAGGGATTGGGCATTTAATAATAATAAATTCATAAAACATAAAGCATATTTACCAAGATTAAAATAAAAACCAATGTGCCAAAAAATATATATAATATATATAATTATATTATAAATACCCATCTGATCTTAGCTTAAACTCTTCTTTAATCCTTGCTCATTCATATAAGTCATTCCCTATGCAAACAAAAATCCAGATAAATGATCCAATAGTTTTTTTCTCCTATGGTTATTCTGGGTATTCAGGCATAGTAACTAGCTACCACATAGCAACACTTGTGTATTTCTACAAAAGCCAATACAGGAGCCAAGAAAAAAAAGGAGATTGTGGATCGCTGTGGAAAATACATTAGGTTTTGCCCTTCACATTTGTCCAAGAGCTCAATGTCTGGGAATGCATTTCTGGAATGTTAGGCTGTACCAGAGAAGAAAAATGCTGCCACGTAGGAGGTAAAATATCTCACTATTCTGCCAGCAAAAACTATTTTTACTTTAAACTTATATTGCTTTGTTAATGTGACGTTATCCAGCTAAATACTTTGCCCCGGAATGTTTTTAAGACAGGAACCTTTTTCTGAGTCTTGTGTTCTTTCTATATAGCCATGCCTGCAATCTGAGATAAGAGGTGCAAGTGGAATTGGAATTGGTATTAGATTACATTGTATCTTTTATTTCATTTTAGACATTTTGCCATGTTGGGCAATACAGGGACAGTGGACAGTGTGAGCTACCAACTTCCTTTCATGACTGTGGGAGACTGAAGACAGACATCTACTGGTAAGATTTGGTACTGACCTCTTGGAAGACAAAGGAGGTATAAGCACTCTCTGCTCACCACTGCACTGAGAGCAACATCTTTGTGACAGTGTTGATCAGCAGTGGCTGCCAGTCTGTATGTCTAAAGTGAAAGAGTTTAATGAAGCACCAAAATGCTATATCAAACCACAAATCTATTGCCTGACCTTTCTGCTCCTCAGTCTACCCCAACAAACTCACAATGATGTGTGTTTTTATGCATGCTCTTGCACAAAATATGCATAAGCGCACACGCAATAGCACAGCACCACAGTTAAGAGAACAAGAGTTTAATATGCAACAAAGTGGATATGTCTATTTGTCTAGTGTTGTCTTGAAGCCCTGAGAAAACTCTGGCCCCTGACCTGGCTGGCATGGCTGGAATGAAACAGCATGAAAGATGGGCTGGAATACTGCTGGAGAAAGCAGGGGTTCAACAGCACTGGCACTGAGAGAGGGCTTAGAAATGTGGAGAGGCAGCCCCTTTGAGAGGTGTACTTGTGAGAGAACTCTCAAGCAGCACAGGCTGAGCCTATGTCTGGCCTTTTCAGCTACAGTAATATCAAAAGGACAGAGTGGCTTTGTTTACATGCTTTATCACTCTTTTATTAACTGTGTGGGAAGTCTACTCCCAATGCTTTTACACTTTGGTGAGATTCAAATTGGGAGAATGAGGTGAGATCATTTATTGGCATAATTATCTCAACAAGTAGTGTCCTGTTGCTTGGACAAATACTCAGTTTAGTCTGCAGTATATGCCAGGCCATCTAATGTTCCTCAAGTTTTGTTGAAGGGTTGAATTTGTTTATTTAGACCAAAATACTTTCAAGCTCACGACGTCACCATTTAGTATCCTGAGGATACCTTTTACAATGTGTACAATACTTTCATATTACCTCTGTAAATGCCTTCATCTCACTTTTCATCAAATATTCAAGAAGGGCTTTATTTGGAAATTAAGGATCCACCTTTGTACATAAAGAAATCTGACACCTTTTTTCCCAAAACAGTTGCTGCTGTTTCAATAAAATTCTCTACCTGTTCATATCATGGTGAAGGTGAACATCTTTGGGCTCAGATTGATTGATTTTAGATAAAATCGTAAGTTTATTTAATATTAAGCAATGGACATTGGATATCACTTTTATGGACGTAGAGCATTTTGTTATGAAACTCTTTCTCCCCTCATCTCCTCCCTTTGTGTCCACTCCTCCAATAACCTTATTCTCACCCCTACAGCTCGCTCAAATATCCAACAGGCTGCACACCCCTGCCTCAGCACTGTACTGGAACTGTTCTAAAGCTGTCAAAACACCCAGCTTCTCACACTCCCCACATCCATAGAGAGTTTGCCTCAAACACACACCGTACCCAGCGCTATTAAACCCACACATGCAACGCACACTCAATGAAAATAATCTACATGCAGCCCCATGCACTGACACAAGTAGGTCAGAGCTGCAGTGGGTCTTCCAAACAGTCCTTCAGCACCAAGGAACTGATAACAGTATCAAAGATTAAATTCTACCTTCAACCCGGACACACACACACACACACACACATGAACAAACATGAATTATCACATGTGCGTCTGTAAATCTACAGTGTGAGATCATTTGCTTGTTTGTTTGGCAAGATGAAGCATTTTTGTTTTGCAGAGGAACAAGACAAAAATGCAAAAAATACAGTAGGAATTTCAATTTGTTCCTGGAAGAAAATTCAGAGGTCAAAGGTGACGGGTGAAAGTGAAATGAGTGTTCCTAAATAATCCCTGGTAGAAGAACAGTAAAAAAAACTGACAAATGCACAGAAACACACAGACATCTATGTCAACCTCTGACTTGGAGTCTTTTCATTTCCACTCTTAATCTCTCTCTCTCTCTCTCTCACTCTCTCTCACACACACACACACACATACACACACACACACACACAACATTGGGAGGTGGCTGAGATGTGTTGCCAGAGCCGGCACCCTGGCATGAAACAGAGTGTTTTGTAACAGCCGGCCTATTTGGCGATGGGTGATGGGCATGTTAGCAGAGTATGAGTTTAAGTGAAAAACATTCAACGCTAGATAAGGCCTGAGAGAAAGTACAGAAAGAGACAGACAGACAGACAGAGTGCGAGAGAGCGCGAGAGGCCGTGATATTGTTTACTTTCTAAGTCATCAGTAGATATTCTTATCTACAATCAGTTGGAAAACTCCATGTATGTGGACAGCTGTTGTTGCCTCATTATATTCTAATGAAGACATATTTCTCCAATGCTCACAACAAAAAGAAAAACACTACAATGGAGTAAAATGTCAGAGCCCATTAGTCAGAAGCTATTACAGTAAATGTATTCATTCTTAAATGCTATTTCATTCTAGGGAGACACACATACGCATAACATAAATGTTATGTCTTGTAAAAACCAGATCCATTTAGAAAACCTTTTTTATGCAGCTTTAATTTATTTCAGGTCAAAAAGGCTGAGCATTTTCAAGTAGACCGCTAACTAACTCTCATGTTTTATTTGTATCGCCTTCATTTCTACATTCTTTTAGAGGACCTCCAAATTATTGTCCAATTTCAAAATCATTCAATTATCCAAATGTTATTATTATATAATACACATTTTTGCAAGTTATACAAGTTTTTAATGCTTTTAATCTAATGCCCATTTTGAATGATTACAATTTATACAAACTGGGCAGCATTTAAAGGTCCTAGGTCTCCAGCATCCCAAACAGAACAGAACAGATAAAACTCTTTCTGTTAACTAACTTGTCATCAGTTATTATTCCCCTGTTGCTACAGAATGTGGAATGACAGCCAGTTGGTGAGTCTGACTCCCTGGCTGCAGATAAGTGTTCACTGACTATAATACTGATGTTTGATCAGGTCAAGTCTGTGCTGGTGATGATGGGCCATGATGGTGGAACATGTCTGGAATGTAAAGTGGCTTAAGGTCCTGGGGCAAAGGCTGGATAGAGGTGGGGATAACTGAATAGAAGGGAAGGATGGAGGGCCGAATGAGTGAAGGAGAAAGGCAGCCCTGGTGAGGGTGTATGGTGGGGTAGTTTTGTGGGGGATTGGGGGCGTCTTCTCTTTGCCTGCTGTCAACCTGATTATAAACAGACCTCTGATTATGATATTAATGCCAACTTAAATTTTTCCCAGTAAGGTGCCTGGCTTTCGTAAAGTGATGCCTGGGGTGAACAAGAACACAACGTTGCATATTACTCACTGTCCCTAACTAGCTGCCCTCAGACTGCCCATTTAGAGCCATGTGGCATTTGGCACACGCAACCAACACAACCAACAACACCAGCATCAGCCCATACAGTGCTTATGTCAAGTTACCCCAGCTTTCTTGTGGCTATGGTTTCCTTGGCATGTCCTCTAGCACCAACAGTTGTCATCTTTGAGTGCTAAGAAGGAAACACTTAAGTGAGAAAATTCAGTGATCCCGTGTGCCCTTTGTTTGACAAATTGTTTTCTTGTTGGTTTAAAATCCTTGCCTGTTTTCAGCCTGTTTCATCCAAAATCACAGCCTAGTAGCCTAGAGTGCCTGGCAATAGACAAGGTGGAATGGATGGTTGAGAGGTTGAAGGGATGAGTGCATACTCTGAATTCTTGCGTGGCATACATCTTCTGTGATATAGACAAACTGTGCATACCACAGGCGTAATATACTGCCTGCATTCTGACTTGAGGGGATTGATGTTGCAAAGGCATGTCTTGCTTGTCTTGCTATGTCCAAGTTCATGTACAGACCCCCCTCCCCCCCCACACACACACACACAAAAAATAGGTGTGACTTGATTGACTCTTGATTTTTGCATCAAAAGAATTAATCAGGCATATATGCAGACACAAATGAACCGTCTCTCCCACTGACATCATTTCATAATACATACATTCACAAACAAATACACATGCAGGCTCTGCTGGATAGAGGCACACAGGTCAGCAGAGGTGCCTCTTAAGCTGTGGCTGTGAAGTGGCAGGGCTAATCTTATTAAGGCTCTCTTCAGCTGCTGGTCCAAACTCTTAAAGTGATAGTTCACTTTGCTGGAAAACTGGCACATTTGAATCTTTAAAACCTAAAGTGTTGCCCTTTTGTGTCATGTCCTGTTAAAGCACAATTAATACTATATATATATATATATATATATATATATATATATATATATATATATATATATATATATATATATATATATATATATAATATGTATTACACAAAGAATAGGTTCTCCCAAATTGCAAGCCAATGGAGAGTGAAAATAAAAATGTCTGTATAACGATCTACGTGAATTCTGTATAGATCACAGTGCTGGTTGACTCATCACGGGGCACATATGGCGTGTCTAATGTTCCAGCAAAGTGAAAGATAATTTTAATTGCATTGGGAAGTGAGTGCTAAGACAGTCAGGTGGATTTATTGGCTGTGCAGGTCAGGGCATTATAGAGGATGAGGATCAGCAGGGTGCTTAGGTCAAAGGGCTGGGTGGGAATGACGTCAAGGTGAGGTGTAAGAATCATGTTGAGGAATACAGAGATAGATGTAGAAATAAGGTCAAGTAGGAAGTGGATATAGAACCAGGGATGGAGTAAACCTAGGAAGCTTAGATTATCAAAAGAACCACCCCATAGCTTATAAGGACATGGACTGCAGAAGCAGCTAAAGACTATAGAAAGAAAATTGAGAGAGACTGGAAATCTGGTGTGATCTTGTCAGCAGACCAGTGAGCCTGGTCTAAAATCACTATGGAAAATGTTAATGCTAAAATCAGCATTTGGGGGTGCAATGTTACCCATGGGGAGGGTTTAGATACCAAAGTTAATCATTTAAATACCATAGCCCCAATGCACCTGTATACATACCTAGTATGTCCCGTAGTTATCAATTCAGTATACATTTTCCATAGAGATGTTGGACTGCACACCAAATGGCAGAAATAGAATAGAATAGAATGCCTTTATTTGTCATTATACAAAGCAAAGCACTGAACACTGAAGATCAGAGAGTAGACCTAGGACTGGTACTTGATGGTGGAATTCTAAATCATCAAATTCATAACAATGAACAATGTTAAACATCTTTGCTGCATCATGCCTTTAACAAGTTTAATAAGTGTAATCCACTGAACATGTTCTCTATGTCACATCCGATTAAAGATACGCCGTGGGTTCAATGCCAGATTGAAATTGATTTAATCCACCAGATATATTCCCCAGTTATGTCTTAATATGCCCTTCAGTAAATCAGCCAGAATAATAGGGAAGTTTATCATAAATGGGATATTTTGTTCCTGGAGCTTGTTACAGTAATGCAGTATGGTGATAGCCAGGGAAATGTAAATGGGTGGGATATTAGAAAGCTAGTTAATGTAAAAGAGAACACCTCACATGTTAAACTAAAACAAAGTGGTGTACTGTAGGTGTCACACATTTATGCATCCTTCCTGTCCAGAATAAAAGCTCATCTCTTTTATTTGAATAACAGAAGGTAAAAGCCTGGTGTTTACTGATCATCTGTCAAGCAGCTGAAGAACAATTTGCTATTAAACTTCACTGTGGATGCCCTGTTAATAGTCATTGTATGACAACTTTGGCCATGTATTTGCAGGAATAAGAGAATATGCCACGAAACATCAAAAATACAAGATACATTGCAAACTGCTGTTTGTTGTGATAATATTTAATAGTGTTAATGGGGAATGTTTCCTTTATGGAAGCCTCTACTGACCCAGCAGAGAGCAGATGATGATTCTGTTCAGTGCAGATAGGTTACCATTATGGCTAACATCATGCTCTAGAGCACTTTATATTATAAGCTACATTTAAGAGCATTATTGCACAGCCCATTACTGGCAGATCAATGAGTGGCCAACAACAAAGTATTGTAATTTGTCATCTGCTAGGAGGTTTTTCCAAATAAACATTCAATCCATTACTGGGCATTGTCACCTCACTGGTACTTTACCTGTGGTGGTTTTGGGAATGTCGGTAACCTCTATGAACCTTAGACGGGTCTGCAGACACTCTCACACTCAGGTGAGGATGTAACAGAGTAAACTTTGGACTGGGGTTGAGATCAGACAACAAAAGGAAAAGGTGAGAGAGGGCAAACAGAGCTCTCATTCCTCTGAAACATAGGACAGGATAATCCTCTTTGCTTGTTTAAGATAAGATAACACTTTATTGTCCATAGGCATGGATATTTGTCTTGCAATACCAACTCCAAAACTTGAAAAGACAGCACAACAACAACATGAAGACAAAAGTTAAAAACATATCAGGCACCATTAAAAATATAAGTAATTGATATGATTGGGGGCCTCCACCAAGTTGAAATGATCTGATCATACAGGTCCAGTAATTTTGCAAGACGTATAATTATTTACAAATTATTCAAATGGAGTGAAATTGTGCTAAGTTCCGGCCAATGGAACAGCTACCAGTAGAAAGGACAGGAGCAAGGGGTAAATGCTGACTTTGTGAGCAGAGATGCATTTGGCCTCGGCACAGGTCAGTCAGTATTCCAGGAACAACCTGATCAAACAAAGAGTGGAGCCAAGACAAACACCTCCGGACATCAGTCTAGCACAGAGAAGCAAAAATCACACAGTCCCACATCAACCCAGTAAACTCTGCAAAGTACCGTATAACAGACCATATCAGTAACTATGTAACTACATGGAATAGGGATAAATGATGTATGTGGCTTGAGTGTAATTACGTTACTGAAGGCCAGCTTGGAGCAGCTGCTTCATCTGCCTGTTGCACCTCTCTGTCTGGTTCTTTCCAACTCTTGTGAGGCGAGTTCTTTGTCTGTATTCTCGAGTTTGAATAAATAAGGACGACCATCAAACATAAAAGGCTCTTCTGTGTGTTGTATATCTGAAATATTCATCCTAGTTATGTTGTTCCAAGCTTCTTCCCTTGTAAATAACTCCGCTCTTCACTCTTCACACACAAGCTACGATCTGCACACTACTGTTTAGCTACCTTTTCCTGCTACTTAGTTCTGATTTCCCAGGAGACAGCGCGAGGCTACAGCTAGCCGTCAGTGACGTTAACACTGTGCAAGCCACAGACATAATTTATCCCGTTTGCATGTACATAGTTACTGATATGGTCATAACAACTACAGTGCTCAATTACCTATTTTTGAGGAGGAAATAAACTACAATTTGTCACTGTGAAGGCATGGAGGACACCCACCAGACAACCAGGCGCTCGGGGGATTGTTGTCGGTTGAGGGAGGAGGAAGGCGGGGACGAAGGCTGCTTGCCCGGTTAAAGAAATTACCACACAGATCGACACTGCCAAGGCTCCTACTCACCAACACCAGATCAATCACACACAAAATGGATGAGCAACAAATACACACGGAACTGCTGAGTTATGATTTTCACAAAAGCCTGGCTGAAGACACATAATTGACGGCAGCTAGCAGGCAACTGCTAACAACTAGCAGCTAACCTGGCAAGCTACCCACCGGCAACATTGAGACAGGGTAGGTGAATTTAAACAATGTCTGAGACGAAAATGCATCTTGTTGTCACGTAAGGGCCCTGTTCATGTTGTACAGACATATTAATTGCATTGTACACGTTTTGCAACTACTCAGTGTTGCCTGCACCGATTCAGGTCAGATTATTTTCAATCAAAAGTACTCGCATATCTATAGCGATCAAGATTAACATAAAAATTGGCCGGAATTCTCCTTTATGAAGAACTGCTCTATAGGCCTTGACAGCTACAGCCTGAATGCTACAATTGTGTGCTGCTTTAATCAGCTGCTACTGGCTTATTAAAGATACAGTATATTGGTATTGCTGTATATGTTGCAAGACATGGAAATGTGGTAAATTGTGGTATTTAACTGTAATAAGTTAAGTTAAAAGTTTCAACTAGGGTTGGGCGGTAGTACAGTGATACCGTGGGGTCTTAAAAATTAGTCACGGTAATATCGTCTACCGTGGTAAAATAGGGAGGAGGTTTGACGGTATCAAAATGTGGATACTGCCCAACTCTAGTATCAGCTCTAAAATCAATACATTTTATCTTATCATAACCACAATAACCACATTTCAAGGATTTGGGGTAAAGTCAAATGTTAATATGTTGTCCTTTTTCAACATGACTAATCATACATATCTAAGCTACAAAAATCCAGTATCAGCCTGCCTCTATTTCAATACACTGTTGCTCACAAATTCTGAAATAGAGGAGGAGGAAATGGAGGGGAGGAGAAGAACAGGAGTCTAAAAAGCAAAATAATTACAGACAGGCAAATAAACCACATTACATAGAGCTGAGGCATAACAGGAAAGGACTTTGTTGTGTTTACTTCAAATAGCCTGCATGTTGTTTATCCATTCTGCTAGAGTTCCTCATATTGTATTGCACTTGTACAAACAAAAACAAACCTGTTGTGAGGTGAAACCTTGCATCTCACAGACAAACAGACAAACAGCAAGGCATTTATCTCAATGGCAATGCAGTTTGGATTTTATTCAACAGGGCTTTGAGTGGGTTTTATAACTCCAAGAGGTCAAAGCATTTTCTCAGGCGATAGAGGAGCCCTGTAATCCTTAGGCTGGCCGCAAAAATCCTCACATATAGAGATAGGATTTTCACCTGACAGCAGTGGAATGCAATATCACAAATGTAATGCAAAAATGGAGGTCAACATGCATCTCCAATTGCGGGAACATATTGTGAAACAAGACGGCACATGCATGCAAACACTTGCACACACACCGGATACACTATGCACAGTAGGCATCCTAAAATAGTGTGATGGAAAAATCTATACTGGTGTCCAGTTATTTCTGCACTGCTGCGCCGTGTCCTGGTGATACAACTGGCATACAATGGTCACCTCACACTGTGACCACATGTCATACATTTGCCAAGCTGCAGTGCCACCACACAGGCTTTAATCATTGGAATAAGGGCAAGGGGCAACAGAGTGGAAGCTCTTTTGGATGGTGCACCACTGTTGATCCCAGTTAATCCAAACCACTTGTGAACAGAGGTCAGTGAGACCAGAGAACTGTTCAGATGAAACACACTGAGATACTCTGGGAATATGTACACAGAATGTAACCTTTACTTATCTACAATTGTTTATGGCTTTTAACCACTTAGTTTAATAAACAGTATGCCCCTACTGTATTATTGATCATCGCAGCGAGGGGGAAGTATAAAGCAATTAAACAGAAAACTATAACAGCCATAATGGAGCATAGGAACACTCAGGAAGTCAATATGTCTGCATAACATGACCTCTGTTGAGAAATGCATCGGTATTAAGTAGCACATGATATTAAATAGGAATGATTTTGATTAAATATTTATGCTGAAATGAGATGTATTCTAGTGAGAGACAGAGAGAGAGAGAAAGACAAAGAGGGAGATTATTTTATTGCCAGACTGTATGAAAATGGTCCTTAGATGACTATGACTGATTTACAAAGTGATATAGTATATGCTGTAGATTGGTCTATATACGAGCTATAACTCACACAATATAACCAGGTTTCAGTGTGTTGCCATTGAATTGTACTGATTTACAGTTACAGATATGGTTGGTTGACATATAATCATCTTACTCTAATTTCCATTGAACATTTATTGAAAAACAAAAAACAAACATGACTTTTATGCTTTATGAACATTTTCCTTAAATGTGTTTTCATTACTGTAAGGCAACAGCTCCTGGAGTATGCAATGGCTAAAAAAATGTCTGAGCTGAAACCGGCTAACCAAACCACATATAAAGGCGACGGGTGTAGTCAATTTCAGTTGCAAACCACAGAGACTGGAGTCAGACAAACACCGACTGGGATGCCAACAGAGCTGTCATCTGCATCTGAAAATCTAGCAAATCTGGTGTGTGTGTGTGTGTGTGTGTGTGTGTGTGTGTGTGTGTGTGTGTGTGTGTGAGAGAGAGAAACACCTTAACCTTAAAACAACTATGGATTAAAATCCTGTGGTTTAATGAGTGCCCTTGCCAACACTGAAACTGGTCTGACCCTGATTAGCAGGAATGGCACCCTTGGGTTTCTCACACTACAGATTAGTTTAAAGCCTTCAGCTATTACTAGAGAAGAGGCAGTAAACAGGCAGAGAGCATACGCATGTGTCAATGTGTTTATGTCTATAAGGTGTTTACAAATGTGAGTTCAGGTTCATCTCTGAGTCATTGTGTCTGTATATGTATGTCTGTATGTATGAGTTTGGGTGGGTTGGGAGATTTTTGAATGCATTCCTGTGATGCTGTTAGGTTAGAGTGTGAGGATGGCAGAGTGGGAAGCAGTACAAGAGGAAAATGTATTATAAGAGCACTCAGAGAAATGAGATGCTTTCTGGGTACAATCAAAGCAACTAACTGCCAAAACACAGCACTGCCCAATGTCACAGAAAACCTAAAGAAACCAGCTAGCCACTGTTGTTCATCACATCTGTAAGTGTCCCAACACCAACAAGCAGTTCCAAACTGACATGAGGGCAAATGTCTAGTGACTTTAAGCATACTGTCTCTCATGGACAAACAAAGAAGTAAAAAGAAAATGGAACTGTGAACAAACTCCTGCTCCGTCACCCAAACACAGCCAATCCATCATTTTGCTAAGGGTGCTATCTTTGGTTTGTTAATTCTCAATTAATGAAAGCCACAACCACTGAATAGTGTGCATAATGGGATGTGGGATGTTATGACAGGAAGGCAGGTGGATAGACCGGCAGACAAGATGCAAAAACAAACAGGAAGATAGAGAGACCTTTGGTGCCAATTTACCCAAGTGGATCGGCTTTCCGCCACAAACGAGAGGAGCAGATGCTAAAGAAAGAGAGACATCCAGGGATCAAATTGCACACAGAGATGCCCACATACAAAAATAGTCATGCATAATGACGCAGATGCACAGGAAGATATATATGTTGCAGTGATGCTAACCGTCATGATACACGGAAGTACACACACACATAAACATGAACATAAATAGAAAGGAGGTACAGCCAAGCAACCAATCTGTGCCTCTGTGTCTGTGGCATAACATTCTGTCTCTTTCTGAACACACATGCAAGTACTCACAAACATGTTTTCAGTAAGGTGCCTCGTTCCTCATCAGCTGGAATGCTACCTGACCCTGACCCTGACCCTGACCCTGACTTCTCTCAGGCCTGTGGTAATCTGTCATTTTGAAGCCCCACAACGTTGAACATGTGAGTAGGCCAAGTTTCCTACAGGTGATGGTGGACAGAAAATGACACTAAGATATAACCAGTAAAGTTGACTTTTTGAGGTTGATTTAAGGAACTATTATGACATACAAAATGAAATTGTGTGATTCTGTTCATTAATTACATTTTGAAAGCACTGACCAAAAATTAAATTTTATGAAAACTTTTTCCCCATATTCTGCCAACACCCCCCCCCATCAGTGCAGCCATTCTGTATCTCCAACCACAACCCCTTATCAATCCCTGGCATAAGCCTAGCCCAGAGCTGTCTGAGAGGCCACGAATGGTCGAAGACTCCCGTGCTGAAATGAACTGGCTCTCTTATCTCCTCTTGCCCTCTTGGTCCGACCCTGGGCTGTCCTGTCCTCGCTGGCAACACGACACCTTCTTATCCAAGTCTCTCACCACCCACAAACAGATCATTCCCTCACACATGAGCTGTCTGGACTTTTAAAGGTGTATTTGAAATGCATGTTATTTGAATTTATATTACTGTAATATTTATGCAATTGCTAAATGGACCAAAGTAATGATGCCATTTGTTTGTTCACTGTAACTCAAACCAGCTGCAGAGGACTATAAAACTAATCACACTTACTCTTGCAATCTTGCAACCATACAGTAAAAGTAGATGTTAGTGAAACAGGGCAGCAGATGATCACATAAGAGGAAGTTAAGACAGATGTTCAAAGGATTGTTACATGTAAAATTGGTTGTGAAAGAGTTGAGTTTTTTTTTTTTGCTCTGAGAAGCTAACAATTGCTTTCTTTAGGAAGGAGGAAGGGTAACTGTTTCTATTTATTATTATTTTTCTTCTATTTAAATCCTTTTATCACAATTTTCTTTTTTATTTAAACTTGCGGGTGGGAGATGTGAGGTTTTAGCATGTTCACAGTCTAGCGCCTGACATACTCTCACTCTCTCTCTCTCTCTCTCTCTCTCTCACTTGCTCTCTTTCTCACTCCCTCAGCCTGCTCTGCTCTAGTTTTCCCTCAGCCAAAACCCCTTTGTGTCCCTCTTCCTCAGGATCTGCACTCCTTTATCCTCCATTCTACTCTCCACAGTTCATTTTCTCTCTTATTAATTTCCAAACAATCTCCTTCTCTTCTCTTCTCTTCTCTGTTACCATCACACAAGGCCTACGTTCCTTAACTTTTTCATTTCCATCTTGCTCTGCTTTCTGCTCTTGCATACACATTCTTTACTCACTGACACCCTGTTTAAAAACACAACCAAAGAGGCAGCCAACAAGAGAGAAACAAACTGCACAGTTGCCAACACAATCACTTGCTCTCTCCTCTCTCTCTCTCTCTCTCTCTCTCTCTCTCTCTCTCTCTCTCTTTCTCTCCAAACAAAACATACTTAAGAGGACAAACATCATGTGATGCTGGTAAGAGAAGAAGACACTGTTGTACGGTGACTGTGAGTCTTTGTTAGTTTCTGGGTTTTTTTTCTTCTTTTATATGTGTAAATGCCTGTGTTGGCGTCCAAAAATATGCATTTGAGTTTTCTAATAAGGACCGCTGTATCGTTTTAATGATCACAACTCCACATCCTTGCGTACACATGCATGCACATACAAATAATACAAACCTTCTAGAGCACACATCTCACAGCCTCCAGGGCTTGAAGCAGACTCTGAATGTGTATCTTTCTGTGTGTCAGCAGGTGTGTCCATGTGACTGAATGTGTGTACGCGATATTGCTAAACTCACACAAAGACACAGCTTCTTCTATGACTCCCAGCTGTGTGGACTTGGCCCGCTGGATGGTCGTCGAGCGGCCAGGAATGTTTGGTGTGCAATTCTCCTGGAAAGCCCCAGTTACCCACACACACACATACACACACACACACACACACACAGCCCCCTCTGGAGACAACCCTATTCCTTTGAGCTGGGGCAGACAGAGGAACAGGCCTCACCCCAAAGGAAGAATGGTTCAAATTCCACAGCTGATAGAAAAACACAGAAGAGTGGGACAGAGCGGAGGAACTGATGTCAACTCTTTCAGACCATCCCCTCACACCCACCATCTGTTCTGTGCTTACAGTGTCAGAAAAATGAAGAGGAAGGAAGGAACAAAAAAAAAACTCTTGTGGGCATTGCTGTTGGAGCAGATGAATGGATGCTGTTTGAGCCATAGTCAGAGATTCCAAGTGTCCTCCCATGCTTTGGCCTTTCTGTTCTTTGGCTTACAGTAGCCACTGTTTGGCTCTGTGGACCCTGAGTTACTGCACTCCTCAGCTATGCCTTCAATCTGGACTCACTCATCCAGCCCGCAGGTGGTGGAGATATCTGATTCTGGAACCAAGCCAAGCACACTAAACTTTTGCAAAGCACAGACTAACTCACTGATTGATTACTGTATCGCAACAGAGAACCTGATTATAGTAGTGTAAAGCAGACCTGGGCTTAGCCAACCTTTTATTAAATATCCCCACAGGGAAATACACTGAGTGTGAGGTACTTACAGTGAAATGGTATTACGATTGTGGCAATTAAAGTATTTTGGCATCATTGTTCTAAAAGAACCATTATAATATTGACTGGACTGTATATTATCACGTCCTCATTGATTTTTTTTTTATAAAAAGTCATGTGTATTGGCTTATTCTAAAACCCATTTATGCCTAGGTCACCATCATTCCTCACTGTAACATTGTGTGATGTCTTTGGAATATCATTTTGTGAGTAGGCCATTATAAACTCAATTGCTCTATACTTTAAAAAGAATTAACAACAAAAGCATATAATATAACGTTGACTTGCCATAAAATAAAACTGCCTCTTTAGTTTGGAAGCCACATGTGCAGCATTTTGCCTTGGGTTGACTTAAAGTGACACACCCTAGTTGAGTTTATACACTTTAGTTTCTATCATGGTCTAAACCAACAATCATGGTCGTATCTCCCAAACATGTTAACAAATTCTGTCCGAAGTTTAAAAAATCAGGCAAGTTCAACCCGAGGTTGGTCCATAAGTGCAAAAACTGTGAACAACCCAAACTATCTGTACAGTTATGCAATCTGTAGCTTATCTATCCACATGTGGTCTGCACTGTAGACCATTTTGTTGCGAGCATACAAGTTAAAACACAGGGCAATGATCGCCGTGCCTCCTACCTTCAGAAAGACATTCACCTCTGGACTCAGTTCAGGTGTCTTTCCCCACGACGTCCACTTTCAGGTCACACCTCTCCGCTGCTCTTTTCCTTTTCAGTTTATTCTGGGCAGCGCTCGTCTCTTGCTTCTCCTGCAAGGCACAAGCACACTAGGCATCACTTCAGAATATTCATCTCTGGGTGACAACATCTAATCATAACTCACATGTTCTAACACTTGCTCCGTCCCAGCCTGGACTTGTCTGAACGTCGTCAAATTATCGGCTTCGCTTCTTAAAAGCGTGTGTTGGTTGAAGATCTGACAGAACTGACAGAAGAAAAAGACTCCCGAGTGATGCAACCGAGAGACGCCAAGAGGAATGTAATTAGGCTACATGAAGACTGCTGCATATTGCAAAAAAAGCAGCAAACATGCCCTTGTTTGCGGGCCCCCGCTATTGTGCTGTGCGATCTGTCAGGGCTGTTGTCCGCCTGTGGTCCTGATGCGAGCTTGTTCCACGTCCCTTTGTGTCTGTCACACCTACAAGGAGGGAGCACATGGAGGAGGGAGCCCATGCCACGACTTTCTTTTGTCTGCGCGTTTGTTTTTACACAACAGGGCTTGCTCCTTATGACTAGATGAGTCTTTTTTTCTTAAATAATGATTCGACTCTGACCTTACAGATGCACGAGTGATTTTCCCACGATTTTCTATCAGCTCGCATGCATTGCATCCTTATCGCATCTGTCTGATCTCATTTCTAATTATTTCTATTTATTAGGCTACTATTATTATTACTTCTTACACATCCTAAAATAAAAGTCAGTTTGCCGTTAATTCTATCGCGCCCATGTTTTTATCCTATAGTCCCCTATATCTCACCAAATTTCTCGCCCGAAGTTTAGTCCTCGCTGGGGAGTGGGCTGACGCTGTCTGTCCTCTCTCTCTCTCTCTCTCTCTCTCTCTCTCTCTCTCTCTCTCTGTCTCTCTCTCCTCTCCTCCTCTTTCCTTCTCTTGTTGTCTCTCCCAAACCGTGGCAGAGCCCAGTTATGTTTCACTTCAGACCAGCCTTTAGCCGCTGCACGCCAGCGCCAATCAACGAGTGCAGTGACGACAGCCTCATTGCCACACCCATCCATTCATAAAGTAGACAGAGTGCCAGCCTGCAGGCCGGCCAGTGCGCACAGCAAGGAGTTAATAGAAGATCCATTATAGGGGCATACAAAATGGTTATGATATTATTTTGGGACTCGTGTCACATATAGCCTACCTCGTATGTGTGCGTCTCATATTCTAATTAGGAATAGGATACATTTGTAGCACTTTATGGCTCATACCATTTTAAGAAGTAATTTTTCAGAAGAATATAAAAAAGTATGTGTTTTTGATCAGAAGTGGCAGCTGCCTGCTACAGTTTTGGCTATCTACATGTAGATCCTACATTATAGGCTTTATGCAATAATGTAGCATAATTAGTAGGCTAAATTGCTTTGGCTATTAGTCAACCTGTGTACATTTTAAACTTTTAAATTAAAACGCTGGAAAACAATTAATTGATTAGTGATGGAACATTTTGATAATCAATCAATCAAAAATGCCAAATATTTATTGTTTCCACTATTTTAAATGTGAATATTCACTTTTTTCTTAGTCTAAATAAATAAATATCTTTAAGTTTTGGACTTTTGATTGGACAAAACAAGACATTTGAAGACATCCCCTTTGGCTCAAGGCTTTGAGAAACTGTGATAGCCGCCTGACATTTTTATTGAGCAAATAATGAATCAAATAATCAAAAAAATATTATTACTAATTGTTAGTAGCTGCCTTATCCACATTATAATGTGCCACTTAATATACTGTAATATTACATTTACAGTATGTGTGCATATTTAGTGTGAACATTTACAGGAAGATTGGGATGTTGCTCAAGAGCACTTCAGATAGGCTGGTGCTCAGCGCCTCTATAGCTTGAAAGCAGGTCCTCCTTCGGTCGGACACATTGCTGACTTCATCATGTCCACTTGCCAAACCGGCCTGTTTGTGCAAGGTGGCATAACAGCATTTCTACACCTTTTTAATCCTTACAACTACTCACTCATTTCAGTTTGAATCTATTTGGGAGAAGAAAAAATGCTATTGTATAGTACATAGGTCACCACCCTTCTCAGGGAGTATGCTGCCCACAGCCATTGTTTAATACAGAAACTGTGGTGCACCAGTACAGGGGCGTAGCACAAAATTCTGGGCCCTATAGAAAGGCATTCTCTTTGGGCCCCTCCCTGCATTCAAAGCTATTTATTCTAGCATATTTTGCGCCCTTCTCACACAAGGGCCCTGGGTACTCAGTCCCATTTCTAACCCCTAGTCTGAAACCTCTGCACCAGAAATATGTGTCCTGACTATAATTCAGACAGTGTAGTTCCCCAGCTTGTGCTCAGTCTAATCATTATACAGACATTTTATAAATTCAAGGAAGATTAATTGTTTTGAACACAGTCTTGGCTCTTCTGACACCGATACCCAAGAGATGACCAGTAAAACCACTGCATCTCCTCTGGAACGGTGTCCTCACTGGCCTCCTGACAACAGTACAGTACAAACATCAGTAAGGGTTCCTTTGGTTCCCTTTGAATCAGGGCGGGCGATTGCTATAGGCAACCTAGGCGATGGCCTAGGGCATCAAATGTGTTGGGGGCTGTGTCGTCCTTAGGTCTACTTCCCATGAATAATAAAATTAGAATGACAAACATGTTTATTAAATATGATCATCCTAGGGTGCCCCTTCAACCACACATTTACTTGTCAACCTAATTGTTAGATTGAATTGATGATTATTGTCGATCATTTCCTAATTGGGGGAACACTTCAAACCAATGATTTAGTTTAAAGTTCCTGTGATGTGACGTTTCCAGTCTATGGGTCAGACCTGTGCGTGTCCACTCTCGTGTGTAAAAACAGAGCCGAGCAGGGCTCAGACCACGGAGCTGCTGCAGCGTGCCTTCCGTGGTCTGTGCAGCTCTGCTGTGGGCATGCTGCAGCAGATGTGTCCTTGTTTCTGCTGTAGTTTTGGGTTTCCCCCTCCGATGTAGAGCAGCGTACAGCCACTTCCCTAAACTGTCTTATTTAGAGACCGGCGTCTCAAACGGGACTCTGAGTCTGTCAGAAGGTCTGAGATCAACTGTATCAGCAGAGCAATCACGTAATGCACAGCAGACTACGGTGCATGTGATTTTCTGAAATATTGTGACGTTATTCTTGTAATAGCCTATTTCATTATTACTTCATTTTTCCCAAAATATCACGACTCATCCAAATTTCAGAGAACACAGATGGGATATATTTTGAATGTGCACAAAGTTTTGAACATGAGCAGAAATCTTTCTAAAACACATCTGAAATATTACAGTCCAGGGGTTCAAATATCATCCAGATGAATAATTGTCAAATGCACATTTAAGGAGGTTACATCACCAACAAAAGATGCAAAAGAAGTAAATGATGCTAGGCTATGTGTGCTGACTCAGATATAATTAGAAAAGTCAATCTACAGGAGAATAAATAGACGAAAACAATGCAGAATGCCTGAGAGCCTTACTGCAATATTTTCCATTATGTTTTTATATTTGGATTGTAATCTATGTTTCCCTTTATATAAAGATATTTCCAGAACAAATTGATTCAGAAAAAGGTTTTAAAAAAATAGATGCATAAAAATCCACCAGAATGTAGGAAATTAAGTATTTAATGCTCGAAGGTTACAGGGGGTGGACCCCCACATTAAAAGTCACCATGCACACAAATCTGGAAACAAAACTCTGGCCTTTGGGTTGCCAGAACAATTAGACCAAATGTTGGTGCAAGCTAGAAACATACATTGCAACTCTATTGCTGACACAGCGCTGTGGAGATCTGGCAATGCAGGACTAGGGGGAGCGTTAGAGCCGGCCCTGCTTTGAATGGAGCGACTTCTGCAGTCTTCACGTTCAAACAACAGCCAGACAGCTTGTGTGAAGCTTATAGACTCTTTTAGTGTTTTGCTGAACTCAGTTATAGAGATCTAATCAAATTACAAAGTATTCATTTTCCACTTAGAAACAAGCAGGGACAGGACGCAATGTACAAAATAACACAACGAGAAAAAATCAGCACTCTAATTCAGGCCTCAGTGTCGACCTTTTTATTTGAGCTGTCAGAAAAGCATTTTAGCATTAGCCTCCATCAGCCTTTCTAAAAAAAAAAGAAGAAGAAAAAATGAATGCCGTTCTCTGTGTATGCATGTACTCTGTCTTGAACTTGGCAAAAACATAAATGTCAGGCTGGGGCTGTGAGAGGCCCCCTGTGTCTCAGATTCTCTGCTCAGCCAAGCATCTGAAATAGCCATTGTCTTGTGAAGGGAATGAAGCGACCTGCCCAGGCTTGCTCTGATCTCAGCATGCATGCAAGTCCTAGGCAACCATCCTCAGGCTGTAGGCAGCAGGCATGGAGGAGTCATCACACATACACGGCAGTATAGACGGGTGGGGAGACATCCTGCTTTAGCCATGAAATGGATACCGTTAGAATGAACTACTGTGAATGCTAAAAAAAAATATGCCTAATTTCAATTCTACAAACTTTGTTTACTCTGTTCTGCTGACATTCAGTATGATACACTGATGGTCATGTGACTGTATGTATTCAGTATGTCCACTTCTCTGCTCTCATTAGGTCCTTTGTCCCCTCTCTTCTTCGTGCAACACACAGGTGTAATGAACCTTTATCTCAAAGTGTCTTGTACAGCACTTTTCCACTGCCAGTGGCCTCTGCTATAGCACTATTGATGCAGCCACATGGGCACAATAGGGGCATAATGGGGGCGTCCACATGGTTCACTCCTCTCTCTGTCAGTTTCTCTCCTGAGAGGGCAAACTGCTGATCCCAGGGGAGTGAAAGGCCTGAGTTGGCTGAATTTCTACAAACAAACAGCACACAGCACAGACTCGCACATACAAATACACATACAAGCGCATGCACACAAAACGGTGATCTTTGTTCCCGCTCAGATCAATTTTACTCAGCAACTCTGTGCCTCCCCTGTGGCATGTTAGGAGTCACAATGGCCTTCGACACCAGCCATCGAACTTTGGGCGCTGACTGACCACAATGGGCCTCTCTTCACCTCAGAGCCTCTGCTATTCTTCTGCCTGATCTCTCAGACAAAGCAGTGTCACAGAAGTATCAATTGAGCTTGAACAATCGCTCACAAAGGGGAACTGACTTGGTGTTTCCAGCCCTCTTGCCAACTGTACCACATTTGTGTGGTGTGAAGGTAATTTGGCATCAAATTCAGCCATGCTCAGAAAGATGATTTACAACTTCACTTTGTGGCATGGTTGTTGATTTGTAAACAATTATTTCATGAGATTTTCCTGTTGATTTGAGCCACAGTATCAAGAGAAAATGGAGCTGCTTTAAATTAAATTTCTTTTAATTACAAAATTATTTAAATACTTGTCCATGTCAGAAGATTCCAGGACATTTCAACAGAGACCCATTTTTTCGCCATCTGGTAGATTAGAAGAACAGTTCTTTCTACTTTTATTCGTACATTGAAACTCTGCTTTGATGGGAGGAGGGGCGTTAACATTGAATTTGCTATAGATATTTTAGATTTTAATATTTACACACAATTAATCTTAAACTGATTTAATTTGATTCAAAATGTGATTCTGAAGACAAAAGACAAGAACATGTAGAAGACAGATGCTTTGTGTGTTAATCATCTTTAAATACAAATCCCAGAACAAAACAAGAAATAGGACTATAATGAAGTAGTAATGACTTTGAGTCAGACACAGAGAAAGCACAACCATCTCTTACCCCGGTGTTCTGCTGAGTTAGGAAGTGGTGGGTCATTAGTGTCCCAAATAATTATCAACTACAGGTCACTAATCTGTTATTCCAGGAACTGGCAGTTTGGGGTATAAAACTCCCCTTAAACTCTATAACACCCTCCTTACCTACTGTAATACTTCCTAGATTGGTGCTAAGCATGTTTAGGGTTGTTCTGCGATACCATCATATACTATATGCACCAGGACCTTGCACCCAAATAAAGCTGAACTTAAACCCTGAACCATTGGAACTTTAACAAATGCTCTTTGACCCAACATGACCATATCAGTTTTATGTGTCTTGTTACTTGTTACTTGTCCTATTTATGGGTATGTTGTCCATGTACATATGCATACTTTGTGCATATGTGCATATATGTTTAGAGAACTCAAAAAGCAGGGATTTGTGCAATTATTTGTGGTGACTAAAAGGCCAGATGTCACTTTGTCATTGTAGACAGAGATCAGAGAAAAGATGACATAACCCCTACTATGAGTTTATCCCTCAATCTCCATCCAATCTCAATCCATTCACCTCCATAAAGGGGTGCTATCCGATCCTGGGCTGGCACCCACTAAGTTTTGGGCACCTGGCCTCCTTGGGCCACACTCTGGGCTGTTTGTGTCTGTCCCGAGTGTCACTTATAAGTGCTATGAATAGACACTGGCGTATGCTTAGTGCTGTCAGCTGGGCATTGGCACGTGTGGCTCATGTCAGCACGGCCGCAACGCAATGCTCCCAACTGGCGTCATTGCACCGACAGCACATTTGGGTTGCCATGGAAACAGGGACGAGCACAGCTCCCTCTGCCCCGACATCCATTGGTTGTGTTTTTCAGACAAACTCTGATGTCTTTCTCTATCTCGCTTTTCTATGTCTTTCTTTTCCCATCCTTCTCTCTTTTCTTTTTTTCTGTCATTCTTTCTTTCCTTCCTTATTTCTTTTTGTTTCTCTGTCTCTTGTTTATGTGACTATGACGCTCAGCAGGGAACGGGAGGTTTGAGATTCTATCCAGAGGGCTTTATATTTATGAGCTGTTAAAGTTGTTGTTCTCATTCCAGGAGCACACCCATGAACTGTAGATGTGCACGGTCTGGTCATTCAAGTCTCTTTTGGATTCTGTGTGTGAGTGTGTGTGTGTGTGTGTGTGTGTGTGTGTATGTGTGTGGGTGTGCGTGTGTGTGCATGTGTTTGTGTGTGTGTCATGATATCCTCACCGGTGAGCAAGAGGTCTATCACATCTCTCTTCTCCTCTGACTTTCTCTCATAAGCAAATTTCTCTCTCTCTCTCTCTCTTCTTCTCCCTCCATCCACACAGGCATGTGGTGTAAGAGTGACTGGCCATAATGGAAGGGTGGAACGATGGATCACTGTGTTTTTCACAGAGGTCGGACAGCTTTCTCAGGACAAATGAGCAGATTGCAGTGTTTGTACTTCTGCTCCATTTACCACATATCATTGACTGTGTCCTGGCTGGAAGGCAGGTGGCCAGATGGGTGGAGAGGAGACAGGTACAAAGTTAATAAAACCAAACTAAAGGACAAGATTTACTTAAAAGCCACATCCTTTACCCAGTATTGTAGTTTTGAAGTTTTTAATCTCCTGCAGAGTGTGTGTTTGACACAGATCCCTGCTTTTAGCATTTCACTGGTTTATATCCAAACAATGATAATCATCCTTTTCTTCCTCCAGCCGTTCATGCTCATCTTAAGCAATGTCACTGTGCTTAAATATGTTATAAATTGCGACGAATATTGCAATACATCCTTCAGTAACCCCTCTGAATGTTTTGGCATTATTGACATTATCAGAGATCCTCTGATAAAACGATTTACTCTATGCAGATGACACACAGAGAGTACAAAAGTTCCACTATGACAGTCAGACCCAGAGGCAAGACTCTTTCCCAGCCTCACTCTGTTATACGCCATGTGAGTCTACCAATACATGATACTATGTATCGTTTCAAAGTTGTCATTTATAGTTTATGTCCAAGGAGCAGAACAACAATTAACTGACAATAATTAAGTCAGATCCAGTCAGTTAAAGTTTAAAAGAGTGTGTGTGTGGGAGGGTGTGTATATATGGGCACACATTTACAGTGATGTTTGTGTGTTGGTGGTGCATGTGAATTAATGGTGAGTGACAGAACAGCTGTGGAATGTGTAGGGTAAAGGGGGCAGTAGGGTACCACTCCAGCTGTTCTGATATGGAAATGTGTATTTGAAATTAAGGAATAAATGTATTTATATTATCTTAACCAACTCGTGTTATGCTAACTCTTTCATCCATTAGAAAAAATTGAATTCTAATAAAAAATAATAGCAAAATAAATACTTTGCATCTAACATTTTTCTTCATGTTTACATTGCTAAATATGAGCAGTTTACAGTTCCAAATTCTTAATATTAAAACAGTATAATTGTCTAAGTAGAGACTTATGCAAGAAAGTGTGGCAAGCCTGGGAATCTCTAAAATAAAGAGTTTTTGAATTGATAATAATTATAGACACAGTGTCCAACCACATCAGTTAAAGAGCACATCAAGCTCATACTGGGATGCAGCCAGGTGTGAATGTAGAACATCGTTTACATGAGCTGTTGAGTTACCATACCCCTGGACAAGGTTACTCAAACAACAAGGAATGAAAAGCATGCACTTGAATAAGAGCTTTTTTGACCATGATGACAAAATTTACACCATCTCTAAAGAATTAATCCGACATTTAAAGTAAATACATGTTGTTTAATTAAAATGCTTTGTTCTTGTACTGTACTTTAATTACTTTCCTTGTCTTCTCAGAACAAATGCTGCCTTGAATAATGAACTCCTATTTAACCACTGACACACACATGAGCGAGAATATGACACACACACGCACACACACACACACGCGTACACACACCAGTGCCGAACTGAGGACCCTCTGTTGAAACACAGCGGGTTCTATATGAAACTACGATGGTGGTAAAAATAAACCATTTTCCTTTTTGCTTTACCTACATTAAAAATAACCATAGAAAAATAATTAGATTAAATAACCTCTGTGTGATGTTTCACTGTTGCGTGCGCACTGAGGTGAATGCCAAGTTGGTCTACTCCTAAAGCTGTCTGACACACACTTTCTCACTCACTCACTCACTCACACACAGACACACATACACACTACAGAGAACACACATGAGCCAATAGTTTGATGGAAATGTTAATGTATTTCAAATTCAGTCTGTTCCCTGAAGACACCCATTTATCTCTTTCATATTAACCCCATTAGCAGTGTCATTGACAGCGCACAATATATGAGTTGCCGGATATTGTTGTTATCATTGCTGTGACTCTATTTTGAGACTCAATAACTCTCTCATCCACTCGCTCAAGGTAATGAGAGAGGTTATTATCTGTGCGAAAAAAAGAGTGGTTGGGAATTAAAAGCAACCAAATTTTGAGATTTTGAAGCAAATTTCTAAAAATTGACCATGATATTGATCTATATTATTATATGATCCTGAGTAGAATAAACAGCACAAAGCATGCCAGGCAAGTTTTGTTATACAGTAATGGAAATATATGAATTTAATGATAAAATATTCTTTACTGAAAGAAGGGTGTGAAAATAAGTTATCATCATCAGCAGCTCAGTAATTATCACTGATCATATTAGTATTAAAAAACTAAAAACTAAAACTCAACCTAGTTGTATGTATACCTAATTGTACACAGAACACTGATATTAATCTGACAAGACTGACTTTATTTTAGAAGACTGTAGAAAATGAATCCATCATCATTTCAATAGTGCCATCTGCACATATGGCCACATACACACATAAGTTTAACACACAAAAACACTAACATACACTCCAACGTCAGTACAACGTCAGACAATTCAAACAGTGCACAGTGCTAGGCAACCATTCTATCCCAGTGCAGATGGCAGGGCCTGATCATGCTTATTTTACTCTAATCTAATGCACTTAAGTCCCATTGCTTACCCATGCCTTCTACATGATGTTACTGGGGATATGCAAGTTGTGTGTGTGTTTGTGTGTGAGTGTGTGTGTGTGTGTGTGTTTTGTGAAGAGGGCAGGACGAACTGTGTAATAGCTGTTGCATAATGGACTACACCTAAATGGTGAAAAGTTGTGGTTGCAACGGTAGATGGGTTCAGGTTGGCATGCCTCAACTATGATGGAGTTAGTAGCAATACATCAAAGCAAAGCACAGTACCCACTATCCACCCATTTCTTTCAATCCATATTTGCTGACTGGGTGAGCCACTTAAGTCACTCTCATGACCACATTCCAATTATCATAATCACCAAGAAGAAATAACAAATATTTACACACCCTTTCTCTTCTCTTCTTACCTGTTCCACCTGCCATAGTGTGCTGCATTCTATTCGACTACATCCGTCACATAGAATAATTACAAAGTCCATATCAGAATAATGTAATGACACCATCCTATACTCCAAATATTAGAAGAGTATTCATATAATTCAAATGAAATGGCTAGCTTTTTGGTACTTCTATGATAAAGTGCCTGTGTTTCCATTCTACAGGAACATTTTAGCCAGTACTAAAAGAAAATATTAAAACCAACAGTCCAACACAGTACATAGTGCAGTTATTAGTATTGCATATTATTTTACACTATGAGTTACAGAGACCCAACAATTCCCCCAAGAGCAATTGGATTTACTGTACTGCCGCTGCATCGAGGAAAAAACCTTGGACAGAACCTTGGTGGTTGGCCATCTGCCTCGACCATTTGGGGGGATCTATTTATCAGTAAACACAATTAATCAGTCTTACTAGCAACACCATTTACAAGCAATATTTACTTAGCTGCCATCATGGTATTTGGCAGGCCAGCCCATAATGCCATCACCATCCCAAACTAACATATACAAAAAACAATCTGACACATGCTATTTTCTGCTCATTTGAAAATGTTATTTGACCTAGATCTGGTTTTCACCTCTATGTGTGCTTGTCTGTCAGTCAGCAGTGACAGTTTTTGGGGTCTGTCAGTTTGTAGTACCCCCCCCTCCTTCCCATTTTAAGTGTCTTTAAAATGGAATATCTATTTATACAGCATGTCAACAGGAGACGGTTTCCTGATTGCTTCGTCAGAGGGCTGGTTTGTGGCAACAGGCTGAAGAGGCTTTAGGCACTTCATCCCCCCTGGTGAGGCTCTATCCCAATAAGCTTAGCACACAGGCCTAGGCAGCTGCCACAAGGCCGGATGGCAATGGGATGAATTGCTCTTTCTGCACCAGAATAATGAAGAAACACACAAACAAACAGCCTCAAAATATATTCATGCTGTGGCGCTCACACAAACACATACAGAACTACCACACCCACAAAAGATCATAACTTGCTCTGATGAATCAACTTGTATAGCATTGTTGTATGGTATTTGAAAATCCGTGCTTGGTCAACACCCATGTACAGTTGTGCACTGACAAACATGTTTTGTTTGTAAATCAATTTTAATTCAGAGTGAGAGACTTGAAGGCCTTAATAGCTGGACAGCTGATAATATGCCCAGTAGTCTCGCATTACCAGACCTACCTCCACAGTGCTGCAAAGAGGGTCTGACTAGTTCACACAAAAAAGCTCTGGTTTACTGGCATTTCTTTAAACCAATCACAATTGTCAATTGGAGCCCCAGTGCCGCTGCAAAATAGCCACGGGAAGGAACTTGTTGGTGAAACATGTGAACGTACGTTCAAAGGTTGTTTTAGTTGTGTAACAGAAAACTCAGATTGGACAGGTAGTCTATCTAGTTGTCTGGATTTACCCTGCAGAGATCTGAGGTGCAGTTAACCATAGTCCTTAAAAATCGACCGGAGTTTAGAGTGTCAACACAAAGAAAGCGGAAGGTGACAGACATCCAGACGTAAAGAGTGACATCCGGCGCATCTCCGGTGGCAACGTAACATTTCCGGAAGTGGATGTTGAAGTGGATATAAACTAAAAGCCCAGTGAATCATGCCATGATGATTTCTCAAAAAGTCTCATGATTAATGTGCCTATCTGTGATTTTATTAAAGTGACACATCCTACCACTGGGGGCCTTTTACTGAAGTTCTTACAGGATCTGTTTTTCTCATGCAACTCTCATTAATAAAATAATTAAAAGTAGAGAATATGAGTGGTAGAATGTTGTTCTGATACCTTCATTACTTGACATACATGCATGTGAACACATGCATTCACAGATTCAAATCCAAATCTGAGAACAGCTCATGTTAAAGTCTGATCTCCCCAACAGTGTAGGCTTAGCTGTGTATAACACCTAAAAGCCAAAAGATTAACAAGTATTGTAGCAGTAAGCAGCATGAGTGGCCCCGGGGCTGTGTACGGGACTAAAGTGTCTCACAGAACTATTGACTTAGTTAACAAGGAATAAATGACTGCTGTTGTTTGTTTCCACGTTTTTTTTCTGTGAAAAGTGATGTCTTTTCTACTCTGAGCCCTTTCTTGAAGTTGTTTTACTCCTCTCTGTATCTCCGCTCTTTCAATCCTTTGCTTATTTCATGCATCTCTCTTGACCAATCCCCCCCCCCCCGTACTGTCCCACTTATTTATCTCAGCGTCTTTTGGGACCTCATATTGACAGCTTAGTCCACCACACCTCCCTCTAGCCTGTGCGGTTAGCCACCCCTACCCCCAGGCAACTGGGAAGCATGACACCACATGACATACTGAAAATGATTGATCCCATTAAGATTTTATGTGTTAATGTCACTGTAGTGCATGTTTATTCTTTACAATTGACCCTGCCATCAGAGTTAACATGACGGTCAGTTGGTACCTAGGAAATTTGAGTTACATAACCTGACTTGTGTGTGGATTCAAAACAATCTTGTCTGTTGATGTTATGTGACCAGTTTTGACTGTAAACCAGAAAACTGGGATTTATTACACGCTTAGCCCTAAACTGACAAACAACACACAATTCCTTGCTGACCTGATTCTTCTTATCTCGTCACAATAAGGTGGGTGAGATTTGAATGATACCTGGTTGCCTGACTCGTATGACCTGCTTTTACAACTGAGTTGGCTAGATTTGTTTTCAGTTAAGGCATTTTCTGCTCACTTAAACAGATCCTAGAAAACAATATCTCTGTTGTACTTCTTTATGTGTTGTCTTGCACAGTATTTCTGAAAAAATTGTTTTCAATAAAAGGCCTTTTTTCTGTAATTTTTAGGAAACAAAAATAGACCTTCTGTTTCTAATGTAACTATACTGAACACAGTGATCTTTTGACCCAATATCAATGACTGTTAACTATATAAAAAAAAAGAATGTGTAAAAGGTTAACAAACACATCATAGACATAAACACACTTGCCTCAAATGTAGATTATTTGGACAGTAAAATACAATTATAATAAAAAATACATAAAAGTCAAATTATGCATTGAAGTCTTTCACATGTTAAACTGTGGACATGATGCATTGGAGACCATCTTGCTAATACATATTTATTTCCTTTTATGTTCTTTATGTATCTGTACTATTGCTGTCCTGCATAACTGAATGTACCCCTCTGGGTCTCAATGAAGAATGATCTTATCTAAGAAAGCAGCCACTACATTGAAAAGTAAAGGTCTATGACTTCCCACTGCAATGTGCTCATGTTAATTGCTTGACATTATCGTCTGAACCAAGTATTCCATTTTTTCTCAGTTTCTCAAGAAGTCTGTCTCCAGTCTATAACCTTTTTTATAACTCCACCCTGCACTCTAGTGAAATCTGTTTGCAGTACACCATCTATTGGTGCATTTGTGAAGTGCAAAATTAAAACCAAAAACAGCAGCTTTGTTTACAAAAATGTTTATTGGTACAGCTGCACTAATTATATCAGAAATAATAATAGAATCTTTGTTCATTTCAAAAACTACATTTACATATATGTAAACAGTTGTACTTAAAAAGAGTTATAGAAACATGAAGAGATTACCTTTGCATTATTTTGTTATACTAATCTCCTTTTATCTCCTGTAGAGACTGAAATGCCATGAATCAAGATTATTAATGTCGTTACAGAATCTCAACCTGACCCTAATGTTATCTTTCCAGAAACACTCTAACATACCAAATTCACATTAATTAATTAATTAACTAACTACGTAGCTTCAATGAAAGCAAAGTCCTACGACTGTGTGTAACGGATAATCTCACTCAGGTCATAGCCTGTCACTGCAAAAGCATAACCATCGCCGTCGCAGAACTTGGCGCCACATATCTGAGTGTCCGTCACACACTCGTTATGCAAGTGTGATACCTGAAAGCAAATGAGGAAAACACACACTCAAGGTCTCATTGAGAAAAACTATAGGTTAAATCTGGGGCAAACCACCGTGAATTGTGCCTTGATTCAGAACGTATTAAGAAAATAACTTTTGTATTCTTTTTTTTTGCATTCTGTGTTTAGACCAGTTACCTCAACACTGTTGGTCTCTGGGGTCATTGTCAGGTGCCACACCCTAACCAGAGAGTCCTCAGCAGCAGACAGAAGCTAAGCAAAAGCAAAATCAAGTGGTATTAGATATGTCACAAAAAACATTGACTAATTAACTAATTATTGTATTTTTCTAAAACAAAATCATATAGTATACATCCTATATGTTTTTGCCATTTCAAATTACAACCTTCATTTATTCAGGTAGGGCCATTGAGAGCAAGCTCTGTTTTCCAATTAAAAACGATCTTAATTACAGTACAAATAAATATGATCATAAAAATTATATGATCATAAAACAATACACAAATTACAATATGTAAAAAATGAATGAAGGACCCATCACAAAATTAGTTGTCAGTTTCCAGTTTTCCCAATATATTCACACTTTCCAAAATGATTAATGCCAACATAATAAACTGTCAGTGAAAGACTTTTTTTTTTTATCAAATTGGTTCATTCAACTCACCAGCCCAGAAAATGGTGCAATGTCCACTGAGTATATCCAGCGAGCGTGGGCGTTGATCTCAGCATGCAGGATGCCCGTCACTGCCTCATAGAGACGAATCTGGCCAGTGCCATAACCTGCCACCACTGTGCCTTTCCACAACTTGACAGATGAGCAGCTCATACTGAGAGAAGCAAGGGACATGGACAATGATTGCCATCAGGGAATTAAGGGAAAAGATAATGGATATTAGATTAGAGCAAGGACGGGAAATGAAGAAGAATCAAAGGACAGTGGAAAGGAACAGAGCGGATACGTACAACAATATGTGAAATACGGAGAGAAATAAAGAGTAGAAGAGGAGAAGTGATGAAGCAGTTTTACTGCTATATTAGCTTAATCTTACATTGCACACCAAAGATTATACTATAATACAGTCAACATCTCACTCAAAGCCAGGGATGTTGTTGAGCAGCTGAAAGTCCTCCCCAGACTTCCACACACACAGGTTGCCCCCATCATCTGCACTGACCATATCAGCAATGCACTCCTGAAGGGAGGAAGTCAGCAACAGAGATGAATGGTTGTAGCTCCTAGATGTATTATATAAAGTAGGAATTTATCTATGTTTGTCTGACATTCGTGGAAATAAATTCACAATAAACAAGTGCACACACACCATACCTGACTGCCAGAGCACTCCGGGGCCATGTCAGTGATGGACTCCTTGTGCTCCTCCAGGACCTCAGACAGGGTAATATTACTGCCTTTACTGGGAACATCAAATACTAGAATTGCACTGGAGGAAACGCCTAGAGAGAGAAAGAGACAGTGGACTGTAGAGTTTTGTCCAATATTTTGAATATACTTATATTCCACTCAGTGCTTACCCACACATATGTAACTGTCCTGCACTGCTGATATCCCCCGAGCAAAAACGGCCTGAGCTGGGACACAAAGAAGTTCTGTGAGTGCACTCAATTTAGTGTAAAACTCTTGATTAATACTTTTCTTGCACACACAAATATGAATACAGTATATGAATGTGTGTAAATGTGCATGAAAACAAATGTGTGGGCAAAAAGTCAGTAGTATCTTGAGTAAATGTCTTTCCGGCCATTTGTGATTGTGTGGATATAATAATGTAGATGCCTAATAATTCATTATAATAAACAGGTCCTCCCACTGATGTTTTTAAATATGGTTGTGTTATGAGGATGGATAAACTGCAAAGTTTCTAGAACAACCAAGTGAAATTGTACCATATATACTGTATATTCCTTTGTATCATATCACACTGTATCATCTTATTGTATTGCATCATATAATATATTGACTATTTTCATGCAAATGATTGAGACAGGTCTGCCTTTGAGTGCCTACATGTGTAGTTTCAAGTTGGTAGTTTATATGTAAATTTACCTGTAGGTGTTTCCGGAGTATCAAGTGCATGCCAGTACACCATGATGGAGCCATCAGATTCATACATCTAAAACAATGGATTTATATGAATGCAAATGGCTGTAGAAACACTTGTTCATACTTTTGTACTTACATGTCAGTCCCATATACAACCCCAGCTGCTATATGTATAAAAGTAGCAGAGGCAGCAGGACCTCCTTCAAATGTGGAGACTGTCAATGACCGCAAAGGAGAGCAGACAAAAACTCACCTGGATGCCTTTCTGAGAGGTCACCACCAGCAGATCACGAGAGGGCAGGGGACAAAACGCAGCCTGTGACAAGAGAACACAGGATTTCTTTATAAAAATGGGGTGTGCCAGAGCAAAAGACACAACAACACAATGTTAAAATTCACCTTTCATATTTGCCAATTTTTGTAAACAGTCTTAAATCATTTGTCAAGTTTAGCACTGTACTCCAGCATTAAATTAGAAATCAAAGACTGTGCTTACTTTCAACGTTTAAAGTGTTTCAGGTCATTCATATCCATATTGGGTAACAGGATTCAATTCATACACTATTCATTTGATTTGAACACATGCCCCTTTAAATTAAACAGAAACAGTCATAGCCATTGTTTAATTTAAAATTCGGTGTTTTGAAAAACAAATAAAAAATGACCCCTTGTCCTAACGCATCTGCACGTAAATTTAGAAAGAATATTAAAGGGGAATCAAGGAACACACTCGCACCCTGTCCAACCTGCTCTCACTGTGAACAATAACAGCGGGAGACATTAAGAGCACATAGCATAAGTTGCACTATGTATGGCCTGACCTGCATGATGAGTGATGTGCTTGTGGCGACATTGGGCTCCTTGGACTGCAGCTGACGGTGGGAATAGTTGAGTCCGTCCCAGGACGCGCTGACCATGTTGACCACGTTAGCATGGACCACCGTGAAGTAGGTGAGATGCCGCGGGGCGATGCGTAGCACGCCGAGGTTGTTGTACAGCGCCGAGGCGCTGTTTTTGACCTGGATACTCTTCTCTTTGTGATACATCGAGCTGTCTTTTCTTGGCAGAGCGGTTTGTTGAAATGGCAGTAGGTGATCTGGTGTCAGAGAGGAAAGTACAGGTCACCACAATTAGGGTCTGGTAAAATTAGATTAACAATTTCGTTTAAAAACACCGTAATTTAACAGCAAAGGGCAACGTTGAGTACTTAATACTAGCTGTTAGCATACTTCCTCCGCAGCGCTGTGTGTTAATAGCTACATCGATGGATAGGACTGGCAATACGAGACTAGCAGCAAGCTAACCTTGTTATGGTAGCAAGAAACCAAATGCAATAACGCAGCCTAAATAAAAGAGGACAATGTTACTTTTGTGAGACAAACTGCACTTACTCTTGCTTTAGATTACATAACAATCGGTCCAGCCTCCATTGGCGCTGTCGTTATCGACCATTAGCTACATATAAAGTTAACGTAGTCGAAGCACCTTTTTTTTTTAGCTCTCGTTAGCAACAGGATTACCTCCGCGTCGTCTGCAGCCATAGAGACAACGCCACTACCTCTACGTAAGACGTCATCCTTGCGTCCTCGGTTGCTTAGCAACCGTAGACCACACGGATAACTTTAGCTGTCTATGGGGTAACGTTACAAAGTAAAGTGTATGGTAAGATTTGGAATTTTATAACTGTTATTTATAACAGCAATTCATTGTAAGAAGTAATCGTAGATGTATTATGTTAACGGAAGTAACGTTAGCCTATAGAGTTGGGCTCGAATGGTGATATGTGTAGCTATTGTAATTATGTAGATAATTAGCTTAGCTAGCTAGCTAGCTAGCTAGGTTAGCATAATAGTTAACATAGCTAATACATTTTGTTGTATTCCACACTAATACACAGCATGAAAACTATCAACTCGAAAATGTGTATTTGTTCATGCATTAATAAAACAAAATAATACATATATGGCAGTTTAGTTTAGTCACTATCATTTGTTCCCCAAAAGCTGTTGTTTCTGAAGTTTTGTACCAATTCTTCAGATATTCTACCGAGACTTTCCTGTTTCCTTGGTTTAAGGTAACTTGATTACTATTAACTGGACGTCACTACATACAGTATGTTTTCTAGAAAACTATTTACACATTAACTACAGACTTTTAGCTTAGACTGTTATAAGTTTTAATAGTGCAACTCGATTTAATGAATAGTTTTAAATATTTACTATTAATATAGGAAGCACTTCACACACAATCTTGGTAATGGATTTAATGTGTGCCTCTCAACCTTTGTTGTCCAAACTCTAACATTAGTTACTGTTCTAATTCTGCAAGGAGTTACAGTAAGTGGCTAGGATTGTGTTCATACGCAACTAAAATTCCTGTAATGATTCCGGGCATTATAATTTTACATCAAAGTTCTTATGGAGAAAGAAAAACTGTCAAGTTTGATCACATCCAGCAGAGTGTGCTAATGTTCACCAAAATAATACCAATTGTTTAGTTTTTTTGCCCAGTAAATATATGAAACTCTTCATCATGACAAACATCATTGTTTTCTGTCATCCATCATTTGTGTGTCATATTTCACACCAGCCTCTAAGCCGAGATGCCCCGCTCTGCAGCCAAGTCCCAAGCTGAAAAGCAAAGACCCAAGTCGTCTGTCCCAGTGAACACACCTCCAATGCCAGACCTAAAAGTGGAAGATATAATCCCTGGTCGCTTAACACAGGCCCAATGGACAGACATGTTGATCCAAGAGGATGCAGATGAGACAGTGGCGGTGATCGTAGAGGACGTGTGGAGCAAGGTCATGGAACGCAGTCTTCAATTAAAAATTGAAAGACAGGTAAAACTGAAAAGGCATATACAAGTTTCATTTTTATTTCTCTTCAGTCTGAACATAATCTTACTGAATGACACTTGTGGAGAGACCAATACATTTTTTTTTAACATGCTGTCTTCCATTTCAACCACACGTAATACAAGTACATATAACATCCTTGATGTTGCCTGTCTTTGCCCTTAAGCTCGTACCTTTCTCCGCATCCTGGGCCAAGAGCTACCTCACACATATTCTAGAGCAGCAAATCCTGTGTGCAGATGAAGGAGAAGCACCAGAGGAAGCAGCTAAAACAGAAGACTCAGAGCCTATTCCAACTTCAGATGCCTGGGTTCAAGGATGTGTGCCTGTTGTAAATGCTACACCTCACCCCGCCACACCACAGGTAGTCTTGATATGTCTCTTCTGCAAGTCTTCTCTTTAAATTTCAACCAATTGGTTATTTGTATCCATATCTACAGTATATATTCATATATTTGTTTCTAACAGGAGGCTGACATTGACCAGGTTCCAGTACAAACAGAGCCAAGAGTTGATCGACTATGTAATGTTAAGGACCAAACAAAAAGCTCTCCAAAGCAATCTGAAAAGAAAACAAATCACAGGAAGCATGTCCGTTATGAGTGCTTTAGAGTGCATAGTCCTCACCCCTCAACAAAAATCGGTCTGAGGAAAAAGCAGCAGGTTAAACTACCTCCCATGTCTGTTCCAAGCAAGTTACTGCCACCCCTGTCCTGTTCAGCAGAAAAAGAGGATGTGGATGTAGGAGGTAAAAATGGGACACGTTCTGTTTATAACCACACGACTGGATCGTTATATCAGCATAAGAATTTCCAACCCATACCAAGGCTTGATCCCTCCTGTCTGCCTCAACACTGCATCTTTCCTCAGTATGAGATTGTGGATGGCAACTACACAAAACCCAACTCCAAAAAAGCAAATGGACTATCCAAACTAGAACCAAGATATAACAAGAAGCAAACTGAGACAGGTACCTCACTGAAGCAACTAACCAGCTCCAAGGATCACCCAGCAAAGTTTCAGAGGAGAAACGAGGCAGATGTCTGGCTGAAGACATTGTGTCCTTCTACACATAGGAATGAAGGGATTGTGTCCTCTCAGTCTCTGAGGCTGGACACAATGGTTTTGGCCAAGGGAGTTTCTCTGTTGGATCCCCAGGCAATTGAAAATAACTCTCTCAAATGTTACCCTCCTACCCAGTCTACCAAGCTGAGGCCAATACGAAGTGATGCAGCTGTGCCACTGTTTTCCGTTGATCAGTTTACTACAGGTCCACCACCTCAGGTCACCCCATTGTTTCAGTCCAAGGACTGTAACTTTAAGATCTAGTTATGTCTGTGGCTGTATTTACAGCAGAATGATCTTAATGTTAAGGAAATAAAAATACCCTTCTAATACAAGAACACATCATATAGTGTAGGCAAAAAAAAAAAAATTCAGACTCAATCCATTTTTCCCTCCATGTATTTGTTGCAACTCCACATTTGCAATACAGTAGTGAGATACACTTGTTCACATATTTAAAAAAAACAAACAGCACCTGATACACTGAAAACAATGTTATTCTTTTGAAATTAAAACAGTTACAATATATACAGTATGTATATGTGTGTTCTATCATTGTCTCCCACACCATATAGCAAAGATAAAACTACCCCACAAAAAAAGAAACTAGCACTGTAAAGCAAGGAAATACGGTTATAGAATATTAAGATTGGGGGCTTTTATTTTCAAGTCCATGCTTTTCATATGCAATATATAAACACTGTGATACTAACTTGTGTTTCATCCCTCAAGAACAGTAGTTCAAAACAATCAATAAATTAACTAAAACATATGGAACCTGTATTTATATATATTGTTGTGCACATACAATGTGCATGCGTTTGCATGCATGTTATACTAATTCCTCTGCCTTCATATACTACACCTAGCCACTTTATTACTGTATGGAAGGTGTTTATATTACTTTGTCCACTCCATCATGCAGTTGAATTAACAGTTTCGACCAAATTTGAACATTATAATCTTCATAAAGGGAGGATTTATTGCAGGAGTTTGTGTAGCTAGGTGTACCTAACAATGGAGTGGATGCATGCCCACCAACAGGAATCTCAGATAGTGATTTGAATTAAAAATAGCAATACGCTGACAAATATCATGAAACTTAAATAAAAGTGTATTTACAGCCTTTTCCTCTAACTTCCTTTACGGTTGAATGTTTTCAAATCGGACCCTTCAGTGGGAGCACAACCACGGAGGTTAAGAGAACGCGAGACTGCTCATGCAACCTATCTTGTTGAAGCCAGTAGGACTCGCACCAAGAGGCGAGCCAATCACCATTAACCCCCACCGCTTCTACACCAATCAGGGAAATATTTTGCATGCTAGCAAGTTTGACTAACCCTTTGCACATGTGAGAGCGCAATGCAGGGAAGTCGGCTTTGATCAAAACTTTCAAAATATCGGAATTGTCATCACATTAAAAGCAGATAAGACATGAAAAAGAAGCAGGCAGCCGAGGACCCAGCAGAGGTAAGACTGGCGACAGTTATTATGATGTTAGCTGCTTGGTGGCTAACTAACATTACCGTTAAGTTAGCACGGGACAGATTACTCAGTGGTAACATCAACGTACACTGGTGTTGGTCGCATGCGTTGGCTACAATTACTACAACTAGCTAAACGTTACATCAGTAAACAGTAATACAAACTCAATATACAACAGGTAACAGTCAGCAACACTTCTGATACAATCGTTAAGACAAACACCAGAATGAACCCAATCTTACACCAGGGTATGCTATATACCATGCTTCCTTAGTTTTAAAAGACATGTTAAACGTTGAATCAAACCGAGCTGCTGCTACTACATGTTGTGTTGTTATTGCCAGATGATTCCCTCAGAGAGTCGTGAGGAGGAAAATGAGGCTCCCGTCAAAGCCAAAAGGAGCAAAACCGAGGAGACTGGAGGCGAGGAGGTGGTCTATCACCCGGTGAAGCTGTCCAGAAGTGATCTGTACAGACCTCCTACAGCGGAGGAGCTAAACCAGCTGAAAGAGGCGGAAAGCCTGTTTCACTGCAGCCTGCTTAAAATGCAGGTGAGACCCCCCATCTCTGCCATCTCTCAAATTAGTCCATTGTTACGGTCCAGTTTGTGCATGTGTGTGTATTTTGGGCCTGTGTGTAATATGTGCCAAACCTAGAGTAAAATGTAATTTACCCGTGGGGATTTATAAAAGTATATCTTCTTCTTCTTACTGACATGGACATGAAAAGGAATGGGGTTACAGCTTAAGTCAATCATGTTGTCCCATGTTAACAATAACTATGCAACTACTTTCCACACGCTCCTATAAAATGTCTATAATCTGTCACCAATAACAGATGGAAGAGCTGCTGAAAGAGGTTACCCTGAGTGAGCGTAGGAAACAGAAAATTGATTCCTTCATTCAGACAGTCACCAAGCTGCTCCAGACTGTACCCAAATTCCCAGAGGTTGAGGTATGTACCACGTTAGCTCAAAAAACTTTCATGATTGGGCATTGAGGCTCAATCCCATTCATTTGGCTCACCACAAATTCACACACTTAAACATGTAACCACCATTTTTTTCTCTCTCTCTCTCTCTCTCTCTCTCTCTCTCTCTGTGTGTTCAGGTAAATGACCTGTCGTGGCTGTCTAGTGCAGTCAAGGTCCCGTTCCTCCTGGTGCCCAAAACAACAAAGGGAAAGTTCCACATGACACCTCCTGCTTCTGTTGATCTGATCGGCAGCTACCCCTTGGGCACATGTACCAAACCACGTGTCATGGTGGACCTGGCTGTCACAATCCCAGCTGTAAGTCACCTGCCATGTACTGAATGCAGTATGACAATACAGATATTAGCTAATAAGAGACACCGCTCTCTTCTGTCTGCTCATCCTTCTGTTATTAGGATGTCCTCCACCCAAAGGATGTTGTGAACCAGAGGTATCCGAGGAAAAGGGCTCTCTACCTCGCGGGTCTGGCCCAGTATCTCGCATCCTCCTCTGACATCGGAAGCATGCTTTATTCCTGTCTCCATGGCAATCGACTTCGACCTGTTCTACTGCTGACCCCTCCGGGTATTTAACTTTTAATTTACATCCTATTGTACAAAATACTGCCAACCTTCAAGAGCGTTGTATTAGGTTTTCTTTGCATGGATTTTACCAGCAATTCAGCGTGTTTATTGGAATTTGGTTTTGGGTTATGATTATGAAGATTGTTGTTATATGCCCTCTCTCAGGTAAAGACTCTTCCAGCTTCACTGTCCGTATTCATGCCTGTCCGCCCCCTGGATTCTTCAAGCCCAGCCGTTTCCACCCTCAAAGGAATAATATCCGGACAGAGTGGTACACCGGATTGCAGACCTCCCAGTCTGGTAAGATTGCTAATATATACGGCTTGTTCAAATATTAGCTGCCACAATTTATTACATTTTAATCAGTTGATCAGTGACCCCTTTCTTTTGTTTGTTTGTTGCAGAGAGCAGCGAATCGCCCACTCCACATTACAATAGCTCTGTTCTGGGGGATTTACTGCCCAGGGCCCACCTCCAGTTTCTTTCTGCTGTCAGCTCCCAGTGCTCAGCTTTTGCAGATGGGGTGGCTTTGCTCAAAGTCTGGCTTCGGCAAAGAGAGCTCCACCAGGTAGGAGGCTTGCAATGATTCCCTTAAGCTACACTACAAGACTTTTAAAGTTGGCAGTTCACTGTACTGTTGACGCTGACTACACAACTTTCTGTCTTGACTACACTCCCTGACTTAAGGCCGTGACACGCTAAACCGATAATTGTCCGTCAGACGGTCTGGCGAGGTCAGGGACTCGAGTCTGTTCGGTGTGTTCCATGCTATGGTCCCTCGAAGGGGCCGTCGTCCTTCATTTTGGCCGACCTGACATGCTCAGTCGAAGGCGAGCACTGCCAGCAGTTGGGCTCAAATGACCAATCTGGTAGAGTGCTAGCCTGGAAATGAGTGTGACTAGAGTCTCTCAAAATCTGACGAAAATCTTTTAAACTGACCTTTTTTGATGAAATGAAGACAGATTCAGAAACTGGATGGCCTATTTCTTGCTTAAAATGTTTTCAGAAACACGTTTTGGTGAACTATTTTAGTAAAATATAACATTGTATTCTGAACAAGCCGCCTGGCTTCGAATTTCCAGAAAGGCTAGACTCGCGTGACACGCTCGTCCAATCAGCTGCTGGTTTTCATTTTTGGGCGACAATACAGATTAGCGCCTCCTGCTGTTATGGAAACGTATTACGTTTCGTTGTTTTAGTGTGTTCCGAGACACTTTTTTGACCAACTCGGGGGGACTGATCCGTCCAACTGCCTTTTCTGCCCATGGTCAGCCGCCTGGTTGGTGTGTCACACACTACTAGAGCTTTCATCAGTAGGAATCCCAGAGTCTAATCTCCAATCTACATTTTTGTCACAAAACAGTGTTTCCCACAGATTAGAAAGCAATTTGGGGTGGATGTAATACGCTCATTTGCATATGTGTGACGTCATTATGCAATCATTTGCATAAAGCTTAGTGGTTGTGTCCGCAAGGTAGCTAGCAAGAAATAGAAATCTTTAGCCAAGTAATCACAAAATCAATACAGGAATTTATTTACTTAGGTAGCCTATCTTTTGAAGTAAAAAAAAGGGAGGGGGAAAGATCAATAAAGAATTCTCAAATTAGGCTGGCTTGACCGGGGCTAGGCCAGCTCAGCTGCGTCTTTCTCCCGTCGCGTCCTGCTGTCTCTCCTATCTACACCAGCTCCCGCAGCCTGTCCCTTTGTACCTGCCTGCACACTGTGCGCAGTTCTGCTGCACATGAGGCGAGAGGGTACGCCTCACAAAACAGATTTAGAGAGAGGTGACTGTTTTGGCGGCCACAGGAGAGAAATACCTCTCTTTTTGCGCGCAGAAACTAAGAGTAAAGATAATTACTTCTTCTGAAGAGTTTTTTTTTTTTTTTAATCCTATGTGTCCTCCTTTGCTACTAGCAACTGCGTGGATGAGGGGTGGGGGTGAAGCGCGATCACCGAAGGCTTGTATCATGTGGACACGCCGACAGTGTTGTAGTCGTTACTTAGAGTTCCTCATGTGGGAAACAGAAACTACGCACTACAGCTTCAAACAGAGATTACTTCTTTCTTTGTACTTTTTGTATTAACTAGTCGTCTGACCTCTGTATTGCTCTCTAAATGTCTTATAGGGCACAGGCTGTTTTAATGGCTTCCTGGCGTCAATGCTGCTTGCTTACCTGCTGACCAGTCACAGAATCAGTAACTCCATGACAGCCTATCAGCTGCTTCGAAACACCTTGAACTTCCTGGGTAAGAATATTTAAAATCCACTAAACCACTTTTTTTCTTTTGTAAATAAAATAAAATATGATGCAAAATAGAGCTGCAACGATTAATCAATTATTTGTCAACTTTCAAATTAATCAGCAACTATTTTGATAATCGATTAGTCGGTTTGAGTAATTTTTTTTAAGACAAAAGTAAAAAAAAAAAAAAACATTCAACTTGTTAAATGTGAATATCTTCTAGTTTCTTCTCTCCTGTGTGACAGTAAACTGAATATCTTTGAGTTGTGGACATTTGAGGACGTCATCTTGGGCGTTTGGGAAACATTGATCCACATTTTTCACCATTTTCTGACATCTGTTAGACCAAACAACTCATCGATTTAATCGAGAAAATAATCAACAGATTAATTGACTATAAAAAATAGTTAGTTGCAGCCCTAATGCAAAATATGGTATACAGTAGTTGACCTTAAAGCAATTTGCTTATCACTTTTCTCCCCCCCCCCCCCCCTCCCCCCCCCCAGCATCTACAGACTTGACAGTGAATGGAATTAGCCTAGCCAAGGATCCTGACTCTACAGCTGTAAGTGGTCTAAACCTGTGCATGTGCTATCTTCACCCTTTCATTATCATAATGATTATTTTCCCCTTTCTTTCTTTTTCTTCTTTTCCCCTGCAGCCATCTCTTGCAGAGTTCCACAGTGCTTTTCAGGTTGTATTTGTCGACCCTTCAGGACATCTCAACATGTGTGCTGACATGACTACTTGTACATACAAACAGGTAAATACTAGAAAAACAGATGTGCACTAGAAATGAGATCATTTTCACACGGGTGGACAGGTTTTGACCATTTTATAATTGGTTTTCAGCTGCAGCACGAGGCCTCGGTGTCGATGCAGTTCTGGGACAACCCTACGGTGGACGGGTTCCACAGCCTCCTCATGACACCTAAACCCATGATAAGGACAAGCGACCACATATTCCAGTATGCCTTTATTTCTTAGCTAATGCAACAAACCTCAATTATATCCAGTCCCTCTTTTTATGTACATAAGCAGCTTATTTTTCCTCTTCAACACACATCATTTTCCACTGTCTATGACGTGCTAACTTCTCCTTATACAGATTCCGGCTAAAGATAGTTTAGACACCTTCTCATATGGGCACATAGGCATTGTCTAACACGTCTGGAAAAAAATATCCTACTGCTCGCTTGACATCACAAGAGTTAATTTCAGAGCAGGACTCTATCACGTTGTCTTTGACTTCCCAGTCAGTTCCTGATTTCTGCTTTTCATCTGCCGCTCAGGTTATGTGACCTGGTGAAGCTACAGTCCAGCTGTAAGAAACTGAATCTCCTCAGTGAGCTGATGGACCACAGTGGAAATTACGTCCACACGGCACTCCCTTATATCCTGTCGCTGCTTCAGCGAGGACTGGGCCAACGGATCCACCTCCTCACCCACTCCCTCTCTCCTGACCCTGAGGTGGGAAGCATTTACATTCAGGGGATCCAGTTGTCCATGTCTGGCTTACTCAACTAGCAGAATGTGCACGCTGAGTATTCAGTGCTTAATGTCATCATTGGTCTAAGCTGCTTTTAACAAAACCCTTGATTGAATTAGCACTAACTGCTACTACAATAACAGTACGCTTGGGATTCAAAACAGGTCAAAGGTCTCTTACAAAGTAGAGTAAAAAATAATAAAAAAACTTCAATAATATTTACTATGATATAATCATTGAATTTGTGGATCTTTCTCCATTTTTTTTGTTTGTTTTATCACAGTGGTCTGTGGCGAGTGAAGCCCCGAAACACAAAGCCCAACCTCCTCTCTCCTTCGGGGTGCTCTTAAAGCCGGAGCTGGCAGCCTCTGCCCTGGAGAGAGGCCCGCCTGCAGACAGCCCCAAGGTAACCTCACCTGATCCTTTCTGTACATCCATAGATTGTTTTCTTTTTCCCATGTGGGTTGAGATAGTTATTATACTTAAAGTGCTCATATTATGCTTTCTGGCTTTCCCTTTCCTTTGTGTTATATTTCTTTTTTGGGCATGTTATAGATTTACAAAGTGAAAATGCCCAAAGTCCCAAAGGGACTTACCATCTCAAACAGTAAACGCTGTTCACTAACTGCTCCAAACAGCTCTGTTGTAGTCCATCCTAGACTTCTGTACACACACGTGATAATGCTCTCCTAGCTTCTAGGGTGGCATGCCCTCAAACTCTGCTTCTGACTGGCTAGTAGTCCTGACCTAGGTACTGCACATGTGCAACTCCAAACAAAGGAAAAATGGAATAAAAGTGTGATGTCTCACTCTGTAGCTAAAACAGAGAGCTCGACACACAGGGTAAAAAGAGGAGCTGCAGCAATGTGCAGCTCAACAAAAATGTTTTTGATATGAGCATAATAAGCATAATACTTTAAAATGAAAAGTGTTACGAAGATGGGAATTTTATTTGTATTAGTGTGTACTCACTGCAACAATGTACTTGCCATGCAGTGTATTTGATTAGTTAAGACCTTGCATGTAAATTTTCGCATACGCTACGCTAAATCTATGGTTGTGAACGAAACAATGTACATTTCATTATCATTTACGTGTCATGATAAATTAACCACAGCTGTGTCCTTCCGTTAGGCTGCTGAGTTTCGTCAGCTGTGGGGTTCTCGCTCCGAGCTGCGTCGATTTCAGGACGGCGCCATCACCGAGGCTGTGCTGTGGGATGGAGAGACCATGTGCCAAAAACGTCTAGTCCCCAGACAGATCATTACACACCTGCTACAGCTGTATGTATTCTTTCATCATTGAGTAGCATAATGCAGGACACAACAGACGTCACATTATTACTGTGGTCAGTGAGTTTCTAGCTGTATTGATAACATTTAGTATAACAAAGGAACCAACCAGTGATTTTCCTTTTTATTTTTTTTATTCTTATTAGAAGACTATTGTTAAGAAATGTATCCAATCTATTTAGTCTCTACTTGTTGCTTGGGTAAGCCTAATGTTTGATTTTGAATACCAAGGATTGTATAGTGATCACGTGTTTACTCAGCTATTGCTCACAACAGCTGGAAGCCAATAGAGTCCATTGAGATGATGAGACAAACAACGTATCGTATTTATAGTAAGAGATAAGGCTTGGGTCTGGATAAACTTACTGTCCAGTCTGAATTGTAAGCACTGCACTAGAAACAGGTTCTGTAATTAACCTTTTTTTTTTATTGTCTGCCACTCAGAAATGTTATTGGCCAACTTTGAAATCTATGAACTAAATGAAGGAATAACATTTAGATTTTGATTAATAGAACAAATTACATCATATATCCTTTTACTATTATACATTTTCAATTACAATTTACAAATTACATGCATGGTAAATTCACAGCATTTGAATTACAGTGTGGCTTTCGGGGGAGCCAAAGTTAACAGTTATGCATTTCTGTTTACAAAGATCATCATGTTAGCATGTTCCGGGCTCAATCTGGTTCGCATTGTTGCAAATGTTTGTCCAGCCTCTGACAGTAAAGATGGCAGTGATACACCAGGTACACATAAATAGTGTCTTGCCAGAGTGGCTAGCTTGGGGAATCTTGGTCCATTTACCCTCCACCAGTCGAGAGGGTTTATGTCCAATGAGGGAGCAATGTCTCTTAAGTAGTAATCTACCTGAGCCTCAGAGTCTGTGGCATAGGAGGAACTGTAGTTGTCTCCTAGGAGCAACATCATGGTGTTTTTGGTGTCACTTCTCAGTTGTGAAGGCATAGCCACCTGGCTAATATCGGGTGTAACCAGGATCTCCTGCTGTTCATCCTTTGTGCCCACTGTAGTAGTTATCACATCTAATCTGGAAACCAATTCGTGTAGTTTAACCTTTGCAGCGAGTCTCCCCGTTGGCGTAAGGAAGCTGAGATGTTTGTGACGAGGGTCCAGCATAGAGGCGATCAGGGCGGGTTTGGAGGCTAGGTCATTAGAGTCAACCTGTAAACGTAAAATAAAATTGTCGAGTTAAGGTAAGGGAATGCAGATTGTTTATACTAGCATTGCCAAAGACATTACAGTTTAAGCAGAAATTGATTAGTGACTTTTGATTAATTAGTTTATGCCTACCTCCATGTGATTTCTAAGTGACTTCTGAACTTTTAGCTTGAACTCGGAGACTTGTTCAACATCATTCTCTTTTGGCACAAGGTGGGTCTGAATGAGGCTGAACGTGATTGGGTAGATGTTTGAAATGGACACTTCTGTTTCAGCAGATATGACTGTTGTTGCCCATTTTAGCGTTGCCAGCACTGGTGTGAAATTCTCAATTATTTGCCAGCAATCGTCTTCAATCTCAAGGATCTGAGCTTCCTGTCTGTTGGTGGTTGTGCGATCAGAGAGCACAGCTTTAATTGCCCACCGTTGCTCAAGTAACCTTTCAAACATATCGCAGATCGTGTCCCATCTAGCTTTACTTGACTGGATAAGCTTGTGCTGTGGCAGGCACATCTGAACTTGCTTCTGCGCCAAGGCCTCACTTGCCAGCAAGTTGTGATTGAAGTGCTTGACTAGTTTCCCAGCAGCAACAATGATGCGAACGAGATCCTCACTCAGCCCATCACTGACTGCTAGCTGCAATGTAGTGGCAAAGCAAGTGGCATAGTCCCAAGTGACACGGGCACACCCATGGGCGGACAAGATGCCATGTGTGTTGTTATGAACACATGCAGTCACTTTCCCGCCGATACCCCAGGTTTGCACAGTTTTAAGGAGCCTCTCTGTGACACTGCCTGCAGTAGTGTGACTGTTTGATGGCAGCTTGTGTGTCTGCAGCACAGCTGACCTCCCCTGCCACTCCTCTGTTATGAATGAACAGAAAACTGTAATGTATCTCTGAAATGGGAGGGCTGTCCAGAAGTCAGCAGTGAGAGCTACTTTCTCCACTCTACCCAGCTGTGCTACAAGCTCATCTACCTTCTCATGGAAATGGCCTTCAATGAGGCGTGTGATGTCGGCAACAGATGGCATTTTATAATTGTGCACGGTGTATGCAAGAAGCTCACGAAAACCATCGCCACTAATCACGCTAATGGGAAGCATGTCCTTCTCTATCATTCTGGAGATAAGTTCAGTCACCTCTGCGTGTGCTGCAAGTGACACACCATCATTGGGCATAGTGTCTTGGTGCTTGTTTTTGATGTGGTACATCATGCTGGTGGTGCTGCTCCTGTATTTCAGCTTCGTGTCGCACATCGTGCAGTGAACCTCGTCGTCCACTTTAATGAAAATGTCCCACACGGAGCTTCGCTTGAGGCGCTTCCTCTCTCCGTATTCCCGCTCAGGGAGGTTGGTAGTCGTGTTCATGTTGGGTGACATGATGGCAACCTGCATGATGTCCGAATTAGCGGTGCTCTCCTCCTCAACGCACTGCACGGTAACGTTACAAATCACCGGCTTCTCGTCTTCGTCTGACGTTAGCGGTGCCGTGGACGGATGGTGCCTGCTCATGTGGTTAATCATGGAGCTAGTGGCGCCGCCGCAGTACTTCAATGTAGCGTCGCATTTCATGCAGCGGACGAAGTTGTTATTCACTTGTTCAAAGCAGTCCCACACAGAGCTCCGTCTCCTCCCCATACGCTTCATTTTGTCGTGCAGCTGGCTAATGTCTGAAAATGTTTTTTTCATAAAGCTAACGTTAACTGTTAGCTAATGTTAGCGCTGGCTGTCGCAAAAAAATAAGCCAATTTGGGACCAGTTTTACCTACAGAATTACAGTGAGGTGAATGTATGCATACATTTGTTTAATCTTGTTTTAAAAAAAGAAACAATAGATTTATAAATATATTATCCACCAGGCATGCAGATATTCCCGAGTCCTCCATGAGATATGTGGGGGCGATGGCGGATGACGTCATCAAAACAGGAAGTGAGGTAAATTTCAAAATAAAGTCGGTGAGACTCATTGAAAATAAAGATAATAGCGTTTTTTAAAGTAATGAATATTCTTTTATAGACACCCTGCACTATTTTTGTTATGAGTTGTTGTAATATTATTATGAGATGTTATGTTTCTATTATTGTTGGTATTTAATCAAAAAATGGCCAGACCACCAGAAATGGGTTTCAGTATTGCTGTTTCATCATGAAATAAATGTCTATAATAATGTGTATGTACAGCTTATTTTGACATGTAATGTGCTTTTCAGCTGCCTAGCACTGGAGAGGAGGAGAGTTTACTGGTGGTTCAGTCTTATGATGACCTGAGTAGAAAGCTATGGAGGTTGGAAGGTCTGCCTCTTTCCATCACAGCAGTGCAAGGAGCCCACCCTGCACTCAGATATACACAGGTAAAGCCTCTTGTTCTCATCAGGGAACTGCTCTCATTTATGCAGTAGTAGAATAATGATATTTTCCACTCCAGTTGAATGAGTCATTGATACTGTACAATTGTGAATTATTTTATGACAGTTCTTATATTTCAACTTTGCCTTGCAGGTCTTTCCCCCTCTGCCACTGAAGCTGGACTATTCCTTCTTTGACAGAGAAAAGACTTCCAGATCATTGGTGCCGAAGGAAGGCAAACCCTGCCCTGCATATATCACCCCTATCACAGGTTAGTGTTTATTTTACAGGAAGGTAAAGGAAGTTGTTAACTCTTGTTTAATCTGTTGCAAACTACTGCTAGACTTCATCAAAATTTGACTGAAACATAACTTTCCTTGATTTCTATGATGTTCCTGGTGGTTTAAAAATGCTAAATGACTTACTTAATGAGTTACAACCCATGTATTAAAAGTAGGAAAATCTTAGCTATATATATATACACACACACACACATAAGCCAGCAGGCTTGCTCCAACCTAAGTCAAATTCCTCGTATGTATGTCATACCTGGCGAAAAAAGCTGATTCTGATATAATATTCCATATACAAATGTATTGGTAACACTGCTCTTGCAGTTATCTGTCACATGGAGGGGAGTGGAAAGTGGCCTCATGACCGCCTCGCCATCCAACACATCCGAACTGCCTTCCACATCCGTCTGGGAGAGTTACTTAAGAAGCACCATAATTATACGTGCAGGCCCTGTCCCACACACCTAGATGTCTGGAAGGTATATTTTTGAATTTGTGTATAAGTTGCACTTTTGTCTGTAAACATGACTGTGTTTTTTCTTTGAAATCAATTAATACATTTTTATTAAAGTTTGTGGTATATTGAGGCAAATTCTGTTGTTGTTGTTGGCACAGTATTGTTTTTTTTTATCATAGTTCAAGTGATTCAAGTATTCTGTTTATTCATGCAGTTTTATTTCCATTTGTTTATGCTTCCAGGATGGCTTGGTGTTCCGCCTCCAGGTGGCATACCATCGTGAACCTCAGGTGCTAAGGGAGAGTGTGAATGCCGAGGGCCTGCTGGTTGTAAGAGACAACGAGGAGGCTCAGGCTCTGGAAATGGCCACCATTCACAAGCCTCTACTTACCAGCACATTGCATGGGTAAAAAAAACAAACAGTAACACAAAGTAGTATTTGTGCGTCGGTGTGGGAAAGCAGGGTCCTAGGTTTTGGTGCCCTCAGTCTTTTCAACCCTACGTATTTCTGTGAGAAACAAAGTCATTTTTGGTTTTATGTGTTCATTTTCTTTAACATTTTTGTCCTTTCTGTCACCATATTTGGTCTCTTTTGTGTTTCTATTTTTCTACATGCACCATTTTCTCACTTTCCTGCCCCATCTTATACTGTACATTTCACTCTGTTGATAGGCTCCAGCAGCAGCACCCATGTTTTGGGGCAGTATGTCGTCTCGCCAAACGCTGGCTGGGGGCTCAGCTCTTCGGTGATGACATCACAGAGGACACAGCAGACCTGCTGGTGGCGTCGCTTTTCCTGCAGCCTGCACCCTTTACTCCACCAGGGTAGCTACCGCTTTTACTTTTTACCTTTTTTTTTGGTCCACCATACAATCTTTCACAATTTGTTTGTCACTTCCCTTTGTTTGTTCAGTAGGTCATAGGAATGAATTTCTGTCTTCTTCAGTTCTCCTCAGGTCGGCTTCCTTCGTTTCCTTCATCTGCTCTCCTCCTTTGACTGGAGGAACAACCCGCTGGTTGTCAACCTCAACAACCAGCTCGCAGGTAAGCACTCTCTCTCTCACACACACCCCCTTTTCCTCTGTGGCACACAAACAAATCCCTATATGACCTTTTTTATATACACACCGACATAGTTTAACATCCTGCTCATATGCATTACTGTTTCAACGCCAACTTTGAATGTTGTTCACCTCTCTGTCACATGCAGCCACCGACTACACGGAGATCAAGAATGACTTCACTGCCACCAGGGAGTCTCTGCCTGTCATGTTTATAGCTACACCTAAAGACAAAAAACAATCCATTTGGACCAAGCGAGGACCTAGTGTACAGGTCAGTGGACACAAATACAAGTACGCAACTCCCACAACTGCACATTTAATAGATTGGCACTCAGTTCCGAATTTAAAGTGATTAAATGTTACAGTTGGCCAGTAAGAGGACAAAAAGACAAAAAATGGAATACTTGAGAAAAATACCATCAGATAGATCACAGGCTTATAAGTTGTTTTTGTTTTGTTAGACTTTTAACACAGAGAGAATCACAAACAACGATGTAGAAAAGAGTTTCATGTTCTCAGCAGAGAGCAGTCACATAGTTTCCCAATCCTGGAGCCTTTTCTTAGTTCACACTGGTCTCCTGAATCACACTGACAAGATATGACCCCAAATTAAGGTACAATATTGATCCATGTACAGATACTAAGTGTATTGCACTAAACAGATGGTGATTGATTTCAGGAGTTGAGATGGACTGTGTTGTTGCATTACATACCACAGGCAGATAGCCGTGCTTTTTTCTTAGAGAGAGACATTGATTGAAGTCTTTGCAAAATTCCTTGTAAATCATTGATCTGGAAATGCAGAAAAGTTAGGTATCACTTTTAATACACATCAGAACACCACTAGAATATCAGATAATGAACAACATTCTGAAGAATTTTTACGAGCACTGCTTGTGTAGCTCACCAATTGCTTTTCATTGCTGTCCTCTGTCGTCTTGAAATAAGTTAAATATTTAGCTTTGTATTCCTCTGCTTGAATGTGACCATGGCTGTAAAAGAGTCTGGTGGCACACAGTAATGTACGGTAAAGGTAATCACACCAGCTCCCCATAGTGCGTAGCTGACCCAGATAAGCTTCACTCCCCCAACAAGCCCAGCATTAACCCTGAGCCTCTCCCCAGCCTCCTTTTTATAACGTCTGTGGAGAACAGGACCTTTGTGCTCTGTGACGTCCTGACAGAGACGTCATTTTTGCCTCATCGCAATGTTTAGGATTGATTTTATGATGTCCATTTTACCTTGTCTGGATGCCTGGGTTGCATGGATCAGTTTCTTGTTGAATTCACATGCCCACCTTTGCGGACTACCAAACCTTTCACAACAAATAACTGAGGTGTGTGTGAATGATCCTGACTCAGTGTATTCTTTGGAGTTTCTCAGTGCCTCCGAATGACCACTAGAGAGCAAAGTGGCATGGAGTGAATCCGTTCACAGAATACTTTAATGTTCTAACGTATTGCACGTATTTTATACTGAACCAGAAAGATATTTCAAGTTAGTTTGAATGAAAGTACATTGTTCATTTCCCCAGTGAATGAATGGGTAATAATCTGGTTACAAAGTGTACTTGTAGGAAAGATGAGGTAAAAATGTGGAACTAAATGGGTTTGAGGAGAGCCTTTCATTAGGGAGAAAGTCAATATCTCTCTAAGTAATCCTTAAAAGCCTAAAAGGAAAAAGTACTTAAAATTAGCAGATAATAGTACAACTGGGATGATAATGTGGTACATTAATGGGACGATAATGTGGTACATTAATGGGACGATAATGTGGTACATTAATGGGACGATAATGTGGTACATTAATGGGACGATAATGTGGTACATTAATGGGACAACGGTCATGGGTCATGCAGTGATCTTACATTCTCCAAATGACAAGGAAACAAGGCTTAAGGCACTATTCTCTTGCCACGAATGCCATAGAAGAGGAGGTTCTAAGTAAGAAACACAAAGATTAACTGCGTGTTGGTGCAAGTTTAGTATAGTCTAGAACACACATGTACTTGTGGTCATATTGACTAGCGCATTTACTCAGTGATCCTTTGCACTAATGCAAAAAAACAAAAAAACATAAGGGTGTGCGTTCGTCAGACAGGTTGAAACAATCAATTTGTTTCATTTTCATAACTGTTGGATTTGTGTGTCCTGGGAAATTGCTACTTGGAAATACCAGTGCTAAGTGATAGCTTTACAGCCACAATGGAGATCTATACATTCATATGTCATTCCATAATGTTTTCAGCTAAAATGCTTGTTTACCCATTTCAAGTTATATTTTGTCTGTCTTCAGATGCTGCAGCGTGTGGTGATGGTGGCTGCTGAGAGTCTTAAGTTACTGGAAAATCAGCTGATGGACAGCAACCAGATACAAGATGTCAGGGTTAGTAAAAAACGCTCCAAAACTCTCATTTAGTATTGTCGCCGTAAATGCTTCACTATCTGAATGAAATGGGATTTAATAAATGTCAGCCTTGTGATGCACTTGTTTGTGTAGGTGGTCATGCGCCCTCCTCTGGATGCCTATGATGTGTTGATTCACCTGAACCCCAAGCAGGTTCCCCTGCTTGTTCAGGCAGTGGACCCCCCCACTGTCACCTTCAGCAGGGGCATCATGGCAGGCAATGTGACCCAGTCTGGAGGGGCCCTGCCCGTCATCGACTACAACCCCGTGTCCCTCTACATGGCAGAGCTCAGAGTGAGTGTTTTTTTATCGTGTTTTTTGTGATCACATTTTTATTTTATTCAGAAACCACAAACCTCCACAAACAATACACTGGGACATAGGAACACGTCCCAGGGCCAAAAAACACAGAGAGGGAAAACAGGAGGGAGGGAGGCAAAACAACACATGCAGAAACAGACAGACAGACACAAGACAAGGGACCAAACACCTGCGCAAGTAAGAAGTCTGGTTTGTCTAAACGTATGGTTAAAAGGAAGGCGTGGTGTTAATAACGCATTGTTACCACTGGAATGGATGTGAAGAAAGCTGTGCAGCAGGATTTACGCATGCAAGTTGCAGCTAGTATGTGACGTCCAGCAGTTTCCTGACATTAAACATGAATTACAAAGAAGAGAAACACCCACGCTGTACTTGCATTGTTCACAATGTAGGTAGGTTTCCTTGAAACGATGTTTTTACATTTCTCAGAAATGTTCCACTTTTTCACCTTTTCCATACACTCTTGCGCATTACTACCCGCATGCATGGAGATGTTTATTAGTCAGAATCTTGATTTATGTCAATCTGAATCTTTTTTGTCTCTCTTTTCTGTGCTTTCTCTTTGTCTCCCATTTATGCGATCCAAAGATGTGGGTTACGTTATGCAACCAATACATGCCTTATTTTGTGCACTGTATAAACAAGTCTACACTAACCATTAATGATGTGGATCAGCAGTCAACCCAAGGCCGTAGCCATTTTGCAGAGATATGATAAAAAAGCATTTTAATTAGGTTGTAAACTTGCTTTTAACTTTATTTTATTTAAGAGATTATTTACTTGAATTTTTTTTTTTTTTTTATCTCACTCTCCTCTGTCCTAATTGGTGGAAGTTTTTGTTGTTTTCGTTGTTGTGTGTCATGATGGATGTCATGCTCTTGCTGCAGAACAAATCTACCTACAGGTACAATAAAGTAACCTTAACCTGAGACCTGATACAGTAGCTAGACAAGGCCTATTACACAGAATTTGTTAAATGTAACCACTTGTGGAGAAGCAAACTCAAAAGACTAACTGATTAAGATGCTGTCTTGTCCTGATGTGTAGTTTTGTTTGGATTGATTCCATTTTGTATTTAATAGGCTTTTGGCCTAGAGTACTGCAACAAAATGGATTCTGTCACCTAGTTCCTTGAAATTCTACTGTATCACTTCATGTAATTTATTTTCAGGAGGCTTTTGGAAACCTAGCCCTCTTCTTCTGTGATCCCTATGGTGGAACAGTGATCGCAGTTTTATGGAAGCCAAAGGCCTTCATCCCAATGCCTTTTAAGGTAAAGTCAAGTCCTCCTATCTAAAAGATTAGATTAGATTCAACTTTATTGTCATTACACATGTACAGGTACAATGCAACAAAATACAGGTTAGAGAGTTTAGAGAGCCTCGGGCTGCAGCTATTTAAAGCGCCGCCACATGCACTCTGAATAGGATTTATGCAGATAGCAAGATAGAATACAAGACATAACAACATAATGCACAAGACTACACATGGTACATGTGGATACATGAAGGAATTTTTGTGATGGGTGGTGTATGGTGAACATGTGAGTGTGTGTGTGCGCGTGCGTGTGCGTGCGTGTGTGTGTGTGTGTGTGTGTGTGTGTGTGTGTGTGTGTGTGTGTGTGTGTATGTGAAGTATGAAAGACAGACTGTCTGCGTTGTTCAAAAACAGCTCAGTTCAGTCCGGCCTTGACCATGAAATAATGATAATAATGATAAAAGCATTAATATAGGAGAGATACCTTTTTGGACTGCCAACACTCAGCTTTGTTGTGTCATGTGTCTACTTTACCTCCATCCTCAATTCACTCACATTAACATCCACCACTGATGACCTGATGCGTTACACTTTTCTTAATCACAGACGTCGCAGGTGTCTGCTCGGAGTGTGGTTGTCAGTGGGGAGGAAGCAAATACAGTTCCTAACATTGAAGCGATACTGGAGGACTTCCGGATCATGGGAAAGGGCTTGATCAAATCACTGGAAGCCAGGACTGAAAAATGGTCAATGTAGACAACACAGATGTGCACACATACACCATTTCATTTTACCATTTGATATGTTGTACTGGAAATGGTGTTCGGATGCCTTTTGTTTAGTTTGTGCCTGACTTGTAATACTGAACAATGCAAACGTGAATGCATTTTGGACAGCTTGTTAACAATATTATGTGTTAATATTGTTGCTGTAAAAGACAAGCCAAATGTCTGTTATGGAGACACTCTATTATGTCTAATAAATTAACAAGTCTTTTGATTTTATCTTTGACTCCTCTTGCCTGTCTGCCTATATGCCTATCTATCAGTAGATGAAACTGTGAAAACATGATTGGTACATAATCGGTAAAAACGTTTATTAAATTACGTAAAATACATGAAGTGCTGCTTTTGTGTTTCCAACACACACAACTGCTGGAATTGCCTCACCTGTCAAATGTACTAGGACCTGGAGCACTTTGAGGTCCACCTTTTTAGTTATGTCTGTACTTGTTGTGTCCATTAAGGTAAAGCATGTAAGTTTTATGATCTCCGTGACAACCAACAGGCTGTTGATGACACATTAAAGCTTGTCTTGGTAATCTATGATTTCTAATTGCAGAGTATGGACAGAGAATATCTAGTATGTCATATGCTTTACAGCAAAACTGCTGGCCCTATGATAGGCCCTGTGTGTTATATATCATAATAACTGGTATTTAAAATGATTTAGTGTGTGAGACTGTTGCGTGGCAATCTATCTCTCTCACATTCTGCAAAGGCTTGTTCGAAGGTTTCAGTTAAACTTTCACTTGTTACTGAAAGAGCAGTACATCTATCTGAGATGCAGGCAAGGGTTGTGATAAGCGCACGTTTAAAAAGAGTGATGTGAATACTTGTCAGTGTAACATGTTCTGAATACAGTCGATAATGTAAATTAATAGTATATGGAAAACGACAAATCAAAATATATATATGCATTATTTAAATTAGTATGTGTTCAATTAAATATCAAAACTTTTAAAAAGACAATTTGTTACAGACCATATTGATTTTGAGGCATCAAATTAATAAATTAAACCCCCTTAGAATGACCATAAAGTACACAATATAAGATGTGTTGCAATGGCTTACAGATAACAACGTGCACACTGTGCTTACAAGATTACGGCTGCCAGTGCTACTGCACACTTAAAGATTATAAATGGCGAAATGATGATGCATCGATTTACAGTAAATGTTGCTGCCGCAAGGAATTGTGAGAACGTTTTATCTCCTTTTCTTTCGTAAAGGATGGTCCAGTGTATCATATGCTAAAGGAGTCTAGAAATGAGCATTGAAGCATCTTTGCATATCACTAGCACAATTTGACCAGCTCTTCTTATATGACTGCCACTTAACTACTTCTGGCTCATTTCACTGCATTAGGAACCTAAGCAAAAAGGATTTGACCGCAGTGTTCTCGTTCCGTTGTCTGATTGTCTGCTTTTGTTTCTGGCTCCAAGTGTTACTTCACCAATGTTTATTATTTCTTGTCTTTTTGGATTCAGCTTTTGCTATTAAAGCTTGCTTTTTTTCATCAACCTGCCTTATTGGTCTCCTGCATTTAGGTACTCCTTTCAAACTCTGTTGCGTGACAGTACAATCAGACCAAGTATGGACCCAGCAGACTCCAGGACCTGTTTTATTTTTATGGGGAGTGGAAGAGAGCTCCTAGTAGGGAGTATAAGAGGGCTGCGTTAAAGATGGTGCACCTGAAGGCTACCTCTGAGCCATGGCTCAGGAGCACTTTGCCTGAGTGGCTAAAGGACTTCTTAGGAACCCCTGATTCCCAGTCTGCTTATCCAGGCTGGTTCTCCATCAGCTAGCCTCCAGTCTGCTGGCTGCACGCAGGTCCATCAACCTTGGTATCCTGAGCCTGCAACCTGCTAGCTCCCAATCTACACCCCTGTGTGATGGTCTCCAGTCTGTGTCCCAGTTAGCTAGCCTTCAACATCCTGGCCTTCAGTTTGTTTCCCAGCTTGCTAGCATCCAGTCAGCTACCCTCATGTCTGCTCAGGACCCAGAGCCGTGACTTCCCGTGTTTCAGCCACATTACCCCGTGGACTCAGATGGAGAACCTACTCGTCTCGTCACATTCCCAAGTTCCTGTTGAGTTGTAACACTCCTAAGTTCCTGTTAAGTTGCAACGCTCATAACTTTCCTTTGATCTGCGGCAATCCCACGTTTAAGAGCCTCTGCAGTCATCAGTTCCTGTTCTTCGGTAGTCATCAGTTCCTGTGCTCCAGCATACAACAGTTCCTGTGTTCCTGGTGACTGCAGATTTGTTTTTCACACAAATTGGACCGTGGGGGTTAATATTCTATTGAAATCTATTAAGTTAAAAACAAAATATTAAAAGTGGCCTAAAAACCAGAAACAGTACTGCCTAGCAAGAGATGAAAAAAGGGGGAGCGTTGCCACTGCTACTTCTAGGACCCTACCCCTTTTTCTTAACAATTAAATTAGATATTTATTATATATACAACTAGAACAACTATCCCGTACTGTCATGTACCAAATGTCAAAATCATATATGACTTAAACAATGACCTTGTGTGTTCATCCCAACAACCTTTCCACGTCCCTATACTATGAGAATAAATTATAAATTTTCTTAAATCTTCTGTCGTCCTGTTATGTTGCGGGTCAAATTGACACATTTTAAACGAATGGGTCAATTACTCAAGACATGTTAGCCCAGAGACCGGTGCAAACAAAATTGCTGGCTTTGGGCTAACACTAGCTCCAACCGGCTTGGTTCTAGAGGCTAAAGCATTACAATCCCTTTTCCAATGTCCACGTTTGAGAAAATAATTACAAATGTTGTCAGATCTACCAGCACCATGTCCAATCCTCTAGTCCAACCCAACTGGTCTCCCTGCCCTAGACAACCAGAACACTCACTCGCAGGCGCGGAATCTTCCACCTGTCCGCTACCACCACGAACAGTAGAAAACCACCTACCGTGCGTCAAAACAAAGTCATCTGCCAAACAGCGGCTTAAACGCTGTCCCAACAGCTCCTTCCTTAATATAATTTGCAATGCACTCAGGTACAGAGTTAACAAATTACTCCAGCATAGTCATTTCCCGCGACGCCTCATACATGTAGTAGCAGTACACCAATGACCAAATTGAGTAGACAACTCTACATTAGTTTGAGTACAAAACTCTAAATGAGTTTTGTCCTTGATTTTCTTTCTTCCAACTCCTAAACTGTTGGCGATACACTTCAGGCATGAGCTTATATGCTTTGAGCACCACAGCTTTCACCAATTCATAATTCAAACAATCACTGTTGTTAAGGGAAGAATACGCTTGTTGAGCCCTCGGTTAATACGCACTGCAACATGAAAGTGCGGGTGAAATCAGACCACCCCCGAGCCACAGCTAAGCACTCAAACACTCAAAGTGAGAAGAATGTATCTGGATCATTCTCGTAAAATTTGGGAACCAACCTCAAATCATTCAAATCATCTACAGGCCTCGGGATCACACTTGATACAGATGCAGGAGACCCACAGGAATTTTTCCATCTCTAATCAAATCCAGTTTTTGCCTCTGTAACTCAATATTTGCCTGCTCTGGTCTCCACTTTTTCCACCTCAATACCCTGTTGCATTTTTTAAACTGCAATATCTTTTTCCTTCTCTAACTGAATATGTAGCGTAAGTAATTCCTTCTGGTGCTTGAATGTCCAGCCCGTTGAACTCAGCATAGGTAATAACGGGTTCTCTATCTCCACAGAGCCCAACGCAGCCTCTGTATTTCTCAAGACATCCATCTTAACCAAAATGGCTCTCAAATTGGCCCTCACCGACTCTTGACACACAAACTTAATCAGGGCACTTACACCACTAAATAGACCACTGTATAGGTTTGTTTTAAACACTGAAACTTTTCAGCTAGCAGACAGGCTAATCGCTAGCTTGTTTGAACATTGGATTTAATCGTAAGCCTAGCCAGGCAGTTAGGCTACTTATGCATTTTATAAAAATTCATTCATATTTAAAAAATAATTTATACTGTTGATTGTGGGAAAATTACAATTGACACTTTGTTATGTTACTGAGAGGGTGCGAGCTGGAGTGTGAATGGGCTGCCAGTGGGGGGGGCTTCCCGGTCCTAAGCTCCTTCTCTAACCACCACTACCCGGTCAATTTGACCAAAACTTCACAGCACAAATTGTAATGCACATACTCTTCATAGTGGTACAAACACACTGTTATTTTAAAATGAAATTTCTTCTTAAAATATAACCCCCTTATTTGCCTAAGCAACTTTTTTTTTTTTTTTTTTTTTTTTTTTACTTACCCTGAAGTGATTTTTTTTTTTTTTGCCTTACATTTTAGCAGATCTATTAACTTCAGAGCATCACTTTCAGTCCTTCAAATGTCAGTGTGTTTGTTGCTGACATCATCTCTGTATGCCTTGAGGCAGTATGCCAACCTGTTCTGTTTTCCTGAAAGATATTAATCTTTCTTCACCTGTCTACGCCTGTTATGTCTCCAGCACCTGATGAAAAACACCTGGACACTGGCAATATTACGGGAGACAAACACATCTGGTATGCACGTGGCACATATGGCCATCCATCATAAATATCAAATGATCAGTGCTATTTCTGAAGGACTTCAAGGTTAAAAAAAAAACACATAATAAAACATTGTGTCAAAGGGCAAACCTTAATTGTCATAACTTGTAATTGCAGAAAATGGACAGAAATTCATCTTGGTTTTATAGCTTTCTCTAAATGTTTGTGGGTACCACCATTCTTTTCCCTTTCCCTGAGCCAAACAATTCCAGGAAAAGTGGTTTAAAACCATGTGGCGCAAAAATGCAGCTCTTCTGGCTTCTAGATGGGATTCCTTCTGGAAGCCTGAAGAACTAAACTGAATCAGAAAACCAAAACAAAAGTAAAAGAAAAAAGAAGTACGAGCACACCCTTAAATTTGATTGTAGAAGATGGCAGCCCTGGTCAGGTTAAAATGTTTACGAGAAATATAGTATAAATTTGACAAATGAGGATTGGGATTTTGAGATACAAGATAAAGGGATAACAGTCCAGTCTAACTGATGATACTTTTATAACAAACAAAATAAGTATATTTTAATATCTGCTTATCACTGATAGCATGCATTGGGTAAAGACAGGCTAACACCAAAAGGTGCCTTGCACTAAAAGTCCTACCTGTGGGAACTCTTTAATCCAGTTGACCTCTATATTACTCATGTATATTTGCATATCATTTTTTTTTTAATACGTGATACACTATACATGTTATAGTGTAAAGCCTGTTTAGGTTCTCTATAGCAAGTAATCTAATGCATCCCACTGTCAAAATGAAAAAGCAAAACAGAATAAAAGAACGTCAAACAGAGCGAAGAAATAGTATACTGATTCCTTCTGATAGAGGCATGTCTGTGGCCTTTTAGAACTTTTCTCACACCTCTATTGAAACCAGACAAAGAAGGTATAATAAGCGGTGATAAAGTTTCTGATGGGGGACAAAAGAACTTGTCAAAGAAAACAAGGTGAGGGACAGAAAGGAAAGGAAATGTTAGTATTTCACATGTATGTGAAATAGGGGACATCTAGAATCTTTCAACAGGGGTATTTGGGATTTATATTATTTTCATTTATAGCCACAGTCTGTTGTGTCTGTCTCCCCCATGAGGAATTCTCAGTAATGACAACAAAACTGTCTGTGCATCCACATGCCCACAGACATGCCTCTATCACACACACACAAGCAGTTTCTAGTAGCCAAGGAGGACATGTAGGATTTAAAAGAGGTAATTGTCTTCACTCGAGTTACTGCGAGCAAAAGTCACCAGACAACACCAGTTTCTGAACATTCTGAGAAATCCAGAGAGTTTTATGGAGCTTGTAGCAACTCATTTCGCAATGGCTTGAATGTAACAGACGTTTGTTGATATCAAAACGTTATGCACTAAAGCTTAAATTGCATATTCAAAATCAGAAGGACAAAAATATAGCTACACAAATCTCCAAAAGCAGGGAAAGGTTACCACACTTATTATAAAGTGGGCTTTTTTTAAATTCAATTCTAAGGAGGAAAGAAGCATCATCATCAGTAAGTATGCTCTTTACTGTTTCTCTGTTCCTGTAGCTGCCTGATCTCAAGGCCATTTTTATTATGTCTCTAAAAGTTTGAATTTTGGCTGAACTTTTTAAATAAAGAAGTTGATAACTGGATTACATTTGGGTAAACTATGGTTATGGATATATGTCACAGGTGTGTGTGTGTGTGTGTGTGTGTGTGTGTGTGTGTGTGTGTGTGTGTGTGTGTGTGTGTGTGTGTGTGTGTGTGTGTGTGTGTGTGTGTGTGTGTGTGTGTGTGTGAGTGAGTGAAAGAGTGAGACAGGGAGTGGACAAGTGAGAAAAACAGAACTTACTGTGACAAGCAGGGAGGCGTGGTGCAGAGAGTGGAGGCGAGTCCAGACTTGGCACCTGCCCAATCAAAGCCCATCTCTGCTCTATAAGAGGAGCCCAGTCCTCCCAGCTTCACAGCCACTCAGAAAAAAAACTATCCAGCTACCGTGCCTGTCTTCTCACTGTCTCAGCCAGTAGCAGGAAAACATGGGCAGACATAAATTGCTTTTGGAAAAAATAGCCCGATCCTGCCAGATCCGGAACCTGCTGCTTCGCCAGGCCCTGGCGGAGTGTCTGGGCACCCTTGTCCTTGTGGTAAGTGTGTGTGTGTGTGTGTGTGTGTGTGTGTGTGTGTGTTTTGTGTGTGCGTGTGCGTGTGCGTGTGTGCAGGCATGGAAATTACACTGCATCTCATGCTGAAAAAAAAAAATTGCCAAGCATTTTATGAAGTGGTTACAACGTTCATACTGTATACTGAAATATACTGTACATTAATAATAATAGTAGTTCAACTCTGTCCCCACGCAGTGTTTTCTATTCAATAAATCATAACTTCTAAACTTGAATAATTGCAAAGAGGGTAGCTCATCATCTTTGCCCCAATCATAAAAAAGTTTTCAGGTTTAAATGAAGAACATGCATTGCTTGCATGTTGCATTGCAGGAGAAATAGATTGGACTTTTTTTTTAATTATTAAAATAGATCCAGATGATAGGCTATCTACACAGGTAAACATATTGGGTAAAATTAGTTTTACAGTTAACCCTCCAACAGAGCTTAGTCAGAATTTCAAGCCACTCAGATATGTATAAACCAGTAAATAATGTTAACACAAATATGCGGTTGAAAACTGATTATTAACTACTACTTACATAAGAGCTTAGGACTGAAAATATTTAATAACTGTTATTAGCCAGATGACACAGCATGTACTGCGATGACTGATGGAACAAGAAGGTGTGGCACAGTCATTTAATAGGTGATAAATATCAATACAAGCACTGGGAAAGTCAGTGACAGAATAATTGGCATCACATTCATGTCATTCAACAGTCATGACTGAGATAATCTTCCTTCCTCTAACGGAGTAGTTTCTCTCGCACATTTGTCATTATCTTTGCTGACCATCCTTCTTCTCCAAATATCAGCCTGTCAATACATTTTTCCCTAGTTAAATAAAGCAAACTGTTAATCAGCTACCAGTGTAGGATGGCCTGGAGCGATAGGTGAGGTGTGCGTGCGTGTGTGCGTGCTTGTGTGCGCACACCTTGTATTGCCATGTGTCACTAGCTCCTTACAACTTGTAAGGATCATTAAACAGATTGTTTTTTGACTCAGTTCCTTCCCGTGGCTCTTTTGCAGAGGCACTGTCATTGTGTCCCGCGGTTAGCACCGCCCGAGACAATGTGATTGGTTTAAAGAAATGCCAATAAACCAGAGCATGTTTTTCTCCCATCCCGGAATGCTGTGTGGACTAGCCAGACCCTCCTCCGCAGCTTTGTGGAGATAGGTCTGGCAATGCGAGACTAATCCTACTGTACCTGTTTTGTTAACCCCTCAATGCACTCTCACAATGTACATTTAACTTTCCACTTCAAAGCACTGTTCGCTGCTTTGAGTGGCCGTAGGGAAGTTTCTGAGGCTCTTCAGCCTGAATTTAAAAAGATCACACAGGTAGTAATTTTAAGACCAGTTCCTGGCCAGCAGATGTTTGTTTTCAGCTACTAAACAAATGTGTGTTTCAGTAGGCTGACTGCTGTGCTTTGTGTCTTTGTTTTTTTAAGCTTCCCGACTGTACTAAAAGCTGAAAGTACATAGTTGCATGGATGCATTAGCAGCTGATTCAGCCAAATTAATGTCGGTTGAGAAGGTGTAGGGTGCAGTTTACTAAATACAACATTATGAGAGCAACAAAGCAATAATTCTTCACCATAGTGAACACACATTCACGCTGGTGAATTTGAGCACTACAGAGTTAGATGTAATACTCATTGCTCTAAGATTTAGTGTCGGATTTAAATAAGACCTTTTAAGTGGAATATGATCTAAGTAAGGAATTTGGCACTCACAAGCTAATGGAGCATTATGTGTAATCCAATGCCTCTGACATTAAGCATTTACATTTTTCATAAAAGCGCAAAAAAAGCACCAATTCACCAGCATTTCAAAAACAAAACTAAGCACAATTCTATAGCATGGGGTGGATTCATGTAATATTTTTTTCCAGTAATGGCTGGCTCTGTCAGGGGTGGAAAAGAGTTTAGACTGAGCCCAGTGATGATGAACTTCCCTCAGGCAGCAGTTCCTCTGAGTGTGGTTCCCTTAAGCTAACCTCACCATCTAAATCCTGTGGTCTGGCTGAAAAGCATTCTCATTAAGGGGCTTAAAGAGCGGCAGCCTATTCTTGGACCACACATTTACCGAACACATACACCAAACAAGGAGGACAAACATACACACACATAATCACACAGTGTGCAGAATAAACAGTATGGCACCTGCTTGGCAGTACTGCTTCTATGTCTAAAGACAGCATGTTCTTTAAATCCTTCTTCTTTGACAGAATCACCTTGCCCATGAACACATATGTTTTCCATAAGTCATCTGAAGTGGAAACAGAACTTTCTTTCCCTTCCCAGATAAGGCCAGACCTTCTGCACCGAACATCGATTGTGGGATAGGAGGAAAAATGTTCTGGGGTGTTTGCATTTCTTTTAACCAATCACAATCAAACAAAAGAAAAATGCCACATAAAATATTAAATGAAGTTAACTTCCCAAACACAATACAGCAACATGAGCTGTTTAAATTAGATAGGATACATGGTTACGTAATTTTCTCTAACCAGTGTGACACCCTATTTAGTTTGTCCGTAACAATCTCCGCCATTGGACGTATCTGCCCCGAAACATCCCAGTTAGATAGTGAATGCTGTAAACATATTCTTTGTAAATCTTTAGAATTATTTGCCACAGGAACCGATTAGCCCTGCCGTATTGCACAATCCAAATCTTCAAAACTTGCCATTTTAAGCGTGTGCTAGCCATTTCTGCCGCTTCAAGGTCAACACAGTGACCTTTGTTGTAGATACAGTATACTGTACTCCTGTGAGCCATTACAAACACAATAGAGCTCAGTTAATTCTGAGTACAGCTCATTTAATGGGCTTTTGTTCCACTGGTTTCACTGATAATGATCACAGTGCCTCATTTCACCCCTCAGCTTGACCGTGATCGGCGGACAAAGCACTAAATGTATCCAGTAAAAAAAGTATCCTTTTTTATAGTTATAAAATACTGAATACAGCGAAACGTTGCACGGGGAAATTCAAAAGCCCTAGAGAACACAGCTTTTCTGTCTGTTCTTTTCTTTAAAATCACACACAAATATTCCACACACCACATATCACAATATCTCATTACCAGCAGTTGTTTTGTGGCTTGGAGGCAGAGCCCCTCAACCAAATGGTTTTGTGGTTCGATCCCAAGCTCCTCCGGCCACATGTCAAAGTGTCCCTGAGCAAGACACTTGAGAACAAAGTTTTGTTTGTACAACAGAAACAATCATAAAGCTGTTTTGCGCAGAAGAATGCATCAGGACCTAACGTAAACCTTTCTTCTCTCTCTCCAGATGTTTGGCTGTGGTGCTGTGGCCCAGCTGATTTTGAGCGATGGTTCCCATGGCATGTTCTTAACAGTCAACTTTGCATTCGGCTTTGCTGCCATGTTAGGCATCCTGGTCTGTGGCCAGGTATCAGGTACAGTAATACTACTAGTATTTTATTGAAGATTATAATACTGGGAATTAATACTTTCTGATCAGTAGATTTTTCAGACAAATTCAAGTATATTTATAAAATATTTAACCAGCGTTGCCTTGATTTATAAATCTGGAGTCTGATTCTATATTTAGATAATGTCCATGGTCTATAGTATGCACTGACATACTGTCATCATGTACATTTGCAGGGGGCCATCTGAACCCAGCGGTGACCTTTGCCCTATGCCTGCTCGGAAGAGAGCGTTGGAGAAAGTTCCCCATGTACTTCCTCTTTCAGACAATCGGTGCTTTCTTTGGTGCTGGCATTATTTTCGGCATGTACTTTGGTAAGAGATGATTCCAGATGTAGATCCAAATTCAAATAAATTATGTTGTTACAACCCTATATGCACTGATGTGTTTTAAGTGCTTCATTTAAAAACCTGTCTGAACAAAACAAAACATTATGCTATACAGTATTTTGTTGTTTGCATCTCTTTAGATGCCCTGACAGACCGTCCTGGATCTTTCAATGTAACTAGTAATACTTCAACAGCTGGGATCTTTGCTACCTACCCTGGAGAACATCTCACCCTTTTAAATGGTTTCTTTGATCAGGTACCCTTTTGTAATGTGAAAACAGCTATTATAAACTACATTTTAATTTTTACAAATATAACCTAAGGGATGAAACTCAGGTGTCCAACTCCAACGATTTCCTTATCAATGTACCTCTCTCAAACATAGATGATCGGCACAGCAGCGCTCATTGTTTGTATCCTGGCTATTGTGGATCCATACAACAACCCCATCCCCCAAGGGCTGGAGGCCTTCACTGTGGGATTTGTGGTTCTGGTCATTGGATTGTCTATGGGCTTTAACTCTGGCTATGCTGTCAATCCTGCCCGAGACTTTGGACCACGTCTTTTCACCGCTATGGCTGGGTGGGGCAGCGAAGTTTTCACGTAAGTGCTTCGATTTTTAAGCATTTTCCACATTGTTTATCTCCATGTAAACTCTCTTTCGCAACACTCTTCCAGTGCTCACCATACAATGACCTTATACTCTCGGGACAAAAACTGAAACTCTTTCTATTATTATTCATAATTAACTATATTTTTGTCACTCCTCAGGGTTAGAGGAGGATGGTTCCTGGTGCCCATTGTTGCCCCATTCATTGGCAGTGTCATCGGTGTGGTAATTTACCAGCTGATGGTTGGCTTCCATACGGAGGGAGAAGCACATGACCAGAAAATCGCAATAGAGGAGAGTGTCCGACTCACCAATATCAGCACCAATGATAAAACCAAAGACAATGCCAAAGAAATACACTGAGTGTGTATGAAAGCTAACAACTCTAACACATGCACATTCTGTAAATATCAACATACAGCAGCATTTTATCCTTCCGGCCAAGACTATTTTTTACAATCTTTACAGCTGTTGGGGTATCCCTCAAGTTAGCTGTGTGTTTGTGAAAACAGGCCACTCTCTTTACATTATAATGTAATTGGATTATATTGTAGGACTGGATTGTATTGTATTGCCCTGAGTGGGAATATAGAGGAGCGAAACCCAACTTCAGAAACCTAAAATTCCATTAATTATTTTAGGAGATGTACATTTGGATCGTAGTCTATAACACTCCAGTTTGAACAGTATTGTATGCTTTATACCAGTGTAGTTTTATATAACTTTTATGTTGACATATGAATGTCTTTTGCAACCAATGTCTATTAATTCTGTCAGTCCAGAATCTTTCACTGCATCTCACATTTAAATTCGGGGAAATTGGGAAACAAAGAATTCAAAATTCATCTTAAAAGTTCAAATATTGCAGAATATTTTATTGTGACATGCCATCAACTAGCAAACTTGATCATTTACCCTTTCAATAGTCTTGCATTGCCAAACTCCACAGCCCTGGAAGTAAAGTCTGGCCTCTCCACATTTTCCTACATTCATCTTTGTAAATCTTTACAATCATTCCCTGAAAGAACCAAGCAGTCCTGCCTTATTGCGCGATGCACATTTTCTTCAAAACTTGCCATATTCAGCATGTAGCTTGCCAGGACGAAGCTTCTGGTTGCTCTTTCTCAAAGCAAAAAAAAATGCAACTGCTGTTTTGTAACTGCTTTTTCCCTATGTATTGTTTACCACATTCATCATCTAAAACTCTTTTCTGTTTTTTATATTGTTTTTTTTACTTCATATATTTGTTTATTACTTTTTTTATCACTATTATGTAGTCATATTCTGTTCTGTATGTTCATTTTGTGTTCTTTATCACATTGTCAAAACATTATTTAGGTAGAGGCTTCAAATAAACACATTGGGTTTTCTGCTTCTTCCTGTACTGTACATTGTTATTTTCATTACATTTTTCATTTAAATTGTGCAAAATAAAAAAACTGAACTAAAACTTCTCAGATGTGTGTTAACAAATGACAATGATCTTCTATGTACAGCACAATATGAACTATCTGTCTTCAAATTGTTAGTTAGGCCTTTTGGTGTGCTCATACTGTACCTGGACTCCAAGGTTGGGTGCGGAACTGGACTGTGTGTAAGCACCTTGGTCCATTGTACATAGGTTGAGGGGAAATGTTTTTGAACTGATACAATAAACTTCTCTTTTTGATTGTTGCATGAATGTGGATTGTACGTTGTACGCTTTTGTTACTGTTCATTATTGTTTATCACTAATGCTTCTCTTTTTCGAAGGGGTTGGGTTGTAATCAGAGCACATTTCAATTGTCTATACTAGAGAGTTACATTGAACTGTAAACAAATGTGGCCCAAAACAGTTTGCAGTTGTTGCAGCAGTACAAATGTATGATATGTAAAAGTAATGGAACTCAGTAATTGTCCATATTACCATGACAGAATATAGTGAAAGAGTCAATGTAACATATATTAACATAATATTATGAAATAGAAACTTCAAATTAGAGTATACGGTGCAGTAGCGTAGCAATATAGTATAGAATAACATAACACAATGTGATATATAGTATAGTACAACCATATAACACTATATAGTAGAAGAATAGTATAGTGCAGCAATATAACATAGTATGTAGTATACCGTAGTGTGAAATATAACATTATATGTTGTATAGTCTACATCCCTGACCTTTCACTTCCGGGATTGCTCTGCCAATATCTGTTACCTTCCGCTTTCTTTGTGTTGGAATTTTAAACTCTGGTGGATTTGTGAGGACTATGGTTAACTGCTCCACAGATCTCTGCAGGGTAATTCTAGACAGCTAGCTAGACTATCTGTCCAATCTGAGTTTACTCTTGCATGACTTTTTTGCAACAGCTCCATGCGGAAATTAGCGCCACCCAAGACAATTGTGATTGATTTAAAGAAATGCCAATAAACCAGAACATGTTTTTCTGTCATCCCGGACTGCTGTGGGGACTGGCCAGACCCTCCTCTGCTTCGCTGTGGATGGTCTGGCAAAGTGAGACTATATGTTGTATAATCTTCAGAATATTTGCAGATTGAGATAATTCCATTTGGTCTTCAAAAAAGTTGGGTCACAAAATTGGTATCCAAATGTGTAATGCATTTACAGGAGAATTTACAAAATGTACCAGCAGCGTCCACAGTTAAGCAGGAAACAAAACAACACAGTGATTTCACCATTCACTGAGCTTTGCTCTAACAATGATTTTATGTTCCCAAAAGGACATCTCCATTATTATGCAGTGCAAAAAGTATTTAACACCCTCTGTGACCGAGACACTCGCCCACGAGTAAAAACAGCACCTCTGATTCATAGTTTAATAATTTAGCGACCATACAAGCTATTGACTTACCAACGGTTGCGTCTACAACAGGGGTCTTCAACAGGGGGTCCGCGACCCCTAGGGGGTCCGCGGAGGTACTGCATGGGGATCGCGAAAGTTTTGGTTGATTAGACTTTTTTTTATATTCCCCCCCCCTGCAATTTTCAATCAGAGACTCTGCTTCAATCTTCTCCATAAACCCCCGTCCCGTCCCCACCTTCCTCTCTTCCCCTGACGTTGCTTCCCTCCTCTGCATCCCCAGTATTAGTATTGAATGCACAATAACAAGGTACATGGCACTATAGGACCAGTTTGATATAACACAATTTTATAAAATATATATAATTAGGGGGTCCCCGCTCCATCTCGCCATCAGTTTGGAGGTCCTTGGCCTGGAAAACGTTGAAGACCCCTGGTCTACAACATGACAAGTTAGCTGTTACGGAGGTCTCTTCTGGGTCTTTCTAGCCTCTACAGGTGATTTTCTTTTAAGCCTGGAACTTCCAGCCTCTTTCGTAGTCGTTGGGCTTTAAATCCAAACTGTTACATCCAAGATTGATCCACTTTATGTCCATAATTCATCGCGTTTTGGCTCATTTCTGCCGCTAGCTCGCGGCTCCGTCTCACCTCTGTGTCTATTTACGGAAATAGAGGCACCAGCATGCCCATATATGGGAGACAACGTCACCCTCTCGTTTGGAAGGCCAGAGGGTACAAAAAGGCCAATAGGCTGTATGGAAGGCTAAGAGGCGCACATTTTTGACATGCATTTGATTGTGTAGCATTGCTGTGGGTGTAATATCAATAAATATGACATTATTATGTTATTATTGGCATAAGTAAATGTCATGAGAGCAAAAGCATCTTGACTTTCTTTTAAAAAATGTATGTATTTTGTCAACTGTATAAGTTATAATGATTATTTCTTCACAGTGTGACTCCCAAGACATATGGGAAGTGTTTTAGAAAGGAAAATGGCTTAGGTTTTACTTATCTGTCTGTGATATCAATACATATCTGGAAGATTCATGTTCTAATAACCCAGTTTGTCCTAAAATAAATAATGTTCATATCTTGACTGTAGACAACAGGGTTGATGTTTTACAAGCTTTTATATAAAATAAATCCAGACGAACAATAAACTGTAAAAATGGCCTTAGGTCTCAGAAGCAATTTATTTCCAATCATACTTTTAGTATCCACAGACCAGAACAGGGCTACCCCAAATTTCTCTTCTCTTCAGGATTTGGATTCTTGCAAGCCAATGGATCAACAGTTTTGGACAATAACTTCCATCAAGTTTCAGCATGTCACCTTGCATGCATGGATGTGATTACCATCTTAAGTCCCTGAAAAACACTGAAACCGCATTCCTGTCAAATCAGACAGGTTTAAACACATTTGCTTTTAAAATAGTGTTTCAATAGTGGTTCAACATGCAGTTTACTTCCACTCAGCACTTACATTTGGAGGAAATCCCTGCCATCGGGTTGTGTTGTGTCATTTCACGGGCTACTTAGGTGTGTCAAAGATAGCTGCTAGTCTGGGCTGTGAACTTGGTTGAACAAATAGGCTGTTCCCCATTACATGTGTATACATTTGTACAAATGTTTATACATTTGTATAGACTTTTCTTTAATAAAAAAAATAGTTTGGGATTTATGACTCCTTGTCCTATTTTCACTATATGGGAGCGATATATGTCAGTTAATATTTACTTAGACTGTTGTACTTTTTCTAATTGTCTGATTTCTTGATTCTTAATATTATCAGTAAACAAATGGTAGAAATACTGTTTTTGTAAGATATTATAAATCTGTAGCAATCCTAATGTAATCATAGTAAGGCTCAAATGAATGCAAATGGATTTATTTTGACTGAGAGGAGTGGGGAAGCAGACGCCAAGGAACAGGATGAAGAGGCGGAGAGCTTGGGGAGTCTTGAGGGTGAGGATACTTGGGGAAGAGGGGGTGAGCCAGGAGCGTGGAGCCGAGAAGAAGACACTGGAGCTGGGAGTGGAGATGGAGGCAGGCAGAAGCAGGGTGCCGTGGGAGGAGGACTGAGAGAAGAAGCCAGCTGACTGGAGACAGGAAACAAGATTGGAGGTGATAACTGCAGGGGAGAAAACAAAAGGATGTAAGTAACATTAATCACAAAACACTCAAGAGCAAAGAAGCACATAGCGAGTATCACCAGTATAACTGGAGCAACGATCAAGTGACGACGGTTTGAAGAGCCAGGGTTGAAATTCTTTTCTTGATTGAAGATGGAAGCCAGGTGTGAGCGGCGGGAGCAGGTGATTGTGGGATGAGACTCAAGCGCGGTCAGCTGGCATCAGCAGGAGGGAGAGTAAAAAAAGAAAACAGCAGGGACAAACAGGGCAGGCCAACAGAAAACTCTGAAAATAGTCAACAAAACAAAAACTCACGGCCAGCCGGACCCCAACCATAACACAAACTTTCTAAATCAGAAACTAATGCAGCTAATTACCAAGCGTCATTTAAATAACTCTCTTGGGTATTTCTGATGATTTTTAGAAAGTAGTAATAATAATAATAATTTTATAAATAGGATTTGTAAAACCCATTTCAGACAAGTTTTTCATAATAAGGAAACTGCATTACAATAGAATGCCATAATAGCCTTAATGGAAAATAAGATAAAAACACACTTGAAGCAGTAGCGCTAAGCCTAGAACTGGTGGTCAATCCATATACTGTAATTTGGGCTGAAAGTGAACAAGTGAACTCCTGCCTTCCCCACTTTGCCTCTGCTCACTTTCATGGGCAATAAGAGTTTTGAGTTTCTGCAAGGTGATGGTAGTGACACTGAAAGCCATTGTAATGAAAAGACCGGTTTTGTGGAAATGAAGGAAGTTGTTCCAAAATATCTAGATGTTTTGTAAGCTTGTCAGGTGTACAAGATCTGCAGTTCATCGACTAATGTGTGCAAAACCACCAGTATAGTCCTTTAAAGAGCTGATCCAAGCAGCACATACCAACCTTGTGGCTGTGGACATGTGTTTTCTATCTTGTCCTCCCTTGCAATGTACAGTATGCTGCCTGAGGCCCTGATGGAATTCTACCATTAGATCCAATCATGTTTTTTTTCCCCTATATGTATATATATCTTGAATTATTTTGAAGTCTGGATTCATTTCTAAGGTGAGCACTGATCATAAGCATGTGCGAATAACGGTAACATCTACTACATAGATCTTACTGGTGAATACATGTCTGAACATATACAATTCAGTGTTGCCAAACATTTGCCAAAGATAAACTAAAGTTGTATAGCAAAAACTAAAGAAAACACTTTTTATTTCAGAAGGTCCTCCTCAGCTTTACAAGAAAAGAAGAAAAGATGTGAGTGGAAGGCTGAATGTAAAAAATGGAAGGCTGAATGTAAAAAAAAGACCCCTTGAAGACAACGCTTTCATGCTAAACCTGTATCATACCCTCAATATAGCCTTTCACATACCAAGTATATTCCTTTTTCCAGGATCTTGTCCCCAAGTATACCTGTAAAACCTCCATTGTATCCCTTAAGCCAGGTTGCTCATGCCTGAGTCTCATCAAAGCCATTTCACCTGGCTATATTTCAGTGTTGTATAACCCACTTTCACAGGAAAACAAGCTGATGGATCTGTGGAAAACACCAGCAGTCTTCAACCCTTTATTACAATGTCTGGTACAAAGAAAGAAAGAAAGAAATAAAGAAAGAAAGACAGAAAGAAAGAAAGAGACTGTACAAGAGGTGAATTACGCTGGTAAGTTCAAACAACTTTCACCATAGATTTTACAGAGCAATAAAATGTATCTCACACTGTTGTATGGAGTGTCTGGTTCAGGCTGGGACACTAATGGCCTGTTTTGTTCCACATAGAATGAAACACCTGGGGGGAAGAGTTAGTGCCATGTGCAGGCCATGTGATAACAGCAGTTTTTACTGGGAACCTGCAGTGAATCCAAATAAGAGACCTCTACATCAACATGTTCAATACACCACCTTTGAGAAACTTGATCCCTGTCCATTTACAATCCTGTTTTGGAAAGAGTGGCACTAACAGCCAGATGTAATTTCCGCAACCCCTATCATCACGTAGACCAGATGTTAATCGGCAGATAATGGGCCATCAGTGACCACTTCCTCCCTATGCAGACATATCAGCCAATAGGAAGACAGATAGAGGGAAGATGGCCTCATGTGTAAACACTGAACATCCTATCACGATAATAATTAGGCCGTAATCTAAACAGTAGTCCACTCCCATACCCACACAGTGATGCTGTGATATGATATGGCAAACTTTTGACAATTGGAGATTTCTGCAAGAACTTTTCTGCGATTGGATGGCGAGTAATTTTGTTCAGGAAATTGTTCAGAAAACCCTTAAACCCCTTAAAGGGTAACAGACGTTTTTTTCAACCTGGACCCCATTTCCGCATGCATTTGTGTCTAATAGACTTATGTGACCCGAAAACAATTTCCAATATTGCGCAAAATTGCAATGACGGGCTGGCTTGAACCGAGTTGCATTGTAACCTAATGGGGCAATTGTGCAACCTCGATTTTTGTCCACTACAAGTGATTTTTTGTGTGTGCTACTGACAGGCTCAGATTTTTAATAAGTTTCTCACAAAATTAGCGACCTCACAAAGTGCATTCTTGTCCAAAGACAGCATTGTGGAGAGTGGAACGTGAGCCGAGGAAAAGGCTTTCTGGGAGTCTGTTGTTTTTATAGAAGGCTACAGAACGTATAGGCTCCTGCTATATTAAAGTTTGTCAGTGCCATGGTTCAATATTTAAATCATTTCGACAATGTGGATGAGGTCATTATATTTGGATTGCCACCCGTACAAAAATAGAAGCTGTACAATTGCTCTATTGGGTTACATTGCAGCTCGGTTAGCGCCGGCCCATCACTGCGATCATGCTCAATACAGGACCAATTTCAACGATCTTGGTCACATCAGTCTATTAGACACGAATGCACAGGAAAATGGGGATTGAGAAAATCCAGATTGAGAAAAAAACGAAATTACCCTTTAAAGTCAATATACCTAGGAAAGCCAAACATTCCCTGAATGCCAAAGGTGGTGCTTCCTCTGAGTTTTCTCTGTCGCTCTCTCCAGAAGACAACAATTGCACAGCCAAAGTGGCTTTACCGCGGATCACCTTACAGTAAAAGGGTTAACATTGGTCTGACACTGCGGGCCAATAAGGTAGCTATGTCATAAGGAATTCCCCCGGTGCTCCAAAGACCAGACCAGGCCTGCAGATCAGAATCAGAATCAGCTTTATTTGCCAGGTATGAGGACACAGATGAGGAATTTTGCTTTGAATTATACATTGCTCAGAATGTGCTTACTCATACAAAACAAACAAACAATACTATAAACAGAACAAATATAGACAGGTTGAGGAAATGAAAAGTGAAAAAAATGAAAGTTCAATGAAGTGCGCAAAGTGTGCAGGAGTAGATGCTTTTTATGATAAATTATTATTTTTATTATGGAGCATAGTGCACAGGATGCTGAAATATGTATTATGTTATTATATAAGTATTATATTACACTATGAACAGCATGAACAGCTCTGAAACATAGATACAATTTAGTTAAGCATGTTGAGCAATAAAAGCCAATTGCTTTGAATAATTTCAACTGCATGTTCCACATACACAACTAAACAAACTGATCCACACTGGGCAGTAGAGGGATCTGAATATGTAAACCATACCATATGCAGAATGAAACTTAGATCCTCACTGACACACCACACACAAGCACACAAGGTAGATGAAATGTAATATTCAATATTATTGTCTTAATTGTCTTATAAGCTGTGGCAAAATGTTTTGTTTTTAACGTTTTCTCAATAAAGCACAATATTCAATAGAAATCCATCAAACATGTTTAGTGTCCCCATGCTGTTGGATATTTCATACAACTATTAGCAAGATCTCAATATTACTCTTACACCGTGATGCCTAGTGTTTCGTTTGTGCTTTCCGCTTGTGTGTGATCTCTTCAGGTGTGTGCTGGTGACGTCAGTCCCACAGCTGAAGCCGTTCAGCTGCAATCAGGGAGACGTATATATATAGATATATATAGATATATATAGATATATATAGATATATATATATATATATATATATATATATATATATATATATATATATATATATATATATATAGATATATATATAGATAGATATATCTATAGATATATCTATATATCTATAGATATATAGATATATCTATAGATATATCTAGATATATCTATATATATATATATATATATATATATCTATATATATATATATAGATATATCTATAGATATATCTAGATATATATATATATATATATATATATATAGATATATCTATATATATATATATAGATATATATAGATATATATAGATATATATAGATATATATCTATAGATATATCTATATATCTATAGATATATAGATATATCTATAGATATATATAGATATATATAGATATATATATATATATATATATCTATATATATAGTGGCCGAGCCGATGACAGTTTTGGGCCGTCCGGCCTATCAGAGAGACTCATTAATTTTAAACTGCGGCCAATATAATTTCTCTCGGCCCTCTTTCAAGCGTCAATAATAATTTTCTTAAGCCAACTGAAAGCCAAACTTCTCCAAATCCTCTCTCAGTCATGACCCTTAACACAGTCAAAAGTCACCAACATTTAGGCTACACCAGTCTGCATTGTTTTGTAGCGAAATTACTTGAGAGAAATATGAGAGAGAGAGAGAGAGACTGTTGGCTGACTGTTTGTTTTTTTAAATCAAGTGCAGCTTCAGAAAATGAGCAAAATGAGCAAGAGGAGGCAGAAGAGATGGACATGGATGACGAATCTATGGAACCAACAAGCATGCAGTTTCTCTGACAGAGATGGAGACCAATGCTGCAGGAGGGAGAAACAGGTACAATTAGTGGCTAGCTACTTTAGAAGATCAGATCAACCATGTTTTTATTATGGAGCGGCCGGCTCTGATGATTTATTCATTTTTGTATGCATTGGGGTTTATCATTGATGATGACTACATGTTTCGGTGCAGTTGTTAGCATGGGAGTTTACATTCACCATCACTGGGGCAATCAAAAGTGTTTTCTTACTGTGCGTCAAAGGCTGCAGTTGCGCAAACCCTCGGTCGGTTGTCACTGGTAACGCCCCAGATAGCAAAGTCATTGAAACTATGTTAAGTCAATATTAAGTCATTGAATCAACATCGACAGCGTGTCTAGGTATGCAGTGTACATCAAATCACCGGGGTTGTGCTCCTCTGAGTATCTAATTAATATCATTCTGTATGCCAACTTTTATATTCACAAGCAGAAATGGGCTAAATCATCTCCTTATTTTGTACCTTTTTCATAGAATGTCACTTACAATGTTGGATAACAAGTGTTAAAATTGTGGAAACTGTGGAGCTTTTTTCCCAGAAACCTTTTGACTAATTGTAAATGTAGGCCTATTTCTTCTTGTACCTTTTTTATTTTTTATTTTTTTAAACCTATATGATATTTCTTGGTCTATATTGCTCGTATGTCTTTTTAATTTCTACACTTGATTTTCATGTGCTATTATTATTTACCTGATTCTCTGTAAACTGCATTTTGTTAATAAAAACAAAAGTTTCACCTTTTGTACTAAATATTCGTCTTTTTTAAGTTTGTTTTCACTTTATTATTTGTTCTATCCTGAACTGTTTGCACTCCTCCCTTGGTTTCCCCTGGCGTTTATTTCATTGTCCTCCGCCCCCAGGCACGATGGTGACATAACCGTTTTTGGCTCAGTTTACCTGTCTGTGTATGTCTGTTTTGGCATGGATCACATCAACTATCTTTAAACCCATGACATCTCCTGAAATGTGCAGTGCAGAAGCCAATATATTTTCCTGGATTGTTTTTTTTTTTTTTTTTTTTTGGACCAACCAAAATCTCTCCAAAAAAATGAACTTTCCATCCAACAAATTCTAAACTATCATTGCAATGTGCAATTGCAGCCAAAGTAAGACTGGACAGGCATGTATCAACCCCAAGCACTTCTACATAATGTGATTGCATTTCATCCTTCAACTGCTTTTAGTTGTAATGGGGACTCCAAAAGTTTATTCATCGCATTCCAAACTTTCACAGCTTCAATTTTCAGCAATAAAAACCAATGCAACAACCATGGCTAACTTAAGTGTGCTAAAGTTTGTGTAAAGTATTGACTAAAATTGCTAATGTTCATTGCTAATAACATGGCTCGGAAGCCTCCATGACCACACAAAAAGCTGATATAGTTTGTTTTTGCAAAAAAACATTCTTACATGTTTTATGTTGGGACTAAAAGAAATTGTGACAGTGACATCCAAATAAAAAAACTGGTAATAAAAATAAAGAAGTATATATATATACTGTATGTATGTGTGTGTGTGTGTATATATATATATATATATATATATATATATATATATATATATTATTTCCTTAATCCTTTAACCAATGACTGTGATGACAGATTTGAACAAAAACAACAAACCTGTTCTCACAAAGCTGTTGGCATGTTTCTTTCTAAAATTTGAAAAAAACAAACAATGAAGAGTGTTCATTATGCATTGCTGAGGAAAAAATAAAAGATGCCAAGTAGACTAGGCTAATCCAGGGTCCTTAGAACACATCTGTTTATTGTTGCTCTTGTTCATGCACCCTGTCTATTCCCTCTAATCTAAGTCTCATAATAAAATGTCATCCACACCCTTTCACGAGGCAAAGGGATTTTTAAAGTTTCTCTTTTGCTGATTGGTATTTAAATAGAAAATACTTTACTTTTCTCAAAGGTCAAGATGGCCTAAAGAATTCTGCATCATCAGGCAACTGTGTAATGTGGTCTAGCTGTGCCGCTTAGGGATGAGCGGATATAACTTTGGTTGCTTTTACGGTGTCCAGGCTCTGAGAAACCAATTTTCCCAAATATTCCAATAAAACTTTATACAAGAGATTGTGTAATTCTCTTATGTCCCAAAACAAAAAAGGACAGCAATACAGACAACGGTTTATTCTTTAAGTTTAGAGCAGAGATCACTAAATCAATATTACTTGGAAAATACCAGAAATTTCATAAAAGAACTTTTACCAGAATGAAGAAACCACAGACTGAAACCAGATCTGCTAGATATTTAGAGTGCTAAGTGTATCCTCTCACACACACCTTTTATTCATACAACCACCCTCATCAGACATGTCTGGGCACTTACAGTACAGCCTGTTTTTATTTTGATGGTAACGCTTTCATTAAGATTTCAGTTTGAGCACACTGGATTTGAAAAGAAACATTGACATCATCATTAAGGATGTTTGGGAGTGTTCACATAAACCACATTAGATGTACACTGTAGTCCAGTGCAGTAAAGGGGGGCAAAATCAACACTTTACCCTCATAGGCATTTTTATTTCAAAACCAGTGGAGTACACAGCCAAAACTAAAAAGAAAACTTGTTACTTCCAAATATGAATTAGGCATGATCTGTGTTGCAGCTCTGTAACAAAATATAAGTACAGTATAAAGTTAAAGTATGATAAACCTTATGTCCTAATGATATGGTTTACACACAGATTCAAGGCCAATCACACACAAATTGTAAACAATTGTTGTTGATGCTAAATGATTTCTTTGCAAAAAAAGGAAAAGAAAGAAAATAATGTTTTTTTCATCAGGCATTTGGATGTGGTTTGGAAAGGTGTGGGATGCCATGTCATTTCCAGGGTGTTCATTAGACTCAGTTCCCTCTCATTAGTATAACCACTACCAGCAGGGGAGACAGTGTCAGCTCTAGGTTTGCTGTGCTAAAATGTATATGAAAGCACATTTAACAGAGGCAGAAGTACTTGAACTAGCCTACCCAGCAACACCCATGCCTCTCCCAAAAGACAGCCTTTGGTTTTCTGTTGTAAACAGGTTCCTCCCGTTGGGAGGTTTCCGTGCCACAGGGAATGTCATGTTCTCTGCAAGCCTGATCATGATAATAAAAACAGTACAAGTCAACTGTGTGTGTGTATATCAAATTTTATTTGCTAGTACACAGTATGAAAATACTTTTTTGTTAAAACACACTGCACAAATTAGTGGATTATCAAGATGCCACATATAACTGCAAAAAGTCAATACTGATAGTTAACAAAACAATCTCCACTGGAGGTTCTGGGTAATATATCATACGGCTTCCCAGTGAAATGTTAAGATTGAGAGGTCCCAAAATGGAAAGTTCAAACATCCAGGTTACAAGCTCAAGTGGACCTTAAGGGAAGATTGTTTCGTCAACTGCTGTTTCCAAGGAGATTTAATAGGTCCAGGTTGGTTATATGCACTGTCTCTAATAACAATTTAAATTAATAAATGTTTATGTAATGTCAGTACCAAGCAAAGTGCATTACAATAATGAAATATACTGTCAGTCAGACTACAGACATGTCCTACGTATATTTTAACTGCTTTATATAGTTATTATATAGAGTACACCCTAAATAATAGAGATTATTAGGAAAACTACTTTCATCAATCAGTGTTTCTTGCAACACATCAAAGTTGCAACACACCTGTATTATCCTAAAATAGCAAACAGTGATTCAACTTTATTTTTAGTATCAAATCGGAACAAGAGTTATCTCAAGACACTTTACACATAGAGTAGGTCTAGACCACACTCTATAATTTACAAAGACCCAACAATTCCAGTAATTCCTCCAAGAGCAAGCATTTTGTGCGACAGTGGCGTGGAAAAACTTCCTTTTAGGGAGAAACCTCGGACAGACCCAGGCTCATGGTAGGCAGTAATTACCATTAAGGGTGCGGGTCTCAGGAGCCAATGTATATTGTGGTATGTTGTAAGACATCATGTTAAATGACAGATAAACCATGTCTAAAATGCATGCAGACATTCAAATTTTTTTTAAAGCAATTATGTATTATCTAAAGAGATATCTGAGCTAATCCCACAGCACAAAACTGCCTTGAGAAATTGGGGCTAGATGGTTAGACAAAACACAAATTAGGTTCCTAAGTATTTATCTAAATAAAAGCCTAAGCTATTGTGTACATTGTGTAGTGCTTGAATTTTACCTATATAAAGCCAAAAAACAATGACTCAATTCTTGTTTGTATTACTCTATTTTTTTTTTTTTTTTCTTTTCATCCAACAAGCACTACCTCAAATCTCAAACAGCAGAAATCAGGACTCAGTATTTTGGAAAACTTATGGTCCTACATACTCAACCTTTTCTATTCTGGCAGCTTCACCACAGCTTTTATCTTCCCGTGGCAGCTAAGTCTTACAGAAATGGTCTGATACTGATCCATGAACTTTCCCTTTTATGAAACCATTTGCTTACTGTCATTTCTATGCCAACAGAAACAACAAAAATACTGTTTTGGCCTTTTTTGTCTTTCTCATTTTCTCCTCCATTAGACACACACATAACCTTGCCCAAGAAACCATGTGTGCTTGCATAACCACACCTATGTTCAAAGATACAGTACAACCTTCAGGCCTCGTAAAGAGGAGTGACAGTGCCATCTTTCCACTCAATCAGGATTTCTCCTCGTTGTAAAGTGGGGGAGGAGTGGGGGAGGCGCATGGCATGCTCCGTCAACAGGGCTCTTTCACTGGCTGCTGGGGACCCAGGAACACTCACCTCTGGCCTCGGAGTGTATGACTTCAAAACACACACCACCTTCTTCCTCCTGGCACAGCAAGACAGAAAAAGGACAGAAAGTGGGTACAACATGTTGCTTTGTACCACAGCTCCTTGAAATGTCTTGCACAATATTTCTTCCATTCTCTCTATGTTCTTTTTTTTTTTAAATTGTCTTTAATAGAATTTAATAGATTTGTACTGGATGTGGGTCTCCAAAGTGGAGGGTTAGGTAGACCCGTTATGTTTTTTCAGTGTGGCCCTTATCCGCCTTCTCTTTTGTTGTTTGATGTTCTTGTGTTTCAAAAAATGTATTACTCGGAAATGTCAAATGTTGCACATCACACCAAAGTGATGCCTAAAATTGATAAGACTAAAAAACAAACAAATGTATTCCATTAAACAGAAACAAACAAGCACATTGTAGCCTTAGAGAAGACTGTCTCTTTTACCGTATAAATACTTAATTGATAAGCAAAATGATAATACATTTATGGAATGTCGGTCAGTAAATGAATGAAGCCACTTATCTTTTTAATAATAAATATATATAAAGAAAAATATGCACTTTTGTGTGTATTGTGTGTGTTGCCCTCACCTATTGGCATAAGCACTAAGGATAAGAATCACAGTCCCCAGGACCAGAGCCAAAGAGCTTAGTACCAGCATGGTTATCTTCCAGCCCATCCCTATGCACACACACAAAGGAACACGTCATTTTGTATTTACCTTTTTCTAAGTTATGATTCTTCTTCAAGCATTTGTTAGATTTCTGTCAAGACTGAACATAAAATATTACGCCCATTTGAAAGACTTTTGCAAACATTGGAACACACCCAGCATGAACTCTGCTCTCAGTTTCACATTCCTCCACCTCCACCTAGTGGTGGAAAAGTAACATCTTTACTGAAGAAGGAACATTGACGCACAGCCTCGATAGATAGATAGAGAGAGAGAGAGAGAGAGACGGAGAGAGATAGATAGATATTTATTTATCCCAATAAAATGGGAAATTACAGTGTTGCAGCAGCAAAATCAGTCACACAGCACATAATATACATTTACATGAAATACTAGGATACAATATACAGTACATACATACAATATACATGAAATAATAGTAGGAATAAAATACAATAACAAATATTTGAATATATACAAGTTGAGAATACAAAAATGTGCAACTGCTTAAATAGTATTATAACAGGTTGCACTTAGTGCAGTATTGTGATGTCTCAGAGTCTTATCTAGCACCCAGCAATTATGTGTTAAAAAGTTTTATTGCCTGTGGTAGGAATTATTTCCTGCAGATTTCCTGTGGATTTCCTGTATGTCAGTCTTCATAACTTATTGCGCAATCAAATATTTCCACTGATAAAATTAGACATACATTCAATATTTTCTTGATTTACCAAACTTACCGTAGTCCGTACGGAAAAAAATCATGGTGGGTTCTGCAGGAGATTTGGTGCTAAGGGCCCAAAAAGGCACATCCATTAATGGATATGCTTCTGTGACCTCCCCCGCCATTATGCCTCCAACTGGAAGTGGAGAAAAAAGAAACAACTAAACAACAACACAAGAAGCAAGGACCAACACTCAAAAGTTGTGGTTTGAGGTCTTTGTCCTTTTAATGAAAGAAGTGACAGTTACTGTATGTTCGTCCATCTTTAGTAGTGAGACGGAAATCAGTTCACGCAGGACCAGCCCGATATAAAGACTACATGAATCAGCATTATCAGCATTGTGGCCCTGCTGTGCTGTTGCCTTTCAGGAAATAACTGATTCAAGTCAAACATGGCATGACTAAATTAGATCCTCAGGCTAAAAGCACTATTTTTAAGATACAGGACATGGCAGAATACATCATGCAACTTATCAGATATAACACATAGACTTTTAAAACACAAAAAAAAAATATCTACAAGTGCTCATATTATGCTTTTTGGCTTTTCCCCTTTCCTTTATCTTTTTTTTGGCTTGTAATAGGTTTACAAAGTGAAAAAGCCCAAAGTCCAACCCAAAGGGACTTACCACCTCCAACAGAAAACACTGTTCACAAATTGCTCCAAACAGCTCTGTTGCAGTCCAGCCTTTACTTCCGTGACAAACGTGCGTGACTTTTGTAACACACGTTAAAATGCTCGCCTAATTGCTAGCGTGGCATGCCCTCAAACTCTGCTTCTGACTGGGTAGTTGTACTTACCTAGCTACTGTAATTACCTGAAAATGAGCATAATATGAGCACCCTAAAAGAATATATTTGTGGTTTTGCATGTTTTAGCCCACAGAGTATAGGTTACACACATTTAATCTTCTTAATGTCAATATAAAAATATATAAATAATGATGAAAAAATAAATATAAAATATGGTTTTGCTATGGTGTAAAAAACTTGAAAATGGTTTCAAAATGTTCTTGGAAGAAGTAACCCATCACAGTGAATGGTAAGATGGGTATCCTGTAAAGGCTCCTAGAAATTACTAGATTCCTTATCCTTTTAGCTGAAGAGATGCCAGTTCACCTCCTGGGCACTGCCAGGTGCTCTTGAGCAAGGCAGAGTGAAAATTAAAATTTCCTCATTGGGGCTCAATTAACAGTATAAATTATTATTATTAAATCTCAAATCTCATGATTGAAAAATTGTTAACAATTACGTCAAGCATTCACACTGTTGCTGATGAAGTTTGTAATTAAGGGGGGGGTTTAGCAAAGCTACTGGCTGGCTCTTTATGTTACTTTTATTAGAGTCACACAAATCATTCGCTCTGCAGAGCTGATTGGCTGCAATCTGCCGTCCCTGCGGGACCTGTACCCAGCTAGGACCCTACGACTGTGTCCCTGGACACAAACCCTGCGCACAAACTATAAAACACTTTCCAATCAGGACCAAAACCTAATTCCACTAAAACATCCCACAGACACAGAATATAAACCTTCTGATTCTGTCAAAAGACAACATTCAGTAAACTACTACTAGATTTGTTGGGTCCTTACATTGATCAGCCTGTCTTTGTATATCAGAGATGGCACTTGGAAAAATCCCAGGTTCCAAAGATTTACCCAGATGGTGATGAGGTTGGTGTTGGTTTTGTTTGCTGGCTCTCCCATTGCATAGTGTCTCGTTGTCAAGTGTTCGCCACCTGCTGCCAGGCTGGTAGAGAAGGTGAGCCAAAAGAACATTTTATAGACTTAACTCTAAACATATTCTACAATATACATGTCCTCCCAAGTTTTTAGATCTGATAAAAGGTAATCTGATCAAGATACTACCAGATGTCACAATATACTTACCTGCTTATGTTCCCTCGAAAGGAAGACCAAAGTAGATTCTTGTGTGGCACTAAGATGTAGACCCCTTCCCATCAAAGTGAGGTGTCCTTTTTTGGAACAGGACCATGCCTGGCTGCTTGCCCCTCTGCCTGTACCCACCACTGCCACTCCGGCATCAGACTCGTCACTTCCAGCCGGAAAGACGCAGTGCTGCAGCAGGACACCTTCATACTGCTCTCCCGGTGCAGTCAGACACTCCCCAGTGTGGTGATTGCTGAGAGCCTGGCTCTCTGGTAGCCAACGCCATTCCTGTAGGGCCGAATATGGGCTGCAGTCACCCAGAGATATTCTGCCTCCCAAAGTTCCTTCATGCACTTGCAGACATTTACCCAGCAGCTTGTTCTGAATCTTTAAGCCGCACACCTCTGTGGAAGGAACATAAGAAAATGCCTCGTCCTTAAACTCATTATTATAACGTTAAACCACTCAGCCACTGTCGCTATTGGGGAGCTAGGTGTAAAGGTAGAAACTTAATTAGGTTAAAGTCTGTTAAGTCTGTGCTCTAAGCGATGTCACGCATGTTTTAGGCTAGAACATTTGTTGTCACATACAGCAAACATCTTCTCACCTGAGCTGCCTGTCCCCAGAACGCACTGTAAAAAAAGTGCAGTCTCTGTAGACAGCTCAGGGTCTACAAACGGCAACAAAAATAAAATGTGCCCACCTGCACCACAAAGCATACACACAGTGTTCCAGCTTTCCAGCCAATAACTGAAACGAAGGATTTGGGGTTGAGGGTTGGTGGGCAGAAGGGGGAGGGGATGGGATGAGGAGGAGGGAGCAAGCAGGTACGCCTCTCCTCTCTAAGCGGAGCTCCTATGGTGCCATTTTTTGCTAATAAGCCATCACCTTCCATTAGCATTCTGCCATTCATTTTGGTGCCACTTTGACAGAGAATAACTTTACATCTGAATTGTTTAAAGACTCTATTTGTTCATTTCTAAAGAAACATGACAATGTAGAAAAGGCTCCATTACCTTATACCTCACGTTATGGCTAACAATTGTGTCATAACCACGCAACTTACTGTTGTAGAGTAAAGGAATCACCATATGGCACAGGGTAAGCTCGCAGACATTTTGGACTTACATTAGCTGTTTAGGTTTAATTACTAATGTTAACTAGCATTTTAGTTAGAAATAATTAACCTGTGCCTATGTTATCTCCTCACATATACCTACGTTTTCCATCTCTGCAAGTTGGGATTGATTAAGATTTCTCCCTTGTCACAGGTACCAGAAGACACGTTGCTTACGTCACATCTACGTCGTCAAGCTCAGTTGGAGTCTGCGCAGTAACGCTCTGCTACCACCGGATAAGAGCTTCTAACATCCTTCTTTAGCGTTAACTGTCTATGCTAATATCCAGGGCAACTGGATCTGTAAGTCCATTTCTTTAGCTCTCTATGGGAAGGGCGTTTTGTTTGAAAATACGTCAACAAGAAGTAACGTCACCCAACATCGCTAAGAGAGCACCTTTAACCTAAAATTTAGGGAGGTCATGCAATTCAGGACATTTTTGTTTAATTTATACAATTATATTATAGGGCAACATGTATGTATTATATCGTGCAAACCCAGGAACCAACATTGTTAACGTCACTGAGGTAAGATATTGGGGAATTTACAATGTGCATAATATTAATATGCTCTAACTTTGGATGAGGCTTATGTTAACTAGCTAACTAGCTGGGAAGTGGGAACATGAGAGCAATGGTCCCAAGGAAAAGTAAGTTAGGTAAACTTTCTTTGGTTTTCGGCAAACGTGTGTGTAAAATATTACTTATAGTAGCTAAAAAGTTGGTTTCTAACTGATCGGCTCAGCATACACCTGAAACAAAAAAACTATTTATTGCAACACAATTTTGTATTTACTTTAATGTTTTTGAGTACCGTTAACTCCTTTAAGCTAATACAAATACATTCGGCTAAACAAGTTACGTTTGTTGTTTAACTTCACTTACTCATTCGCGTTTTACTTAATAAAACTCTAAAAAACATAACGAACATGAGTTGGAAAGAGTCGGATACGTAGCTAACGTTAGCTAACAGTTAACATCACCTAAAATACGACGAACAGTATGCAATGGAACTTGGACAGTTAGCTAACGTTAACGTAGAAAACGTTGACATTAATTACGTTAGTGGGCGTCTTCTTTGGCTTCGAATCGCTGTAGTCTCAATTTTAGTCATCTGGAAATCAAAAGACCAACTGCATTATTATATTAGCTAGCTAACTGTAACAGCATTCACTTTCTTACCTTGTAAAATGACTAAGACAAGCAAATAGACAAACGGCAGGCTACTTCCCATTGCGATGGCGATGCCAGGCACAGATAGTTTGGGGTCTCCCGTGGCAATTCAGCCTGCAACAGTAACAAGTGCAAGTGGGCGGTAACAAAAGTTCATGCAACCTCCCTCTATGCATCCATCACTTGGAGAAAGGAATGGAGGATCCATGCATTCCTCTTTCCTCATAAATCTGCATTGCTAATTTAATTTAATATATTTTGTTAATGTCTAGGAATCAAATCAATTGCTTGATATTAAGGATGACTTTGGTTGTTTTGAAAGGCTCTTGCCCATTGCTATTTATACTCTCAGCCTTTAACAGTAGGTGGCCATTAGGCCTTTTTGATATGAAAAAAGAAATCCTTGTGGGCCACTGTTTATGCTGTGCTTATTTGTTTACTGTTTTGCATATTCTGTACTCTGTTTTTAATATACAAAACTCATAGACACACCTTGTTTACCACTATGGCAGGCAAAAAAATGTGTTTACAACCAGTGTGCTACAACTCCATGGACTACCAATTGGATTTAAAGAACATAAATCTGTTATAAGGAGAAAACAGTGTTCCAAGCTGAATAGGATCGCCCACTCGTTACTGTGAGGAATGGGACAGCTTTTGGGGCCTGCATGGTCACATGATGTTTTTCTCTATCATGATGCACCAGAGAGTATGTGAAGGCCTTGATTAAAATAAAAAAACTTCTTTATTAACATTTATTTTTACAACAATAATATTAAACACATTACATTTAATATTTAAATTACATTGTGTCTTCCTTGGGTCAAATTTGACCCGTTATCAAAGTTTTTTACAAAAGAAATATGTATCTCTCAACTAAATTGCCTGAAAATAAGTGTTTAAATGGTTTCAAAACAGCATCCTGAATGATCTTTGACATAAACCAGTCTGTGATCCTCTCAACATCCTCTGATCTTAACTATTAGTCAAAATAATTCATAATGTCTGCTTTTTTAATTAATAAATTAGGTACAACGTCATATACATTTGGTTTATTGAACATGTACTTAAAAAAAAAGCATTTAAAACACTTACAAAAACGTTTAAAAAAGCGTCAAAAGCAATGGAAAAAAGCAGTCAACTTGAAGACAACATGAGGGTCAAACATTTCACAGCCAATTAAAAGGTAAATAAAAAACTGAAGTTTCCTTTTTTTGCCTGCAACTCATACAGTTACTTGTTCTCTATAAAACATTTGAGGAATTGTGAAACTGTGTTGAGAAAACCTACATATGTTTTGCAATGTCTCGCAACAATGCACTCGCTCAACAGCCCCGGTAACAACATAAACAACAACAGAGATTACAGCGGGCCAGACCTGGGGCCTGTTGCACAAAACCAGGATAAGGGTTTAAGCCGGGATATTCAAGTTGTGTGCAACTTGGTTGCACAAAGCAGGTTGAATTAAACCCAGCCTAGTAACCATGGAGATATATTCTTTGCTGCTAGTCTGGTCCAGAGCAGGCTAAACAGCCAGGCTAAGATTAATCCTGGAGTCTCATGTGTTAAATCAGCTGCCGCCCTGATCCAAAATAAACGTGTTTAACAGTTATTCCGTAGTCTTCTGAATGTGTTCTGCTTTATTTTTCTTAACATGCATTACTTGTAACTGATGTTGTCACTAGTTTGATTTAAACCCTACTATTGCAGTTTAGAGGGTTTGAAATGGTTGCACTGGCATCCAGATGCAGAGTGGCAATCTGTGGGCCGGTAGCGTATCGAGGCCGGGAGGGCCGCTCTGATAATAGTTATACATCGCAAGTTCTTAGCAACACCACCCGGCTGCCTGGTGCGTGGGTGCTGCCCACAGCCGCTGCTTGCTGGCAGACCGGTGCATCGCTTCAGTGTCCACTCTCTGTAAAAATAGAGATGAGCAGCACAGCGTCAGTGGTCTAAGCAGCTTCAGGTTTATAAAAGATGCGCTCCAGAGATTAAGTGGAACAATGCTGCTATATTTCCAGATGACATTAATGGCAGACTGGTCAGAGACCAATACATTAATGATTTTCTTGTTGCTCGTCCTTCTCTAATAAAGGACAGCTTGTGTTAGTCCTTAATATGTAGGCCTAATGTTTTTTTATTAGGTATTATAGCTTACTTTGGTTTAATAACCTTCTCAATTAGTCTCACATCACTAGACCAATAACGTGGCCTATATACGTATGTGGTGTAGTTTACATTCATCACACCGGGAACACCGCAATGCTTCTTAATCTTTTTATTTTGGTGCTGTCACTTGTCAGAAGAATTAAAAAAAAAACACATCAATAATACATTGTTTTACATATATGCTTAAAGTATGTATTGAAGTCACTTACTTCTTTTTCTAGTTTTTGGCCCTTTCTGATTGTTGTGTATTAATTGTAGAAAGATTTTTAGAATTAGACATGGTATCTTATAGAGATTTGTGCATGTGGTTGTAAAACATGTTCTTGCGTTGTGAATAAGGGTTTGAAATTAAGCCTAGTCCTTAGGGTACATTTCCCAAGGAACATTAATTCCCTCTGCTCACTTTTAAGGCAAAGTAGGCTAAATAATAAATTTTATTTATATATTGCTTATCAATGGTAGGCTACTCAAAGACACTTTACAATAAAACCAGCACATTTAGCACATAAAAACAAATACAGTAAAAAAAAAAAAAAAAAAAGCCGTAAACTTGCACTTATCCCAGCTATCTACACCTGGCTTGACGTAGCTTCACCTTCTCATCCTGGCTCGGCAAACATGCAACCGATTAAGCCGCAATGAGCGGATCACACTGCACTCAAACTGCACTTTTTCAGTTATTCTGGATATCTTTATTCTACTTTCGTGCAACAGGCCCGTGCCCCTCAAGTCAAGATTATCTGTGTTCTTTTTTGGGATTAACATTTTTTTATTAATTTACAAAACATAAAAAATACAAAAAACACAACTGACTGTTGATTGGAACTCCCTGCTATCCGACATAGGTTATCATGTATTCTGGTCTAAAAGTCCTGGACCTTATCACAAGTCGTTGGCCGTCCTCTGTCTTACATTTCCAACAATTTGGTATGTCTTTCAGACCAATTCTAAACAGTCTGGATGGAGATTTGTGTTCTTTTTTAAGCTCAGCTTTTGTGATCTGACCCAGTCCTACCGAGAGTGTCTTGAGAAGGGTAAAAAAGGGACATATAAGAGGGAGGATCGTCTCCTCCTAGAGGTGGAGCAGTAGGGGCTTGTTGCTGCATTAAAGATGAAGCTGCAGTTGAGAAACCAAATGGAGGGGCCTGTTGTGGCCACTGACTATCACAGCCACTTATGGTGCCACTTTGAGTGGGAACTGGTGCTGGGTACCCATAAGCACCTGAACCTGCAGGTACAGGATAAGGACCAATAGGAAAAGCAGGGGGAGGGAAGTCGCTGTAACTTGGGGCCCCGATAGCCCCAGCTGGATAGGGACCCATAGACACCGCAGGGGGAGGGAAGTCGCTGTAACTTGGGGCCCCGATAGCCCCAGCTGGATAGGGACCCATAGACACCGCAGGGGGAGGGAAGTCGCTGATACTCCGGGCAAAGCTAGAAGGAACTATGACCAGTGGAAAGACCACCTCTGGGTCAATGGCAAAGCTGATATCCAAATACACCTAAGAAACAGAAACATGTGAAGAAGTAAAATATGTCTACATCAGAGATGATTAGAATCAATTAAGTTGATCATGCTGTCAATTTTAAGTTAATACACTGTAAATGGTAATAAAGTATTTCATACTGTAATTGCATAAGCTGTTGTGCTGTTATGTTGTTGTATTAATGATTGTTGAAGTGTGTGAAGACAAGAATTGTTACAATTACTTAATCACCAATATTTGCAAATGAAAGCAATTCCTTTTTTTCTGAGTTTGTGCAACATCACTATTTTATTATGTCATACCTTGAGGTAATGGTCAACTGAGATGATTTCACAATGCTGGAGTGTGGGATTGGCATTCGCAGGAATTGTTAATTGGCAGGAGACAGATTCCTCTGAGTTTTGTGCGATAGTCTCGCCAACTATTTTGCATAGAGTTTTGGCTGTAGAATTGGTGGAGCCACTGGCGTGGTACACTGTTTTCTGCTCTAAACGGAATTTGGGCTTCACTTTTTTGGAAGAGGAGTTGCAAATCTTGGCAACAACCGATAAAGTGTCCCCTATCAAAAACAAATCAGAAGATCTTATTATATACATTTTTATAGAAAAACGTTACCAAACAAATATTATAGGGTACATTACACATACTATGTGTGTAAGCATGTAGTAAGCTGGGGTGACTTTACCTGGAGAGCAAACCTTCGTGTTGACGGTAGCAGAGATTTGGACCTGTCCTTTGGAGAAAACCCCAATTTCTTTTACCATGGAACCAGATTGGGGACACTAGAACAAAATCAGAACAAACATTTCAAATCAATACAGCAACTCACATGGCTGAAATTCAAGTTCAAAAGAAAAGTTGCTTGCTGTCAACCTTTGAATTAAGCCATCCTTGCCAGCTTCACTTCATAAAAAGGGAACTTTTTAATGTCGCAAAATGATTGGTCCATGCATATAGGTTTAAAATTGGGTTACTATATGCTCTCTCTTGACTGCAGTTTGTGTAGTTTGTGTGTATGTATGTATGTATGCACTACTGTGTTGAATTTCTTTAGGCATTTCTTTTTTTCTTTTGGCAGATTTTGTTTGTTTGTCCGAGACAAATTTCCTTCAGGACAATAAAAGTCTATTTTTGCTCTTATGAGCCACATTCAGTGTTGAAGAAACTACTTTACTTACTTCACACTGGAAGAACTACAGCAACTCGACCCATTCACTGTGTATTCAAACTGGTTTGTGGTTTGCGTGTGTTTGCTCAACATATTGCATGTGATCACATCCTAGAGACTCTCAGATTACAAAAGGTCCCGCTGCAATGCTTCTTGCGTAATACAGTAGGCTATACTGCTGTAATGTTAGCTTTTGCTCCATGTCAGTCTTCATGAAAAACTTCACATACTGTAACTCTTTATTGTTTTCTTTCCCTCAACTTTTTTTTTTACCAGTCAGAAGGTGCTGCACAAATCATAAAATATTTAAGTTCATTTGAAAAGTGGAAATATTGTATCAAATTCATAACATATATGATATTTACCATTACTTGGCCAAGGGGTAAAAAGGACTTTGAAACGAAATTGAGCTCTTTTTGTACTTGAGAACACTTCAGCCAGCCCCTGGGCACCTTGGCTTCAAGCATGTAGACAATCTTTCCATGAAACCCCTTGAAGGATGGTGGCATATTCCTGTAAACCAAAACAAATGCACATATTTGTAAAAGCAAACAATGACACCGAGTACTTGCTATGCTATAGAAATACACACGTACCCCTGTGGAATGTTAAACCTGAACTTAAAGCAGTGGACTCCTTTGGGAAGAACAGTGCCTGCAAATGGAGTGAGCTTGATTAATACTTCATGTAAAGTCCTCATAAATGACAGAGCCCCCACACCTATAGACATAAAGGCCTAAAAAATGCCCCAAAATATGATCTTTAATAATTAGCAATACGGGTAGCCTACATAGTCACACAATTTTCAAAGCTATAGGCATATAGATTATTAAGCTACGCCCATCTTATCAAACGGATGTCCATTAAAAAACAATAAACATAAAGAATATCACAAGCTGACACATTTATTTGGCCTACCTTTGGAATTTTCTGCAACTAAGTACTCTTTAAGTTTAAAGTATCTCTTGTGCGCAGTGTAAGTTGTCTGGTCGTCTCCGCTGCCTTCCGACCAGCTGACGTGCGCGTCCCCTTTGGCTTTCACCACCACACTTTTAACTTTGGTTTCTTTCGCCAAAGTAAAAGTGACTGTGCCTGTGATAGTGTCTCCTTCAGAAAAAGTCTCCTCTTCGTTGAGAGCTTCACAAGCCAGACATAAGTCCTTAATCGGAGACATTTTAGCTATATCGGCCAAACACGTTTCCCTAAAGGACACTTGGACTGTCTGGCTTGGTAACTGGGCGAGGCTTTGCCCGAAGACTGACGTCACAAAACAGATATGACAGTTTAACCATGTATAACAAGCATTGGCTGTAAAATAATTAAATTAACAGAATATGATTACAACAGACGTTTAAGCAATCCAGCCAGGTAGCATAACAACATAATGCACAACAGGCTTATCAGTTTTATAAAGTAGCCTATATAAAACGTAGCTTAAGGGATCTTATTAAGTGTATTGTGCATTGTACTAATTACAATGTGTTAAATAATTATATACGCTATTTAACTGGTACAAGTGACATTTGAAATCATTTATGAAGACAAAATACAGAAACAGGTCAACAGGATGAGATTATTTAAGCGTTGTGCTACCCTGTGGCCTAGGAATGCAAACATGCAGCATAATTAAGTAGTTATAACAAATAGTTCACACTCACAAAAAGTTTCACAGATATTTTCACTGACAGTTCTTTATTCAAATTTACAAATCAGAGAAAACACTGGCAGTTTGAGTATAACAAATCAGATTTGCAAAGTACTGTGTTATTACATAGAAGTAGTTGTCTGGTGTTACTGGTAAAAATATAAATAAATGTATAATTAGCATCTTAATTGACTTTAATTTTTTTTTAAATAGACACATGTCCATTTTCTTTTAACTAGTCTCCAAGCAAAAGAGTGAGGTAGAGAGAGCGGGTACAAACTATAACACTGAATACATAATCACTCTAGGCACTTGAATTGAACAAGGCACATGAAAGACAAATACAGAACAACACAGAAAGTACAATCATAAGAAATATAGAAAGACAAAATTCAGAATTGGAAAATTATTTAATAAATACATTAGGATAATAAGGATGCAAAAGAAAATACAATTATGTAAAGCAGTTACAAGAACAAATTTTCAGGTTTAAAACCAGATTTCTAAATTGTCCAAGAGGCACAAGTGAGTTGATTTTAAGAAAGTGCTGTAATTTGTTTCAGGAGTCAGGTGCACTAAAACTAAAAGCAGTTTTTTCAAGTTCAGACTGGTTGTGAATTTCAAGGCAGAACGATAGACTGAGTCCAGAGATTTAAGAGTTCAACATGATGCAGGTCTATAAATCACATCACCATAGTCCAAGACAGACATGAAAACGGCCTCAATACCCCTTTTCCTACAAAACATGGGCTACACCGTGTATCCTGATGATTAAGGTTTGAGTAAGATAGTTAAAGAAGATATGTTAGCAGCTAGACAAGCCAATTAGCAACCTAAACTGACCAGAACACAGCCATCCCATACAATGCAAAAGTCCTATTTTCATTTACATACTAACAGTAAATATGGCACTAGTGCCATTAATATTTCAAATTCACACTTTTAGTATAAAGTGTTAAAGACACAGTATAGGTGAATGGATTCCAAACTATCCTTAGAATTAGTATTTTACATCTTTATTCATAAACTGATTCAGTCATTAAGCAATGCATACATTCTATCATTTTGCAACAGATTTGTCAGTAGCAGAAGACGGGAAAAGGAGTGAATATGCTGGAGGGGCTTCATCCGATTGAGACAGGAAATCTGTGTTCATCATTGGTGCAGAAGGCAGCAGGGTGTATGTCAGAGCAGTTGGGGATATGTTGAAGGCTTGAGGAAGAGGGGGAGATGGGTGGCTCTCTGGGGCAGGTGGGGGTGGTTGAAATGTTGGGGCAGTAGGCGGAGGGTGAAGCACAGAAGACGATGAAGAAGAAAATGGAGATCCATACAGAGCAGCCAGCGGTGGCACTGGGTTATTGTAGCCCCCATTAATGTGTGGCGGCGGAGCAGGGTACACACCTGGTGGACCAGGATACGCCGGTGGGTTATCTGGGTGCACTGCTGGTGGTGATGAGGACCTTTGGGCTCCTGGGTAACCATAACTGCCTGAGGGTATGGATACAGGATAAGGACCCATGGACACCCCACAGGGAGGGAAGTTGCTCATACTTGGGCCTCCAATAGTCCCAGCTGGATAGGGACCCATAGACACCGCAGGCGGAGGGAAGTCGCTGATACTCGGGCCCCCAATAGCCCCAGCTGGATAGGGACCCATAGTACCACCAGGCTGAGGGCCTGGAGTTAAGTCTTGAGGAATAATGACCACTGGGAAAATGACCTCTGGATCGAAAGCAAAGCTGATGTCCAGATACGCCTGAGAAAAAAAATAGGACAGCCTATTTAGCACATTATGCTCTACTTTTAAAATAGAATAGCAAGAGAACATCTGACAGTCACAATGAATTAGGAAAACTTTTAACAGTATTCAGGGTCATCGGTTTTACAAAATCTGTTGTCTTACAAATCTGTTTTACAAAATAATGCTTGCTATGCTTTACCCCACCCACCCACCCCCACACACACACACACACACACCTTTAAATGGTATTCCACTGAGATAATATCACAATTCTGAATGGTTGGCATCAGATCACGAGGAATCTTGATTGCACATCTGACATCCCTCTGTGTTCGAGATTTAATACAGTTGTCTACCACTTTGTGGATAACGTTGCTCTCATGATTGGTACGGCCATTGGCACGGTACACCACATCCTTGATTAAACTGAATTTGGGTATCATCTCACTGGATGAGGAATTGTCGATTTTTGCAACAATCACCATTGTTTCACCTATGAGGGGAGGAAAAAAAACACAATTATTTTTTATTCATTTTAATTGATTATAATTCAAGTGCCAAATAGGACAATGCAGTGTGCTCCAGGGTGTGTATTATATGAAGGCAGTTTAATATTATGCCTGAGGCCCAATTTACTCATGTTCCATCAAAACTGCTGAATGCAGCTGCTATTAATGTTATTAGTTAATCAAGGGATTCTCCTGCAATGACATGTCAAAATGTCTGCTGTGAAAAAAAAGACTGTATTCAATTGCTTTCTTTCTGGCAAAAGTAATAAGTGATATTGCTGTTTTGCATGGCTGTGACAACCATCACTAACAAAAATGGTTTTCAGTAGATCTCCTTCTGTGACCAGTGTTTTAAGAGGAATTTTACTACCTTGGGCAAAGGCCTTCTTGTCAAGTATGACATCCATGTGTGCATGTCCTTTTGAGAAAAGCCCCATGTCTTTCTTTGTTGAACCAACTTGGCGTGACTAAAATGCAATAAATAGGGAAAACAATTACTTTTGATCCTCCATTATTGGGACAACAGAGTGCATGAGTTAAAAAGGACCAGTGTGTAGGATTTAGTGGCATTTAAAGAAGTAAAGTCTCACCCCTTCCGGGGGACCCCATGGGACCTTATTTTGTACAAAATATGAATGGTAGTATACGGTGAGAGACAAATACTTTTCTGATCCCATTTGAATTGAGCCATGGATTACACACATTTTGTGTTTCAATTTAAAAGATAACTTTGCAAGTGAAGAAGTCAGTGTTTGCCGTAGGTTTTATCATAGTACTACTTAGTTTTGTGTGAAACCGCTCAGTGAACTACATACCTTGTCTTGCACCAATAGACGTCAACTTTCTTGCTGCTTGGTTTGTTATGTTCCACAACACATTTAACGCTATCTTACCTAACGTGTTTTATCCAGCGTGTTTACCAGCCGAGAAGCAAAAGACTGAGCAAGACCTAATATTGATATGTGCGTAACATTACATCCCAGTACGAAACACACAGGCATCGTAGCTTCAGTGAGATGCCACTTATGCGACTCTGGGGCGAGTAGTGTTTCTAATCACGCATTTTCACAGTAATATACTGTACATATTTGTTCCGAAATATGATCCTGTGGTTGTCCACTGGAAGGGAAAGGACTTTGCCTCTCTATAGCAGTGAGGTTGCAGATTGCAACCAACTGATGAATACCGCTTCCCTCACCCTCCCTTTCCAAGCGGGTAGCGTATAAAATGCAAAAGGCACTCTAGAGCCAGTGTTTTTTTTGTCCGGTCTGGGTTACTGTAGAAACATGGCGTTGCAACACGGCAGGTGTCGGTTCCCAATAGATCCCACAAAAAGTCTACATACTGGTCCTTTAAGTGTTTCAGTTATAGAGCAGAGCAAGATGCTAAGGTCCCCGGGACCAGGAGTTAGTATCTGCATGACCCTTTAAATCTTTGGTCAAATTGTGTATAATATCTTTCAATATTTTACACACCATCAGAGAATGAAGGTTTGGAAAGGCCTTGGAGACAAAATGTATGTCCGTTTCTACTGTACGGTTAATCCTCCAGCTCCTGGACAACTTGGCTTCCAGCTTGTAGACAATCTTTCCATAACTCCCCTTGAAGGATGAAGGGCTGCTTCTGTAATGGAGAACCAGCAGATACATTTTATGTAGTCTCAAATGAATTAACGGCAGTAACCTGAATAGAGTTAACATCAATTAATAGCATCTGCAGGAGTAGGCTATTATGTCCTGTTTGTGAAAATCAAGTACATTGTGAAAGTGCAAACATTATGTCAACGTAGGATTGTCTGTACTTACCCTGGTGGTATGGTAAAGCTGAATTCATAGACATGGGTTCCTTGGGGAACTAAAGTTTCTAAAAGGAAAAGGGAGCTGGTGTTATTCTAGTGGTCTATTGCCATTACTAGCTAACTTTACTATAATGCGAGGGGGGGAACACATTTTATTGTATAAGTATTGCATTTAATACGTCTACTACACTGTAATACATTACAATATTGTATATTATGTTCATAACGTGAGAGCTGCAATTTAGCCACTCTGCACTGTTATGGGATACACTACACACTAAAGAGATTATTAGCTCCAAATTGACCAAATATGCCATACTTTTTACTTATGTTTTGAAAATAGGACTTTATTTTTTTATATATATATCATCGTATTGTTATGTGTATTCTAAAATCTGACTGATCGTGCCATGACCATCACTCAGAATTCAAGACTTTTTCGTCCACCAGCCATATATGGCTAGTGAATGTTGACATTTACCTGAAAAAGGGAGAACGCAATATACAAAATAAAGTAGGAGTGATCTATAGATAGCCATTGTTTTTTGGGGCTAGTAAGTGAAGCTAGCCACTAAATGGTGCTACGTTTTAACCATGCCATCGCAATATGGCAGGCCTTCACCGTGTAAGTTAGGAATACCGTTAACGTTAAGGTATGCATAACAAGAAGTGCAGCCTACCGTTAGAGTTCTCTGGGATTAAAAACTGCTTCATCTTGAAATATCGCTTGTGTGCAGAGTATGTATGGTTGCGATCGCCGACCTTTTTCGTCCAACGTACATCAGCGTCTCCTTTAGCTTTAACAAACAGGCTTTCAACTGGGGTGTCCTTTAACAAGGCCAGCGTTACTTTTCCAGTGAGAGTGTCTCCCTCTGAAAACGTCCCGTACTCATTTAACGCATCGTAAGTCATCGTTAAGCTTTGAATTGCAGGCATTGTCGTAAATGAAAAATATAGCCTAGGCTACTGGTTAAATGAATACATAAACCATATAACAACAGATCCACCGGCTCACTTCCAAACGGTGGCAGTCATAGACTGGTTGCAGCGCGTTTTCCCCTGTCGTCTGAACTACAAGACCATAGACAGAAGACCACCACCTACTTATAACCAAGGGGGTAAGCTTCTCCTCTCTAAGCGTAGAAAGCTCCTATGGCGCCATTTTGATGCTATCAAGCCATCACCCGCCGTTAGCATTCTATTGACTGCCATTCATTTTGGCGCCACTTTGACAGCGAATAACTATACATCTGAAGCATTTAAAGACTGTATTTGTTGTTGTTTATTTCTAAAGAAACACGACAATGTATAAAAGGCCCCATTACCTTGTAGCTCACGTTATGGCTCCGTAGCAGACATGTTTGTAAAAATAGGCTAACTATTGTGTCATAACTACGCGACTTACTGTCGCACAGTAGAGAAATCACCGTATAGTACAGGGTAAGCTCGCAGGCAGTTTGGACTTAAATTAGCTGTTTAGGTTTAATTACTAATGTTAACTAGCATTTTAGTTAGCAATAATTAGCCTGTGGCTATGTTATCTCCTTACATATACCTACGCTCTCCGTCTCTGCAAGATTGGAAATGATTGAGATTTCTCTTGGCACAGCTACCAGAAGGCTTACAACTTTCAGACAGTTTACCAACGTCACATCTACGTCGTCAAGCTCAGTTGGAGGCTGCGCAGTAACGCTCAGCCTTCGCTTAACCGAAACAGCTGATGTAAGTCAAAACTGTCTGCGTGCTTTTCCTGACATTATGGATTTATCGACTATGCGACGGTAAGTCAGACGCGCCCATAAGAAAGACTGCAAAGATCTCTATTGCCATCTAGTGTACAAATGAGAGACAACTCTATGCAACACATGACTATACGGTGCATAAGAAGGTATAGTGATGTGGGAAGTTCCGTAGAAAACAGCGGATGGCCAATTACTGGATAAACTTAAGGGACCATGATGAATGGTATCCTACTAAGAGGGTCTTGGAGACTAAAGCCCAAAAGAGAAGTTTGGGTGGATAGGCAAGAATATAGCAGAGCGGATAAAAGTCCAAGAAATTGAATTTTGTCCAACTCTGTTGTAGCCATAGACCGCATATGGTTGTAGCCTGTGAGGCCAGCCTGGATGCTGTATAGTGCTTGTGTGGATCTGGAGCTCCTGAATATCAAGCACAGAAATACAACAACTGACCTAGTTCAAGAATAGGATGGATCAAAGGATCCTCTAAAGGACTGCAGTGGTGATTTGGTTACCAGACTGGAGTCAGTAAGAGAACATCAGTTTATTTAAGTGCATACGCAGTTGAGTTACTTGCAGTTTTGTTAGCATTACAATGGGTGGAAGAGGTGACAGCACATAAAATACTCATCTGTAGCGACTCAGTGTCAGCACTCTCCAGTATCAAAGCAGGATCAACCAGAAATCATCACGTCTTTGTGAATGAAATAATAATAATAATAATAATAATAATTACAATAAATTAAATATTGTTCAAAGTTTGCCAATCAAGGTAAAGTGTCAAACTGTCAAAGTTGGAGGGGGAAAAGCATTGAATGGAAGGAGGTATCCAAACAGTGGCAACATTGGGATAGTGCAGAAAAAGGGAGACACCGCAATATACATAATAAAGTAGGAGGAGTGAGAAACAGTGGGGATAACCGAAAAGAGCAAGTAATTATCAGTTAATTCAGAATCGGTCACAGCAGATTGAACATTACACTTTTTATAATAGTAAAACACCCAACTGCTGTAGGTGCTGCAGTCTGTGTGAGGAAAAGGAGACAGTGGAGCATGTCCTGATTTTCATGCAGGAAAAATAAGATAGACAGTGGTGGCCTTGTGCTGCAGCCCGGACCTCTAACTTGCTATAAATATGTAATATAAAATAAAATATTGCCTCTAAATATGTATAAAAAAAGAAAAAAGAAGATGTGCTTGAAAGTTGGGTCACCATAAATGGGAGGAAACACTTTTAATGGCGTAAAATAATAGATGATGATTAATATCAGTAGGAGGCAGTAATGCAAAGTTTGGGATGCCAACTGCCATAAAATCCAGAAGAAGAAGAAGAAGAAGAAGAAGAAGAAGCAGCAGCAGCATGATGTGGAAGCTCTGGTTAGGCGTATTGCATTTATTCAGTGATTTTTGTAAAATAATGGAAAGAATGGTCACAGGCAGATTAATGTATAAATTATTAAATTATTAGGATAGATGGTTTACACCTATACAAAGTGGCTTCCGTAGAGGGAGAAGTTCCTTGGAAGCTGGGCTTTCCCTTGACGGCGATATTAAGAAAGCCATGGAAGATAAAGACTCCCTAGAAAAGTGAGTTTCTTGACCTTGAAAAGGCCTGTGACATGTTATGGAAAAAGGTGCTAGTTCTAAAGCTCTATGATGCTGGAATCAGAGGGCAGATGCTTAATTGGATACAAGATTTGTTGAAGAACAGGCTTATTCAAATCATAAACAAGGTAACTAGTTGGGGTGAAAAGAGGGGGTTTAAAATCTTCGGTATCGTACGGTAATGTTATAGGGTTACAACACCATTAAAGTTAAAAGTCATTTTCAGTATGATTGTTTTGACTATGGTTATAGTCAAATTGGCTATGAATGCATCTGCCATTTTTTTCAGACCCACATCATTACATTTTCTGCCTCTAGGGTTTATCTAGATTTCTAAGCTAGGTGGAGATGCCATTGTCAATTTGATCAGAGAAAATGTTGTTAAATGGTGGGGTTTCTAAAGAAGAGCATCCAGCAAAAGCTGTTCTGAATAATGCTTGGGAGTAGACATCAGGGAAAAGGAAGAAAGAGCAAACATCAGCAAAAAGATGCAGAAACTGGGACTAGGAGAGGCAGGTGTGGCCCTCATGTGTAGCTACTGGGCAGGTGTACCTCCATGGATGCTGCCCACCCCAGAAATTTTTTTTCTCAAAGACTTCTACTGATGTCACTAGAGCTAGTAAACTGAGCTTTTTTTCCCTGAAATCGCTGTCTAATAAATAAAATAAATGTATGTTTGCATGTACCTATTTTTATTATTTTTTTTCTATGTAATGATTCTGTTATTTCATCGCTTGTATTGCTTTGTATGTTTTTTATTTTTATCTTCATAAGTTTGTACACTTGATGTTTATGTTCTCTGTATACTGCATTTAGTCTGATTTAGTATGATAATAACAAAATAAATAAATAAATAAATAAATACTCCACTGAATTTGACAATACTTTTGAATGTTACTTGAACTGTCATATGAGAGGCAGCAATTTGCAGCAAGGCTTCTAGTCTGATCTGACAAACTGCGCTCAGATGAAAAAAACCTATAAACTGGAGGAAAATGTATCTGGAGGTGTGGTCATTGAACATAAACCACAGACTGCAGGTCTTTTAAAATAAAACCTACATAGAGTGTAATAGTTTTAAAGGCATTTCATTTGATATTTCAGTTAAATCTTTCAACCTACACCTTTAAAGCACATCGGATTGAGACTGTCATGTGCCGCCAGGGGATCGTCTTACAGTATAGTTATGTACAACACGGTGACCATGGTACCACAGTGGCTAGTCTCGCTTTGCCAGACCCTCCTCCAAATCGCGTCCACTGATATTGTACTTGTTTGTTTGGATTGTGCTCTTCTAATCAACTGGATTGGTTCTATAAAGATAGGGGGAAACACTGATGTTATTTACTTAATAACAATACAGCGAGCTCAATCAAAACTAGACCATTCCTTTTGCAAGGTGAAAGTCTCATGGTTTTCATTTTTGGAGGTTAGTAGCCTTCCCTGATTTTACTAAGAGCAAGTAAGTACAATATCAGTGGACGTTAGTCAATTGTGTCTGCAGCAAACTTTTCACAAATGATAACCTAGTCAATGAAAACACAATACAGTTAAGCTGCCTACAATTTCAGTTTACCGATGGCCGTACTAATAGAAAAACAGACTGTAGAAAATCCACCGAGCTTTGCTCATACTTGTGCTGGGTTGGATTCATTTGGTCTGTTCTTGTTCTTTACTGATTGGGTGATAACAGTACAAATGTATTGGCTTTGGAAAAGACAGGGTGGAGTCCATTAGAATTTTAACACAACGCGTTATGATACGCGTCATGATACGTGTCATGATCGATCCACGTAAAAAGCGGCGTTGAAGGATCAATCCGCGCCGTTTTTTACGCCGCAAAAACATACTACAGAGTGCATGTGTTGCTCTAAACAGGAGCTATTTTGCCTGGCATAAACTCCCACATATTGAGTTTGTTGGGGAGATGGCAGAGGACTACGGAGGTCCAAGGAGAGAGTATTTCAGGTTAATTCAAGATTTGATGCATAAAAAAGGTCATGTGAACAGTGATACTTTTTCAGATGTGCCATTATTTTTAAGACCATATATGAGATGTTTTATCTTTCTGTTACAGACTCCTCATGATTGAACTTCAGGAAAAGATGGGCATTTTCCAAGGAAGACCAGGGCGGCTCCTATTTAGCTATGACCAACGAGCGTTGGCACAACAAACATTTTACACTGCGGGAAAGCTGGTGGCCTGGTCCATAATCCACAATGGACCAGGTATCCGATGCCTAAACCCAGAGTTATTTCTGCTAATGTGTGGCCAGAAGCCTGAGATGACCTCCTTTGACCTGGATATTTTTCAGGAAGAGGAGTTGTGGATAAAGCTGGAAAATGTATGTTATAATCTTGTTTTAAAATAGTAACATATTATTTTTATCACTTGTATCACCATCTTGAAACATTGTCTAAACATTTTTTGTCCACTGTAACCTTAAGATCTATATTGACTACAAATAACTCATTTATTGGTATACTCAGGTTGTGAAATGCAGCACCAATGAGGAGCTAGAGGAGCTCAAATGCACATTGGGAGACTGGATAGCGGACTGTGGTGTGCCAAACATTTACACAGCCTCTGTGAGGGACCTGCCTACAATTCACGGGCAAATAGTTACCCATTACTTGTACCACAGGTAAATGAACAACAACAAAGGGATGGGGTTCTAAGCATACTTGTATAGCTGGATTTGGAACACAGTGCTTTGAACCATACACTTTGACGTAATCTCGTTTTCTTCGGTTGTGCAAATATTAACAATATTAGTTACTGAATATTAACCAGTAAATGTTGTAGTCATGTCTACCATTTTTGTCACACTGTTTGACACTATTTGCTACGGAATGCGTTATTGATGTGAAAATATTGATATTAATGTGTTAAGGGTGGCCAGTATGGTGCAACAGTTCATTGCTGGGATGAATTCATGTGGCCAGATGTGGGAGATGGTGGCGATGAACTGGAGAGAATTCCTCCCGCTGCTCACAAACACAACACAGAAACTCTCCAGGAATGACATCAAGAACCTCTTCACTATATCCTGGAGTCCACAGGGCAGCAACCACAGAGAACAGGAGGAGGAGACTGTCTTCCAGTGGGAGTGCTGGCTGATGTCCATTCAAGGTGTGTGATACTAGCTGTTTGTAATAAGTACAATTGAATATTTGATGCAATGACTTTATCTGCTACCATATAAAAATTATGATCTTGAATGCAGTGCCTCTCAAAAATTATATACTATATGGATCCCTCACACACACACACACACACACACACCTGGGAAACCCCTGAATACTGAATGTACATTCTCTTCAAGTTCTTGTATACAACTATAACTAGTTCTTTTAATGACCATGTGATTGTACTGTTTGTATGTGTCTCAGCAGAAGAGGAGATGGATATTTCTTTCGAGGAGTTGATGGTATTTGTCACAGGGGAAGATTCTGTCCCCCCTCTTGGGTTCCCGAAGCAATGTGAGGTTGACTTCTATAATCAGGAGGATGGGAGCTGCCGCATTCCATATTCGTCAACCTGTAGCCTTTGCCTCTTCCTCCCGAGGGGAGTTACAGAAGAAGACAACTTCAGAAGGCTTATGTTCCTTGCCCTGAAAGGGTCCCTTGGTTTTGGGAAGGTGTGAGGGACATGTAGCTGGTTTGATTTGAGTCAGAGATGATGTATCAAGTCAACTGCAGCACTTCTTGCAAATTTCCACACGCACGCACGCACACACACACACACAATTCCTGTGATTTAACTTGCAGTGCAATGTAATTTTAACATATAAATAATATTTTAGTATTTTACAAGATGGGTATTTTGTTTCTCACGGATCCCTCAGGATCACACGGATTATCGGATCACTCAGATCTCTGTTACTACAGAATTCTTTTACTAGAACCACCACAAATTGCAGGAAAAAAGTGTGTTTGGCTGTTTAAAACAAATGTTTTACAGGTTGCCCCCCTTTGCACTTGATGGGGAAGATGTACCCCCACTTCAAATGATTGACTAGCGCCTCCCTCATCAAACCAAGTCCCCACCCCCTCAACCTGCAAAGCTACTCTATCTATGTACTTGACAAAAGTACCTAAAATGAGACAGAGGTAAAAAGTTGACAATATTTTTTATACTACTAGAGACCCTGGCCAGAATATTTCACCTGAATTGATGATTAAAAAAATGACTAAATTTCAATTCCATGCAGTCATTTTTGATAATATAAAAATTATATATTCTCTCCAGATTTGAACAGTACGGCTCCCTTACTTTGGAGTACTTCTTGAAAAGTGTTTGTCCAAAGGTTTCTAGGCTCCACAAATAATTTTTTTTTTTTTAATTTAAGAAAATTGTGGTCATGGCTTTAGTGTACTTTATCTTTGAAAATGTTATTCCACTGGTGGGCACTGCACTGTGGAATTTTGTTCACATTCAAAAAAACTAAACTGTTGCGTAATGTATTTTAGACCAACACTAATGTTCATATTTGTTTGTAAAGCTGCTGCAGCTATCAAGTCAGCTGGGCCTTTGTACCTAGCTGTCTATCAAGAACAGACATGTCTTGACTAAATGGATGAGCTTTTCGGGGCATCGTGACATTTCAATAATAAAAGTGAGGCAAAATGCTGTGTTATTTGTTACTTAACTGATTGTTACCTGGCCGCTCACAATCAACACAACACACAACCCAGGTTTAGCTGTAGTTTGAGGGCCTTTGCTGCATTCATTTAACTGAAACTGTCATTAGTAACAGTAACCTCAACATGTGTCTGTAGAATGCAAAAGTAAACGTAAATTGGCTTAAGTCATTCATTTAACTGAAAATGTCATTTGTACTGTGCTTAAAATGATGAAAGTGGATGTAAACCCAGCTTTCATGAGGCCAGGAAGTCCATCCACAATGTCACGAAGATGGCTGAAATGATCATCAGATATGCTCTTTGTGGAGAAGTTCTACCAGACCAGTTTCAAGGTGCATCATGTAGGAAAACTTGCTGTTCTGCCTCCAGCGGTCTGATCGTCTGTGCTGCTGCTTTCAGACCAAAACCTGCACAATCAAAGCTTCTACGCACAAGCTATGCATTTGGTGAACAGTCAGTTGCACACATCAATATAGGCTACTCCCAGTTGACAGCCTTGAATTTCACAATTTACTTTATCATCATTAGGCCACTTGTACTCTTAACTACATCTCCTTTCACCAACTAATGTAGGTACATAAGTATGGGCCTAAGCATGTTGGTGGACTTGTTCCATAAATACATTGTTGGTACGGATGTATACACTTGTATACACAAGTCTTTGAAAAACGAATTTCTCTAGAAATTAAAATATACAAAGAATGCATGTGTACTGTGGTCAAGTCCTTAAAACGTCTAATGTATTTGTAGTGTGTGAGTGCCCCCTAGTGGAGTTATTGCATTGTGTTTGGATTGTGCTCTTCTAATCAACTGGATTGGTTCTATAAAGATAGGGGGAAACACTGATGTTATTTACTTAATAACAGTACAGCGAGCTCAATCAAAACTAGACCATTCATTTTGCAAGGTGAAAGTCTCATGGTTTTCATTTTTGGAGGTTAGTAGCCTTCCCTGATTTTACTAAGAGCAAGTAAGTACAATATCAGTGGACGTTAGTCAACTGTGTCTGCAGCAAACCTTTCACAAATGATAACCTATTCAATGAAAACATAATACAGTTAAGCTGCCTACAATTTCAGTTCACTGATGGCCGTAGGCTACTAATAGAAAAACAGACTGTAGAAAAAGAGACAATCCTCTCCCAAATCCACCGAGTTTTGCTCATACTTGTGCTGGGTTGGATTCATTTGGTCTGTTCTTGTTCTTTACTGATTGGGTGATAACAGTACAAATGTATTGGCTTTGGAAAAGACAGGGTGGAGTCCAATAGATTTTTAACACAACGCGTCATGATACGCGTCCCGATCCACGTAAAAAGCGGCGTTGAAGGATCAATTTTTTTTTTTTTTTTTTTCTTTTATTTATAAACCAGAACATTAATGACATATAAAAGTATAAAATACAGACATAATAAACAAAACAATACAATTCAATTTGCCAGGGGAAGCTTAAAGGTCATTAGAAAGAGAAGGAGGACCAAATGCTGACAGTTTTAACTGCCTTCTTGTTAAGAGAGCCCCGAAATCAGATTTATATAAAGTACAACTTCATGGAAAAAAAGAATAAAATTAGGTTTTTTTGAACTGAATTTACATTTGTGAATATGAAATTTTGCCAAAAGAATTAATAAATTTATAATAAAAATCTTTTCTTTACCTTGAGTTTTATAAAAACAAAATACCACATTCTCCCACAATAATGCAAAGTCTTTATAGATATGGTCAATGATGAATCTGCTGAAGTTTCGCCAAAATCTTCTGGTGTGTGAACAATACCAAAAAAGGTGTAAAACGGTTTCTGGGTGATCTTCACAGAAAGAACAGTTTGTATTGATGTCTCTTTTAAATTTTAGCATGTAATGACTTGCAGGGTAATATCTGTGAATTATTTTAAATGATACTTCTTTCACCTTGTTCACTATCAGGTATTTGTGAGGAATCATCCAAACCTTTTTCCAGTCAATGTCATTAACAAATCGGTTCCAATAAAATGTAACATTTGGAGTGGAAACAATTTCTTTCTGAAATAAAGCACGGACGTTCTTATTGTTTCGAGGAAGTTGGGAAAAACAGATTTTTCCAACTGGTGATTCAGCCACATCGGAGGGAGACAGCAGTATGAGGAAGTCTAACAGCACATCTGAAAAGCATTATTGTACCTGAAGGAATGGCGTCAAACACAATAGCGAATTCTCTTGGCGTAACAGGAATGTTATATGTTGATAGAAACTCACTGTAAGTGAAAAGTTGCCCCTCTCCATTAAACAGCTGATCCACCAGCAGAATCTGATTAAGTACCCAATTTTCAAAGAAAAGTGATTTGTTTTTATATAATATATCTCTGTTATTCCAGATTAGGTATCTGTGAGGTGAGAAGTTATGCTTATAAATTAGACACCATGCTAAAAGGACCTGTTTGTGGAAGGTGGATAGTTTTACAGGGAGTTTGTCTACATTATAGTTACAGTTCAAAATAAAACTCAGACCACCGAAGCGAGAGAATATATAGTGGGGGATAAAATTCCAAATCGAGACAGGGTTTTTAAGAAAGTGTTTAGCCCAGTTAATCTTAAAAGTATTATTTAGAGTATTGAAGTCCAAAAAGTTGAGCCCACCAGATTCATAATTATTCATGACAACACTTTTTTTTTTTGATATAGTGGGTACGATTTTTCCAGATGAAGTTAAAAAGCATTCTATCAATATCTTTACAAATGTCATTGTCCAGGTGTAAGGAGAGAGCTGCATATGTAAGCCGGGATATCCCTTCAGCCTTGGTAAGTAACACTCTGCCTTTTAGAGATAAGTCCCTTTGCAACCACAGGTTCAATTTGTTCCGAGTTTTTTTAATGATTGGTGAGAAATTTACTGAACATCTCATTTTCTGATCTTTAGAGATAATAATGCCTAAGTACGTAACTTCTTCCTTGATTGGAATGTTGCAAATAGTTTGTATATTACAATCTCTCAAAGGTAGCAGTTCACATTTATTAATATTTAGGCATAGACCAGAGGCCTCTGAGAACTGGTTAATTACCTGAATGGCAACAGGTATCTGGCTTGCATTTTTCAAGAAGAGAGTGGTATCGTCAGCAAGCTGACTGATGATGATATCCCTACCCGCGACAGACATTCCTCGTATAACGCTGTTACCGACATGAGTTGAGAGAATTTGTGTACAAAGTAAGAACAGATAAGGGGAAATCGGGCATCCCTGACGAATGCCCCGTGTCAGATTAAATCTAGGGGAAGTTCCATTTTTCAGTTTAATAGAGCTGTTACCGTTAATGTATAAAGTTTTAATTGCTTTGCAGAAAAAATTCCCAAAACCAAATTTTTCTAAAGAAAGAAAAATAAATTGGTGTTCTACTGTATCAAAGGCCTTATAGAAATCTAAGAAGAGGATGAAGCCATCTTCCGATATCAAGTCAGAGTAGTCAAGAATATCTAAAACTAATCTAATATTGTTAGAGATGTGCCTATTCCTCATGAAGCCGATTGTGTCTCATCTATAATTGAGTCAAGAGTTTCTTTAATTCTCCTGGCAAACATCGATGCCATAATTTTGTAATCATTGTTTAGCAGACAGATGGGTCTCCAGCTATCAATAAAAAGCACGTCTTTCCTAGGTTTGGGAAGCAATGTGATCAGCCCTTGAGTGAGGCTAGGAGGAAGGGCATTATTCTCTATACTCTCCATAAAAACCTGGAGTAAAAAAGGGGCTAACTGATCTGAGAACGCTTTGTAAAACTCTGCAGTTAAACCGTCAGTGCCGGGGGATTTATTGTTTTTGAGTAAAGTAATAGAATCAGTGACCTCAGTCATCGTAAGAGGGGTGTCACAATAATCTCTGTCTGCCACATTAATCTTTCTTACGTTATTTACAGAGTTAAGAAACTGAGACGTAGCTTCTTCATTATATTTTGAGCTGTAAAGATTGCCATAAAATTTTGAACAAAAGTCTGAAATTAATTTAGCGTCATCAGTAATCATTCCATTAATATTTAAATTATGGATAGAATTGATTTTGGCACGGTATCTTTCAAGGCGGAAAAAATATGCAGAATGTTGCTCCCCCTCCTCCAGCCATCTCTTCCTAGACCTTACAAAAGCTCCCTCTGCTTTTTGTCGATATAAGTCATCTAATTTGTTTTGGAGTTGCAAAAGAAGTAATTTATCCTCCTCTGAAACTTCGCCAGGGGGTCTTTGAAAAAAAGAGGAAATTTTACTTATGACTCCCTCTTCTTCTGCTCTTTTAGCTTTGGCAACAGAGGTTCCATAATGTCTTAAGAATTTTCCCGACTCAAACTTAAACAGTTCCCAGTTAGCATTGTAGGAATTCTCTTTTCTAGCCTTATTGGAAAAAAGAGTAATTAACTTAATAATTTCAGTCCTAACCTTTTCATGCTGTAACAGGGAATTGTTTAACTTCCAGTAGCAGGGTTTATGGATTGTATTAGATGCACTAAATTGGATGCTTATATGAATTGCTCTATGGTCAGTGAGGGGTGTAGCAAGGATATTTACTGTAACTTTCTCCTTATCAATGTTATTGGATAACAGCCAAAAATCTATGCGAGACTGGCTGGATCCGGAACTATTACTCCAAGTGAACGAACTGTCATCAGGAAATTTCTCTCTCCATACATCTACAATGTTAAATCGACCCATAAGTGTTTTAAGGTTCGTGCTGAGAGGAGGGGGCCGCCTAGGGGGCCACCTGTCAACAGCATTATCCAAAGCAATATTAAAGTCTCCACCAATTAAAAGAAGAGAGTTTGGGTATTTGGTGAGCCAAAACGTAATTCTTTCCTCTATCGAATCAAGTAACTTAACATTCTCAAGCTTGTTATTGTAACCGTAAAGGTTAATAACTATGATAAAAATGTTGTCAACTCTAATTATAATACATAAGTAGTGTCCTAGGGAGTCACAGTCTGAGTGTAAGACATCACCAGTGAAAGTATTTTTTTTAAGCGTGGTTACTCCAGCAGATCTCTCTGAGCCATGAGAGAACCAAATATCGTTACCCCATTGAGATTTCCAGAAATTAATATCAGCAGATGTGGAATGACTCTCTTGAAAAAAACAAAAATCCGTACGAAGTTGTTTGGCAAATAAAAATAAGGCTTTCCTTTTACAAATCTGTTTTAGACCCCTGGCATTTAAAGAAACAATAGATAAAGACAAAGTTATTAACAAACGTGAACAAAGAATAAACTAGAAGGTGATTAATAACAATTAAGTGTGTATGACTGGATAAGGGGACCGAGTGCTGCTTCTATAAGACAAAAAAAAAAAAAAAAAACGGTAAAGGGGAAAGAACAATCCCGGCCAGCTCCTAGACATAGCACTCCTAGATAGCTGCCTTGGGTATTAAACGGCCTTAAAAGGTAGAACATATAACAGAAATGGCAGCAAATTTGTAAATTAAAAGTGTCTTTGCAAAGTCTTAGTTACAGCACAACAAGAACTATAACATCATAATATCAACTCTGAATGTAGTGCAAATCAAACCAGTAGGTGACCTAGTGATATCAACCAGCAGGCGAGTCTGTTTCTTAGGGGGGCAGGGGGACTTCTGACCCGTTGATAAATCCGCGACCTCCAATGAAGAAGGCTGGTTTGCCCTCCTCTCGAGCTTTTTTTATCACTGGCCACAGTTTGCTCCTTCGGTCTCGGTCTTCCTGAGAAAGATCCTCTGCAAATCTTAACCCGTTGTCACGCAGGTGTGGTGACGTCTTGGCAGCTTTCCATACGGCGTCTCTGCAGAAACGAGCGATGAACTGGATGATGATGCCTCTGGGTTTGTTGTCATGTTGCCGCTTGGCGCCGAGCCGATGTACGGTGTCGATAGTTTCAGCCAGCCTGTTTTTCTCCTCCGGTAGAACAGCTTGACAGACCTCAATGGCCTTCTTTCGTATGTTTTCTTTTTCTGATTCTTCAACTCCGTAAAGTCTCAGGTTCCATCTCCTGGAGTATCTTTCTAACTCCGAGACCCTTTGCTGACATGTGTCCACTCGTTTTTCTTCTTTAGTCATTTTTCCCTCAAGTGTACACACTTTGCTCTTTACCTCCTTAATCTCTGCGCACACAAAGTCAATAGTCTTTTTAAGTCCTTCAATTTTAAGTGCATTGGCACTGACCATGCTTTCAATGTTATCTGACCGCGTGTTTATCAGAGTTGAGAGGCTAGCAATGATGTCGTTGGCGTCGGTTTGCTCAGACCCAGCTGTATACATCATTTTCTTCGGTGCTGGCGACTTACTGGGAGTGACAGGTAGCGGTGGAAATTCACCCATGAAGTCTTCAACAGAGGTGAGAGACAGAGTGGAGGTATAGTCGTGACAATTGTCAATTAGAGCGTTGCTAGCCTTAAGAGTAGCATTGCTAACGTCTGGAATTAGCTTCCGTCCGGCGCTCTCTTGACCTCTTTTTCTTTCGCGTTGGTTCGACATTGCTCAGTAGTTCGTCTTATAAGTGCTGTTGTATATATCAAAGCATGGTTTGGTGCTTGGCGAGAAAATAAATTAAATTTTACCGTTTCCAAAACCTTCGTTTGCAGAGCTCGGTAGAAAGCGTCTACTCACTCGGCCATCTTGGCACACCCCCCTTGAAGGATCAATCCGCGGCGCTTTTTACGGCGCTGACGTAACGCGTCATGTGACGCGTTATGACGCGCGACCCGATCCACGTAAAAGGCGGCGTTAAAGGAGCATGTCGGTACACGATCCGTCCCATAGACATAATAAAGAGTAGACGCCGCATTAGCTGCTGAGCGCGAGAAATCCAGCCGCCATCTTGGACCGGTCATACTCGTTATTTGGCAGCAGAAGATACAAGATGCCAGAGCACTGTGCAGCATATTCCTGCTCAGATCGGCGGATTTTTTTTATCTTATCTCTTTCACTCTGGGTTCTGTGAAGCATTTTGTAGGCCTATCTGTGTTTTGAAAATTGCTACATAAGTTAAGTTCCAAAAGCAGCACTAATGTATGCTTGTGTGGTTATTACATTGGGATTGTCTCTGGTTTAGTTGGGATTTGTTTGATAAGACTTGCACGTTACTCTTATAAGATAGATAGATAGAGATATATATAATTATATAGCCTTTTCAATAGCAATGTGCTTGAGTGCAGAGACAACACAACATAAAAGAGGTGTATCTGTCCAAATACTTATGTAATAAGAGCTGAGACAGCTGGTCATTTATCAAATATATCAAAAGTTGCAATATTTAGTTTATTTTGTGGAGCTGTCCTGTTAACTTTATTTATGTAATTTATACTGTCCAACCAGTAGAACCCGTCCTGTTCTGTAGACATGGTCCTTAGTTATTTATATTATAACTTTATTTATATATTTTATACTGTCCAACCAGTAGAACCCGTCCTGTTCTGTAGACATGGTCCTTAGTTATTTATATTATAACTTTATTTATATATTTTATACTGTCCAACCAGTAGAACCCGTCCTGTTCTGTAGACATGGTCCTTAGTTATTTATTCATGTTGGACCAGTCCAATATAACTTTCAGTTAAAATAAACCTTGTGTTGTAAGAAAACTTGTTTAATTTGTTATGAATCTATTTTGTAATTTTATATATGTTTAAAAATATCGGAATTCATATCGATGTTGCAATATCACATTTTGTCAATGTTGTGCAACCCTAGTGTGTGTGTGTTGGGAGTGGGGCTGCTAAATGTCAAGGTCTGGGAGGCAATTGATGCAGAACAACGTGGTAGTACTGTGCGTGTTTGTGTGTGAGCTTGCGTGTGTGTGCGTGTGTGACAGAGAGAGAGACAAATATAAAAAGCTTCAAGTAGACTCTAATAATATAATCATATTGTTTCTTGTACTTAAATATCTGACTTTACGGTCACTATCTGTTTCTTCTTCCCTATCATATTTATAATGTGTGTGCAAATTATTTTTCTATAATAGGTATTTATACCTATTATAGCCTACATCATATATGTGATGTAGGGGTATTTATACCTATTATAGCCTACATCATATATGTGATGTAGGGGTATTTATACCTATTATAGCCTACATCATGTGATGGAGGGGTATTTATATCTATTATAGCCTACATCATATATGTGATGTAGGGGTATTTAGCAAATACCTATCATTTACAAATGATAGATACACCGAGGATGTCTGGTCTAGGGTCTAGGGTGACCAGACGTCCTCGGATTTAGGGGACAGTCCCCCGTTTTTGTCCCCTGACTAAATACAGAAGAAAAACTACCTCTGTCCTTGTTCTTTTTTTTTAAAGACACAACATTAGGTTTTTCAATCAGATTTATAGTCAAACTGGAAATATCCCCGTTGCTCTCCCTTTTCGGGGATTATGTTTCCAGTTATGACCTCGGACGTCTGGTGAATTTATATCATATCAGAATATTCTATTACTGTTAAGCACACTATGAATATTAAAATACGCCTAATCATGTGTCCTGTATCATAGCTACATGTATGACCTTTGTAGCAAAAAAAAACATGAAAACCAGTTGGGTATTCAGTGAGTGTGATTAATTAAACGCTCTGACAGCTCATTGCACCTGCCAAACACATTACACTGAGTGGAGCGGGTGACCGGTCCAAGATGGCGGCCCCAAACCAAAAAAGTAGCGGTCGATGCGGCGTCTACTTTTTATTATGTCTATGATCCGTCCTGCCTGCACGATCCGCATGTTTAAAATGTAAGCGCACGCGCAGATGATAGTCATGTTTTACCAGGGATTTACAGCACTGCACGATCCGTTCCACAGTAGCGGTCTGCTGTTAGCCTCCACCGGAAAGCTAAAGACGTTAGTTTAGCTAACAGCTAATTCGGCTAACTGCTAGCTGACAGCTTGATTCCGCCTAAAATATCGTTACTCAAACTTAACAGTGGGGAAAGCAGCTACAGCTAAATTAAGACTTTACAGTAATAATAAAGACAAGTCTTGAGTGATTGTATTTTAAATGAGCACAAGTAAAGTAGAACTGACGTAACAGCTGTTACATATTTAAACGGTTAACTTCATTCATTCATTCATTTTCCATGCTGTCTCTGCCATAGACATATATATGCCTATGGTCTCAGCTAGCAGTTAGCCAAATTAGCTGTTAGCTAAACTAACGTTAGCTTTCCGGCGAACAGACTTTCTTTAACTGTCTATGTGTGAACAGATCGTGCAGTGTCGTAAATACGCGTTCATCATGATATGATATACGCATGCGCGAACATCTTGCGCATGCGCAGAACGGATTGCTGGCAGGACGGATCGTGTACCGACAGACCATTCCCCGGCGCTTTTAACGGCGCTTTGACATTGAACGACGTAAAAAACGGGGTTCTGACCATTCAAAACGCGAAGCGGAGGTGACGTTTTGTGATACTTTTGGCTCCCGGAGACCGTCTCTGAGGCAAAGTTGATCAAACTCGGAGCGTGTAGATACAGCTTTAGTTGAGAAAGGAGTTAAAAACAAATAGCGCTGGGCATGAATAACAGGGCAAGAGGAAAACGGTGGAGACGGGAAGCCGTTGGGCGTGTAGCACTTGGTGCCTCAAATTGGTGGGAGAAAGATACTCACTATACAATGTTGGAATTTAAAATTGCAGCGGTAAGGAAGTGCCTGCTAGCTAGCTTCGGTCCGTGCACTCAGTCATACGAGTTGGTTACCTGCAGCGACCATGGCAGCAACGGCTTCCGCTGCGACTCCACTGTCCGATGTGTGCACGTTGCACGTTAGTAACGGAACGATGGCCACTGTGTAAAAGCTATCTGCATCCCAAACTGCTTTGACATCGCTGTCTCTTTGGAAATAGCATGGCCGTTATTTAAACATAACGACCTTGTCCCAGAGTTTACACTAGCTATATGAAAATGCAAAGTTTTTAATAAATGTACATGAAGCAAATAATGTCAACATGGACAAAATCGCTTTTTGATGATAACCTAGCCAGAGTAACCCCCCTTCCCTCCAAATAATAAGTTTCAAGCTCAGGATTTTCTTTCACTTTAAGTCCTGGAACTCTTCATCACTTACAAGCACATTGGAAAGTAAATAGGCAGACAACCATTATAGGAGTCCACAAGCTCACTCTTCTGTTCACTGTGTGTGAGTATAGTTTTAAGTGCAGTTTAGTAATACTGACATTACCATTATAATGTTGTGTGTTTGTATGTGTGTTAGTGCCTTTCTTAAATACCTCTTTCAAAGTTTGCCCCAATTTAGATTATAATCAACTTCTGTGGGCTGGCAACAGAAGTTGCTATGGAGACAGTTACCCGGCCAATGTGGTGAGTGCAAAGAGGGGAGGTTGGGCGGAAATGAAGTCAGGGCCACAAGACAACCAAATGCAAACAATGTTGAAAACAAATGGACCAACAACAGAAGTTATAAACGGAGAAAGGGAAGCATGATATAAGAAGACAGACAAATGAAAAGTTTTAGTCCTACCATCGGCACAGGTTAGTTCCTGGTAGCAAGTGTGTTTCTTCCTTTTTTTTCTCTTTGATGTTATGTACAGTATGTTTGGCATTCAAAACTCGTCTTCACAATAAGCATTTAGGCTTTTATTTTATGGTGCTATATTTGTAATTGTGGAGAGTAAGATTTGAACTCCTCAGTGGAGAGACAGATATAATTTTTTACCAGAAATTATGTTATGGTGCTAAAAATATGGGAAGGTATTGTAAAGGATTGTAAATGCGTTCCTACTGTGAATTTGTTTTTGTTTTTTTAAGTACAACTTGAGACAGAACGCCAAGTCTAAGAGTGCTCTTTGTCAGTTGAATATTTCTTAGATGTTTTTTTTCCGGAATAATGGTGAAGCCTGATTGAAGGGACATTTTATGTCTTCAACTCCAGCAATTCTTTTCTGAATACATTTAAAATACCCATACTAAGAATGAGGCCTGTAAAAGTGAAAACAGTCAGAAGACAAACTGTAACAAATTGCTGTAGTTTTACAGTAAAATTGTAGTTACTTTTTATTCTGACATTTTACAAAGTAAATGCTGCGTTCTGTTATTTATCCGAGTCGGAGTTCCAACTAGAAAGTCAGATGTTGCCTAACAACACGCCCCCTTTCCTCGGATTTCCGAGCTTGGACAACCCTTGTGGACACCGAGCAAGAATTCCGATATCCGAGGTCTGAGTTGGATTGTTGAGGATAATAAAATGCAGAACTAGCTGTAAATTGCAATGCATTGTGGGTTTAAAATAATTACAGTAGCTGACAGCATTTTTCCACGGTAATTAAAAAAAAAGTTGCATTCTGACTGTAAATCATGCATATACAGTTCAATACTGTTAATACTGCATTGCACAAGGCGGTTTGAAAGAAGAGCATCTGACTAAGAAGAGGAGCAACCGTCGCAGCGCTCTACTTTCTATAATGTAAGTTGAATCTAAATCCATATGTGTCGAATTTGGTGGGGATGGTGGGTAAGCATACCTATTAGATTTCGTCATCAGTCAATTTGTACCTACAACATTTTTTGAAAACCTCAAGCTCAATTTAGTTAAAAAACAAAAACAAAGTTCATAACACATAATTCTTGAGCCAACAAATTCACAGAAATGTCTATCCCACAGGCAGGCAGGGATAAATAAGTGATAACGACTATTGGTTACATCATAGCCTATTAGTGTTGGTAATGTTACCCACCGTTGCACGTTGTGGACAATATGCTGACAGTAGATTCTCCTCCTGCAAGCAGACTGACGATGATTCACATTCTCCATCTCAAAAAAAATTAACAGCACAGTTCACAGTTCCACAACCATTTCATCCAGTGTTTTGAAATGCAGCATGCACAAATGACGTGCACTTGCTAGCCTGTTCCATTTACGTGTTCTCCAAGTGTAACAGAGGAGCCTGCCTAGCCTGACCTGGAAGGACCATGGGGGTTAGCCTCACCTCTCTAAGTGTAGCTTCTATAGCGGCATTTTAATTCTACGAAGCCATCACCCGCCGTTAGCATCCCATTGACTGCTATTCATTTTGACGTCACTTTGACACTGAATAACTTTACATCTTACATTTAAAGACTCCATTTGTCCATTGTTTATTTCTAAACAAACACAACAGTATTAAAAAGCTCCATTACCTTGTACCTCATGTTATGGCTCCGTAGCAGATGTTTTTGTAAAAATAGGCTAACGATTGTGTCATAACCAAGCGACTTGCTATCAAATTGTTGACAAATCACCGTATTGTCAGGAGAAGCTGGCAGACTGTTTCGACTTACATTAGCTGTTTAGGTTTAAATACTAATGTTAATTAGCATTTTAGTAAGCAATAATTAGCCTGTGCCTATGTTATCTCCTAACATATACCTACGTTCTCCATCTCTGCAAGATTGGGAATGATTGAGATTTCTCTTGGCACAGCTACCAGAAGACTTACAACTTTCAGACATGTTGCCCACGTCCCATCTACGTCGTCAACCTCAGTTGGAGGCTACGCAGTAACGCTCAGCACTCACCGGAAAAGTGCTTCTAATTTCCTTCGCTGGTTTCCGTCCAGAACAACTGGATCTGTTGGTTCATTTCTTTAACTGTCTATGGGAAGGACCAGTCCTACCAAAGAAGGATCATAATTAAAGAAGTGGACCAACAGATCCCATTTTGCTGGATAGAGACCAGTAAAGTGTCTGCGAGCTTCTCCTGGCAATACGTTGATTTGTCGACTACACAACAGCAAGTCGTGTGGTTATGACACAATTGTTAGCCTATTTTTACAAAAACGTCTGATACGTAGCCATAACGTGAGGTACAAGGGAAGGAAGCTTTTTATACATTGTCGTGTTTCTTTAGAAATAAAAAACGGACAAACAGAGTCTTGAAACGCTTCAGATGTAAAGTTATTCATTCTCAAAATTGCGCCAAAACAAATAGCAGTCAATGGAATGCTAATGGCGGGTTCATAGCATTAAAATGGTGCCATGGGAGCTACGCTTAGAGAGGAGAGACTTACCCCTTTGAGAAGGATCCTTGACTTTGAGAAACGTCTATCTATTGAACTGCGCTCAATTGCTCTTCCTTCATCCTTCAAGTACCTGGATGTCTGTCACAGTAACTTGAAATTGAATTTTGTGAACTGAATTTTAATTGTGAGAACTGAATGTGAAGATATATAGAAAGTTGAATTTTCATTGATGATCATATTTTATTGGATTTCAGTTCCAAACGAATAAATTCAATTAAAAACTATACTATTCAGATTCAGTTTTTCAATGCAATGATTCAAATTAAATAATACAATGTCAAATTATGTGACGGAGACAGATGGATGGGGGCACCGTAAAAGGAAGACCGAGAGGAGAAGCCAGCTGGTTCTTCCAATGGAAAGGCTTAGCGCAGGCGCACACCTCACAAGCTGCCACAAAGTCCCGGCAGTCCTTCTCAGCGGTGGCCCACCAGAATCATGAGGCGGAGTAGGAACAGGGTTCTGGATGCACCTGGGTGACAGCTGAACTTCGAGGCGTGCGCCCACTGGAGGACCTGGGAGAGGGCACACAAAGGGACGTAGAGGCGATTAGCGGGACTGGTACCAGGGTCGGGATCCGTAGATTGGACACGGCGGACGGCAGACTCCACTTCACAGACCAGGGAGGCAATAAGGCAGGAACGGGAATGAAGACGGGACAGGGCGTTTGGCTTGGTATTGCGATATGACAGGGTGAAATTGAACTGGTTGATGAACAGGGCCCACCTAGCCTGGCAGGAGTTGAGTCTTTGAGCGGTGTGGATGTAGGAGAGGTTCTTGTGGTCGATCCAGACTAAGAAGGACTGTTAGGAGCCCTCCAACCAATGCCTCCACTCTTCCAAGGTTAACTTCATGGCAAGCAGATCCCGGTCCCCCATGCTGTAATTCCGTTCAGTGGGGGTAAGACGTCGGGAGAAGAGGGGGGAGTTTCTGGTCAAAGGAGGAACGTTGAGACAGGGTGGCCCCAACGCCCTGATCTGAGGCGTCCACCACCACCACAAACTGAAGGGATGGGTCAGGTTTGGTAAGAATGGGGGCAGAGGTAAACCGGGACTTGAGGAGGTAGAAGGTTGCAGCAGCTTCCGAAGACCAGACGAAGAGAACAAACGGGTAGGTGAGACGGGTGAGAATGGCGGCCACCAAGCTGTAATTGCGGATGAACCGAGAAATTCCAAGGACTTACCGGGGGCTCGAGCAGACAACAAACAGGAGGATGGCAGGCTGTACTCCAATTTCTACTCTTTCCCCACGCCCAGTCCACATTAGGGTTATGGATGATGAGCAGGGGGAGACAAAGAACGACGAGTGAGACCGAGGAGGAGATGAGGTGGAAGGATAATGATTTGTGGTGGTTACCGGATGTTAGGAGCTGGAGCGGGGGAGTGCGGTGAGTGACTATGGTGAGAGACCGACAATAAAGACCAGTGGCGTGAAGAGGAGTGTCGAGGGGAATTTGAGGGATGAAGAACCCGCGGGCGACATCGTCCAAAAATTCTCATCAGAGTGCCAGACTGTTTCAACCCGACCTGGTGGCCAGAATGCGGAAATTGACGGAATACTCCAGGACACTGCAATCCCTCTGCCGGAGAGACATGAGACGAGAATCTTTCTCAGCCCCCTGGACAGGGCGATCAAACACCCTCCTCATCTCCTCCACGAAGGAGGAGTATGAGGATAGGGGAGGAGATTGGGCCTCCCCTCACTCCAGGTGAACCAGGAGAGGGCCCGGTCATGGAGCAGACCGGTGACAAAACACACCCTGGCCTCATCCGAGCGGAAGGTTACTTGTTGCCTGCTAAACACCAGGGCACACTGCACAAGGAAGCCCTCGCATGTTCCCAGCACACAATTTGTCAGGTGGAGACACAGGTGATTCAATGGAAATAGATGGAGCCAAATTAGCCGAGGAGGGGTGAATAGCAGAAGCGGTCGGAGGGGAATTACAAGGGGGTTCAGAAATGCCGGGGGAGTGTACGGATGGCCCAGCTGCCGGACCTCCTCGGACAGGGAGCAAAGCGCCTCGGCCATGGCAGTAATAGCCGAAGCATGTTGGCCGAGCGACGCTCCCTGGGAGGCAATGGCGAAAGCTAAGTCCGGATGTGCGGGGGCGGGCGTGAGCCAGTTGAGCCCGTGGTGGCTTGATCGTTCTGTTATGCGGAGAACAGAAGGAGCCAAATGACTCACGACTTACAAAACAAAAGGGATTCATTAAAATAAGGAAAGGGGAAGTGGGGATGCAGACGTCAAGGACCGAGACGCTGTGAACGGGAATCTGGGCACATCTCAGGGAACTTGGATGCTCGGGGCAGCTGGGAGCCGAGGAGGAGACATGGGAACTGGAAGCGGGGACGGAGACAGATGTAAGCGGGGCGCCGTGGGAGGAGGACTGAGAGGAGAAGCCAGCTGACCGGAGGCAGAGACAGGAGTGGAGGTGACACTGCGGAGGGAGGAAACAAAAGGAGGAATACATGAAAAAAAGACAGGAAAAGACAAAATGCTCAAGGAGGCTTGCTTAGCAAAGTTCACCAGTGTGAATGTAGCAACGATCAAGCAAAGAGTGGATGGAGGGCGGAGGTAGATATACTGTTGTTGATTTGGAGGTGGCAGGTAGGTGTGAGCGGTGGTAGCAGGTTATTACTAATGGAACTCAGGTGTGCATTGTCAGCTGGCTTCAGCAGGAGGGAGAGTGAGAAACAAAAAAGAAAAACAGCAAGGAAACAGGGCAGACCGACAGAAAACTCAGAACAAATAATAAACAAAACACATACTCACGGGCAGCTGGACCACAACCATAACAATAAATGATTCAAATTCAGTTTCTGTTCTGGCACATATTTCAGCCCATAGTACTTAGTTTCTAGAACAATTCAAAGGGGGTACGTTAGTTAAAACTTTGAGAACCACTGCTGTTCTGTATCTTTGCCAGAATCTGCTTTTGGGGAAGGGGGGCATATCCTAGTGGGCGGTCTGGGTGTCCTCCTCTGGGGAAGTTTTGAGCATCAACAACTTAATTTCCTGTATTCTGATTCACTTTTATGCACAAATTAACAGTGGAAATACCTTTTATTTAGCCTGCAAGAAAAAGAAAAACAGATGAAAATTCAGAATACATATATCAATTATATTGCAAAGTATGTTGTTGTGGGTCATTGGGCATTTTTAAGTGGATATATGGAAATCCTGGAGCTACCTGTGTATCACAGACTACACCACTGTCCGTAACCCGTGTTTTCACAATCTTTTACCTGTCAAACCCGTACAAACAATGGCGGCCCCTGTTGATGCTGTACAGGTGCCGGTGATTAACGGAGAGAAATAGACAAATAAGCAATGTAATGTTATACCGCACATTGTAATCAAAACAATCCATGTGACCATGCAACGCTTCTGTTGCGCCGCACTCCACTTTATTCCATTGGGTGACATTAAGCGCCCACAAAGCATCCCGGGAAGGCGGTGCCATGATTATAATTGTTAATGATAACGAAATCTAGGTGGGGAAAAACATTGTCCTTAACTGAAATAAAAATAAAAACGAGCCATTAGAAAAAAACAATAACTAATGAAAACTGTAATGTCTGTTTGCAAAACTAACTAAAATAAAATGATCGAATAAATGTCCTTAGTTTTTGTCTTTGTCAATGTCTTTCACAGAACAAATAACGTTCTATCTTTCCAAGTTTTCCAACCATAGACCTGTTTTATTTTTTATACAGTCTATGCCATAGACTTATAGTTTCCGGTAGAGAACCCAGAAATTCCTACATTTCATGTAAAATTAAACACAACATAGTCCACTCCGTGCCCCTCGCCTGGCATTATGGCGGTACTGAAAGTAGGAAGAAAGTGGCAGAGACCTATTTGATTGTGTCTGTCAGATAAAAGCAAGTGCCTTGCAGTGGAAGGGGGTAAAATATGTGGACAATTTTTGAAAGGAAAAAATCCCATGAATTTGAATATACATTTGAGAAGCGCGCAGAAGGAGGCTAACCTAGCTAAGCCCTTTTCCCCTGAAATCAAAGCTAACCCCAGTACAGGGCATGGCGGAGACAAACCTAGGACAGAGAACACTACAGGCGTGCTTTCACCGGCGACCCAATAGCTGCTGGTTAGTACATAGTACATACGCAGGAACACCATAAGCGGGAGGAAGCGTGGGTTAATATGTGTATTGATACTGGGATGTCTACACAACTGTGTGAGTTGATTGACTTCAAAAAGTTCAATACTTTACTCAAACAAAAGTTCAAAACATCCGTTCATGACATGAACATCTTCTTTAGTCTGTTTATCCTGGAACACGTCACTTAGCCTACATTGTGCACTTACTGTGTCTTGTGTAGACTGTTTACATATTTGTGCTCATCATATGTAGGCCTACATGTTATGTACTGGTGTTATTGTTGAATACATTGTTGAAAACACAATTCTAAAATTGTATGATGTTTTTGTTGAGTTATTAATACACAATACTTTTTCTGACCTTTTTTAATGTTGGCCCTGACAAATAACCCATATTACAAAAAAAAGACTAAATCTAACACAAAAACTAAACTGAAACTAAGCATTTTCAAAAAATAAAAAGCAAACTAAACTAGCAAACTGCTGCTTTAAAAACTAATTAAAACTAAGCTGAATTTGAAAACAAAAATTCAAAACAAAATAAAGATAAAAAACTAATGAAAAATGCTAAACTATAACCTTGGGCAGCACTGCATTTGAAAAAATGCTGCACGTCAGAAAAGCTGGCCCATACCCATCTTTATGCAAATGAGTCAGTTGAATTCAATGCGACTATCGAGTAGAAGTAGAATGAAAATCTTTCAAACTAACCTTTGTTGATCTGAAATGAAGGCAGATTCAGCAACTATATGGCCTATTTCTCAATTAAAATGTTTTCAGAAACACGTTTCAGTTAACTATTATAAATGTTATGACTAATATGACATTGTATTCCGTCCGAGCCCCCATGACAGAGCATCAACCATGGATGTGTGACGTTGCAACACCGCGCTTCTGTTGTGTCGCAAAAATGGATCTGTACCGTGACGCTAGCTGACGCTGGCAGGGTTTGCATAACTTGTAGTCGTAATTTACGGGCTAAAAACTGTAAAACCACCCGCTAAAAACCACCCATCACAGATTAGTGGATATCAAATCATGGCAAAAGCTCAACTGCCAATCGGTTGTGAGCAAGAAACATATGAGTAAGTGTGGCAGAAATATGAAAGTAATTAAAAGTAAGAAAAGTGAGCAAGTCAAATCCTGCTTAGGGCCCTCATTAAGCTGAGGACAGCCCTGCGTGCTTGGAAACTCATCTACATAAAACAGATGAAAGTGGCTGTTAGGCGTCTGATAACATTTGTCCATTATGCACCATGTAGGGCCATCTGTAGCATAACAGCAGATGCAGCTTCATAGTACACAAAGACCTCATTAATGCAGCGCCGCTTGTTTTGTGAAGTTTATTTGAAATTTCTCAACAAATAACTTCTATTGGACAGTCAATATACATTTTAAAATGTTGTTCTGAGCTGCACACTAGGTTAAAGTAAGTACTATTATAAAAGACGTGTTCTTTTATAATTGATCTATTAAGGGCAAATACTTAAATCACATACCTCAGTAGAAGCTCATTAATCTATGCCGTGTATATGCCCCTAGTTGGATAGGTTGTATCCCTGCATTGGGAAAAAGGGTGCTTTGGTCAAGTCCAGTCTTTATTAAGATTAATGAACAGCTTGACATTTTTAGTCCTCTGTCTGAATCGATAATTTTAATACTCATGAGGGCCAATGGGGATCTAAGCTCGCAGAACACACATTGTGGCCACAGGGCGCATGTTAAACGTCCAAGTGGTAATCAATGCAAAGAAATTAGCTATCGATCTTTTATAGTTTTGTAATGGGTTATCTATTGGTTTGCTCTTTCGGAAAATTCCAATAGTAGTCGGATGGAATTGTGCTTGTGATATTGCTGTGGGGTGTGTGTATACATGTGTATGCATGCAAATACACCCAGCTTCCATGTGTGTTTGCTTGTGTGTGCAGGGTCACATTCTAATTAGCACAGAGGGCCGATTGTAAATAAACATGTGAGGAGAATATTGGTGATCTTCATCAGCTCCACAGTTCATTACAAATAAGGGTGGGGAATTCAGGTTGGTTTTATGCCAGCTTAACCAGTATTTGTAAACCACTATTTTGAATTAACACTATTGCCACTATTCTTCATCATATGGTATGTGGGACCCGTCTTTCATATAGTGAATAATTATGACTCCAGTATCACTTTTAAAATCTAAAAATATATTTATATCTTTATTGGTGAGTGGGGTATAAATATAAGTGCAATATAAATACCTGTTCAGGTCAGGAACTCTTAGTTCCTATGCTCAGTTTTTCTAACCTTAAAGGTCCCATGACATGGTGCTCTTTGGATGCTTTTATATAGACCTCAGTGGTCACCTAATACTTTATTTGAAGTCTCTTTCCCAAAATTCAGCCTTGGTGTAGAATTACAGCCACTAGTGCCAGTCCCACAATGAGCTTTCCTTAGGACGTGCCATTTTGAGTCTTTAGCTTTTAAGGAGGAGGGGGGGGGGTGTCCTTGACCAACTGCCACTTTGCTCGTTTGAAAGCCATGATGTCTCTCTCTCTCTCTTATGGGTGGGCCAAATTCTCTGGGCAACAGAGAAAGAGGAGGTAACCTCGCTCCTTATGACCTCATAAGGGGCAAGGTTCCGGATTGGCCCATCTGATATTTCATTTTCTCAAAGGCAGAGCAGGATACCCAGGGCTTGGTGTACACCTATCACCATTTCTAGCTACTGGGAGACCATAGGCAGGCTGGGGGAACGTATTTTAATGTTAAAAAACCTGTGAAATTTTTATGCCATGGGCCCTTTAAAGAAAACAGATATACTGTTTTTGTTAAGAATAAAATTAAGTAAAAGTTGAGAAAAGTACCTAGCAAACTTAAGCTACTTTTCCTATGTTGCTACAACACATCCCTCTTCTCTTTCTGTGTTCCCAGGACATACAGTGTGACTTGGATATGAATCTACTTTGCTGGGGTGGTGGGGACCTTGGCCAGACTGGCCGTGGCAGGCCAGGGAACATCGGTCCCGAGGAGGCCCATCTGAGAGAGTTTACAGTAACAAGGCTGGGCAGAGCGAAGCTACTGGCATGTGGATCCAGTCATTCCATTGTGGTTACAGGTACAGGTCCCAATTGCCTTTTGTACAATTTTTGTCTTTTATTGCACACTGTGGATGTCTACATGACATTCACTATTTTTTTATGAATTAGTGCATTATATTTTAATTTGTGTGTTTGTAGTTTTGCATGTAATTTGTCTAGTATAGAGGAAACATTATTTATTAGGTTATCATTCCACCATTAACACAATCCCCATTAATATTCATGCCAATGTTTTTTATTAACTGACTGTTTATTGTCATTGTTTACCATGATTAAGTCTAAGATGCATTTTCAGACATGGAGTTGTCTAATGCTTTGGTAAATGTATTGTTATGTCTACTTTTGGTTATTGGGACAACCTACCGCAACCAACCTCATTTAATCTATTAGCAACCACCATACCTGCTATCTGACTTTTGAGGGACATTTCTGACCAAACTCTTTCAGCACCATGAGTGAATGGAGTGCACTGCACATACAGGACCTAGAGAATAGATTATCTGGGGGTACAGTAAAGGGTTATTCTGTATAGATTTTAAAGACACATAATGTTACACACAGACACACACATATATATATATATATATATATATATATATATATATATATATATATATATATATATATATATATATATATATATATAGGGTTTACACACAACATAAAGTGTCTTCCTTCCTGCCCATGAGGTAATACTGGCCTACTTATTTGCCAATTTGATAGAAACCCTGATGACAGGAAGGGAGGAGGCTCCTTTAGTACATAAGCTGGCAGTAGTCATAAATCAGTAGCCTAGATAAGTCTTATAGATCACCCCAACACAGGGATCCTATACCTCTACTATCATTACAGGAAAAAAGGTGACATTTTTGATTGATTAAAATGGTGCAGGCTAGCTTAGGCTAAATCATGTTAAGTGATGTGACATTGCCGTTTCACATATCATATTTCTGTCAAGACAATGATGGTGGAAGGCATTGTCAAGGCATGATATCTGACAACAGCAGACATCTGGGGGGGCCGGAGGAGATTTATGGGAAGGTTTTAGTGGTCTGAGGGAGATGAGAGAGAGTAAAAAGTGGTCCTTTTTTGTGCATTGTCACTTCCCGAGTGACTGTAAATTTTACTCCAGTGCTGTTGGGAATTGGAGACATTTACACATCCTGACAAATTGCCTGCTGTAAAAGTATTTACTGGTCTTGTCCTCCCTTTATTCTTGGCCAGCTCGCTAACACATAACGCCCTTACAGACACAGAAATATTTACCCACAGCAAATTTATGTGACACACGTTTATGTGGCGTACCTGAGTTCTAGCCCAACATATGTCATAGTAGTGGCGGGTTGAGAGTACTTGTCTGCTGTTAATGTTTTAATAGAGGAGGTCCTGAGTAGGTCGTAATGGTTTTCTATTCAATCAATCACATTTTTTACGTTGTCTTTTCTCTTTTTTGTCACATTAAATACAATACAATTCCAGTGAAATGTAATTCCATCAGCGACATTGTCTCAGATGTTTTGCCATTTAGCCCAGTCAGCCCGAGGAAAGGCTTGTTTAAGGAAAAATAGCTTCCAAGAGAAATCCTTGAGTTGCACAAAAGAGTGAAGAACAACTAAACTTGTGTAACTCACAGACACACATCGTTAACTGGTTAAAGGTTATCACCCCACCGATTATCACCAATCAACGATCAACAGTAAATGAGATTGGCCTTAGGGCAAACTTGCACCATGCATGAATATATATGTGTGTGTGTGTGTGTGTATATATATATATATATATATATATATATATATATATATATTTTTTGGGTGTGTTTGTATTTGTGTTCAGATTGCACAATTAATGTGACAGTTAATAACTGTTGGTGTATTTTATGACCCATTTTCAAATGATAATTATTTGGCTATTATGGAACTTAAAATAATAAATAGAATACATTCATTGTTGATTTCATGGAAATTTTAGACTGTAAAAAATTTGAGATACAGGTGAATTGATTACCTTTAAGTTAACTTATTCTCCTGTTGCCTTATTTTATCCATGCTCAAACATTGCTGCACGTTCTAGAAGAGCATTATAAATTGCTGCCACTCGGTGGCACTATTAGACTGCCAATAAAACCATGTTGCTGAGGGGAGTGGGTGGGGGCAGCTGGGAGAAGGGAGGCCCACACTTACCTCACACTCAGACAGAGCTATAATTTACTAATAGTGTGGGAGCCGCCATTGCTGTTATCTTTTAATAGATTTGTACAGGGGAAAGCAGGTGCCTGTTGTTAATGTGTCCAATTGCCCAAGTTGCCTACAGAATTTAGGGCATCCATCACTGTCGTCGGCGGTGACACCCTGTCGTTCTACTTCATGCGGCGGGCCGGCCGGGCTGGGGCTGGTAACAGATGAGGCTTCTCTCTCCTCCAGACGCCCACAGTCACACAGAGATGTTTGCCATACGTGCTTGCAGATGCATACACACAAAAACGTACACAGCTATACCACACTCTTAAAGGGCAAACTAAACACATACCCGTTGCAACAGGAAATGCATATATTTATAGTGTATACATTAGATAGATATAAAAAACAGGCATGATTACTTGATGATCCAAAAATAAAGTGGAATAAATGGACTATGTTAGTGAGAAAAAAGTGCCATTAAAAAAATAATCCCCGCAAACTTTGCCACCCCATTGCTTTGAATTCTTGACCCTCCAGCTGCACCCTTGAGCTTAGCCAGGGGCACCACGTTGCTTGCAGGTTTGTCCTCCGCCCTGGAAACCCCCCCGTGCAGCTGTGTTTCTTTAGACCTGGGCTGAGAGTTGGAGGGTATACAGAGGTGCCTGCTAATACCTTGTTAGGGCTGTTTCAGTCACTAGGTCTCAGTAAGGTCAGTGTCAGTACTGCTTTAGTTCGAGGCCCTTGATCTGCTGGATCTTGGATAAAGCCAAAGACTCATGTGCTGGCCGTTTGTGACCTACTCTGATTTTCTACTACGGGATGCCTCGCTCTTATGAGTCCCATGGACTGTTAGAAGTCAGATTTTGTTTCTGGTCTTTGAATATTGTGGGCAAAAACAAAATGATCTTTGATATATTCTGATTCTTAAGTTTTCTTAAATTGTACACAGTTATGACCAGAGATTTTTAATTTTGGGAAACTCAGTATGCTATCTCAAAAAGGACTGATGGAGGACTGAGCTGGGGGCTTAGATTATTACTTTTTTTTATTCCTCCGTTCTGTTTTTTTTCTTCACCTCTCTTTCCATATGAGCTATGAACCTTGGTTAGGCCTTGGTGTCAGGTGTTAAACCACAAATGAGGGCTATGACCCAGCTCCCTAACCCTCTCTGACATCTCTGTTAACATAAGACAGAGCCCTCACTCTCACCGTAATTGTAACCATCATGTTACTTTTTCACTGTTTTCCAGTGTTTCCCTTTGCATGCTGTTGGTAAGCATTCCACACATGCTCCACTCATTCCTTAGCTGTGAACACATGCTTCCTTTCTCAACCTAAAACAACTTCAAAAACATAATTTGAAGTACTGTAATGACATCATGCACCTGTTAGTAATAAAGAACAGAGTCTGGAATTTTAAAGTGCATAATATTATACCACTCGTCAGTAAAAGCAAGTATTGATAGATCCTCTATTCTTCAACTCGTCATAAAAATCCTTCTGCAAACATGGAGAGACACATAGCTCTGTCTGTTCAGTTTAATGATGTCCATTAAAATGGATTACAGCAGGCATAGTTTGCTCTGAATTACTTGGTCTTGAAATCCAATACTTTTTTTTGAGAAATAAATCCTTTAAAGTAACAGGAATGGACAATTGACCTGCCTTCTACCCAATCCTTATAGGCATTCAGGGCACAGTTACTGTACATCTCTATAGAATCAAAGGGTTAAAAAACGTATGAGAGAGATATAGGCAGAGAGAGACAGATTGAGACTCAGACAGACAGCCACAATGGCAGAAGAAAAAAAAAAGTGCACACATGACTCTCTCTTTTAATTCACCAGTCAGGTCCAGGTTCTGCCTTGAGGATAGGGCCCATGCAGATTTGAGTGGCTACTTTTGTAAATGTATAATTCACTTGGACTGTCAGGACACTGTGTTGTTAATATGGAGACCTATTTTCCCATTTTCTTTGTCTTTCTTTCAAGCCATCTATGCCTGAAGGCAAATACACCTTCACCTATGTATTTTATTGTCTTGTATAATGTTTGTCAAAGAATGCAATACTCCATTGGCCATCCCCCTGCATGACAACTCCAATATGTCTGCTTTGGACCCAACACCAAGGGGAGCTCTGGTAATAATTTGCTGTTTAGCTGTGTTGATGTTTTTCTACTATTTCCCAGTTGGGAAAGGTGAATAAGTGGAAAAAGGGGTAAAATAACCCCTGTCCCTGCTTCTTGCCTCTCTCTCTCTCTCTCTCTCTCTCTCTCTCTCTCTCTCTCTCTCTCTCTCTCTCTCTCTTTCTCTCGATCTTTTTGCTTTCAATCTCACTCTCCCCCTTGATCTCTGTGCTAATTTGGTTGAGCAGGTTGAGCGTTCAGTTTTGCACTCTGTTGCTTTTTAAGGTTAATCGTAGGACAGAAGTGTTTATGTTGCTGTAATATGTGCTTAAATCTCTCTCAGCGAAGCATGGAGCACTTTAAATATGTAGTTCACCATCGTCTTCCTCCACCCCCCCATAAAAGACAAATGTTATGTAGAACAAAAGATGGGGGAAAGTCTTGCCAATTAGCAGCTAATGAGACAAGCTTGTGAGGATATCCAAATCCTCAACGTGTTAACGTTTACGACCCCCCCGCCGCCCGTCTCTCGACTCCTTCAACCTGCGCCTCCCCCATCTGCCCTTGCACCCAGCCTCTTGTAAGGCGGCGAGGGCACCTCTGAGGCCCTCTGTGTGATTATTCACACATGGCCGTGGCCCTGGTGCTTTAAGCGGTGAATAGGAGAAGAAGAAAGAAATGCCTTACGTATGGCTAATGTAAAAATGCTGAACTGACACATGGCCAGGACTCCCTTTTTATTTTTTTCATTTCATATTTCCCTATTACTCTACCACCTTTCCACCCCCCCACACACACACACACACACACCAACTCAACTCCATCTTCTATAGATAGATAGATTGATCCTATGAGGCACTCTGTTCCTCGCCATCCGTTCTCAATTTTCCTTAATATAGTAAAGCCAGGAATTGGGTGGGTAGGTTGTGGTTGGAGGCTGGTAAGGGAAACACATTAGATAAGTGAAAAATAATATGCCAAGAGAAAAAACAGTCATCCCAGTTGCCTTTGACATGCTTTTTATCAGAGATGTCTGTGTTGGAAGTGAAAACTACAATCTGCTTTTGTAATATAGATCTCGGGACAGCCTTGAATGATTCGCCACTACTGCTTTTCCGGCCTCATTTTCTCCAGAGTGTGTATTGGAAGTGTATTTGGAGTTGGCCTGGAAGTGTTGCAGTAAACAGTGAGGGAAAAAAGCAAACACAAGCCAGATCAGGGAATTTCATGCAGAGTAATGTTTGGACTAAAAAGAAGAGTTGTGTAATGGAACAGCACATATTCCACTCTCCAAAGGGCCTTCTAATTGATTCTGTGCTTCATTATTATTTTTGTCTGGGAGAAATGGACAGCTCATTTTATTATGAAAACAGAGCAATAGACATTTAAATTGATGCCATTGTAATTATTGTGATACAGTTCTCACAGTATTTGGCAGCAGATGACTGCGTTATTGCAGTAGCTTTTCCTTAAATTGCATTATTTTTCCCATGGAAGTAGCAGGGACTAACAACCCTAGCCCTGACTGAAACAATTAGATGAAAAGCGTAGAATTGAAAAAAAGAGGTTTGGGAGCACAAAATAATCCAGGGCTCCACTTGATATGTTATTTGTCGGGGGCAGTACATTTGTGCATGTTAACTAACTGTGCCACTGGACTTGGCCTGTTCCTAATAGGGTTCCAGCGCAAACGTTTTCTCTGAGGGATTTCTATTATTAATTCTGTCTGAACACATCCACAAATGAATAATGAAATAAATAATGAAAATGTTATTACTTTTGGCAGCTGGGTCATTTCTTGTTTCCTGCTTTTTCCTCCGCTGGTTTCTTACTAATTAACTTTCCAAGGAGTTGTCCTCCTTTTCACAAAATGAATTTTATCAAGATGGTAGGCAACTGCAAGTGTGGGTACACAGTCTCACAAAAGGAAAACAACCAGAGCTCTACACAAGTCCTTTACTGGTTGCTTGTTTTTTGTTTTTTTTGCACAAAGCTTTTTAAAAAATTTTTTGAGGTTTTTATTTGATTAGACAGCTTAGATTCGAAAGGGGGGAGAGAGAGGGGGAATGACATGCAGCAAAAGGCCGCAGGTTGGAGTCAAACCTGCGGCCACTGCGCTGAGGAGTAAAACTATATATGGGCGCCCGACTACCAGGTGCCCTGCACAAAGCTTTTAGTTGTCTTGTCACAACAAGTGAATTCAAATTTACCATTGGTTAAAGTTTTCACCCCTCTATCAACCAAAAGATTTAACAATGAAAGATGTTAAGCTTTGGCCCCGAAGCAAAATAATGTATACCTAACTTGGACATACTGACCACTGAACCACAGGATACAGTGTATTGGGCTTTCTTCTTCTAGTGGTATCTTATTTGGCCATTCAAGGTTCCCCCTCCCTTCGCAGCCCCACCACCACTCATCTCCCTGCTTTTAGATGGCTGCCCTCTGCCCCGCACCATGCTGTTAAAGGCTTGTGTACTGGGACAGAGGCTTGGCGATAAGTAGCCCTCGTTTAATATGGATCTTAAAGAGGGCAGTAAACCTAGAAGTCCCCCCCATCCCTCTGGCATTACTATATAGATGACCCTTCTCTCTCTCTCTCTCTTCTCTCTCTCTCTCTCTCTCTCTCTCTCTCTCCTCATTAGAGTTATTGCAAACTCTTTCAAACTGCTCCTTCCTTTTCTCTGCGTTTTACTGTTAATTAGTTTGCTTTGTAAGGTTAGACGTGTGGACGGAGCAACTTTGGGAGTGTTTGGCTGCCATCTGTGTGCATACGGCTCTAACTATGTACAGATGGTGTGTGCTTACAGACAGGTTGCTTCTTGTGTGTGTGTGTGTGTGGGGGGGGCACAAGAGACGGTTTTGGTTATTTTGAAGATTTATAACCATTCTCATAGGTAACTGTTTGAGCTGTAATGGTGATTGTTAGTCGGCTGTCAAAAAAGGATAATTTAGGGCAAGAGTATGAAAGTGAAGAGAATGTATATTTCTTCATTTCCACATCCTCTGTCATGAATCCTTTGGAAAAGATACATTTCTGGGAAAGTTGCTTTGTTAAATTTGTAACTGTGAAACATATTGAACCAATTCTGTTGCGGCTACTTCAGAAAAGCTCTCATAATTTAGACAAGTTAAAATACCATTAGCCACTCAGTGAACCAGTGAACCAGGTAAGTAGAGAAAAAGGCAAATAATTGCTTAACAAGGTCACACAATTAGCAAACATAATCAAATAAGGAGCTGACTGAATTATTTATGGTTTTGGTTACCAGGACAGAAATGTCATATTTAAGTTTATTTTTTACATATAGTACAATGCATTTTATTCTTTTAAATTATATAACCATTGTCAGCTTGCACTAAAGCATGGCTTTTAATATAGCATACTCATATCTGTTTTTTGGGAGGGGGGGTAGGGTTAAGTTCTTGGCATGCCGGCAAGGTGCCTCTTGCTGGTGGGAAACCTGGCCTTATCAGTCGTAGTTCAGTGGTTAATGCTTTCTACAGGGCATTGTGAATGGCCCTCCCACAATTAAAAAGGGGTTAGAAAAATGATTGTTGGCCTCCTGCCACACACTTTATGTGACTTACCAGTGGTCAGAAACAGAATGTGGGCCCATAGTCCCCAAAACGTGGCTTTATTTCAGCCCAGCTCTGACATTGCCAGTGTAATTAACAAATTGAAGGAAGTCTTGCTGTGGATGAGGAATCAGAACACAGACTAACTTTGTTATTGTTGTTGAACCTTTTGCTTGCAGTTTTTTGACTGATACTTCTGAAGAGGAAGAGCTAGATCTTGTGTCCATCTTCATGTTTTAGATCCCTCCCTAATTGAATCTGTTAGAATGGGGACCTGTTACTGTGTATAGTTTTTAGTGCACATTGTCGTGAGTAAAATAACATACTATTACTATTTTATTTTGGTTATTCATAGCCAATACTTTTGGGCAGCACATCAACACGTATGCTCCTATGTATTCAAATTGAGCTAGGGATGAAAGGGAGGAAATTACACATAACTAGACAATGTAGACATGAAAAAGATGAGCATTTTTACAGCCATGTCATAGTTTTGTCAAACACCATCAAATGAAGGTTTATTAACAATTATAATTTATAATTAATTTATAATTTGCTGTGCTTTTTTGTGATGCAATGGAGTATTGAGGCTGAGTGGAGAGGTGTTGCAGGGCGATGTCAGCGCTTATGGAATCAGTTAGATGGGAATCTGTCATTTCATTAGATTTGCAACATTATTCATTATTATGTATTGACCCATGTAACTTTGTGAGACAGGTCACAAATAACATGTGTAGACATTTAGGCTACTCAGTGCTTTCCATGCACAATTGTTAAGAAATACTGAAAAAGAAAAAAAATAGATATGGCATTTAAGATTACAAGATGCCGTACATCTCTACAGATTTTTTTTTTTAACACGCACCTTTATTGAATCAATAAACACAATTGTCTGAGTTTGAGTGTTTCATAATGCTGCCTACTAATGACTACAAATGAGTACACCAATTTAAATGTATGAAAAAAACTCATTGTTCAATGAAGAGCCCCTTCTTTTGTCTTTCTTTCTCTTTAAACCCTCGGCGTGAGTGAAGAGGGTCCTCTACAAACGTCTGAGAAAGCCGCCAAAAATACTGGGGAAAAAAGATTGCTTTGTTCATTCCCCCCCTTCCTGCTTTCTCTATTTCCCTCTCTCCCCAAGGTTCTATTAGGAAATAGATCCCAGGTGTTCGATAAGCCTGTAGTGGACATGACAGCAGTGCAATCAAGTGTATAAATTTAATTGCAGGCTCATTTTGTGCCGTTTATTAGCCGTTTAGGGGCACATCGCTCCACTTGAACCCTGTTATTGCCAGACAGAACAGCTGTTTGGTTCCTTTTTAAATGTTTGTCTCATTGCATATTTTTGAAAAGTACATACTTAAATGCCAAATGCCGCTTATAAGAACTAGAAATGATATTAAAAAATGCATACATATATTTGATCATTAATTTTTTGAACTGCTTTTTTTTATCATTTCTACCATTTCATGAGGAAACAAATTCAATTTGATTAGGCAACAAAAAATTTTTACTTATAGGCAATGTAATTAATATTGTTACTGGAAAACTAAAATGCATACTAAAACAACAATGTGTTTTGTGCACTAATTTGTCTAAATTTGATTGGCCTAGTACATACAATATAGAAGTAATTAAAAAATGCAATATATATTATTTTCAATTAAAAAGCTGGACACATACACCATACTGTCTATGAAAAAACAGCTAAACCCACACAATTACCGGGAGAGAGTAAGTCTCTTTGCATAGCAGTGTGGCTTTTGCTGAACCGGGTTAGTCCGTCTCTCCATCTTTGCTGCAGGACGGTGCCACACACCGAGAGGCCTACAGATGTACTAGCTTTGGTTGAAACCTTCTTCTGGTTTGACACCCCATTAATAAAAAGCCTGGAGAAAGCTGCGTTAATTGTTACCATGCATTCGGCCACGGCATTCCTATAAATCACCCGACTAATTGCAACAAATTGTGGGCTGACATTAAGCTATGATTCCGAACGGGCAAATATTCATCAACATTGCAACTAGCCCCATAAAACACCGAGCCGGCCGTTTCCCAGGCCAAACACATATCTACCATCTAACTCCCCCATTATTTATGGATCTTTCTTGTCCTCAGCATTTAAGTGCTGCATGGTGAGTGAATGAGACGCCATCTTGTTTATTTATTATATCCCTGGATAAAGCCCAAGTAGTGGCAGTCAAATGACCAGTCACAGACCTTGTTTTCCATGTTACCCTTGAAGCCTGGTGTGTGGTCACACACACTCTATACTGCCCTATATTGATTACAGTGTTGCCTGACATAACCGAATTACCTTGAACCGTTTCTGTAAATGCAAAGCTACTAAGAGTTAGATTGCAAAAAATGGAGCAGTACAAATGTGCGTTATCGTTATATATCTGACAGTTTCACAATCTTTAGAAATAATTAGCCTTAAGTGAACTGTCGTAAATGAACAAAGTCTACACTATTTCTAGTGTGGATCACTTGGTTTTTCAATGTTATTTACCAAATGCTTATTACATAGAACGTGCTTGATGCGTCGCCAAGCAGTCATATGTCGGAGCATTTAACCTTCCGTGCAATGTTTATTTCATGCAGACAAAAAGCTAGTTAAATCTCTTTCTCTACGGTCTGACAGACACCATAACTGTCACAGCAGTGATCTACTTTACAGCCCAATGCATTACTACCACTAATGTTTCACTATCCTGCCAATTCAGCCTGGTACTGTTCAAAACAGCTACAGTATGTGTCAAAACAGTGCATAATAGGCTGTCCCCCAGGTGTGCATCAGCAGCTAAAGATGTAGCAGCCAAAGGTCAGGATCTGATTTGATATGTGGGAGTTCACCGTGAATTTTGATGTGCACTGATCAACTCCACACCCCAACATGCACATAAATCAATCCTGCATCTGGAAAGAAGGTATACATGGGTGCACATAGTGTACGACCGCATGTGTGGACATGCACACACATGCACAAATGGGCCTGTGCAGACTATAGTGCAATTAATCATATATCTCTTACAGCATTATGTGAGCATGTTTTTATCCCCTCCGTTTCCCCTCTTACCTCTTTCCCCCTCGTGTATCCCTCTGTTTTAAATTGCTGAGATCCTAGCTGGCTTGAAAGCCCAGCCACTACCATAAAGGGGGGGTGGGGGGGCTGAAGAAGAGCGAGCAAAGAAATCCTTCCTTTTGACACTGTTAAACATTGACGTGCTTATTACCGTGTTCTCTGATTCAGCTGGATGTGTTCAAGGATCTTCTTGGCGGTGAAAAAGGTCAGCTGCTCTTAGTTGTGCTCAGCTAGAATACTAATACTGTCCTTATTCAAATGATCTGCTCCAGCGCTTATTAAATTGATGGCCCAGGCGCTCTAATTTAATAGTGTTGCAGTCCAGGAGAGGGACACAGCTGCAGTCACCGGTGAATTAGGTGCTTCTGAGGCAAAGTTCAAGCAGGAGCCCCCTTTTGCTTTTGGGATGCATTTTTTCCCAGCAAATTAGCAGTCAGTGGCAGTGTGCAATTAATTAGATCAAACCAGGAAAAGCTTGTCATTTAATAAGGTGCTTTTTTTCCCACTCACACCTCTCCCACACAGAAATATCTCTCTATCTATCTTACCATATCTCATTCCCTCCCTCCCTTTTTTTGTCTGCCTGTTTCTCTCGTACTCCCTCCTCTCTTGCACTTCACTTTACATAAACAGAGGGAATTGATCCATTAAGTTGTGTGCTATTAATACCATTTAATGTATGTCTGGTTAAATGAAAGCTGTGGTTTGGATATTTTCTGTGGCGTCAGAGTTTGACAACCTCCGTCTGGGTTGGCTCAAGAGATTAAAGACCGGCCACTTGCTGATGATTTCATCCAATCAATAATTGTGATTGGAAAATAGATTTAACAGAGAGGTGAATTTTGGCAGACTGAAACACAAGACATCTTCAGGTGCCTGTGTGTGTGTGCACATATGCAGGACCTTTGGTGTACATGTGTATATTTGTAAGTGAAACCATGCATTGTACATTCTGTGTGTGCATATTATACCCATAAAGTGGCATTTTCTGTTTAATTGGACTACACGTTAAGAGCCTATAAATGGTATAAGAAGTGATGTAGAATTGAGTGGATTGCAACCACCTCCAAAAAAATGACATAAACTCTACAACATATACAGTAACAGTTGCAGTTGATAAGTGCTGAGAAGAGTACAGACTTTTGTCAGCTTAACAGCTTTTTTTTGTCTCTGTAAAACTTTTTGACCTTCAGAGTACAATGCATTTTTCACTTTTAATCCTTACCTTATATCCTTTTAATCTCATCTCCTAAAAGAACTACATTTATTCTATTGTCACTGACCGAGAGAGAGGGAGAGATTTACATTCATTGAATTATGGAAGAGGTTGATTGAAAATAAAATGTTCCAATTAAAATGTTCAAAATCAGAATCAGCTTTATTTGCCAGGACACATACGAGGAATTTTTCTTTGGAGCATCGTTGCTCACAATGTCCTTACACATACAAAAACAACCAAAACAAAAATATACACACTAATATATACACAATATAAACATACTCTAAACAGAAACAATATAGAAGCATGAGTGCAATGAAGAGTTCAATAAAAGTTGATTTTGATTTTTAGCATGAATTTCTGCATGTTGTTGCAGTGCAAAGTAACGTCATTCATGATAGGGCTGCAGGATACGAGGAAAATATATCTTATTGCAATGATTTTGACTAATATTGTGATTGCGGTATGATTCACGATATTGAAGAGAATGATCATTTTTGTCTATATTAAAATATTAAAGTTAAAAAATGAAAATGATTATAGTGTGTATGATCCTGTCTGTAGGACACAGTTAGTAGACTATAGGATAATATAGGGAGATTTATTGTGGGATTACAGCCTTACATCTAATATATGTATAACAACAGGATAATATAATAATTAATTCTTAAAATTTTATATAAAGAACGTAACAAAATACAGGTTTTATGGTTAAATGTCTGCATGTGTTTGTGTGTTTGTGTGCCTGTGTGTGTGTTTGGTTGTCTATCTCTGTGCATCTTGGTTTAAAATACTAACCAGTAGTGCTGAAGCTCACAGAAATTCTTAACCTTGTAATAGACAGATTTATTTGACTAATCAATTAGTTGATCTAATTAAATAATTTGTCAAATTGCCTCACCAGACTTATTGTCACCGGTGAAAGCAGACACACAGGAAGATCCCTCAAAATGTAATAAATCAGCAGTGACGTAGTGCTTTCATGTTTATTAGGGAAAAAGAAGCCCTCAATGATATGCCAATGAATCATTAGATAAAGAATACACACACCTGTGCCATGTAGGATTTTTCATTTTTGAAAGTTGTGTGATTTGTCAAGACGGCAATAAAGAAATAGCAGGGGGCTGGCAACCAGACAAGCATATGCTGTATATTTTAACACTCACACACACACACACACACACACACACACACGCACGCGCGCACACAGTTAGACCTCTGTCCGATGTCCTATTTACAAGCTGAATGCTGAACATGGAGTATAGTAGGCCATAAATAAGAGTACTTGGGCTCTATCAGTGCTGACAGAGGTCTCTTTCTCCCAACACTCACACACACACACACACACACACACACACACACACAGACACACACACACACACACACACACACAGCCTGGCCCGGTGCCTCCCCCCTCCCTCAACTAATAGACTCTGGTGAAACCAGTCAGCATTGTTGTTCTCAGATTGATGTGACCTTGATGTCGTTTAGTACAGTGATTTGTTTATTGGCACTTATTTTGATGCATGTGGAAGTGAGTCTTAAAAGCCCCCCCCACCCACCCATACATATCCACACACACACACACACACACACACAGGGTGAGGAAGATAAAGATGGGAAAAACAGAGCTAGAAAGATGGAAGGGGAGAAAAAGTGAGGGAGATGGAGAAGAAGAGCTATACTCCCGGGGCAGATTACATAATACATCATTCACAAAACATTGTTGCCAATATGTCTTTTATACTCCTTAAATTGCTGTTGCCATCCCAGGGCCCCCTCTGCGCTTTGACAAACACATCACAACACACACAAACATATTGTATTTCTCTCTCTGTACAGTTTGTGTACAGTTAGTGGAGTCTATCACAGGCCTCCTGGGACGCTACTGTGTGAGGAGAGGAGCTGGTGCCGAGGAGTACTGTACAGTATTGATGGAGCTGTGTTTCTGTTAGGCAGTGAAAACAAAGTCTCCCTGATGCACAGCAGAGTGTAGAGGGATCAATAGACGTGGAGCGCTTCATTTCCTCAGGCTTCTACTGAAGAAACACTCACTGATGTGTCACGGCTGCTGCAGTTGTTGCTTTGACATAGAGGAGAAACCAAACAATCAGGCTGTACTGTATGAGAAATGATTGAAAAACACACACACACACACACACACACACACACACACACACACACACACACACACACACACACACACACACACACACACACACATTCACTGATAAGGCAAAGGTAAAAAAATAAAGTTGTCATATTTTGCTGCGTTGGAACAAGAAACACGGACTAAGGGGGAAGGGTTTAACAGGCACACAGGATAGCGAGGCATGAGCTTGAGTGATGGGGAAGGGTTTGGCCACCACACAGGATGTAACAAGACATGTGACTCTGCTGGGGAAGGGTTTGGCTGGTGCATGGGATGACACAGGGCCAGAGCCTGGGGCAGCCAAGGAGAGCCCAGCTGTCACCTCAGTCAGCCCCTTCTCTGGGGGCAACTGTCAATCAGCAGCCGCTCATATCGTGCCGTCATTGAAGCTAATTGCTATTGTCAACCCGAGAGACCTAGAGGATGCTAATGCTAGTGCAATTGCCCTTTTAAAGAGAGAATACTGCCTCCAAACATGAGATAAAAAAACAAAACGCAGGAGATCCAGAGAAGCGAATCAAAGGTGGTTCTGCTAGAGCATTGATAAGGAATTAGAAAAATTAAAGGCAGGATCACACACAATTAACTCAAACAGCATACATCTAGGCTCACAGAGCCAATTGCTGGACTTTAAGGGAATGTGGCCTAAGTGGAATCATTCAACAACACATAAATATGCATGCAGTTACACCATCCCTCTTACATACACATGCATGCACAAGCACACACTCAGAGACAAGCCGGCACACGTATGCACGCGGCAATAGACCTAATGAAAATAAGATGGATGCTCTCTGAGAGACGTGTGGCTGTGTTATTAATTGCTGTCTGTCCCGTCCTACTGATAATGATGGGCTGTATCCTGGAGAATTTGCACAGAATAGATTTTATTTGGAAGGATTATTTATTGTCCTTCTCATTGGAGGGGTGGTGTGTTTAGAATAGTAAGGGTTTAAATAATGGCCTATGTGAGATAAGTCCTCATGTTAATTCCTCTTGCTCCTCTTCCTTCTCTGGCACCTTCTTAACCGCAACACTCCCGTTACATAGATTTATCCACACAGCCAGTGAGACTTCAGATGGGATATTTACAGCTTCCTTTTTCATTTCTTAATTCAAAGGCAAATGCAGGCAAAAATGTGTTGTCTGATATGTTGATAGGCATTATAAACAGTTCTCATAGATTTGTAATCTTCTGCCAATGGTTTTTATTGATATTCTAATCCATCATGACCCACTGCTATTGCGCCAAGCGTCACTGCCCCTTCACGAGTGGACACGCAAATTTAGAGCAATTATTGCAATAAAGATTACTATTCTGTCTGCATGTAGAGCCAGTTGGCTGAAACAAAAGGACCATGTCACAGGGAAGACGTGAATTGAAAGAAAAAACACCCACGTGGGTGCAGGGGAGGTTGAGTCTGCTCTCTCTCCTCTCTTTTGCTTCACGTCTCTCACTCTCTCACTCCCTTCATTTGTGGGAGTACAGAGGGACAGCATTATCATAACATAACACTGCCCCCCCAACCCACACCCTCCCCCCTCTCATCTCATCACCCTCTCACAACCCATAAATCAGGATGCTGGTGTTATGGCGGCTGGAGGCGTGGTAGCTGTGGTGACATGGAGAATCCTGGTGTGGGTGTGAAATCACTTGACCCCCAGCATTAACCTTTCTGGAGTGAATGGCCGCTGCTCTCCTCAGCAGGCTGGGAACAAAAGAGGCCTGGTATTGATTAAACTCCGCCGCGCGCACTTGATATTAAACACTGGCTTAGACGCCTGTGTTCCGTAAACCCCTCTTGGTCAACGCCGCTACTGCCTTTACCTCACTTGCAAATGCATAATACATACAAAATGTCTTAGAAGACATACCTCTATTTATTCTATGGTCGGTCGTAATGCTCACATGGCCGAATAGACGACTCTTTGCAAACACACACACACCTATATAGACACAGTGGGTAAAAAACTATGGGGCTGATCATGGCTTTAGGCTGGGGTGCCAAAGGTCACGGAGAATGATGGAGAAAGCGAGAGCAGGGAAGGTCTAGGTCTCCGGGGTGATCAGTGTTTTGTCATCTGGAGCGGTGTTTACTTTTTCTCAGCACAGGTTCTCCTCCCCATCTCCTCGATCGATACTGTGCATCCACAAAGGCATACAAGCATGTGAGTCAGTCAACACTTACTGAGCTAAAGGCAATGGAGTTTGAACTCTCGCAGGCTGCAGTCATCATTCTATCACCTTTTCTTCCACTTTGTAGACTTTCTGCAGCGCGGGATGTAAAGTGCATGCACCGTAGGTGTTCAGCTGATTCCTGTGTAGGTAAATTACTTCACAAAAAGCTATATTAAACAACACTTTCTGCCATCTGCTGTAGTTATGAAAATGCTAAAGTGTTTTCAAATAGACATTTTTGATTGGTTGTACATTTTTCAGAAATTAGGCAAAGGGCAGAAGTGGCATGTACTGTACACAAAACATTTGAAGCTCTTTAAACAAGTACAGAGTGCATAGACAGAACAGTGAGTTCTGTCTGGATAACCCTTTTAGAGAGCTCTTCATTAGCTCTTTTATTTGTTAATTAACTACAATGCTTTCCATTCAAGTGACCATTTAATCAAATAATATTAAAGAGACAAAAACATCAGACTAGCAGAAATCAGAATAATCTGCCTGTTGTCATAACAATAATTATATTTTTGATTCTCCAATCTGTTTTATTAACTGCAGATACCTAAAAAATAATTATAACGAGAACACATGGACCTGTTAAACAGTTAACAAATAAGTTGTAGTTTTGAATGCTACCATGCATTTATTTGCCACTTATATCTGCTCGCCACAACTCAAGTGAGGTTTCAAGTATCGAGCCACACAGACATTTCCCATATTGGTGGTCAGGACAATAAAATGCATTTAGCTCCTCAGGCAAGCTTCACTGGCCTTACAGGCTTACTTTCTCTAAGGCTGCCCTTTTGATTATAAATGGTCTATCACAGGTCTGTTAGTTCCTTTACTGTAGAGGCAATGCTAACTCTGCTACACCCACCTTAACCTCAGAGGCCGCTTTTCACAGGGAACGCCAGCATCTGTTCAAGGAAGTGCCTGTCTCGTTCAGGCCTAATTGTCGTTCCTCCATGAGAAGGCTGGTAAGTGAGAGCAGGAGGGGGGCTGTCACGTTCCCGTCACATCCCAATGGTCCGGTAAATAGAGCGTGTGAGTGTACCCCCCCCCACACACACACACACACCCAGTTACTGACGGACAAATAGCCCCCCATCCCTTCCCTCCTTGCAACCTCCCTTTCTCAGCCCCCCCACCTCCCCCCACAATACCACTCCAGCTTTCTCTTCCCTTATTTATCTCTACTCTGTCATGTTCTTCACACGACTAGAAAATAATTAATTACTGCACCCAGTGATGATTTATGATATTACTGACATAATTAATGATACACATCAATTTTCCTGCTTAATTGAAGGGGGCTGCAGAGCCTATCCTGGCACCAAGAAAGGCCACTGCCCTGCGAACGTGAAAAAACAGCCCTCACTTACTCCTTTTCCTCTTTTACCACTCTTTCTCCTTCCTTTTACCAGCCTCGCATTTATACTCAAGTGCTGCAGTGGCGTTGAGGTTTCATCTACGAGGCCTGTTCAGCAGAGAACCATAATTCTTGTCCATGTGCTCTAAATAAGCCTTAAGAACTGGACCGCTTTCACACATAGATATGCATTCATACATATCTTTGTCTTGTTAGGTACGCTTGTGGACTCCATAACGGCCACTATGAATGTGTGTAGGTATACAGCGATATATGATTCATGAAGATGCGTGTGAGGCATATGTAATTTCAGCTCTACCCTCAGGACTAGAGACAACAAGGTAGTGCATGAATATTTGATTTGCAGGGAGAAAGTATAGGATCTACAGTATGCACAGCATTTTAAACAGACACCTTAGAATATTCATCTTGCAAATCTATACACTCAGGTTTACCAACATGCAAATATGTGTTTTTTAATTGTCTGTCCCTTGCATTGTGGCTATGAACATAATAAGCCATCCATATTATACTGTATATTTAGAAGAATGTTGTTTAGAGTAAATCTAAGGGATTTTATAGTTCATGTGTGTTAATCAGTAAGTTGCCATGTTAATTTGACATTATACAAATTTGATATTAACTTTTTTGCTTACATATTTACCAAAGCTATTTGTGTAATTGAATCTCAGGGTTCATTTGAAAAACAGTCACAACAGGTTTAAGCCTTGTTAACAAAAAGGAAAAAAAGTTTTATTTTCCAGTTGATGACAAGTATTCAAGTCAGCTACAATACAAAAAAAGAAAAACATTTTAAGTTTGTGCATGTGTGTGTGCATGTTCGCGCACACGTGCGTAAGTCGGAAAGAGTGACAGAGACCTCTTGCTGACCTCGAGTACAGTGAACTCTATTTGAGAGCTTCCCGGTGGCTCCTCCAGCCTCCAGCTAAATGTGTGATCAGGTAGTTTAAAAACTGCCTGATGGTGTCAACACACAGAATGTGGACAGGGGGTGCGGGGGGGAGTTGCAGACTCAGATTAGTCTCCATAGCAACGGCAACGTATCCCTGTTTGTAGACAGACAAATTCTGCTACATGTGAAAATGATTGGCAGGTCTATTCCTCCACAGCTGACCCATAGAAATAAGCAAGTAAGCGTTATAATACCCAGCTGCATTGACGGGGTCTCCATACTTTTTAAAGTCCTCTTGTAAGCGCTTTTTCGCTTCTATTTGCATAAGAAACATGGCATGCTTATTGGAGGGACTTTGGGGTTGTTGTGGGGGGGCTTTCATATCTTTAGCTTGACGGCTTCTTTGTGATCAAGGGGATTGAGGGGAGGGAGTGTTGCCAGATGAGAATAACTAAATTTCCAAAGCTCCAAGATGAGAGAGAAGAGTTGAGGGTATAAGTTCATGATGAAGTCTCACTTGGGCAATAGTGAAGGAAGAAAAAAATATCTTGTGTGTGTGTGTGTGTGTGTTTCGTCAACACATGTATGTGGTAAAGAGGCAGGAGATTTTTCAGGAAGAAAAATCAGTGTGTGTACCAAGTGGTCACAATTATCAACATCAAACCCTGCTGATATTCATTAAGGCCGCATATTTTAGAACTAGAGTATATGTCTTTGTCGAGTTCACTCCTGCTGAGATACTGGAAAAAAGAGCATCCCGCTCCTGTAACCAATATACACTGAAAATACACTCACAGGGAGATAGAATAAGGGAGGGAAAACGCCAGTCCGTAGGCTTGACCCTAAAGTCAATAGTCATAATTTAGGCATGATATTAAATTAAACAAAAAGCTTTATGTGTGTGAGCAGCTGTTGATGCCAGCAAGGGTGCGAATGAGTGTTTAAGAAAGTTTTCTTTTTTTTTTTGGTTAACAAATCTAGCTTTTTGTATTTTAAAATAGGAGAAGACCTTAGATTGTTTTTCTACACTAAGGTCTACACTAAAATTATCTTAAGTTGGTTTATTAATACTTGCTAAGAATAGTTTAACAAATCCGGTGTGCTTTTCCACACACAGTATGTGAGTGAAATTAAAATGTGAGACATGTAGAGGCCTCGGTGTAAGAAAATGTATTTCCTGCCAGCTCTTATTGATTGGACATAATTTCAATCAGTGTTCCAATCAAAAGGTCATATAATTAACACTAGGGGGCACCAGTGTTCCACACAACTCTGTATTTCCAGTGTGGAGATACCACTGGATTATGCTTTGATAAATGACAGACTTTTGATACCAATGCATGTTCACAAGTGGAATTGCAAAGTTGCTGTTCAAATGTTTTTAATTAATTTTGAAGAGCCTTTTAGAATAATTCAAAATCACTCTGACACATTATATAAATTTACCTTGGCAGTACAGCAACTTCATAATTTTAAGAAATGAATGGCGCAGAAGCTGGGGCCAAGGTAGACACAAAGAAACACTAATGAAAACAATCAGCTGTTATCAGTGGTTAATACAGTTCTTATTTTTGATCAACTGTGGAGAAATCAAAGTGAACAATTAACCAATCAAATTGAATTTGGCTTGAAAATGAATATCTTTTCATGTGGTGATTTTGTCAGACAGAACTGCTTGTTTATGCTCATTTTAGGAAACAGAAAACAATTTTATATTTAAATAGTATTTCATTTGTATCAAGTTAATTTAGATTTTCTTTTAAATACTCAAATGCACACATGCCTCAGTTTTACCTCTCAAAATAATGCTTAAAAAACTTAAATTGATGATATAGACATGATGATAAAGTCATTTAATGTGTGGGCCATAATGTGTAAATATCATAAAACCTTAATCTCCCAGTTGTTTTTGAATACCTTACCAAAACAGCTAGATATTTAATAGGTCAACAATTAAATGTTTTATAATTAAAAGTTCTTCAATGGATTGAAATTTTAAAGCTAGTTTTTCAGTTTCCACCTTGCCTTTGTAGTAGATCAATCAAATGAATAGCCTTTGGTTTCTATAATCATTTATTAGTTAAGTAAAAGAAGAAAGACTTTAAAATAAATATGTGTTTTATAATTTACATTTATATAAAATGCAAAAAAATGCATTGCTTAAATTGTAACCTTTTTTGCAGAATAAGAGATTTATTCATTTCAACTTTATTTAAATGACCATTTAACCAAAGGTTATTTGGCATGACTTAAAAAACACACAATGTCCAAGATGTAAATCATTTTTTTTGTAATCATTTTACAATCTGATGAAATCATATAATTTAAAAAAAAGAGTAGGAAATAAGCGCCAGGCCATTGTTTTCCTAGTGGTCCGCTTAGGACAGTGTTCCACTCTGTTTCCTCCGCTAAGTTTTTATAAATGTCTTCGTCATCCCAAACCGTCATTTCATCTCCATGCAAAATACTCCAGGGGCTTCTACTTTTTTTATTTATGAAGAATAATTGGTGCGCGCGCACACACACACACACACACACACACACACACACACACACGCACACACACCCACCTCTCCAACTTCCTGAGTAATCATTGTTCAGTGGCTCTGGTCAGCATATTGTCACCTGTATCCCATTATGAACCTTCTTCCCTCAGCACACAATCACACACATACCAAATCTCTCTCTCCCTCTTTTTCTCTCTTACACACACACACACACGCGCGCACACACACACACACGTACCTTATCCTCCTCTCCACTCACCCGTCCTCCTCTCCTTTTCCACTATTTGTACCCCACAATTCCACAACTGGTGCTTCTATTGGACCTTGAGAATCACTGCTCTACAACACCTTTCTAGGCCATTCTGCATTTTGCTTTTCATACAATTTTCCTCATTTACAATAAATGGTGGTAGGTTTGTGAGGAGGAGAGTGCAGTACAGACAAGACATCTGCGTGAGTGAGGTTCCCTTGGGGGCTCGGGTCATGGGGCATCATAAGCCACACCCTTAACCGCCTCTACACACACCCACTGGATTCTGATTGGTTAACAGTGTGAGGCCAGGGGATGCCTAAATTGGCTTTCCTCACTATCCCTTTGAACAGAGGATTTTGAATAATAGGCGAAATAAGCAGAGAAAATAAGTTATGAAAGTAACATAATCAAAAAAATCTGTATTGAGGAAGAGCATTGTTGGTGTCCTTAGGTGTGAATTATGAAAATCAGGCTTTATCTGACGAATTGGACAACACTGTATATTACTTTTTATCAAATGACTTGGTATTCCGAGTAAACATAATGAAAACCACTGAGATGAGGTCAGACTAAGTACTTGAATAAAACACAAAACAAAAAACTAGTTTAACACAGAAGAAACAAAGCAAATTTGTGAGGTGAAAAAAATGCAAAGTTCCTTAATTTTTCTTTTCCCTAGTGTTAGAGTATGGCCATGATGTGAGGACAAAGAGGAATTAAAGAGTGCAGTAGTTGATCTGGGAGCTATGTTGTTTAATTATTGTTTTTTAATTCATTAAAATAACCGATACTTGGAAATGGCAAAAGAGGGAAGGCATGGATGGCTTTTTAATATTTGAATTTTGAAGTAATTCTTTTAAATTTAATTTCCATCCCCTACACAGCTTGCACATATACTTTTTTACATTTGCTTTTCTAAGTGTTACTATAGGCTTAAATTACAGAAGATTCAGTAAGGCTGTTGCTTGCATGTATTTGTGTGTGTGTGTGTGTGTGTGTGTGTGTGCATGCAAGTGTGTGCAGGCTCCTGCATCCACAATGCGGCAGCCCTGCCCGTGCCATTGTTGGTTGGGGAGCGGGTACCCTGTCCCCATCATCTGGTTGTGACACCCGCTCTGTGGGACGTGGCAGCTCCCTTAGAAACCGGCAGAGTTCCAATCATCTACATGCCATAACCTTACGGCCGTCTTTGTCCACACCTCCGCCAAGATTCATTTGTGTCGCCCCAGCAGGTCTGACCGCTGAACAATTCCCGGTCGGAGCAGGAGGGAAATACATTTCACTGATTAAAGATATCTGGTGACTGTTCTACATGCTGTCAGCACACTGTTAGTGTTCCCCTACCCCCAACACCCCCTCCTCTTTCCCACTCACCTCATGTTTGTCATCTCCTAGATCCCTCCCCCTTGCACTCTTTTACTTTCTTCACCTCTCACCCTATCCCACCCAAGCACGCTGTAATTTGGCTAAATGGGTCTAAATAATCTGGTAAAGCTTATTAAACCCCATGCATATCTTTTTCTTCTTACTTGCTATTCTGGATCGATACAATAATGTAATTTGAAGAGAATTTACAGTAAAGGAAAACTTAAAGAGAAATATACAGAAATGGCAATAAAAGCCAAAGTGGAAAAAAAGAAACTTGGCTTTGTTCTAAAAAAAAAAAAAGGCGAGACAGTTGATGGAGGCAGCCTGCAGTCTACAGAGTAAAATACCTACTAATGTTGGATGGGTGAGGTGAAGCAAAAACATGATGTGTATGCGTTATTATCAGTGTGTGTCTCATCTCAGTGGCTGTGTGGCCTGACCTTGGGCTTTTTACAGTATCCTCCTGCAGCGGCATCCCAGCCAGCTGTAAAATAAAATGGAGGACGGCACGCACACAGTAAATCAGAAATAGCTGGGCCACTGTGCACTGTATGTGTTTTAAGAGTCCCACACTGCAGTAAAAGGGCCTTGCAACAGGGGGTAGAGGTTGGGTGAGCAGTTCTGTGGAAGAGATATGGGGCATCTCTTTAAACTGTGATCAAATATCAGAGTTGACAAGTTACAAATGAGGTGCTCCTTGTCCCCCCCTTTTTCTTTCTACTCTTTTCTTTCTTTGTTTCTTTTTTCTCTTTTTTTTGCTTTCCCCCTGTCTCAGTATACTCTACTTCACACAGCTTTGCATTTAAGAGCAGGGAAAGGCCGAACTGTGTATGACTATGGAGCTTTATTATTTGCCCATGTAGCACTTCTCCAGACCAGCAGGGGACAGTGTTACTTGACATGTAAATTGAGATGCTCGAACAAATATGTATGCACAATTAATTAAAGAAGAAACATTCTCTTCTTTGTTCTCTTATTTGTTGTTGACTTTGTTCACATACAAGTTTTAGCCTATTTCACATTAGTTGTTTGACTGAACTGCCCTGCCTACTTTGGCATAAACACACAAATACAGAGTGGCCTATAACTTCAAATGACTTGATTGTTCCACTTTTTCCACTAGGTACTACACAGTATATGGGTCACATGTTTTGGAAGGTGGAGATTGAGGGGGTGTGGGAATTGGCACATCTTTTTTCTTTAACATTTTGCCCATTTCCATTTCAGGAGTCACCTCCAAACCCTAATTAACAGGGAAAGCCATCAAATCAAACTTTACCAATCCCAAAGGTGCCGTCAGCAGGCAACTGCCTGGCACAGACACTCCCAATGCCACTCTCTCGTGCCACCTTTTGCTCCACTGTTAACACACTCACCAGTGTGCCAGTGCTTGTGTGTGTTAGGATGTGTTGGGAGGAGCACAGGGGGCAGAGATCAGTAGGTATGACAAGTGCTGATACTATTATGAAAGGGCAAAGATCTGGAGGCACCCAACACTCCACAGGCTAATCATCCATGTGTGCATGTGGCTTTGTGTGTTGCAAATTTACAGTATGTGTGTCTGCAGTAGCATGTTTGTGTATTCATGCAGGTGGTGTTTTGGGGATGTGCACTCTGTGAGCGCGTTTGTATGCACGCATGCACGTCAGAGGCGACAAGCAAGTGTTAGATGTCAGTCGAGGTGAGGGACTGTGGAATATGGAGAGCAGCAGAGGGGTGCCCTGTGTGACACCAGTCCTGTAGACAAGGGTTAAGCAGGGAATAGGGAATAGTCCTGAGGTAATAGCGTGGGGGCGGAGGGTTGATGAAGGGTGAACAAAGGTGATGCAGTATTTCACAGACACATCGCCCTGATATGCTTTGTTGGCTCATTTGATAGGAGCATGTGAGTGAAAGAGTGTGGCCTCGAGGGAAATTTAATAGCAGTCAACATCAGCCTTTACGCTATGAAAGTAAAAAATAGGGTAAATATACAAGGCTGTGAGAGCAGAATAATTCAACAATGTACTGGCGTAGTTTGGTATGTGTATCTCTTGCTCTCTTAAGCCAATAGGACCAAGCTATTGGTAGCCTTTATTTCAGTTATCATTCAACCTGTGTCTATATATGAAATCTTCAGTGTGCACATAGTCAGGGCACATTAAACGGGCAGACTCCAGGGTCTCCCCTCATTTTCTCATCCACTTTCATTTTCTTCTATTAGATTCATATCTGATATTTAGCCACACCGCCACATTATGCTCTCTTCTCTCCAAGTCTAGACAGAAACCAAAGGCTGTGTCTACCTCACGCTAAAGACTACAGAGGTGACTTATTCCCATGTGTGAAGCACTATTCTGAAAACCAGACAGTAGCTGATGGGCTCTGAACTTCCAATTCTGTGTCAGGGACCCAATGGCATCTAGAAAAGGGTAGCAAGCAAACACTTGACCTTCCATTAATTGTCTCCTATGCATAACCACTTGTTAATTATTGGGAGAGCCAAAATGGTTTCCAAAGCTAGTTTGTAAAAGGTCACTTACCAGTGGGTAATGAACAGTCTCAGCGGCTCTTAAGTCTGCTGGTCTAGTAGACCGTCACAGGCTTTAGATGTATGGTGTTGCAATGTAGACGCTGCCTTTGAGTAGGAGGAGACGGAGGATGGTACTTTTGTCTTTCAAGTTTTATTTTTTATTTGACCATTGTGAGGATTGTCTGCCAGTTAAAGTCAGAGTCATTGGGTTGAATATAAATTCCCTACAGACAGCCTATTCAACATTCATGCCAAACACCATCGTGTTAAAGTGGAATGAATGTAAGCCTATGGACGTGGGAGATGCCAATTAGTAACCTTGTGGTTCATAACTTTATTATACGTGCGCGCACACACACACATAGACTCAGACACTCAGACACACCCACACGCACACACATACCCCTCCCTCATCTCATTAGCCTCTGTCCCCATTCTCTTTATCTTTTCCACCTAGTCTGCATAAGGATAATATATACATTCTTTGTGGTGACAGTATTATCAGGAAGGGTCATCTTTCTTGCCTCTTCCACACAGTATAACGATAAGGACTTGTGTTATTTTAAAGAATCCTGTTCAAAGAGAGGATCAATAATACAATGATAAGGTGATTAAACTGAAAGGGTTTTATGATGCACATTAACAGTTTTGTTCCTTTTCATCATCTTCTCATGAACGATAACAGTGTATTGCAGCTTATGAAAGCATCTTAATGGCAGCTTAGAAACAGTGAGTGAGGTTTCTTTATGTATTTCAGATTATTCTTAAATGTTTTCCCAGATGTGGTGTTTTTTAGTCAGCCATTTTGTTTTGCTTCTGGATATTACTTTTTTTTCTTTTGTCTCTACATTTTTGTGGGTCTATCAGTTTGGCGAGTACTGCACAGTGATATTAAAATTTAAATTACAGTATGAACCTGAGCACAAAGGTCCGATCCCATATTGTGCTAACTCTCCACCTGATCCATCTCATGCCTGTCTTGACTTTGCATCGGGGTTATACGCAGACGCCTTGCATCACCACACATTTGATTGTTGGTTAGGAAAATGTGCTGCTTTCAACCTTGCAGGGGTCTGTAACCTTTCAGAGGGGTAAACATCAGAGCTATGCAATCTTGGCTGATGTGTAGTGATATATTCTCACCTCTTTCACTCTTTACCTTTTTTTCCTCTCTCTTTCTCTACCCCTTTTTTAATAGCTCCTGGTATTGTCTTGGTCCTTGCTGACAACAAAGGGGATAAATGCAATGCCTACTGTAAGTCCCTGTGGTTAGGCCTTGGACATGACACGTGTCAGCCTATGATAAATTGGCTGTGTGTCTGTTCAATTTCAAATGCAAAGCTCTAGAGAGGAAGAGGGAGAGAGAAAGAGAGTGAGGGAGAAAGAGAAAAGAACATGATGGAGAATGGGAGTGAGGGAGAGAGATGCCGGCATATTTCTGGCACAGGGGGAGAAGGATGCCTCCGATGCTGGATGTTAGTGTGTGGGGTACAGATAAGGCATTGCACAAGTTTGAGAATGGGATGCCCACGTCCCGGGGTTTGGGAGGTGAAATCTTGGCATCAGGACAGATGCTAGACAGTGGAGTAGCAGGGGGAGGGGGGGGTGAAAGAAAGATGAGAGCGCTCTTTTCACAATGCTGATGAATCACTTTTTGCTGATGTATCCACAAGCAGAACTAACAAGTTAGCTTCACCTATCTGCCCACTCCCCTTCCATATTTGTGGGGCTGATTGGTCATTTCTTTATTTCTGTTCTTTAGTTTTGTCTTTTGCAGGCTGATTAAGCACATACTCAGTTGTTTCACATACTGTGAAACAACAAAAGGGGAGTGGTGGGGGGGAGAAGTATGCAGTGCTTCCAGTAGATGCCTGGCTAATAATCTGCCTGTGCTAATCAGTGCAGCTGGGCCGGGAGAGTTGGCGCTCTGACACCAGGCATCCACGCAGAGCATTGGGAAAGAGGCAAGGATCCGAGCCAAATCCAGCGAATGGAGAAAGAGCGCAAATGGAGAAAGTGGCTTCTATGCCTTGGGATGCCTGCTTGCTTGATGCCTCCGTGGGAAAAAGGAAAGGATGCCACTTTCCTTTTACAATTGGCCTGTGAGGTGACAAAGCCGATATTATGGTAATGTCAATCTAATCACAGAGAGAGATATCTCTTGAAAATCCTTGGCATAGGAGTGGTCTTGTGGATTTCTCAGGGTCTCCCAGTGTGCTCCCCCCCCCCCCCCCGGCCTCTCTCACTTTAAAGACAATCTCTTTCTCTGGATAGGATGGCATATTTCTCCCGTTGCAGCAGTGGATCTTGAATGGTGTGATGCATTGCGGAAATAGCATGTTTTTTATTAGCACAATGAGTTGATGACTTGGCACTGTTCTCTGTGTAGTTTTGTATGACTCCCCCCTTGAAACAGCTCATTTTAGTCATCTGTTTCTCAGTCTTTTTTCACTCAAACAGTCCTCTGATTTGACTCCCTGCTTCCGCCAGCAATCTTGATGCTCCATATTATGTAGCATGAGACTACCCCACCCGTACATGCCGTTTTGACCTTTAAATGTCATTTGCAGGTGTGTTGAGGCGGCTCGCTGCTAATGCACACATTTGATAAGATGCTTATCTATCCCAGAATCCAAAAGGCCTGTGAGAAGGAACACTGGTGTGTATGCTGACATCCTTGCCAAACCGACCCTGCAGGAAAGCCAAAATCATCTTGATATTATAAATGTCTGCTGACCAATAAAAGAAAGGTGGAGAGAAAAGGAATGGGACAAAAGGGTAAACAGAAAGAAAAGTCCAAGGCATGCAAGACCCTGACTGTGCTGAGCCAGGAACTGTTTTTTTCCCTGTGATCTATCCACGGCTGAACTCTCTGACACCTCATCTGCCGTACTGACGAGACGTCGCCGTGCCTTAATTGAAGTGGGTTTGTCTCATCCCTGCTCTCCCATGATCCTCTTCTCCATGGGTCAGTGAGAGGTGGGGGCAACCCCCTTGAGTACACAGCATTGGTGGGATTGCTATTTGTCTCCTACCGCCCCACTGAGAGGATGTTAGATTGAAGTTATTTTATGCTTGGCTTAACTCTCTCTTCCACTCTTCTGCATCGTATCTCCTGCTATCTTCTCTTCCTCCCTCGTTTTTTTTTTTCGCTTTCCCGATCCCACCATTCTTAAAACCTCTCATGCAGCAAGAAGGGAGGAAGGCATCCGTTACAGTGTGAAACTACTGTGATTTTACGGAGGTCCTGCAGTTGAATAGCTATACTTTTCCCAGTGGAACTAAATTCAGCTTGAAATGGATCCTTTTTTGTCTCAAATGCATTGAATATGTTTTTAGTATGTGGAAGGATCTAAGGGTGTGGAAAAGTGCTTTGTTTAGGAGAGTAACCATACACCACAGTGACCCCCTACCAACATCCTGTTTGTTATAATGGTTTGGGTTTGGGAAATAATCAATACAGCGTAGTATTGAAAAAGAACATAAACTAAACTAGATTTTCTTTAGGGCTTTATTATATGGTATCGGATCGGTGTATAAACTCCAGTACTTCCCAATAACGATACCAGCGTTTTAGGCAGAATTGAAGGCAACATCTCTCTGGTGAATGTATTTCTCTAGATTTGGGTGGCTGTGGCTCAGGTAGTACCGTGGTTGCCTACCTATCGGAGGGTTGGTGGTTCGATCCCTGGTCCTGCAGTCCCATGTTGAAGTGTCCTTGGGCAAGATACTAAACCCTGAACTGCTCCCTTGGTGTGCAAATGTGTTTGAATGTTTATCTGATGAGCAGTTTCTATCTCATTTAAGAGAAAGTTTTAGTTGTTAACGCTACAGTGAGCACTAGCACATCATGTGTTGCGTGTGTGTAGCCACAGTTTATACGTCTGTGTGTTGTATCCTGTGTGAGTGCGTCATTGTTTATGTTCGTGTGCTTATATGTGTGTGTTCTGGCGTCAAGCCTGTCTGTAGCTCTAAGTGTTGTGCGCATTAGGGTGATGAGGGTAATGATGTGCGAGGCAGTTGTGTTTTGTGCCAGGGCGACCCTGCGGCTCGCACCCCATTCCCAGCCCAATGTGTTTCTGATTCTCTCCATCCCTCATCACCAGTCAGCTTCTTCTGACAGCAACCACATACATATGAAGTTAGCCCACATGCATGTTCACGCGCACATACACTCACATACATAAAGACTGTATCTATACATATGCAGTAAACACAGAAGAAGCACAGCCACATCAAGGTATGCGTACACACATTTGACTTTTGTTTAAGCTACACAATGGAATTATCACCATCCAGCTACCTCTTCTTTCTACTCACATGCAGGCGCAGAGCAATATTCAACCTCATTCCATGGGTGAAATGGTAGGGTCATTGCATAAGTAGAAGTGAGCCTTGATTCACAATTTCGAGATGCAAACATGTGGGTAGACTTACATTCACACATATAGACACACTACCAAAAACCTGTCAGAAACATGCCTCTGCATATTGATTCCTCTGTTGTCAGTGCTATTAGAAAGAGGTCTGACATTCCCTGTGTTTCCCACCTACCACTGTGGGGGGCTGGCTGGGACAGTAAGGCAAATATATGACAAAACCCTCCTCAGCACGGCTTACCTTTATGGTTCACTGCTGTAATTGGCCTAGGGTGAACATACCCGCTCGACACTGGCAGTAATGTATTTGAGAAGATATTGAAAAAGCTGATGAGGGAGACACAAGATGTGTTGTAGAATACAAAAGTTAATAATGGTGAGGAGTTTGACGAATGGATCTCCAAATGTATCCTGATATCGGTCTAAATTGCATTCTTTTGCTCACAATTTTTTGTGTTTTTAATTTAGACATTCTCTCATTGACTATGCAAGGTGCTTGTGCCATAGTAGGGAAAAGTTCACTTTGTGTGCAGAAGAAGAACTGTTTGTACTGCATTGTGCTATGTTTACATAAATGTCTGTGGATATATAGTTCACACAACACTACGAAACCTCCCGATACTGTCATCACACAGACACACAGTGAATGTGTCTTAAAGAGTCATGAGCTCAACACTCATACAATGTGGTTTTGAGTACATACATATCATTTTATTGCTGCATATATCACCCCCACACTGAGACATCTGAAAAGAGAGCATGATCTATACCAAAACATTAATCATCATTCATTGTATGTTAATAAATTCAGAATTTCTCCATTTACCATGCGGACGTCCACGCGTGTTGGAAATGCAACCTTTCCAGAGCTCATAAATCACACACAACTGAGTCATCTGACAAAGTACCCCAAACACAGGCTGAGGCGCCACCTCCCTAGGGCACAAACACGCGCCATCTAATGTGGCGGAATCAGAGCGGGGACCAGAGCTTTCTGACGCCTCTTGCTGATGCTCCGCTGCCAACCCCTACCAACAAGGAGCATTCGCCGCAACCTGGGAAAATAACAGGTAGAATTAGAGGGGATTGTGGATGCCCCTCTCTGTCTCTGTCTCTCTCTTGCTAGTTTTTCTCTGTCTTTTTCCTTGCTGCCTCCAGGGGTTGAGGCCATGTGCATCACCAACAACACTTACACAGGCTTGGCTGGTGATGTGTACAGTGGGGACCACCTGTCTTTGCCTTATAAGTCAGATTTAACCATTGAAACTTTAAACAGAGAGGGACTGTGAAAAAGTTACTTCCAGCACTTTCTGTTACCTGGCTGTGTCCATTTTTAACATCTTCAACCAAAAACAAAACAAAAGGGAAAGCATTTGACTAGGAGTGCAGTAGAGGTAGCGGCTATCATTAGAGTATTAATGTTGCAACTTTATTCATAGTAGCTGTTTGTGGAGCACTTATTTTATGCAGCAGTAACGTTTCTCAACCATAAAACTAAACTATAACAATACACCTATGCTTTAAACATGACAGATAATACATTTTTCTAGTTCTCCTTAGAACATAGATTTTAATAAAAGTATTTTAGATGATTTTATTTAGTTTGTACTCTGCTGTCTTCCATTCAACGCAAATTGCTCCAATCTGGCAATTCCGAAAGATTACCAATGCAAGAAGGAAATCTGAGCAGATACAATGGCTTCTCTGCTCTATACCACAGCGCAGATGAAGAGAAACAGATTTATCTGCAAACTTTTATCTTCAGAAGCCCAGTAATAATGGGTTCTATTCAGGTGTAATGCTGTTATTTTTGCGCGTACATGACGGATTAAATTATTTTTAGCCTCCGGGGAAAGGATCTCCATTGTTTTTCCTGTTTACACAGAATAATCATGTCTCTTTACCTTTTAGCAAAGTGGTCACATGATCTCTGTGCTGTGAACACTTGCTGTATTCATCAGATTAAAAGATTAAAGGCTTTGTGGTGAGGAAAGACACAAACAGCAGCCCCACGAAAACCATGATACTGTCGAAAAGGGTTTGAGTCGGTGCTACAGTTCTGGAGTTGTATACATTATAGAGGAGACCCTCTGTAGTGCGATTAGGAAGATAATGCCATCACATGTTAATGACCGGAGTGTTTACAGTGTGCAAAATGAGTGCCCTCTGATATGCAAAGCATTTCTGCTGAGAGTGTAGAATTGTCTGTATGTATGGAAATCCAGTGGAAATAGAGACGCTAGTCTGTGCAGTATAGAACAGACAGCATTATTTATCCCCTTTTCTCTCATTTTCTCCTTTTTACCCCCCTTTGGGTCTCTGGATTCTTTCCCATCTCTCCTCTGTTGCCCGGGCCTATCCCTGGCTCCCTGGAGACTTGGGGACGAGTGGTTATTTCTGACTCTGGAAGATGGTCGTGACTAATTGATTCGACATCTGATGGAACGTCTGTAATGTCTCTTTTCCCTCCGCTGCTCAAGCCTTGCCACTTGCTCAGATGAGCAGGAACCATTAATGTATTGTGCATATATTTATGTACTGTACGGCTGTGTTTGATATGAGAAATGTGTTTATGCCAGCACTGTCTGCGCTCCTCTGTAAACCCAACGTAGTGTTGTCCCTGGTAATCTCAATTATTACTGGACTGTTTGATGTCATCCTTAGAGAAAAGAAATTCTGTATACCAGTGCATTCCCATTGGTCTCATAACAATGGATTATATGGCTAACACTCAAAATACTCCCACTTACGTATCTGTTAGATCGCTTTGTATTGCTTTTACATGTTTTTAAGATGTTGCACCACATAAACACAATTGATCCCAGAGGTGCTTTACTGTAGGAATGCATCTAATTCACCTATTGAAGTTTAGTTCTCTCTCTTTCTCTCCGCCTCTCATCTCCCCCACTCTCTTCCTCTCCTCTGGTCCTCTATCTTTGTCTTTGTGGTGTGGTTTTGGGTAGAGTCCAGAGACCTAATGAGGCGGTTCTGATGGGCCAAGTCCCACAGGTCTTAAAGCTGTAGCAGGCCACTGTTGATGCCCTACTCCAAAGTACCTAATTGATCTAATAATTTAGCCGATTGGTCATCAGTCTCTGGCGGGCACACATGGGATGAACAATGACAAGTGTTTAGTGGCTGCAGGCCGGTTTCCTGTCTCTAACTATAATAGGCTGGAGGTAGATAGGGCTGTGAGTGGTTGTTTGTGTATGCATACATACCTGCTGAAATGCCTTTGCGAATAAAAAGTTTCAGTTGTCTTTGCTCTTCCAAAATTTCTGTTTATGAGATTGATTTTTCAGGAAATCGTGATACCTAGAGTATAAAGTTTTTGTTAAAGCCCACATGGAGGAGATAATGTTTTGCATGTAATTTTAGTGAACAGTGTAAAGTATATTTCAAAGAAGTACCCTTCATTTACATCTTTAAAGGTCTACAAAGCAAGACGCTATGGAACTTCCTTTATGTGGAAGACACATTCAGTATATTGTCTGGATGTGGAGAAGGCCACTAGGGAATGATCAAGTGTGCATCCCATCGACCCGCATCCTCTTCCCCATTACCCTGACATTTCATCCCCACATTTAATTCCAGGCCTTTCTAAAGAGCAGGTAATAGTGCAGAGGGGTACAGGGACCCAGAATTAAGCAGTTTTACACCGAAGGGTAATTTGGTTTGATAAATGTGCCGTCGCTAGTAACTAATAATACATATTTTAAGTAGCAGCGGCGCGGCTCCGCGGACCAGTAAAGGTAGCATCATTATTAATGTGGGAGGCGCTGCGTGTTTTAGTCAGGGTTACGGCACCAAGGTCAGAGCTACGTTTCACTGAATTAAAAGCCATTTTGAGCTATGGCACTCCTAATCAACTCGGACCTAAAGGTGCATAGCTCAGTTATAATGAGGCACCAATGAATTTAAATAAACAGCTAGATCTAGTGATTTATAAAGGCAATGTGCTATCCTTATAGCTCGTTAGCCATGACGGATACTCTTTATTCTCTGGGCCTCTTTACCCACAGGACCCTGAGCTTTTAACCAAGTAATGTCTGCCTCCATTGTCAGCGGATACACATTCGGAGCAGGACACTTATCCCCATCATTATGAAAAGTGGAGACACAATACAAGTGTAATGGTAATGTATGCCATCCAAATAGGTGATTTTTCTCCTCCCCTCCCTCCCTTTTTTTGCCGATGTAAAAACTACCCCAGAGTTTTAGGCCTATGAATTCATCATCATATTTTCACAAAGGGGTTTTCATATATCCTGAAAGGAAGCCTAATCCTTGATAGTGGAAATGTTTTGCATTTAAAGGGGTACTTTTGGTCTGGGAATTGATGGTGATTTTTTTGGGGGGGAGGGGCTGTAGAAAAAGGAAAGTTCTAGTTTTGAGAGTGATCATTTATATGAATTATAATATTTTTGAGTGAAAAGAGTCAGTGGCTTATTTCAACTACTTTACTTTGAAATAATGGAAACTTCTACCGTCAATGTGCCACCATTATTATGCTGATTAGGAACTTTCTAGAATAATGATGTTTGATACTCAGATTCTCCCTCCCCTACAATTTAGGAAATACTTCTTAAACAGTTTGCTGTCTGTCAGCAAGGGTAACTTTTCTCCTAATTTTTTTTTTTTTTAATCAATTCCAATATTGATTTGGCCTGTTGCAATAACAGGTATTGCTTAAGGTTTTGCATTTCTTAATCTAATGACCCTTGGAGTATTGTTGGTACATCAGCGGGGGCCACCCGGGGCAGTGAGGCGTGCACATGTAGCCGCCTCTGGCCGCTCCCCTGCCGCTCCTGTTGGGCCATGCCGGGGCATTAGTCACTTCATCAGGTTCTTTGTTGCCCGCCTTTCTTTTGTGTTGCCCTTGTAGGACATTGCAAGTAAAACCATGGCTACAGCCTCCTCACATCTTGATACAGCTTATTCAGGGGACTTTTTGAGAAATCAGTGGCTTGGGACGGGATTTCTTTTTTTTTTGTCAAGCTCCGGATTCAGGATGTGTTTCCCTCTCATTAGTTACAGCTCAATCAGCTCACCTCATGTTAAGAATGAGTGGTTTTCATCACTGCACATTTTTTATGGCATCTATTTAATTACAGCGAGACTTAATTTGAACTAGCCTACTACCCGGTAACATTCTACCATTGAGTGTAATCGGTTCTCTCGTGCATGAGCAGGTACCGTATCCGGATGCGCACTTCACTTTTCTTTGTATGTGGCAATATCTGAGGCCATTCTCAATTCAAATTGACATCAAACATTTTCGTTTTCCAAGTGTTGACTCACCTCCAAAAAAACACTTGTTTGATTTCCCATGTGAACATAGTACACAGTGACACCCATAGCGTTCACCATACAGAGACGCACTCACTCAGCCTCTCACCATGCTCCACACTTTTCAGAGTAATTTTCACTCCTGACACAACGGCTCTGCTTACCTGCCAATTTCTGTCTCGGCTCCTGAACGGGTGATTTGTAAAGCCATGTTCACCTCATCACTCGAAGTGAGCTTGCCAGGTGTTTGAGCTGTCAGTTCGTTCTGTGTTCACAAACTTGCCGAAGGGAAAGTAATAGCCATACTCCAGCCAGTTGACTCAGCCAATAGAGTTGCTATTGCAGTAATAGTGGAATACATATGGTCATTACTTTTGATTTGTAACAAAACAACTAAAAAAACAGCTCATACCTTAGGAACGGTATGACAGAACATTTTTTTGTGGTTTGGAACTGTGACTTTGTCAAACCTTGGTACATCTTTAAACCGGTAACCGGCCCATGCCTACTTGGAAGTAGTAGTAATTTCCTGTATCACTTGTTCTGTAAGACATTACTTGCATATGTGGAAAAACACTTTATTTGATAAAATTACTGATGTCTTCAAATAGGGCTTTCCAATTAATTGAACTAACTATCACAAAAACTGAGTAATCTTATTTTGTCCTGTGTTCTGAAGGGGAATTCAAAAATTTCAAAAACAGAAAAGTATCAAAGTGCTCATATTATGCTAATTTCCAGGTTCATATTTGTATTTAGAGGTTATATCAAAATGGGTTAACATGGTTTAATTTTCAAAAAACACCATATTTTTGTTGTATTGCACATTGCTGCAACTCTTCTTTTCACCCTGTGTGTTGAGCTCTGTTTTAGCATAGTGAGCCATCTCACTTCTGTTCCATCTTTGTTGTGAGTCACACATACGCAATAAGTACCGTTAGTTTGTCAGTTTGTCAAAATAACGCACAGTTGTCACAGAAATAAAGGCTGGACTACAAATAGAGCTGTTTGGAGTAGTTTGTGAACAGTGTTTTCTGTTGGAGATGGTAAGTCCCTTTGGGGTGGACTTTAGGGTTTTTCACTTTGTAAATCATGCACAAAAAGATATATAGCACAATAAAGGAAAGGGATAAAGCCCAAAAGCATAATATGAACACTTTAAAAGAAATGTCGCAGTTCATGTTGTTTTCACTGTTGATTTGTTGAACATTTTTTTGTATTCATCAATAAATGCAGCATCTTTCCAAAAGTCAATGAGTAATCGTGTTTCAATTTCAATATTGACCAGAATAGTTGTGATTATAATTTTTTTCCGTAATTGAGCAGCCCCATCTTCAAATGTCACGTGACAGGCTGAATAGGAATTTGTGTGATCTAAACATATACCCATCCTTTTACTACCTGTATGTATACTTCATATACCTCTAGCTTTTTTTGGTTTTGTGGTTACGCTCCCTGCTTCCTCTCACCATGGTTTATAAACAAGCTGTAGTTGTTTTTTGGGCCTGGAGGTCGTTGATTTGTCTGCCTCTCCTTGTAGGTTACTGAGGTCACCACGGCCCCGGAAGCATCAAGCTTGGAAAATGAGAAGCCCCGCTCGGCTCTCCCGCTGGCGACCGGGAGCACCCCTTGCCCGCGCCCGCCCTGATGATTAATGCCACCCCCGTCCAGCCACAAACCTTTCTGCCTCAGATAATGCCAGGCAGCAAGCGCGTCTGACACTTTTAATGTATAATTAAGTAGAAAAAGGCAGCACTGGCTATGCAAATTTTTTAAAATGATAAATGACGCTCTACAGCAGCAGGGATTGATTTGGTGTAAATGAAACTAATTAAGGAAATGTCAAACATAATTAATAAAACAGGTTTAAGCTGCAAAACATTGTCAATTGAATGAATGAGGAGGCATTGGCTCCCATTGTTCAGGCTTTATTTAGGTCTTGTGTTTAGCTTGTTCCCTGCTCCAGAATGCTCTCTCCCCTCCTCACTCCCTCCACCACCAATTCCCTGAGAGGGGAAAATAAATTTGCTTGTCTCTCTGCTGACTGTAGAAATTAATTGCTGAAATCTTGTCCCATCCAAGTGTTACATTCACACGCAGGACATTAACATAACTAATTTGAAAGAGCTCAAATGACTGCATAATGGAGCTCCGTCACCATGCATGACAGTCGCTGGTCATACCAAATTAGCTTGGTTTTATAATTGAAAAATGTTCCCCCCCTTTCTAATTTTTACACCATTTCCCTCCTTTTTCTTCATCGACTTTCGCCTCTTCCTTGCTCCTCTTCCTCCCGTGGTGTCTTTCCTTTCCGTTCCGTTTTCTTGATAAGAACAAAGGTTTTATAATTTACAAAAAGAGTGCTTGACCTATAATTAGAGGAGTGAGGGGAGAGGAGGGGGAGTGCCAAGTGGTGGCGGCAGAATCAGATCCTTAGTCCTGGTAATGATGCTGGAGACCTTGTGGCCCCCGGGGAGGCAGAAGAATAATGGGATTGGCTATTTTTATTGGGGAGCAAAGCAATTGGCCACCAGCCGCTGGGATGCTGGTGCCCCGGGTATGGTGCAGAGCAGCAGGGGCTAGCAAGGGGCTAGTGGGGGGCAAAGGAGGGTGAACACTCAACCTGCCACACTGCCAGCTCTCAGCCATGCCCATCAGTTCTGTACGTCAGCCTGATGCACCACTGTCGGCCCCTGTGCCCCCGCGCCAGCCGCTGCCCTTGCCGCAGAAAGAGACAACTGGGTGGGTGGATGACTGGGTTGGAGGGAGGTAGAAACATCTGCCACTCCGAGGATGACAGAGGACTCAAAGATACAAAGTGAGAGGGGTATCACATTGAAGTGATGGATCTGGATACTAAGATAAATACCCAATAATAACCACATATCAAAACTACGAAGAACTGGAGCAAATAATACTTGCAAAGTTATTCTTAGCCTTTGTTTGAACCTGATTGCATAAAACAATTTCCATGTGTCAGGATGCTAATCAGTCTACAGTAAACTTTGCAGCAGCTAATTGGAGTTTTATGTCCCACCCATTTGGCATGTCTGTAATATAAAACAAAAACTAAATCTTAAGCTGTAAATGATATTTATTATTGTGTACTGTTTGGCCCAAGCCTGGTGCTAACACAGATATTCTTAATAATGTGCCTGTGTGCAGAGTTTTGCAGCAGACCTACCGCTGCCAATATTTTTGTTCTTTGCTTCTAAGCACCGCTATTTATCATACTCCCACACAACAATTCTCAAGAGTTAAAGCAGCAAAAGAAAACAAAAACAAGAAAACAAAAAGTACAAGAACAAAAGAAAACAAAAAAAATACAAAACAAGATAATAAAACTCTGGAACACTCACTGTCTTTATTCCCATTGCATTTTCATTCTCATCTTTATTTCATTATTCCAGTGAGAGTTATTATGCTTGTAAAAGTAAACTTAAGTCCCGGACTCCTGTGCACTTTCTGCATTCTTTATGCATGACGGTAACAGCTCTACAACCGCCATAGCCCTACAGTGAGCCACAGAGCTGAGCTGTTTTTTGCAGCAATGCCATATGCTTTGCGCATGTATTTAAGGATTTATGTGTTTTAAAAGCATAGGGCTTTCATGGATATAGCCTACTTTTATTAAAGTATTTAAGTTTCTTAAAACTTTAAGTTTCTTAAAACTTAAATTACAGTTCTCTGTGGTCAGACCAAAGCTGACTGCAGCATAGGCCTGCACGATTAATCGTCATAAAATCGTGATCTTGATTTAATTTTTAAATAACTTTGATTTAAAAGAAAAAAAGTGATGCATCTGGATACTGAGAAAAAAAATAGAATTAAAAAAAAATCTTTTTTGTAATGTGCTGTAGGTGCCAAAACAAATCTGTGTTTTGTCATCGTCAAAGAAATCATGGTAGAGAATTGTGATATCAATTCTAAGCAAAAACAAAACGTGATTAATATTTTTCCCTGAATCGTGCAGGCATAGTGCAACATGCTGTACATACAGTAGTTCACGTATGCTTTGCGCACTGAGCCGACATAGTGTTACACTCCATGGTATTAACCCTTGTGTTATCCTCCATGGTCAAAGTTGAAAAAAAATCAACACTTTTTTGATGTGTTTGTCACTTAATTTGCTGCTTTTTAAAAGCTCGTTTTTAATTTTTATACCATTTTTCTCCTTCATCAACTTTCTCTTCTTCCTTTTGACGTTCTTGTCACTTATTTGGCTGCGTTCTGAAATGTTTTTTGTTGCTTTATCAACAGGTTTTTTCTCAACATTTTATAACACTTTTTGACGTTCTTGACGCTTTGTTTTTTTTAACTACCTCCAGTACAGTATATACAACACTAACACTGACTCATTACCTCTAGTTTACACTTATTTTTGGGGATTTGTGGTCAATAAACCTTATTTATATGCAGGCATTATGAATTATTGTGACTAATAATAAGATCAGAGGATGTTTATGGATAACCACAGACAGTTTGTGGATAATTTTATGGATAACTGCAGACCTTTAGACAGGATAGTGCTATAAAATTGAATAAAAACACCCAAAAGTTATTCAAAGTAGTGAGCTGATCATTTATTTATTTCACTTGTGAAGAGCGTTTTAAGGAACAATCTGGGATATTTTTGGTCAATTAGTTTGAAAGAAACCTAATTTTCTGTTAAGTAATTGAGGAGTCTGAATTACAGGTAATAGTAACAGGTAATGTTAACGGAGCAGCTTACGGCTTGAAAAAAGTGTTGACAGTGGTGTGATGACCAGCTTTATGTAAAGTTTTCAACTATGCGTATATCTGTATGTATGTATATATGCAGGTGTATTTCAAACTTGCAAGTTAATTGACCTCTAAAGAACTTTGTATTTGCTTTCTTGTAATTAACAAAAAGGTGCTCTGCAAACATTAGTAGATGCAAATACTACCATCTAAGTGTTGCATTGTTATTCCAATGACAACCTCTAGTATAAATCACTCAAAACATGCTATACTAATCAGTGACCTGTTTTGCACATTCTCCCTAAAGTTTCCAAGTGGAAGTTCACCTTTAATGTTATTTCCCTTTACACATTTTGCTACAACTCTTTCGAACAACCCAACCCTTAAAATGCCAAAGGTTACGGGTCAAACATATGCAGCACGAAATACAATTTATTACCACCGCATTTGCCTGATAATTTTTCTCTTTTGACAAGCTTAGGTAAGTCATATAGCCTACTCTATAATGTATGAGTACTCGGCTGGCTTGATGAGTAAAGTCCGATGCTATTGGCTGCTACCCCTGTGGCGTTTGAGTTCCCATAAGACCAATAAGGCATGTCTGTATTCCAACATGACTGGAATCACTGCAGGAATAGGTAGAGTTCCAGGTATTTATAGAAACCATATGCAAATGGATCGGTGGATCATGTTGGATTGTTAGAGCAGAGAGGTGACAGTTGTACTCTGTACATGTACAGAGTTCTATGTACATGTACATAGAAGGAGAAATATATAGGCTTCGTTTAGACAAGTCTAATCAGTTAGGATGGCCTCCTCTCTTCATTTCATTTGAATATATTCAGCTCGGACTCAGTCTAAGGAAGTGTCTCTCCCATCCCATTTATATTATTCCTTCCTGCTGAAGGCTCATTATTTTACAGCAGGGTGTGTGAGAGGTGGCCCAGTCTCTGAACTCTCTGTCGAGGCTGTATTAATCAAACTTCACACAGTGGGGAAGGGTCCACCCACTGACGCGACACTGCTCACTCTATACTCGAGGACAAAAGGGAAAACACGCAGCCTGAGCTGTTACAGTGAAACATGTAGAGCTTTTGAAGATCACCACTTTTAATTGTCCACAACAGCAACCCCCACACCCTTTTAAAGATTGTCTCAATGATAGCCCATGCTTAGAAAGTATTGCACAGCATTGCTCATCCATTTTAATCAATATGTCTCATGTTAAAATTGTCCTCTTCTTTTTCTCCGCAGTGGACAACAAGATCTTTGCATGGGGGAATGGCACTAGTGGACAGTAAGTGAATTTCAGAAGTAAAAAGATGTAAATGAGCATGGGAAGAGTGCTTATCCCCCCAATTCTTGGTACGTACAGACTTTCATTGCCCTCGCTTTACTTTAGGAGACTACTAAGTCCTAAAAAGTTCACCAATCCTTGGACAGTTTTGTTTTGCCCCATGGTCATTGAAATGCCTGATTATCTTCTGAAAATAGACTGTACTGTATATTAAACTGCAGAAAGACACTCTGGCAGATAGACAAGCAAACACATAGACATAGTTATACACAAAGATAAGTTATTTTCCTCTTGATGAGCTTCCTTGTTAAAACTTCAACAGCCAGAAGCCCGTCTGGCTGTAATGACATCTAAGGGCCTTGGGGCTGCAGTGATTCAGTGGCCCTCAAGTACTTAAACAGCAGCACTGCAGACCTCTGAGAAATACATAAAAGACACACTCTCATTGTCTCCCATTGTCCCTCATTCTCCTTCTCTTTCTCTCCATCTCTCTGTCTGTCTCATTCTGTCTCTTCTCTCATGATGCCTTGACCCCTCTAAGCAGGTCGAGGCTTTCTAGTGGGGAGCTTATAGTTAGAGGAACCTATAGTTAGAGCTCCACAACACCCACTTGCAGAGCAAAGGGTGAACATCTCTGTTACACAACTGGCACTCTGATATCTGAAAACTCCTCAGCTCTCCTGTTTGTCTCACTGGAGGCGAGAGAGTAGAAGAGTACGAGGGAGCTGTGTAAATTTAAACTGGCAAACTTTCTGATGGAAATAGCAGTGACCCCAGAGTGGTCTTGTCTTGAGTTGAAGCATTGTTGTAATCAATACAGGCTCTCGTGGGGATGGCGGGCGAGGACCTTTCGTTCCCCGTTTGTGGAAATAATGGAGAAGACTGTTTGTTATTTTTCCCAGACATGCCGCAAACTAGCAGATATGGCCGGGGCATTGCAGGTTATGACGCTGGTTCAGGGAAACAAATACAAAGAGGGGCATTTTATCAAGAAGCAAACAGCAGAGCTCTGTTTGAAGCTGCTGGGAGCTCACGGGTCACAGGGGTGCTGGGGCTGCGTTTGACCAGCTCATCTTGAAAAGGGGTCTTGGATGTTCTTTGTTCACTCACACTAGGGACATAGATACAGAAACACAACTCAGCCAAGGCCTATGTAAAGTCATCTGTACAGCTACAAATTGAGTTAGGCTCAGTTATTATTTCTTCCCTATGAACGTAAAACTCACCTCACTGAAATATTCCTTTTAGAGACAATCTATACAGTATATGACTCCTGTCTGTATGGAGAAAACATATCAGAAAGACAACTTTCTTTTTACTTGTTAGTTAATGATCAATTGATGTTTCATTTTTATGTATTACACAAGCTTCATGTATTAATAAAACAATAGTTGTACAATAAACATGTACAACTATTTTTTCTAGTTTTCAATGAGTTTGCTTTGAATTATTCATTTTGTCAAACACTACCACTTTCATGACATGATACCACTGAAATTATCACCAGGTTCTATAATTTGACGTCAACCTTATTATATCCTTTACATTATAGAGAAGAAAGCGTCCAACTTCAATTCTTTTGTCTGCTTTTTTAAGGCTGGGTGATGGCGAGAAGGCAGTAAAGGACCAGCCAGTCGAGGTTAAGTTGCCACAGGAACTGAACGTTGAAGGAAGCAAGGCAGATGTGGATGTTGTCAACATTGTTGGTGTGGCCTGTGGAAGCAGACACTCCTTCATATGGACTGAAACTGGGCAGGCCTACAGTTTTGGGAACAACTTCTACGCCCAACTAGGCTATGACATCCAGAGGCTTGACTTCAAAGACCACCAGGTATGAGGATAATGGTGTTTTTACAGTGATGACCAAAATCAATACTAGATACGTGATTAATACTGGTACCTTCTGAATATCTGACAGGCTTTGACTTTGAGTTAACACTCTTCACACAACATAGTCTATATTCACGACCTTCCAATTCCGCCGGATGTCACCTTCCACTTTCTTTGTGTTATAATTTTAAACTCCGGTCAATTTTATGAGGATTATGGTCAACTGCTCTTAAAATCTCTGCTGGTTAAATGGAGACAGCTAGCTAGACTATCTGTCCAATCTGAGTTGTCTGTTGCACAACTAAAACAACTTTTGAACCATAAGAAGTTTCTTCCCGAGGCTATTTTGCAGCGGCACCGCGGCTCCACACGATTGTGATTGGTTTAAAGAAATGCCAACAAACAAGAGCACCTTTTCTACCATCCCAGAATGCTCTGTGGACTAGCCAGACCCTCTTCCAGGGCACCGTGGAGAAAGGTCTGGCAATGTGACGCAACACACAAAACAAACAAAAATGTGGACTTATCACATGAAAACCAATGGGATTTTGTAATGTCCTTGAAAACATCTACATAGTCTTTACAGTACAATATCATTAGTTTTTTAATTTATTGTTATGAGAGAGAGAGAGAGAAAGAGACAGACAGAGAGCAATGGTGGCAGTGTGAAGGATACCTCAAGGGCCTTGGATGGGTTTTTGCTGGTTGTGTCTATATCTCTGTCCTTACATGGCTTACCATACAGTAGCATGCTGCTGAACCATACAAACCCTAAATTAAGTGCTGTGGAATTGAAATTGGCTCTCTTGTGAAGTGTTCCACTTGCATTGGAGCTTAATTTTGCCTACTCATATAATTTCATTCAGTCCCTCAGTCCCTCTTTTGCTCGCTGCAGCCCATCGCTCCCTCTTCCTTCGCATGCAAAACAAGCCCATTTAATGTGACAGTGTCTAGGTGAATGATTGCCACTCAACACTTGATATATGGGTATGTGCTTCTGTGCGCATGTGTACTGGATATATTATATTTCCGACACATTTTCCCAGTCTCTTGCAGTGACATTAGTGCATTGTTATACATTACATCTTTCAGTTTTTTTACACCCACACACTGTAATGGATGAATTAAAAAGGGGGGAGAGGCTATGTGGCAGGTTATTTCAGTCCGCTCTCTCTCACTTGGTCAAAATATTGTTCTCCTGTGCTGGAGTCAGTATGGAGAGCTTACTAAGAAAGTCATTTAAAACTGCTGCTAACCTGTTTAGTAGGTCAATAATTTCTGATTTGACCTTGTTTTAAAAAAAATTAAATTCCTTTAAAATCTTAACTACCCACAGACGGTCAACTTAAACAGAAATATTATCAACCATACTTTTTTGCCTTACTACCACAGTGAAGTGTACTGTTTTTTCAGTTTAATGTTATGTTAATTATTGTTCCTCTGGTATTGTTTTAGCAGTAACATAATACGCATTCCCAGATGATAGACCAAAGGGGGGCAGAAAGTACCCAGCCACCTGGCAGCAGTATTGGGGCCAAACCTCTCACCTATCCTCCCTGATAAAGGCCACTCCACTGGGATCTGCATGACTGCACCCAGGCCTCACCTCTTTCTGCTAAAGCAAAGGATACTGAAGGGGGGGGGCAGAGAATGAGACCTGGTTATATGTGTATCCCAAAGTCACCATTTTCTCTCATTCTAGCCATACTAGTGGCCTCTGATTGTCCCAGGTGGAGGCCCAAACCTGGCCCTCTCACCTGTATACCATCAACCTCCATCTTCTTTCATCATTGCCCCCTCTCTGTTTGTTTTTTTTCAGTAGGTTCAGAAAAGCTGCTCAACCTCCAGCTATCCCCCCAGACTCCATACTATATGATACTGGCTTTTGTTGTAAAGAATCTGTAGGTTAGAACTGCCGGCTTCACCCCTAAGGCTCCATTTCTCTTTAGCGTCTGAAATGGAGTGGTAGGAGACTGCTGAGATCTGGGAAACACTATATTCTGTTCTTTATTGGCCCAGTGATAAGGTGTTGGGATTCTGCTCACACCTGTGAGCCCATTGTTCAGGCCCGCTATGGCATTTCACCTGCAACAGGCAAGGTTAGACAGAGCTCCTATTTAATGGTTTGATTGACATTATTTTAATGGCACACCGTGGGGAGCTATATGTCTGTGAATGGAAATGAAAGTTAATCTTTTTTTTTTTTCACTCTCATGTCTCGGCCCCCCGCCCCCCTCTCTCTCCCCTCCTTAGGACAATGACATTGTCATTTTCTCAGGGTTTTGAGGGATGTGTTTGTATGCAGATAGGAAAGTGCCTCTTTAGTTCTCCATGTCGTGCCTCATATAAACATTTTGATAAGAATTAGCAATCACTGGCTAAGTTATTGCAGAAGCTATGATCAAGCAAGTCTGTCCCTGTACATACACATACCACAAGGTCTCATTCTCCCTGTATACAAAACATAACTCAGTCTCTAGGTAGGCCAACACCTCCTAGCTAAAAATCTACCACCCATTGTCTGTATTTCTACAAAACTAACAAAAAGCGACCGTGGGAGCATGAAAATAAACTCTGTTCCTGAGTGTGACACGTGTGCAGCTTGAGCTTGGCACGGCATTCATGTTCAGCCTGGCTGAGCACAACTTGTTTGAATGTCATATTTATCCCTGTGTTTTGTCAGAAAATTAACTTCCTGTGAGTTTGCGGCAGAGCCGAGCATATGGCCACAGCTCTCTAGAGATGACAGCCTAGCGGAGCGGGAGCTCGCCGGTGCCGCTGCCCTGCTCTGGCGGCAGATGCTCCGGGCTTCTCCGCGATTAAGTGGAGATCATCACTGTTTTCTTTGAGCACCGCTGTGCCTTGTACTCTGAAGTGTTCCGTTAATCACTGCCTGCCTCCCTGCCTTTTCCACACAAGCTGCCAAAGCACTCATTAAGTTTGAATCTCCCTCTCACCACTCGCTTGCTCACCATGCTGGATACATTGCTTTGACGCAATCTTAGCGGCCCTTTTTTCTGCAAAAACAAAATGGTTTGTTGCACCTGTTTGCTAGAAGGTTCATAAAATCCACAACATTCTTTGTACGCTTGTTCTCTAGCCCTTTTCTGCTGTTCATTCATTTTTAAGGCATCCAGTACATACTGTAAAATAAGTGTCGTTCTTTGTGTTGTGGAATGTTTTCTCTCCTCTGTGTATGTTGATGTAGTTGATGAGTTTCTCCCCAAGCACTAAGATGCTGCCTTGTTTCTGTACAGGACTGTGTGTGTGTGTGTGTGTGTGTGTGTGTGTGTGTGTGTGTGTGCGTGCGTGTCTGTGTGTGAGTGTATATGAACTTTAAGGTATCAGAATCCATCCATTATGTAGAACACAACTATGGTCAAAGAGGAACAAAAAAAAAGATAGAGAGTGACACTTTGTTACCGCTCTAGCTTAACCCTCCTCCCCCCCCCCAGCATCACACATCCGGTTGTGTTGTGTATATCTCCTACACAAGCAAGCATCCATTGTTATCGTTAAACATTGTGACACGCTTTAACCCTGATTGATCTTGATCTCCATCACAAATAATAATGTGATTACAGGCTTTTCTCAGCTTCGGTCTTCACAGCAGGGGAAAATAACGTTAGATATTTCCTTTCATGTTAATCGCCTTGGTTGGAAGTATACCTCAGTGCACCAATAGGCCTCAGTAATGCCTTCTTTCTTCTTAAAAAAAAAAACATCCAAAATAACCTATTTGCAGCACACCCACACACACGTTGCTTAGCTCTGTAACACCGTTATTCTGCACCCATCAAAGCCTAGCATGCTTGTCCTGGTGCAGCGATCGTTCCTCCACAATAGCGGGATGGCATTACTGTGCTTTTGAAAGCATTTGTATGGCAAAGCAATTGCACGCACCTTCTAAATAAAAGAATTGATCCTGTTCATCGTAGGTTGGATTTCCTGGATAAAGCTGGAAGAATGGATCGCAGTGCCATCTCACATCGATATACACACCCTGTTTCCTCATCCTTACGTTGACTTTGCAATAACTGTCTGCTTCTTAATCTTGTCTGTCAGGCTGTCGGGCAGACACACAAAAACGTATGTGGTTCTCTCTGCTGCATTGGTTACTTGGCAGACACGCTGATTAGTGCCAGTTCGCCTCTTTTTCAATATGTAGATATCCAGATAGAAAGCTGGCTCTATTCATTGAGTCCAAGTACCAAAATAGCAATTGCTGTTCTCAATCAATTATGAAGAAATTGGTTTGCATTGTTGGAAGAGGTTGATTAGTGATTTTTTGAAGAGGCTCATGAAATGACTTTCAAATCAGGCCGAGTTGACAGACAGCTGTTTCATATATGCATAATCATTTTACAGTGTAAGGTCAGCAATAAAGAATATTGATGTTGTTATAGTTCATACTGTACAAGTGCCATGCATTTGTACCTTCTGGGCCTGCACATTGTTATTCAACGTAATAAACGTTTATATAATCTACTCAAATCAAATCTATTCACAACTGTACAAATTGCCGCTGTGCTCTTGGCAAGGTACAGCTAATTTTTCGACGAAGAAATTCCTTGTCAGGAGCAGCCAAGGGAGAAGGTGTCAGTTTGATAGCACATGTACACTAACGGCTGTGCGGGAGCATAAGCGTTTGCTGCGCTTCGGTGGTGGCGCGTTTGATTGTAACACTGACCACCGGTGATGCCAACCCTGTTGTCCTCATCTGAGCTTCCTCTTGAGATTTGAACATGGACGTCCCTCCCCCACATCTCACTTCAGACTGAGAGAGAGAGCGAGAGAGCGAGAGAGAGAGATATCTCTGTATAGTATGTACTTCTATCATTTGTCTATTGTTACACCACAGTCACAAGCTATGCAGTACGTGGGAACTCAGCGTGGGTGTACAGCGACCTAAACTACTATACCCATCTCCCCTAGGGGCACCTCAAAGGATGCTTGTTCTGTTCCTTCTCTCTGGCCCTGGGCTCTGCTGAAAAATGAGAGGCAAGTGAGAAACTGGGAAAAGAAGGAACAGGAGGAGGTAGTCTCAGCTGTGTAGGACGGCTAACCTGCGCCTCTGGAGATCATGCGTCTTTACAAAAGTTCCAAGGCAAACCTTTCTTTCTGACTTGGCCACAGTGTTGAAATAGTTTAGTATTAAGACCTTTGCTGCACTCTGGAACTCACTATAGCCATTCTTCATTGTTTGCTATTCTTTTTACCATTAGATGCTATGCAAAATTTGCACTTGAAATATGCATTCTCTTCTCAATGTGAATGAGAGAATATGGTGTTTGTGAACTTGTTTCAGTTTGAATCATATGCCCTACTGTTTCCTAATACGCCCTTAGTGTATGTAATGCTGAAAGCAAATTTATTACACGTCAATAATTCTGTACATTTCCTTCTGGAAAACTAATTCTCATAATAGGATTTTGTCAATGTGATTTGAATAATGATGATCTCAACACATCCCATTTTAGGCTACTTAACTAAATAGAATATTACTGATTGCAACACTTATCCATGGTTGGGGTTTTGGTAACCTTCTTTTCTGTTTCTTGCCAACAGCCAATTTTCTCTCAATTAAAGCATGATATTAGCACTCAGTAGGGCATAAACAGAAACAACCATACACTACTGAATATCATGCCTTGATTATGAGCTTAAGAGTGGGTGTACAGATGGATTCAGTTTCTATACTCCTATTAAAGTGCTGGTGTTTTTTATGTGTGTGCATGTGTGAGAAAGGGAGAGGCAATCACTGCCTGGATGTGCAGCAGTGGCTGTCTATGTAACAATATAGCTGCAGGAAAAGCTGGAAGTTATCCGCTATATCCTCTTAAAACTTCTGGAAAGGGAGGGCAGGAGGAAAAGAGACAAAAGTCACAGGTATAGTGGAAAGAAAAAGTGTATCATTACATTGAGATCCAGTCAGTGGTGAAGCCAGTTGGCCAAAGTTAGCAGGAAGCTGTCCTAGTAAATGGCAGCAGCTGCTCGCAGTTCGAGAGAGCATGTCCCAGTCAGAGGAGAAAAGCGATGGCATCTACATTAATACTACCTTAATGGCCCATCTGGCACTCCGTAGGGTCCCTGGCTGCGCCACCGACTCATAGGCGTTTGACAGGCAGTCTCCAGCGCACCAGACGCGCATGGCATGCCAAATGGCGGGGAGACGCCTCCGTGGCGCACAGATCTGTCAAACTCTCTCTGACGCTGTAGTCACACAGGCAAGGGAAGTTAAGGCAAGTTTTCACACGTGATTGGTTCTTGACATAGATGGGGGGGGGGCATTAGGAGAATGACTGGCTTGTCTATCGTTCACATATGTGCACACTTACAGGGCACACACACACACGCACACACACATCCTCACACATACACACACACTCTCCATACTAGATGCTAAATTGCCATGACCAGATTAAACCTCAATGAGAAAGCCAGGTTAAGATTAGCCAGTGGTGGATTCACTCTGCTCTGATGGCAAATGGAGATAACAAACATTATTGTTGCTGCGAGTCACAGCCTCACTCTGTAAACAAATACTGGAACAAATTGCTTCATTGGAAGAAATTGTGGAAGGTCTTATCAAAACACCACAGGGGTTTCTAGCTATAATTGGCATAATTGGTTGACAGAACAGACTGCAGTCCATGATGTGGCACTGCGATGCACTTGTGAGTGATCATGGCTTTAGGTCTGTAGATTGCCCCTTTAGATGTTTAAAGATACTGAGCAAGAAGTGCATTAATTAATATGCAAACAATGGACACTAGAGCTTGGCGGTATCAAATTTTGATACCGTCCTCTTTCTCCTCCACACTGACACGAGAGGACAACCACACATAAGCATTTTTAGGCATTAAATAAATTATATTTAATATTTAATCCTTGTCTCCTATATAAGTGCATTGCATTTTTTATTTGACTGCATTGAAACTGATATCGTTGATATTTTTAGGACCCCCCAGTATACCATATTACCGCCTAACCCTAATAGACATTGTCACATCCACCGATATGTTGTATTTGCTAGGGAAATAACTGATTGCTTGTTAAAAAACAATAGAAATCATAATTGAGTCATGCTGTATATTTCCTTTTTATGTCATCGTTCTTTAAATCATTGCGAGATCCAGAAGATACTTTATTTTAATCATTATACAGTCATTAAGAATTTTCCTGGTTTAAAGGGGAGCGATGCAGTTTTGGGCCATTTCATTAATGGTGTCTTTTCTTTTTACTTGCAGGTTTCTCTATAGAGCTCCCCCTACACCTTCAGAATAGATATTTGGCAGCTCCTATGTTTGTCTCTGACTCCTCACTCAGTCAGTCTGCTGTTTCCTCTTTCTCTATTCCTCCGACAATGCTTTCCTAAGTTCCTGTTTCTTTTTTGCCGGCTCAGCCATGACGATAGTGTGAAAAACTCCATCACTACCTTGTTAGTGGTTCCTGAATGTATGCAATTTGTTACATCAAGACCTGATATCACGCGATACTTCCTGACGCTGAGTTCAGCGACTCGCCGGCCAAAAGTTGCAAGGGTGGTTTTTATGTTCACAGGCGCTAGGGGGGAGCGAGACGACCACCATTCCACAAAAAAAAAATCATATAACCATTCCAGTGACTCTGAAGCTGTTCAGTTAAGAAAAAGTAAGCTAAAAAAACCCGCATAGTTCCCCTTTAAAATCAGACTGTTTCCTTGTGTCAGCATCTTTGTGAACTAATAACATTCTGTGCACAGGGTTAAGGAGAAACTTTAGCCAGTGGATGATCTCATCCAAATTCCTACTCTGCCCTATGTGCTTGGCCTTTTCATCAGCCCCTGTTGAGCTACACAATACTGGCACAGTGGAGGTTTCTGTCAGAGCAGGTCACATTCTGCAGTACCCACCAGCACAGATCACAGTCCCAGAAGTCTGTATCGCACTGCTGCTGGGAAACTGTGGCTTCTTTCTGATGAGTAAAGTACACACAAAAGTACAGCAAGAGTACTTTAAAACATTTGCTACTGTTCTTTCTCTCACACTTTTTCTTAAGGACATTTTGAGAGATAGCAGCAGTTCAAAAATGGAACGTAAGGTTCTTTAGAAAATGCATTTCAAATGGCTTATCCAGTAGGTAGCCCCAGAGGACACCTCAGGGATAAACCTTGGCAAGAAAGGAAGATAGAGGGAAAAAAAGGGAAATTGGAAAGAAGACACAGCCGTGACTAAAACAGTAGAAATATATAGAGAAAAGGTATCCTCTTAACCCGCCGACGCCTCTTCAGTTGAATCACAGTGCTCCATATCAGTATTCATTTTCTGAATATTCTGCTGTGTTCTTTGTTTAGTAAAAAAAGTCTCGATCCGCTGTTGTCTCTTGCCCCAGACAGTCTCAAATGTAGACAGCGGGTGCAGATGATTTCTAAATGACTCACCACTGGCAGTTCAGTGTTGTTCTTTCATGTTTGGTGTTAATGGTGTGGCTGTGGAGTGATGTGCATGATTTAAAAAAAAAAAAAAGGTTTACTGTTTTATTTTGAACTAAACAAAACACAAAACTGGTGAAAATGATGCCAAGATTTGTGTGCAAGAAGGTGAAAGGAGAGACATACAGTATAGAGATGAGGGCTGAAAGGAAAGAGAACAGGGAAGGAAAAAAATGAATCAACAAAATAGGTTTGGGGGGAATTGAGAAGAGAGACGAGCAGGAAGAACTCTTCAACTTTCACTCTTGTTCCCAGATGTGTTGTAGGCAAGATGTAGCCTTTGAAGAGCTTGTGGCAAAACAGGCAATACATGAATACACACACCATCTCCACATTCTCTCTTTCTCATATACTTCCCCTTGCCCTGTCTCCCTCTTTCAAACTCTCTCCACATCTCCCTCTCTTTATCTTTCTCCCTGGGCATCTCCTTTCCTTAGTGGCAAGCCCAGCTTGGAGTGGGGGGGGGGTAAGCAATTATGTAAGCACATAATGTAATCTGAAAACTGCTGCCCTGGTTAAAAAAAAAAAAAAACACGCAACTGATCTTAGCTGGTATTCTGTCTATAATGGAATTTCTAAGTCACCTCAAACTTGTAAACGGTAGCATACATTTACACATGTGATCAAAATGGATCATTTACAGCTTTAAAATACACCTCTGTTGTTAGTTGAACTTGAGATTTATTTTCAGAAATACTAAAAGAGGAAAGGACTTCACAACTATTTTATGTGCAATCTACTCTAAAGCCACTAGAGGGAGCTTTTATTATTGCTGTGGTCCCTCATGCCAGGAATCTGTTTTAGAGTAATGTTGCTCCAGCAAGGAGGTACCATTTTTTTAAATGTCCCCTATTTTTGTCCCTAAACTCGATCAACTGTCCGGCATTGTGGATATCACAGCCTCAAACCTGGACAAGAGACAAGGCCACACATTGGTATTAAGTGTGTGCTTTCTTTCAAACTAATAATTGCTTCTCATGTGTTTGTGTTTTAGCGCAGATATCCAGTTTTGTGAGTCTGTGTGTGCACGTGCAGAGGTGATAATTCTACAGTTGCTCAGAAGCTTCAGCAGGGTGTATAATGACAATAACAGAGAGCATGCCTAGGCATGCTTTCAATCCGCTCCCCAAATGTAATGAGTCTGGGCAGAAGGCTGGTCATCCCAACTTGATCAAAAACGGGAGGAAATCTGCAAATGATTTATTATGTCCTGTGGAGATTCATCAGTTACACATGTCAAAATGATGCTGAGCTGAAAATTAAAAGGCATCTTTCGTCACCATTATTTTCCTAATATAGACGGAAAGTGGGAGCTGCAAAGCATTTCAGTCAGGACAGTAGAGGAAAACAGTTTTAGCTGGTTCAGTTTAGCGTATATTTCGTTTTATTTGATCTCATTCCATCTGTATACATTTGGTCTTTTCCTCAAAAATAAGGAGTCACTTATACAATGATAGTAAATTGAAATGATAATTTAAATAAGAAATATCACGCTTTGTGACACTTTGTTTCTAAATTTCTTTTCAAAAAGTCATTGTAAAAACTACCCCATATTACGCATTATTTGATTTCTTATTATGTAAGTGTGCTTATCATTAAAGTAAATTCAAACATCTTTATTTCTGATATTACCTATAGATACACATGCGCCTTTACGGTTTCCCTACCTTATGTGCACCATTGCCCTTCTGCATTCCATCAACCTGCAGAAGACTAATGCATATTGCCAGTTAATCATATTTTTCTGTCTCGGCCCTCCCTAATAGTAGTGGGGTGACATGACAGCATCTGAACTAGACTCCCAGGGTTGTCCTGCCAGAACGTTACACGATCTTTCCTCTCACGTTACTCACGCAGGCTTGGCCGATGGGATTTGCCGTACTCTGCGCTTCCCGTCTCCTCCACTCCTCCTGGCCTTTTCTTGTGACAGGGCCGCCGATGATACAGATCCGCTGTGACATTTTACATTGTGCTCCCTAATTGCAGCAGCTGATAGTGGGATAGCTCGCCATGCAGCTGTATATTTCCTCTTTTTCCCCCCCACCCTTTGGCTTTTTTCTTTTTTTGAAAGTGGCTAGCGCATGATGCTGTACTGGTTTAGACTAATTGCATTATTCACATGTTGTGTGATGGTATGGCATTAGATGTTTTCACCCTGCTGTGCAGCAGCATTTTTATGTAAAATCCATTAATTTAACTGAAACCTTGAACAGAATCTTTTTTTTTTCTTGTTCATTTAAAATCCTCATTTCCAACATTTACATAATTGAACAAACATGTTTTTTGGGCCAAAGTGTATTTGTCCGTTCCTTCCTTTACTCTGGTGTTGTGTCTCCCACAGCCTGCAACTCCCCAAACTGAAAGCCAGAATAAACCTGTGTGACAGATGCAGCTCTAATTATACAGTTGTTTTAAGACTGTCATGTTGCAGTGAAAAGGGAGCCAGCCATTTGGGAAAGTGAAGGAGGGTATATAGTAGGAAGGGGGGGAGGGCGGGGGGGAGATTTGATGGACGGACATTGTAACACCAGCATCTGGTGATAGCTGCAGCTGCCGTATCGTTTTCCCACTGCCAGCTTGCCAGCTAAATAAATATTGCCACGATCTGTCTTGTACTAGCAAGTGTAAATTACTTTAACACGTCAATAACTAGTTTACAATGATGTTTTTTCCTGCCATTTCAGGATATATATTGATTTCACATTGCTGTTAAATGGCACTAGCATTGTTTCCCTCACCCTGCACTTCGTTTTTCACATAGACTCTAAAGGAACTTGGCAGGAACAGGTGATGAATGGGAAAAACTATTTACCCATGCAGTTATTTTACTTTTGCGCCTCTTATGATAGCATGTATCACATTTGTGTTTGATTGTGAGCATAAAGGTCAGATTTGTAAATGTTTGTCTTTGTGTGCTTTGTGCTTTTTTCTTTTCTTCCACTGGTAATATGCATTGTGTCTTGAAATGCTTTTGGAACCATGGGCATGTTAACTGTAGGGATACATTATGAAGCTCATAGTCTCACCACCGGGATGCAATTAGTGTAACATGAAAACCTCTCCCTAAATAAGTGCATCTAGTTTGTTTCCTGCATTGTTAAATAAAGCTGATTATAATTAGCATAATAGACGGACAGAAATCTTTAGTGTCGATGTGTCCATTTTTTATGCTGCGTTTCAATATCTTCCTCAACAATAGAGAGAAATAATTAGTCAAGGAAAGTGTTTAGGTAAGAAGCAATGCCCACAACAGTATACATTCTCTGTTTGTCTTGTCAAAATAGACAAAGAAATCATAGAATTTTCATTATGTAAATGGCTCTGAATGAGGCTTCATCGCTGTTATTTGTTTGGATATGCACGTGTGTGGTTTGAAGTGGGAACATGCACGTGTGTGCACCCATGAAGCATATTTACAGGCATGCTTAGACTTCTATATTATGTCTATTTTCACTTATATGGGTTCCTCCTCGCACGGACAGATGTTGGGAAACCCACAAAATCAGAGCTGAAGCCGCACTATAATCACTGTGATTTTAATCAAGGTCTCGCATTGTGACCCACTTATTTTCTCACAGTGCTGATTGCACTGCAGTACAGTGACGACTAGCATTACAAAACTGCAGCCTGTGATTAACCTTCACATCATATACATGTCCCATAACCACCATGCAGCCAATCCTAATCCCAAAATTACACCCACTTGGACTGTAAAACATCCCTTTGTCAAATTTAAACATTTTCCTCCCTCATCTTGATATGATACAATGATGATGCCTGCTTCATGCATATGAGCAAATTGAGGTATGTCCGAGTGTGTAAAACTCAACTGACAAATTTCAGTCAGACTGAATAAATCTCTGAATATTTTTTTTTTTCATTTTGTGCAAGCATGTAGGCTCATTCTGTGACCTACCGATGTTTTTTCTCTACAAGTTAAACGCATCCACAAAATATGATACAAATAAAACCCACACACAATTCTGTTTATAGGCTTTTATAAGAAAAGTATTCTAACCCTTCTTAGCTGTTTTCACCAGCATTATAATTTTCACATCAGTGATAATAGAGCAGATTGATTATTCATTCATTCTTCAACACCATTTAATTGTGTGGCCAGAACACTCCAACTTGGGGTCAGCAGGGTTCTCTCTCATTTACACAAAGACGCATCAACACACGCACACAAATTCAGAAATTTCTCGCTTTCCTTCTCTCCCTCGCAGATGCTCTCACTATGCCTTCTCAAAGGGCCCCCCAAAAACATGCCCAGACTGGAATTTGCCAAACTATCGTTTCTTCTATCAAACACACACTGTGCCCCATTTCAGTCCCATCCCACTTAATCCTTCAACATCTCAATTAATACCCCTTAGGAGGCATGGCGCCCTGCAGTGGCACAGACTCACTGTGGTGGTGGATTCTCCCTGTAAATTTACACCACAGAAGCTGTAGTGCCTTCATTTTAAACCACATTACTAAACTATCACTTAAACTCCATCTCAGTCCCAATCAACACCAAAAGATGAAACACATTGATTCAGGAAAAGTTGTCAGACATCATGTGCGTGTATGTGCATGTGTTGTGTCTTTGCATTTGAAAGTTCAGTCCAGTTGGTGTGGTTTTTAATGTTTTCATACACACAACCATACATTGTCATTTATTAAATGTAAGAGTGTTGTTTGCTAGCTTGGAACTTTAAGGAAGTTGAACTGGTAAAGGCAGAGGGATTTAAAGCGCCCATATTATGCTCATTTTCAGGTTCATAATTGTATTTTGAGGTTGTTCCAGAATAGCTTTACATGGTTTCATTTTCAAAAAACACCATATTTTTGTTGTACTGTACATTGATCTTTCACCCTGTGTGTTTAGGTCTCTGTTTTAGCTACAGAGTGAGACATCTCACTTATATACTATCTTTGTTGGGAGTTGCACATGCGCAGTAACTAGGTAAGATCACATCAGCTAGATAACTTTCTCCAACTTTGGTCAGTAGAAGGCAGGATTAGCTGGGAGACTTCTTCTAAACGAGGGCACACTTGTGGAATATCTGCAGAACAGGGACAGGAAGTAGTTATTTTGTAGATTATGGTGAACTAGTGTGTGTTGTAGCAGTGTTTTGCCATTGATAACAAGCTAGCATGCTAGTGCTACCATGCTACAGTTAGCCACCTCGTCTCGGCTAGTTACGTAGAAAGCTCACACGGAGGGACATTCAGCAACCTGTATCTCACTCAAAACAGCATCAATAGTTTTTTGCCCAGTTTGTATGTGTGTCGAAGCACCAGAGACACAAAATAACATCCCAAATCCCAGAATTTTTTTTTCAGAATATGAGCACTTTAATATTCAACTCAAGCCATACAACCTATACCATACCTGTAGATCTGTAACAGACTTTGTCCCCTGTCTCTCTCTCCTCTCGCACTGCCTGGTCCTCCTGTTCTCTAGCTAATGGATTGTTGTGGTTTCCAGGGTCTGCTCCAGAAATGTTCTCCTGCAGAGATCTCGTAAGAAATGCCCTCAGCTGGTCCCTCCGTCTGCCATTAGGCCTCTCCACACTTTTTATCCCTAGACCTCTGAGACCTCAAACTGCCAAATGAGTTGAATTATGGCCAGTTATGTGGAGTGGAGCCGGCGTCACGGGGGAGAGGCTTGAGTCCGTGGAACTAACCACACTCCTGACCATTAAAAGGCAGCCTGACACTGCCTCTTCATCTTCCCCCCTGCTCTCAAAGGCCTTCACTGCAAACCCATGTCCCCCAGAGGAGAGAAACAGTACAGCAAAACGACCAACGAGTAAGTCAGTCTGTCAGGCAGGCAGGCAGGAAAGCAACCAAAGCACCAATATCCTCCATAGCTTCCACATCATTAAATTTGTTTAGCTTTTCCTTGACTCTCTTTTTGTTTCTTTCTCTTTTTGTTGGTGTTTCTTTTTTGTCCTATATTTACCTGTTTCTCATCTGTCTTTTCCCTCTGTGTTCTTCAATCACCTTTGCTGCCATTTTTTCCCTTTTTCCCTCTCTGCCCTTCAGCTAAGCGGGTGGGGTTGCGGGGTTATAACCACACAAGGTTAATTGCAGCAGCTAAAACAAGCATGGCAGCCAGGGCCCCAGCTACTGTATAAAGGAGGTCATCTAAGTCAGGCAACCCTCACAAATCCACTCACAACATCCACAGTCACACGGATGCTGATCATGCCAGCCTGGGAGGCCACAGTTTGCATCCCTTAAATTCAGACACAGTAGACACACACACACACACACACAAACACACACATACACAACAAACACATGCATGCACACACACTACACTGAATTTGATCTGCCACAATAACAGGGGCATCATGACATGATGGATACAGCCCTTTTTTCCTCCTCTCTCCCCCGTTTTGCCTCTCTCCGGTAATCTTGATGCAGTGTGTAATGTTTGCTACAGCCGGCGGCTGGAATTGAATGAGTGATACAACCAGAGGTGCTGGGATTACCGTGGGCAGAATTGATGCTATCTGTCCAATGATGTGTTATTTTGTGGAAGTGAGGCAACAAACCGGAGAGAGAAATGGTCGCAGCGCTCTGTATGATTTTACAGTTTAAGTGGTGAAAGACAAATAGAATAACGGTGATGTGCTAGCAGGGGTTGTAAATGGTTGAATAATTTTCCCAGATTTCAACATTCATTTATCTTTTCTACAGTCTTTTTCTGGGCTTCACATGGCGGTTTGGATGCTATTTATCCCTCAGGTCTACTCACAGTTGCAGCATCAGCTAGCTCAGTGCCCATGTTAAGAGGTTAGACAGGTGGCGTCCAGTCTTGAGTCCTCTAATAGGGTTGACTCAGAAAAGGGTCAGAGGTAAACTAATGACACCGGCAATAGATGCTTCTTTCTGGAAGCCAAAGCTAAGGCTGAGCAGGGCTGTGCTTGTGGGAATAAAAGTGTGCTGCTTTTAAGACTCAGCAGGCTGGTCTTGGGTCAGACACTAACCATTGAAAAGACTAAATTCAGCTCTTTCTACCGGTTTGGGGCACAAGCTGAAGGTCCTGGCTGTTGTTGTGGGGTCAGGTTGCGGCCGTCCAGATTGCCAAAGCAGCTGATAACCATTTATCACAAATTCAGCAAAAGTTCAGCACTGCATAGCTACAATATAAAGTTCTGCTTAGGTAGGCCAAAGGCTTTCGACAAACGTTGTCACTTTTCACAGTTTATGCATTGTAATTGGGATATTGGTTTGTATTTCAAGTTAAAAACATTAAAGGAGGTTCTCCTGATGTTGTGAATGTATTTCGTTGCTGTTATAGGTTTCTTTTTTTCTTTTTACTGCTATGAGAAACTTTGGCAGGCACCAATCTTGCACAGTAGCATAGCAACAGTCAGCTATCTTTTTCTCCTGTAACTGTTAAACATATCAACAAATTTCTTTTTTTCTGGGTTCCAGATTTGTCTGGTCAGGTATAAATCATTCATTTGGTCACTTATTTCTTGAGTTTTGTCTACAGCACAGTTTTTGTTTCTTCTACACAATTTTGGCTATTGTGGGCAAATTCTTACTGTTTCTTTAAAAACACCTTTGTAGGATAACACACTGCTTACTCACTCACTTGCTTTTGATGTACAATAGTAATTACAACGACTCTCTCTTCTGTCAGTCACTTAAATTTACAGTATGTGTTTATGTGTAATAGTTGTATGATTTCCGGCTGGCAGAGAGAGACTGGGCTGTTGGCTTTGAGGGATAAATGAAATAAGAAGGGCTATTTCTCTCCCCTCTGTAAACAGCTGGCAGCATCCCATGCTTGCACAATTAATTGGCATATAATTGGCAATAATCATTTTTACTTAAGCAGATTTAAAATCGGAAGTTGCCCCTGGAACAAACAGCTGTTGGTGAAACCTTCTGGTAACATAGCGTGGATGTTTGAGGAGATGGCTGATCAATGCTTACAGGAGGTGGTCTACATATGAACACTTACATACCCAACTGTTGGCACACACTTGCACAAGCATTTCTACCTAAATCCATCAACCTTGCAGGAAGATTAATTGTATGTTGCCTTCAGGTGGATTTGATGCATGCATTACTGTTACATGCACTGCACTTATTTATTACCCCAAATGTTGGGGTTTAATTGAACTGTTTTTTTCATCATAGTTCCCATTGGTAGTTTCTCTAATTGTTTTAATGCAACATTTATAACGCAAATTGCTTTCCGTGCCATTTAGTCAAACAAAACATAATAATGTAGGACGTTAAGGTTGTAATTTACATTAATGACTGGCTCGCTCTCCATTATACCTTAGGTATAAAGTCCATCACCATGCTAAGGTACTTTTAAGGAGCTTCTAATTTCTTCCTGATACTTTTTATCAGGTTATCAGTATTACACCTAGTTTACCAGATCAGTTTCTTTGTATCTGGGGATTTGGGAAACATGAAAGAGCACTGTAATTAATTTATGGTGTCAGATAAACATACAAAGGTGGAACTTCAGTTATAGAGAGGAGTATATGTGCTTTAGTTAGAGAGGCTGTATGTAACATTCAGATACAAATATTTAAGTCATATTGTTTTTTATCATAATTTGTTGAATCCTCTTTTGACAGCTTATAAGGCCAGACCTTCACAATGTAAATCTACAGTGTTGGGATTTCATTTTACTGAAAGCAATCCCGCCAAGGTCATGATTCAATATAAAATACTATGAAGAAGTTCTGTACTGGCAGGGAGGACGGAGCCTTGTGGCTGGCAGACAAGCAGGCAGTGAGCAATGAATTAAACACAAAATTGTGCTTTGCCATATAACTCATCTGGCCGCGAGTTACTCAGACTGAAAGCCAAATAGGACATGAAGAAAAAATGTGAAACTGTAGTTTATTTGATAAAGGTACAGTGAAAGTCTCTTCAACATTGGCTTTAGGACTTTTATATAATGCACAAATTAATTTACATGATGAAGTCTCTTCTGCTTTAAGCCTTCCCCTTGATGAAAGGTGAAATGAGGGTAAAGAGGGAGAGAATAAGTGTGCAGGATGCTGAAAAGTAATGTCAAACGGCCTGAATGTGAGAAGGGAATGGATTAAAGGCATTGTTTGAGCTGCAAGAAGAGGTACCTTCCATACCACTGGCTGCCACCTTATCTCGCCACCCAACAGTGGTTTAATCTATTGGTTGAGCACGCCTGCAAGTAATTTCATTCTGTCAGACAGACAATGGAACTGCCACCTTGTTGTTCATCACGGATTACTGTACTGCGCATCCTGTCCCGCCCCTACACAGACCCCTGACAAAGGACTTAATTGAATATCCGTCCGTGGCTAATTTGTGTGTGTTCCATGTGGGATCACGTGTAAACACAAGCCATCCAAAAATACATACAGACTTCACATGCGTGCCCTTTACAGTAAGCACATGCAAGTGCACATAAACAACCACCCAAAGCTGTGTGCCCTTGCCTCCTATAGGAATTATTTTTAAGTCTGATGTTAAAGGTACAGGTATTATTGCTTCCAATCCTTATGGCAAAACTGTAAACAACTTGAATGGGACAGATTCAATTAACTCTGTCTAAACCAAACACATAATTACATGAAAGCACAGAATGAGAGGAGTGGGAGATAATGGAGTTTTTTTTTTACCCTTGAACCTTAACCCTACTTTTCCCATTTGTTTATCAAATTAATTTAAGCCAGTGGATTTGTTATGCTTGGGTTTAAATACATATAATCACCCATTTTAGCTTCATATTACACTTGTGCTTAGACTAATTAATCCTCAATGTTTATCATGCATAAACAGTGATGGCTTTGCATTATAGCTTTGCATTATACATCTACAGAAGTAAGGGTCTTTTTAATTGTTTATCAAAATTGTTAATTATTTAGTGCCATCACAATTTTCCTCATTGTTCAAATACACATCTTGTCCTTGTTTTTAGACAAACATTGGGGAATGATATTGAATGGCATTGGTCTCAATAATGGCACAATGAAGGGCTATATCCATGGGAATGGGTTGCATTTAAAAAAACACAAATCTGAAAAATACAAATTAATAAATTCCACATGACTGTGTTTGACAAATCTAAATAAAACATATTTTCAACATTTTCCTGAGAATCGTAAATGTATCTAGTGGAAAACTACACTGTCCATGTTATCGGAACTGAGGAGAATGTCTACGTGTCCAGGTTTTCTGAAGTGACAGCTGTGCCTCATCTCATATGATGATGTGTTAAACAAAGCCCTGCCCACATGTTTGCCTTAAACTAAGTAGTCCTTAACTGCTTGGACAGACAGCAAGCTGTTGCACTTTATGTATTTGTTTATTTTCAAGATAAGGGGCCTCTTTTATGGATAAGCAGCTGACGCTCCCGCTCTGTCAAGCTGGGACAGGCTGAGGGAAGATAAAATAGAGTCTGTTAATCTGGTGCTGGTGAGCAGAGAGAGCGATGTTATTGACCTACGCTGGCAGCAATGTGTTTCAATTATACCCCGCCATCCATTTGTCAGGCAGGCGGAGCGATGGGGGGGACACGGAGTTCAGTCCTGGGTTAGAGTCGTTCTCCATCACTTATGATGTGTCTTTGGAAAGCACTTTAATTGAATTACCCAATTTATTCTTCAAGCAACAATGCCCTGGCCCAGACCCATGACGTGAGACAATTAGATACAAGTTTAAAATCAGGCAGTTTGCATACTTCATCTTTTCATGGTGTACACAGGCAAGGAGACAGCTAACTTAGGGTGACTTTCTTCTTCCCCCCTTCATCATAAATGAATTCTGTTAATGTGAGTGGTAAGACTTTATCATGACAATTTTATCTTACACCTTCTTGGTGCGGCTGCTTGACATACAACTTCATGAAACCTATAATATGGTAAGTGGCGTTGCCTGTGTGTTGCTACCCACCCATGTGCCCCATGTGTATGCATTCTGTATGAATTGCAACTAGTAATTTGTCAGCACAAAAATCCCAATGCTTTGGCTAAGTGGGCAATTGAGACTGTAATGCATTGTACTGTATAAGCAACTACAAGATAACTTCAGCTGATGTACAATCGGTGTACCCTTGACCAATGCAGAAACTTTTCTAATTCATACAATCCATCAAAGCCATTTGAAATGCACTCTGCATAGAAATGGTGGCCTCTCAGTTGCACATTCAAATGTCTACATCTATCTTTTTAGCTAGAAAAATGCTGCATGTGCAAGGCAAATTGCCAAAACTAGGGTGTACTGAGTTTTTCTCCTTTGTTCCGCGATCTTCCAAGTAGACTTCCTTGAATATTTTTCCTATTCCTAAATTGCAAATAGTTGAGTGTGATTAATTCTAATCAAGTTCAATTTATTCTAGCAGAGCAGCTGGAAGAGGCCTTAGTGTTGCCTGCGTTCTGTCTGTGAGCTGTCTGACAACAGGGCCAGGCTGTCGATCACCCCAGCCCCCGTTCCAGGTGTAGGGAAGGTGCTTGTGTCAGATGTGCACTGGCCTACTTGCACTCTGGCCCTCACACCTGGCCGTTCAAGCAAACTCTATCCAAACTAGTATTCACTATCTGTGTCTAATCAACAGTGTTGCTCTCCCAGTATCTCCACAGCTCATCTTGTTAAAGGCAAAGAATAGTGGATAAAATGTACTCTATATAAGCATGTTATGTACACCAATTATGTTAATTTGCAGTGTTGCAGATGGCCCAGTGTTGATTGCTGCTCTAGGTTTAGGAGATGCAGTCTGAAATTTGAATGTGGGAGTCACGTGACACTCATTACTGCACAATCTCAACCAAATTTCCCTTTGTCACTCGTCACCCTTCTGTGCTGACTGTCTTTGACAGATAAGCCTATGCAGACCTCTATGCGCCTAAAGAGTTGCACAACAATCATCGGGGAACACTTTCCCAGTTTTTAATTGGAAGTTCCCTAGTTAAGTTGAATTTGGGTGTGTTCTCATAACGAGTATTGTGAGCAATAAGTCATCTGAAATAGAGTGATTACAGTGATTGGGAGATAGAGCGGAGAAAAAGAAAATAATGTACTACAAGATTATACTGTCTTTTACAAAGTAATCACACAATAAATACACAGAAGATGCTGAATAATGACAGTAAATAGAATCATTGAGACGTGCACTTTTTATTTTTTCCTGTCATTTTCCTTTGACAGCCTGGCTCATCGGAATATGAATAGTTCTCCTCTCCCAGCGTGCTGGCTTCAGGGGGCAGGAGAAGCCACTCCAAATGCCAGTCCTCTATGGGAACTTTGACATTCGAAGTGTGCCAAGGTGTGCCGTGTGTTAGGAAAGCATGTGCAGTCAGCTGTAAATTCATCATCGTCATCAGCCATGATGCTCTTTGTTCCGGCTATTGAGGCGAGTCAGTTTAGCCCCCGTCTTCTGTTACAGCATGCTGAAGTGAACCCATGCTGATGTCCAAATGAATGGAGGCCTTTCACAAAGCAAGGGCCATTGAACTCTGTAGACAGAATATTGCCTTAAGTCCTGCAACCTTTGTGGCAGGGGGTTCCTGCCAGGCATGATTCCTGTTTAGTGAATAAGTGGGGTAATTATGGTGCGGTTGGGGCTGTGCAGCAAATGTCACCAGCAGATAAACAGTGGGAGCAACCCTTCTGTAAAGGCCTGATTTATCCACCCTGGACCTCCTGTAGCCTGCAGATGAATTAGAAGCACTTGGGTGTAAAAAAACTAGCTTGTCTTGATTTAACTGGAGTTCAAGGATGCATATAATTGGAGAAACAGTAGTTAGCAGATAAGGCCACATGTTAAACCTTAGTTTGTCACAAACCGCATCTCTCATGTGGCTCTGAACAGCAGGTAGTAGTTTGATCTGTGGATGCCATGATAGTGCATGAATAATATGCAATGACATTGTAAAGATTTAATTATTTTATGCTGCAAAAGCGTTGTTTCAATAGCTGCAACAGATACATGTCACTTTTTCTATTCCTGAGCTGCTAACTGAAACCACAGGAGTAAAATAATCCCTCACACTTAACGTTTTATGTGCTGCTATTAGAGAGTGTGAATCTTAAACTTCTCCATTCCAAGTCCACTTCTCTGTATCTCTGATTGGTGGATGAAACCACATCTATTGCATGCCATTAAACAGTGCCCACTCACGCGAGACTGCAGGCCGGCCTTTATGACATCATGAGCCTGGGGAATTGGGAGAGCCAGCCAGCGTCATTCCATTACCTGCTGAAATGGATGCCCCTGTATCTCCTCCTTGATTAGCTTTGTCTCTAATAACAATGATAGCTTTAAGTGTGTCTAATTGAGGCCGGGCTCGCCCTCCCTCTCCTGTGTGAAAGTGCTTACTCATTTTGTCTGTCCTTTTAATAATTACATTATCATTTTACGTCCCTGCCAGTTCCTTGGGAAGTGGGCTGGCGCTTTTGTTGAAGTGAAAGCTCATTATTGGAGCTGAATTATGTGCAGTTTATTGATCCCCATGGTGGATTATGGTGCTCTAAGTTAGTCTAGACAGAATAGTTAGCCAGATGACAGAGAGGAAACATAGAGGCCCCAGGGGAAAGATCCCTGGGCTCAGTTAGCAATTAATGCCTGCCAGGTAATGGAATTTAAGTTTACACTAAATCCAACAATGCCTTGACATTTGAAGTGCCTTATAAAAGAACATTAGCCTAATGAGACGGACGAGAGCAGGAGAGGTCTTCTTTTACACACTGTCTCTCTCTCACAGACCTTTTTCTTCTTTTCTATTTTATCTTCTCATCTCATCCCATACAAGCACACACATGCCCTTCTAGCACAAACCCATTCTGATATTTCTAATAACAACACTAAACATCTGCACTGGAATGTATTTTGGTGCTTTTTGGATATGTGTTTTCCTCTCTTGATTGGCCTGGAGCAAGTTTGATTGATAGGCTTTAGTTGGGTCCATTTTCCAGACACGCTTTGCTAATCTTCATCTTAGGCCGGGTGAGGGTGTTTGTGTGATAAAGTGCACAATGAGTGGGGGAAAGGCCAAAGTGCTGAGTAAGAAGCCAAGCAGGACATTCATCTCTATAAAGCCGAGGATGGATCAGGATAAAGCTATCCATCATTATCTTGATGAACATGCCACATTACCAACAGCATTGCCTCCATGCCATCCAGGGCCAGCAGCGGTTTGTCCTCCTGTGGACTTCTAAGGACCTCAGTCACATCTGGATTTAAAGGGTGGAGTGTGTGTGTTTACACATCAGCATAAGAGCTTTGTATTGTTTTGAAATATTTTGATACTGATAAATTACTTGAGTTTCAGTTCTACAGCAAAAGAAAATTAAAATGTTCAATATCTCAATGAATACAGACTTGTTTTCTACAAAACCATATTTTCATTAAAGAAGCAGGAGTTCTCTAAGATTGGCAACCGTTTTGATTAAAATCAGGAATCATCTGATTGAGGATTATGTAAACAAGATCACACATCTGACCAGACATACAGAAACAGCTTGTGGCTGACACACATGGGATCAGAAAGGTACTTTCAATATTCAGCACTAGTCTGGGTGTCTGAAAAAAGAGAGTTGGTCAGTTACTTTTTTATCCAAAGTGGATTTACCTCTCAAGAAAATCCATGTAATTCCCCCATAGCTGAAAACAATATGTTCACTTACATGCGTTGGTGTTTAAGACAGCCACAGACACACATTTTACTGGGGCAAACTGCCAGTTGCTGAAGTCCACTTTAAAAGATGGCCTTAATGAAAAATACTGGATAGACAGGCACCTGTTAAAGCAGCCTTGTACATCCTGGAAGCGAGACAGGGAGCCAACAACTCTACTCCGTAATGAGGCCAATATCTAGCTCAAAGCCTTTCGGTGCCTTTTGTGTAGTTTACCATGTCCTTGGCTCATAAGCCTTGATAATGTTAGTAAATACATACAGAGGCACGGATAAACTGGGCTGTAATCCACACTACCTCTAGATGGAAGAGGAAGGGAGCGATACAGGGGAGAGGGAGAGGAGAGGGAAGCGGCTGATTAGACTGGTTTTACTGCTCCTCTGCCGACCTAGAAAAACACTGCAGCCCTGACCTTGCATAGCAGATCCCTTATATATCTAACAATCTCTGAGTACCTTAATGATACAATGTGTTCTCTCTCCCACTCTTCTCCTCCATTTTGCACATCCCTTTTTCATGTCTTTCTCTCCCTAGTCTCTCTGTTTTAGCACAAGCTTGTGCACACGCACACTTGTCCACACGCACACAAAATACACAGCCTTGAAAAAGCCAGTCAGCAGTTTGGGCTAGGAGTCTAGCAAATGAGTTGTCCTATTGAAATAGAAAGGAGAGTGCTCTGTGCTGCAGAAAATGCTGCTATAGCAAGCCTTCCAGGAGGGGGACATAAGGTAAATTACTTGTCTGGACAAAGAAATATAAGAATGTCCTTTCATTACAAATACCTACCAATTTACATTTAGACGGAGCAGATTATATCCATTTCTTCCATATTTTGATTTCCCTTTTACCCTTTTTTTATCACAACTATATCTCATCTCATTATCATTCATAAAATACCACAAAGTGGTGTAAGTGCTGTAAGAGAGAGAGAAAAGCTTCCAATTGAAAGAAATGTATTATTGCCATTGATTCAGCGTTATTTTCTCTCCACCTAGGTGCTCCATTGGTTTGAACACTCTCCCAGTGTGGTTAGACTGCTGCAGTTTAATAGCAGCTGTTACACAGCTCAGCTCCATTGCTTTAAAGTTGACTAACCAACCACAGTATCTTCTTTCTTAATGCGGGGTGCTGAATACTGCGTAATAGTCTCCCATCCCGACAACATAATTATATTTTTTAGATAGGATGGGTCTTGGCGGATTGATTGGACTCACTAATCATGCAGTCTAAACCATCACAATCTGCAGATTTATAAATAAAATGAAACACATTTTTTAAGTCTTTATTAAGCTTTTGAGTTCCCAGGCCATTTTGTCAATGTGTAGAAAACTGCTTTCACTGGCTTAAGTCATTCATCTTTGCATCTAATTCCCTTTTTGACCACTTAAAGCATAAACCTCTATTTGGTCCTGGTATTCCCCCTCCTCGCTCCATCCACCCACAGTAATTAAGTTTCCGTTCTGCTCTGAATAGGAATGTTAAGACGGAGAGTTATCACTGGGGTTCATAGCCTCACTCAATGAAACACCTATAGTGACCTTTCTGATTTACCCAATAGGAGTCCCCTCCTCCCCCCTCAATATCCCTCTCCTCTTCATGGCCATCTTGTTGTGTGGTCTCCTCTCTTCAGTTCTCTCATTACTCCCTGCGTGAAGGCCGGGTTGGGGGGTGACAGTGGAGGAGTGGGGTGGTTGAAGAGGAGGGCTTCTGTCCCTGGATGAGTGAGTGTGGATAAGAAGTTGTTTGAATTCATAATTGTGCTCTTGTGAAGGGGGAGATTTGTAAAGCAAGGCTGGGTTCATTGTGTGGCAGTACAAGTCCGGTGGAGGGTGCGAGCCGCTCAAAGCTAATGTAATCTACGCTATTATAGAGGGTTAATTAGCTGCTGAACTGGAGCCTGAAGAGCAGGCAGGAAAGGAGAGAGAGAGAGAGTGAGAGAGAGACGGAGGGCAGGCAGTAGGGATAGAGAGGTCTTCAGGGAGTCATTAGAGACTGCTTGTTGTAATACAGCCACACAGTCAATAAGGCTAGACCTCTGAGGAGTAGAAGAAAGGCAAAGACAGACATGGAGAGAAAGAGTTTCACACCATGAAAAATAGTTGGATGTCAGCAGCTCTGCCACTGGACACATGTTGGGAAACCAGAGATGAATTTTATGGCTTTATTTGTTATATGCTGCCTTCTAAGGGCCTTTTAGCTTTAACCCCTAACATTTGCTTGCAATGAAATGGATCAGTTATTCATAGAACTATACTTTACACTTTATATTTAAGACATCATCACAATTTATTTACATTATTTCATGACTTCAATATTTTTACTTATATATTTTTAATTTTTAGTTGATACAAATAACTTTGTCAGCGCAACCTTGTATGCCCTCTTGTTGGCACCGACTCTGTGATTAACTACTGTATTAGAAAAAACGGTGTATGTAACTACAGTGATTTCAAGCTGTATCTTCATGTGGTTGTTCATTTCCTTTTATAGCAAGGCCAAGTCAAAATTCAAGTTGAAAGTACCAATATATTTACCGGTATACATTTTATAATAGAGTTGTTTCTCTTGTTGCTGGATTTGGTGGGTCTTTGTAAGTTATAGAGTGTGGTCTAGACCCACTCTATCTGTAAAGTGTCTTGAGATAACTCTTGTTATGATTTGATTCTATAAATAATAGTTAATAGTTCTGAAAAACACCTTTAATACCATAGCTGTGTACCATGCCATATAGTCAAATTTTCTCTATACCTAAAGCTAGTTTAGATAGAATACACACTGCCTTGTTTAAAAGTGTAGTAAATATAATGCATATGTGGATTAAGTTAAAGTTGCATAATTTATATTTTCTTTTGCCAACATTAGATGAAAGCCATATTTACAGAAGCATTACAAAAAAATAAGTTGTAGCACTCACAAACATTAGTTGATGTTGGCTTATCTGTATCTAAACAGGTCTCGAACAAAGTTAATATTCTTCTGATTTAGCCATCTGAAGAATGTTATTTTAGTGTCAGATTGTTTGGGAGATACAGTGGGGCCAAAAAGTATTTAGTCAGCCATTGATTGTGCAAGTTCTCCTATTAAGAAAGATGAGAGAGGTCTGTAATTTTCATCATAGGTACACTTCAACTATGAGAGACAAAATCAGGGGAAAAAATCCAGAAAATCACATTGTAGGATTTTTAAAGAATTTATTTCTATTTATAGTTGAAGTGTACCTATGATGAAAATTACAGACCTCTCTCATCTTTCTAAGTAGTAACTTGCACAATCAGTGGCTGACTAAATACGTTTTGGCCCCACTGTATGTGGCATGTGAAAATTGGATCCAATGTTTACTTTGGTGACTATGGGGTAAAAGAATTGGTCATGATCTGTGTTCACATTTAATGTTCCCATTGGAATCACAACACTCAGGACCTGCAGCTAGTCTCCTAAAGAAGGGTGGCAGTACAGAACCCATGTGACACAGATACAGTACATGACGCGTCTCGGTTTTAAACCGTCTTTGACAGAATAGAATGTCGTGTCGTAGAAAACGTGTTAATTAATGACCTCCGACACACAGCTGCTGTATAGTGGTATGGATGTGCGGATCCTTTCACTCAGACTCAAAATGCCAATGGATGAATGTGAATGAATGTGCTGTGGTTCAGGGATCACTATTCAACTTCAGTTCATGGTGGTTGTAAAACACTTTTTTCCAGCACAGGGGTTCATTCTACCATAACAGCTTTTTAAATCCAATTTTATACTTAAATTAAATTAAGCATCTACATGATACAAGAAGAATTAATATCTTAGAAAATGGTATAAAACTCTATGCCTAAATCACTACAAATGAACAACATGCTTAAAAAATAAATGTAAAAAGTTACTTCTTCTGCCTTGAGCTTGTTGATAGTTTGCATTGTAGGGCACAAGGAGATACAGTAATATCTATCCATCATGTATATCTTACTACCTATTCAACTTACCTGCCATTCCACTGCTGCAAAAGGCCAGCATGGCCTCCTGCTAGCAGTCTATTTGTATTTATCACTGTGTCCTCTAGAAGTCCATCCTATGCTGCCATGGGTCTCTTTGTCGCTCTGAGCAAAACTTCATTTAAGATGGGTAGTTAGTGCCTGTTCCCTTGGCATTTTAATGCAGATTAATTACTTTCCCTGGCCCAAGCAATCCATTTTTGTTTGTCTGTGGATGTTTTTAGCTTTTTCTTGACCTTGGGGTGAAGAAAGAGAGAAAGAAAAAAGAAAGGGGAAGAAAAACAGCCCTTCACAGTAGACTTATACCCTCAATTTAATAGCCGAGTGAGGTGTTTCTCCAGCATCATCAGATCAATGGAGAGTAAATAGCCCACACTTCTTGTTTCACAGTGCAGTATTGATCTTTTCCTCAGCCTCGGCTTCCCTTTCCCCGGCATCTCGTGTCTTTCAACCCCTGGGACTGTGCTGATTGTCATAGATTGGACAAGCTAACAAGCGCATGATGAGGAACCAGGCTTTCTTTTCTTCTCATAGGCTGTTTCATTTTTTTCTTTGTGGCACTGGCATGAACACACACAGACAGACAGACAGACATACACACAGGGACTTAAAAACATCAGATCTACACAGCTCAGCGCCATAAAGCAGATTGCTGCTTCTTTCTTGTTCCCTCTGTTGTTCTGTCTTCATCTACGCTGAGTGGATCTACTGTTGCTGTGTCTGTCGTTGGGATGTTAGCCAGCCTGATGGAGTTTACCAACTGAACTACAGAGCTACTCAGAGATACACTGCGTTTCTTCACCTCACTGGGAACTTTATTTCTTTTTTTCAGCTGGTACCGCGTTTGTTCCAGAATCTCCCATCCTCTCTGAAAATATCTCAAGTGGCCTGTGGAGAGCGACACACTGTGTTTGCGCTGGAGGACGGCCGTGTGGCGGCATGTGGGTAAGTTCAGTGTCAAGGCAGCAGACAGTTTGTCCCAGTCCAGACCTGAAGGGGATAGGAGGAGAGCTGAGGATGCAAACCCCTCCCCACACATCCCAACCCCCACTGACATTACTGCATAGGCAAATTAGGGTCAAGGGAAAGATCGAAGGTTTATGTGCATGTGTGTGCATGTTAAATTGGGTTTTTTCTGTGTGTGTGTGTGTGTGTGTGTGCACCGCGCACACATGCTTGTGTTTGTGAGTCTCTTCCATTTGTCTTGGCATGCAAAGTTGTAATAAATCTTGTTGAGAGCTGGATGTGCTGCCGGGTGGCTCAGGATCAATATGAAGTATGTTGACTAAATCCAATAGCTGTGTTTGTGCAGAAGGGGAATACACCAGCTGGAATAAGTGATCAGATGTGCTTTTAAGGCTCATTAGCAGCCTGTTTGGCATATAGATCTGCTTTTAAACAGCCCTCTGGATTGGACACATTTTTGCTTGAACACAACCAACATGATATAATTGCATATGCATTTGATCATCTACTCCACAAACCCTAGATGACTTTTCACAAGCAACTAGTTTAGTGTTTATTTAGCTGTGTAAATGTGGATGCATTACTACAATTAGCTAAATTCCGACTGGTATTTTAGTTTTCTTTAGGGTTTGTTTTAAAGCGTGAATTTTTGTTCCATTATTTTCTCTCCTTACCTCTAGTCACAAGTTCTCTGAATTTTTGTTTTTATTTTCCTGGGTTGAGCAACCCTCTGAAGAGTATTTAGCTCATGTGACCTACAACTTGTCATTAAAACCAAGTATATAAATATAAACAATAAATAGTGGAACCTGTAATGTTCAATTTTCAATTCAATTCAATTTTATTTATAGTATCAATTCATAACAAGAGTTATCTCAAGACACTTTACAAGGACCCAACAGTTCTAGTAGTTTCCTCCAGAGCAAGCAACAGTGTGACAGTGGCGAGGAAAAACTCCCCTTTGGGAAGAAACCTCGGACAGACCCAGGCTCTTGGTAGGTTGGAATGTTCTGATCATCTACCTGGAAACTTGAGATGTGACTTATTTCAGTCAATACAAACAATTTAGTGTTGATTCTAGGTATTCAATCTTAGTATTATTTCTTAAAAGATGTGCTGAGTCTTTTACTTTAATAAAATGTATTTAAATATGGCTTGAGAAAGGAGTTAGGAAAAGTGTCAGGCCTTTGCTCACAAACGGGTGTATGCTAAAACAAGCTAGCAGGCAAGGGTCACAACATTAAAGGGGCGCTATGCAGTTTTGGCCATTTCTTTGTGGTTGTCTCACTTTTTACTTGCATGTTTCTCTATAGAGCTCTCCCTAAAGCTTCAGAATAGATATTTGGCAGCTCCGATACTTTCTTTTTTTTTTTGCCGGCTCAGCCATGACGATAGTGTGAAAAACTCCATCACTACCTTGTTCTTATAGCTATCCAGTTCCTGAATGGGGGCGTTTGTGTGTGCAGTGCCGTGAAGCAAATCGTTATATTGCAAGACCTGATATCATGGGATACTTCCTGACGGCGGCCCAAAGTTGCAAGGGTGGTTTTTCCGCTCACAGGCGCTAGGGGGGAGTGAGACGACCACCATTCAACTTGAAAAAAAGTCATATAACCATTCCAGTGACTCCGAAGCTGTTCAGTTAAGGTAAATTAAGCTAAAAAAACATTTTGATATGTACTTTTTTTTCTCACAGCCTTGGTTTCTGTTCACTCTTCCAAATTCAAAATACCATTTCTTTAATAGTCTTACTTAAGTAATCCATACCAAAATTGGTCATGTCTGTTACTTGCACTCACACATATATCTCTCCCCCAATCCTCGCTCTCTTCTTGGCTTCCTGTCTTTGCATGTGATATTTTAGGCGACTCTGGAGGGATGACAGTTCTAACCAGGCCTATTAGGTAACCCTCAGGGTGCCCTCAGCACTGATTTGAGCACCATTAATTTTCTATTATGGAGTGCTGAAGATGTGCCCCTGCACAGTCATTCACCTGGCTTATTGAGTCTCGCACACACCAATTGTGGACTTTTCCAGGGCAGTGTTGCTGAAGGTTTAGTGCGACCCCTCTGGGGAGCTAATTTATTATTTGCAGATATTGATCTGGCCGGGTAGGCCAGCCAAGCCGTGGCCGATGTTGACTCTGCTCTGGCCTGTGGCGACTTTAACCCTTTCCGGACTGAAGTAGACACACACTGAACTGATGGTCAGTGGCTGTTTGAGCACTGCTTCCTTTGCTTATTCAATAGTCTGTTTATTAAAATGAGAAATGGATGGATGCAATGTGCACTAATACAAGGATATATTTTTGTCTTTCTGGATATAGAACTTGCTTTTTCTTTGCAAACAGACAAATAAGCTCACTCAGACACACACACACACACACACACACACACACACACACACACACACTGCCTGGCCTATCCAAGGGAAATAAAATCACAGTTAAGAGGAAAGAAAACAAATTTAGAAGGTCAGGCAAAACATTTATCAAGCTGTGTGTGTGTCTGGTGGGTAAATAACTGAGGAACAGTAAAGGGCATGACTCTGAAACCACCAGATAACCACAACAGATCATCACACACAGTTTCAAGATTCACTGCAGAGAACGGATATTTCTCAAAGGGTTTCCTTCAGAGCATTTGCTAATATTCTTTCTCCTGTCTTGTTGTTTTATTTTGAACATTAAACTGAAACAAATAACCTAGATCAGACATCTTATTGTACCTCTCCAATTTCAGCCATGTAGTTATTGAAGTCTTACAGTATAGACATTAGGCTATGTATTAAGACACCATGTCTGAACATCTGCAGTATACATAAACTGTTTTCCTCAATCCTATGCTATTATATACAGTAATAGAAAATAAGTTCAGCAACAAACCAGGCTTTTCAGAGAAGTGAACAAGAAGAGAGTTTAACTCTACTTTAAATAAAATATCCAGTTGTGTTTTTTTGTGCATGTGTGTAGAAAGTAGGAGTATATGCCTACATGGGAATTGTCTTGGCAATTTATGTCTTTAACCCGCACAAACTCACACACATTTAATGTATGAACCTGGTATTCACTCACACACACACACACACACACACACACACACACACACACACACACACACACACATCCAGGGACCAATAAGTTGCTTCCCACAGGTCTCCTCAAGGCCCTGCTACAACCTCAGACTCAGCGTGGCCCGTCCCAGCTTTAATTGGTATTTAATGCTTTCACTGAACCCGAGAGGTCAAACAGCAGTGTGTGTTTGTGTAGGGTGCTGAGCCAAGTATGTCACAGGAGGTATTACCAAGAAACAGCAAAGAGGAAACCTACTGATTGCACATCTATGGATGTGTGTCCTGTGATGACTGCTGGGCAGCCTGAATGGAGGGTGAATGATGATAGATGTCCGGAGAGGAATTATGGAAGATAATAGACCATCGTTTTCCTTTATACTGGTTGTTATTATAGCCTTTTACTTGATCTTTATGGCCTAGAACATAAAATAAAGGTCAGGAAATTTTCCAGGGATGAAAGTGCCTTCAACCAATCCAAATTTGTCCATACTCCCTCTGTAAAGGCGATTTCATGGTTGACAAGCCTGTCTCTTGTTGAATTTGGCGTAACCTCAGAAGTTGGCCCATATTCATCTTCCATATTCACGTGAGTCACTGAAACTGAGGTGGAGGTCAGAGAGAAGACATCGCTGATGAGGAAACATGGTGGAGTGGATTTTCCACTGTTTTGCTGTGTAGTCTCTGCTAATGCTGTTACGAAAGAGTGGGCCGTCTGCCCATGGAGCTCTGATGGGGAGGAAGACAGAGGGAGGAAGCCACCTCATGCTCCCCTTGTCTCCTCCCATGCCACTTTCAAAACTGTCTGCCTTCTGCCAGAGACCACAATCCATGGGGATGCTCCACGCAGCTGTCTGCACTCAGAGAGAAGAGGAAAGCCTAAAGGTTGCGAACAATAAAGGAGGGGGCTGACATTTATGAAATCCAGATCCATATAATTTTTTCACTTGTACAACAATGCCCTTTCTTGTTATTATAGGATCAGTTGTACATGTCCATAAAAACACCTCTATAGCTATGTTTTATAACTTTATTATTTCATGCTCTGCTTGTAATATGATATCCTGATTTGTTATCTTCTTTGTTCATTTGTTTGTTTTTTGTCACATTTGGTTGGCTAAATTCTGCTTAAATTTTGTTATTGTTGTTGAGGACCCCGTTGAAAATGAGACGGTGCACCTTAAGGGGATCATTTCTTACAAATGGGGACAAATAACATTACCCATTTGTGTTGTCCCTGGCATATCATTCAGTATCTCATCTACCAGATCATTCTGCTGGAAATAAGACAGCATAGTGGGGTTTTTATGCCTTCTGTAATTTTCAGACTTGATCTGCTCTCAGCTGTGCGAGATATGTCCAGCATCTGGACAGGTCCAAACAGACGAGACATACCTTAATTAAACATAAAGAAAGGGTGGAATTTTACATCCAGCCTTATTTCCTAAAAATGGTACATGCTCTTGGTTTTTCTAATGAATGTTTTTTTCCTATTGGATTTACATCCATTACAGAGCTTTGGAACCTGTGCCATTACAAATTGCTCTATACGTAAAAGGAGTAAATGCGGTTCTAAAGCAACACAGTTGTCAATAAGCATCAAGCAGCTGCCGCTGACATGCCTGCTGTCTCATCAGTAATCAGGCCAATCTGGTTTAGCAGAAAATGGCCATACACGGCGCAGCATTGATGGCGATGTCTCATTTCAACTTCATGATGCCTTGAGAAGGCAAAGCAAATTAGCAAATGTTCATGAATTTGACAGCAGAAGCGTGGAAATTCTATGACAACTAGTTGGATTCGGTGAGCTGAGTGCCAGCACTTTGCATTAAGTTACACTAAGCACTAATTGGATGCTACCTGGCTCTACATCACTAGCAGCTCTGAACAGGATCAGGATCTGGCTCTGACTAACAGCAAGCTCTCTGGTGTTGCTGGCTGATTACCCTTAGCAAAGGGAAAACCGAAACGATGATGAGAAAAAAAATCCCTTCTCGTCTCTCGCACAAGCCCTTGGCCCTGTTGGCACTCTGCAAGCTTTTGGATTTTTCCTGATGTCTCTGAAATTGATTTTCAGCCATGATTGCATCGCATCTCTGAGGATAATCAAAGATTTTAAATAATTGCTGCAGTATGATGGTACAATGGGGAATAATAAGAATAGTGGCTCCTTCCCCTTGCTGTCATCTATAGAACATTTTTAGCTGCGCACTTCACTTCACAACATACAGTACCTCTCAAATGGTTCCCAGTTGTAAGCATGACACCATTTTTTGTTGGACTTGCCTTTTAAAATCCTGTGATTACAAAACATGCCATGATGTCACAGCTGCGGAAATCTGTCATTGAAACTTATTTTTTTTATTTAGGTACATGTAGTTAATACATAATCACTCATTATTTTTCTTTTGGCTTTAATAAGAAAATAAAGCCAATCTCTAAATAATAATGAGTGTCTTTTCCCAGCTGATTCATAGTACAGATTCAGTACACACCTAATCAGCCATGGAAAGAAAAAGTTAATGTCCTCTGAGTACTCTCAGTAGGGGTGCCCGATTCAGAAATCTCAAGATTTGATTCCAATTTTTAGGCTCACAATCCGATAAATATAGTTACTTATGTATGTATGTATGTATGTATGTATGTACAGTATGTATGTATGTATATATTCATATCCATATCCACACCCATATTCATGTGGATTTGTTTATTTTTAACATTCTGTTATGATGTGTGTATGTTGTGTGTGCTTGAATATCCACTTGGGGATCAATAAAGTATCTTATCTGTCTGTCTATCTGTCTGTCTGTCTGTCTGTCTGTCTGTCTGTCTGTCTGTCATGTGATTGCAGTACATACAATAAAAAAAGAAATTAAAAATATATGAATTGAATTTAGGAATTCTATGAATCGATTTTGAATTGGTAGAGGTTGAATTGTAATTTGGATACAAACCAATTTTTTTGCACATCCCTAACTCTCAGTAACATTTACCCTGCTTAATGTTGCTGCCATTGGTTTAAAAACATCCCCAGGAAGTGGTTGTGTGCTTTTACTCCTGGCTGCCTTGTATAAGAGAGACATCACCATCCTGGAGCCACCCTTTTGTGCCACAGTGAAAGATGGTCTCTCGTTTAGCGCGGAAATGTAACCAGTGTGTGCAAGGGGAGAAACAGATTGATTAGAGGGCGGGGAAGATTAATAAGCTGCACAGGGCAGTTATGACACCCATTGTTTCACACATGCCCTGTAGAGGTGTGCCTCCCAAAATGCATCATTGTGTAAAATATTGACCTAAAGCATATCATTACTCTCTTTCTCCTATGTGCTTGCTTTGCTCTCCAAAGAAGGCTTCTAATCAGTAATAAACTGCTCTCTCCTTTTCTTTTCAAGAAACTGCACTGGCACATTGAAAAAAAAAAAAAAAAAAAAATATATATATATATATATATATATATATATATATATATATATATATACATATATATATATATATATATACATATATATATATGTGTGTGTGTGTGTGTGTGTGTGTCATGTCCTGTCATGTACTGAACAACGCAGAATCAGGGCACTCAAAACAGACAGAGACAATAACCCTAAACTGGATTCAGTGACACTATTCAGTAAATACAGTTCACTCATCTGCTAGATTGCCCTGTGCAAAAATAAATTAAGAAACCCTGCAGAGATTTGAAAACATGACTGAGGCCAGATTCATAATATGCATGTTGTATATTATATCCATAAAAAAAACGGTTCACCAGACAAGCGTTTTTGATCAGGTTCTATTGATTTTATTTATTTACATCTAGACTAAAAGTAGGGAGTTGTGCAAAATGTAAAAAAAAAAGTATTATCTTGACCAAAAAACAACAACTTTATTCATACATAATTATACAGTACATACATATTTATACATATTTTAAAAGTAATGTTTATATTACACTTGTACACTAGAAATGTATGTATTCATAACAGCAGATGTTCCCTTTTGAATGGAATGAGTGCTGGTGTTACAGAGTGAGCCTTTTTCTTCAAAGCATGTCTCCACCTCCACTAACTATACCCAGGTTACCATGTAGGAGGTTTTTCAGGCTCTTAAAGTGTTAAGAAAATCTTCCTTCTTCAGTTTTGAGACCCCGGTTTTGTGTAAGCTATGGACTTACTGCAGAGCTGGGTGGTTACTTTCTGAAAACTAAAGCTTTTGAGTATTTGTATTATTAACAATAAATGAACACACACAGTATTACAGTCTGAATTGGAAAATACTTAACCTAAACTGTAACATTAAAATAAAGCCTACAGAAATGACATAAAGATGAACCATGTAAACAATACATGAATACCCGGACAAATAACTACACTTCATTTATTGTACACTTACTCAATACTGAAATAGTCAGTCATAAATATGCACGATTAACATAAAGTACATACACTAATGTTCTTGTGTATGTCGCTCGGTTTAAAAGTAGCTGAAGGGAAATAAGATAACCATTTATAGAATGTTGGCAATGTGTTGTAATGGATTGGGGATGACATTTGGGCTTTTAGTAGACTAAGTGAAATCACAGCAGAAGAAAATGAAACGGTTACAATCAGTGTTCTTTTAAGGTATTGTAATTATGACAAACAATTGGATTAATCTACCATATTTACCATTAACAGTTTTAGGATGCTGTCGTAGGATAGGAAAATAATGCTTTACACAACAAAAATCTTTCACGCAAAAAATGTTTAAAGTGCTAATGGCATTTTTGTATGAAGAGTGAAGTGTATTCCAATTAGTCAAATAGCAAAGCTTGATGTTATCTGAAATTAGCTTTCATGTGAGATTTTCTACCCTTGTTATTTCTTGTTACTAGCTGGAGGCATGGCTTTGTTCCCCTTTCTATTTAATTTGCTGCCAACCTGTTTTATTTATTTCTGTGGTTGCAGAAATTGCCTTTTGACCTTGATGATTACAAAAAGTAAGTGAATTGAAAAGGCATTGATATCCAGAATTCAGTGGGCTGATGCACAAGGTTATTCATCTTCCTAGCTCGGTGCGGTTTCAGTTTTGCAATGGTCAGATTTTAGTTCTCGCTTTGCTGTTTTCATTATCTTAAGAGGGCAGAGGAGAGCTTTTTGCCAGCGACCTTATAAACTTCAATTTCCAATTCAGTACACCAGCGCACACACACACTTACACGCACGCACGCACGCACCCACGCACATACACTCTCTATCAGCGATAAAGTCATGCCCCCTCCCACCACCCATATACACATTCCTACTGAAAGAAACCTCAATACCATGTGTAAAAAGTGACAATGTTCTGCATAGGATCGACATAGGCACTGCATTTTTGTCTCCAATAACTCTCAACTCTCAATTTATTGTAACTGTATTTTTTGGTAATAAACAGCATAACATGGGACCAGAATCAATTGGTTGATTTTGTGTAATATAGTGAATGCACATGTAACACACAAACTGGATGTTGTGTTAAGTTACTCTTTAGTAACTGAGTATGGGGAGCATCTGCAGCCATGCAAAGTACTGTACCAATGTTGATTTCTATAGGCACGCCACCGTACAAATAAATGTAAGGAAAATATACTGTATAAATTAAAACGAAGTACATGATCCCAGTTTTCATCCCTCATTCCTCTGTGGCTCATTATCTCACACACACACACGCACGCACACACACACACACACACACACACACACACACACACACACACACACAGGCAGACTCTCTATAGCCATATCACTTTTGACACCTGTAAAATATGGAAGTAATGATGTCTACTGTGGATAAATGGCTGAACGAGCCTGCAATAGGGCTGTATAGTACCGTGTTCACCTTGGGGTTACTCATTCGATTCAAGGGCTGAATCTGAGTGATCAGAAATCCTTTCCATCTAATAGCGTAGTAGAGAGACGGAACATTGCAAAAGAGTCTCAATGGTCCCACTGGGCTCTTGTTTCCTTCATAATACAGAATAAAACCAATAAACCCCCAACTGATTGGTATACCTGATGTTGTAGTGTGCACATCCGCGGGAGTGCATTTAGTACTGGTCTTAATGTAATGTATGAGTAAGTGTGCATACAACAGAACTGAGTTTATCTTGTGTTTTTTCATCTTGGTGACAGAACGTTCAATCATGTGTTTATGGCCGTACTGCACCTCTTTCTTTCTCTATTGTCCTGTTGGCAACCATTCCTGTTTGCTGGAAAAGAGTTTTATTATTCTAGCTAGTGAGCAGACATGTCAACACTTAAGGATGACTCTCTGCAGTGGCCTCATGGACACCTGTAAAAAGATGTAGCTGTCATATCACATCCACCACACTGTGTAGGTTTATGCTCACCATCCACATAATTTGTATATACTGTAGTTTGTTCCCTATCCATCACACCATTGTTCAGTTTTCACTGGCATCACAGTCCTCTTATCCAGCAGCATCGGATGATGCTAGAAATATAAGAAGTTAAATGTAGAAGTTCTGTTTACAAATTTACAATTTGTTCACATAATGTTTACATAAAGGTCACTATAAATGTTTTATATAATTTATAGTGACTTTTATATCAACATTATTTTATAATTTTTTATTATTTATTATTTGAACTGATTAACTTTTTTTTATTTTTGTAATTGTGAATCTAGAATAAGTCACATTTGTTGTATTTAATGCAACTCATTTGTAACCAGAGACTGAGAGACACTTAGTTTCATTGTAAATGCAGTTAACTGGACTGTGTTGAATGTACAGGGGATGAAAGAGAGGTAAGGGGGCTGTAGGGTGAGCTGCAAAAGAGTAGTTGATTTTGGCTCTCCAGTGTTTCAGTGTTCTATTTCGTATAGGCTTCGCCCTCTAAGGGCTACGCTATTGGGTTTATCCCTTCGCGCATGCGCAGTCGTGAAGATTTTCTTTCCCGCCCTTGCGTCCAGCACGGGCCTCAACTACGTCCGCATTTACTGTATATGTACACAGCGGACCCGTTGTTCGTCTCCCACTTTTTCTTCAATTACGCAGTATGAAGACAAGCTTAAGAATTTCCAGCGGTGCTCGCGTCTGCCCCTCCTGCCGGACCGGCTACATCCTGCCGCCGGACCTTCACCCCCGCTGCGGGACCTGCCTCGGCGCCGTTCTCGCCGGCCAGGCCCTTACCCGCCACGCCTCCTGCCAGCTTTGCCCCCGCCTGTCATCTAAAGAGCTAAACTGACAGGCGGAGGTTTTTTCTGGTCTTGCCAGGCTAGCGGGGACGGGAACGGCAGTGGGGCAGACAGACGGGAAACCCGGCGACACCCTGGAGCCGCTGGCGGACGGCGTCTTTCGACGAGCATGAGTCCGCTGGCTCGGTTCTCTCGGACAGCGCCGCCGTTACCGGTTTTTTCCCTCCTCCCCCTTGGGAGGAATCCCCCCCCCTCTCCTGGGGGGGATTGGGCCTGGAGACGGCGATCGACGCCCTCCCACTGGAGCTCTCTCCGTCTCCCGAACGGCCAGGGGCACCGCCGGCGGCCTTCCCCCTTGCCTCAAACGGCCCCAGCCTCCACCGCCAAAGCTCTCTTCGTTGATCTGCCAGAGGTCATCAGGAAGGCGGCAGAGCGGAGAGGCATAGCACTCCCGGCGGAGCTGCCAGCCCCGCTCGCGGCCTTTTGAGCGGGGACATTACGCCCCGGAGCCGCCCTCTTCACGGGCATCACTCTGGCTGCGCTTCACAGAGCTTCGGACATTTTTTGTGGAGGAGGCTTTCTCCCAGCCTGGGAATCTGAAGGCTTCCCTCTCTCTCGCTACGCCCCGTTTAACCGGGCTCAAGGCGACACGGATGCGGGGTTTTCCCAGGGGCTGGCGGCACTAACAACATAGCCACCGCCATCCTCACCCTGATCACGGTGGCGATGTCCAGGGTCATGGCTTGGCAGACTGTGGCCCAGCGAAACACCTGGATCCACATGTCTCAGCTGCCCGCGACAGTTAGACGCTGGTTATGCGTCTGTACGGCCCTATAGCCCCAGACGGGCCTTTTTGGGCCCGGTCCCCCTCCGCAGCGACAGCCGGCATAAACTCGGTCGGCAGGCTGCACGAGGTCGGAGAACCATGCGAGCGGCCCCCACCGGGTCCAATCCGTCTCGCGAGCCACCCAGCGAGCGGCACGGACGGTGGCAATGACGGGACGCGGGGATCGTCTGTCCTTCGGCTGAGAGTCGGAAACACAACGGCATGTCGAGGGCCACTCCCTCCCATCTTAACAGCCGTTTTTTCCCCTCATTCATACAGCCCTTATTTGTTCTGAACAACGCGCTGATATGACAGTCGTTCCCCACACAAGCACAGGCTGCCACACGCGGAGCGCAACGGCCTCCTCGTAATGCCGGCAGGAATGCGCCCACCCATTGTGGATGACGCCGCTCAATGAACCACCTCCCCACGGCGATGCCGGGGGACGTGGGACACATTAACCCAGTGGCCGCTCCCCGCCCCACACGGCGGTGACCGGCCACTGCCCTTTTCTAAAAGCCCTACCACGGGCTGGCCGAGACAGTGATCGTGTCGCCCAGCGACGGGTGGGCTCTGCGCTCCCGCTAGCCATGCCGGTGAACAACACTCAGACATGTGCTATCAGGGTGCAGCGCAGCATCGATTGGCTTGACAAACATCGACTCTTGGATGTCAAAGCCGATAATACGGGGTTACACACTCCAGTTCGCCTCCCCCCGCCTCATTTTCGCGGGTGTGTTGGAGGCGACGGTATCATCTCTAGCACAGTCAGACGTGATGACGTCAGAGCTAGAAGGGCTGCTGACAAGCGGAGCCTTTTCCCCGCGTCCTTCAAGGGGAGGAGAACGGGTCTTTTTCTCGCTACTTTCTCACCCCGAAGGGGTCAGGAGGACTGCGTCCCCATCCTTGACCTGTCACAGTTCAAATGATACATTATGGAGCGCACTTTTTCCAAATGCCCATCAGGCACGTGTTGGAATGTGTGCGCCACCACGAATGGTTTACGTCAGTGGATCTGAAAGAAGCTTACTTTCACGTCTAAATCATTCCTGGGCACAGGAAACCCCTGCGGTTCTCCTTCCAATGGGCCCGGCTCAACCGGCTGCAGTTCGGGTACTCACTACCCCCTCGCACATTTTCCAAGTGCATGGAAACGGTGCTCCAGCCGCTACAGAAGAGGGGCATCAGAGTCCTTTTTATTTGGACGATCTGCTCATTGTAGCCTCCTCTCGGGAGCAAGCGGCGCTGCAGACTATAGAGGTCCTGCGGCTGCAAACGCTGGGTTTTGCCATAATTTGGCGAAAAGACCGCTCTGGTCCCCATAATAATCGATAGGTTATCCGGGCGTGGACATAAAGTCGATCACCATGAGGGCCAGGTTGTCAGCACCAAGACAGGACGCCCTGACCTCTCTGTTGTCCCGCTTCAGGCCACACACGACAGTGTCATCGCTGTCAGTGATGCGGCTCCCGAGCATAATGTCTGCGGGACAAACGGTGGTTCCCCTGGGTCTTTTCTACATAAGGAAAGTCCAATGGTAGTTTCTTCGCGACAGCTCGATCACATTCGCCACAAATGGCGTATGCTGTCCATCCCTCATTCACTCCTGTCAGACCTGGCATACTGAGGGAACCTCCGGATCCTGTCTTCCGGGGTTCCCCAGGGCAGAGTGACGTCATATGTGACGGTGTACACAGACGTGTCCCTCACTGGCTGGGGAGGGATGTGTGAGTCACAGGTGGTGGGAGGGGACTGGCCTCCTTCCCCTCTCACATAAACTGCCTGGAGCTGTCCACGGTAGTGAAAGTGTGAAACACTTCACCCCAGTGGTGTCGGGGAGACATGTCGTCGTGCGGACAGGCAACATCACGGCGGCAGCGTTCATAATCCGCCAGAGCGACATGTATACGCTCAGCCCAGCTAGTGGAAATAGCCTGACGCCTCCCGCTGTGGACGCACAGTCACCTGCTGTCTCTCGAAGCAGTGTAGGCCTATAACCCGATGTCTTTCGAACGGGCGGCCGACCTGACGTCGAGGGGGGGGCACAACGAGTGGAGATTGAATCACACTATTGCTCAAATGTTATGGAGCAGGTTCAGGGAAGCGGAGGTGGATCTGCTCGCTCCACGAGAAAAACACACAGTGCACTCGGTGTTTTTTCCTTGAGCATGCGGGACAATTCTCCTCTTGGCGTAGACGCCTTCTCCCTATATGCTTTCTTTTCCTCCCTCGATTCCTGGAGCGCATCCAGGAGAAGAATCTGTCAATGGCTCTGGTGGCACCGGAGCGCACGAGCGCGTCCTGGTTCCCGACCCTGTTCAGCTGCTGGTGGATCCTCCCCCTAGCAAATTCCGTGGCAGGGAGACGCACTGTCGCAGCTGAACAGCTCGATCTGTCATCACCCAGTTATAACCCAGAGACTTTGGGGCTGGTTGCTGAGCGGTAACGCTTACAGAGATTGTGGTGCGCACCATCCAGGGCTCCAGAGCCCCTTCTAACACAGCATGTTACGCAGGGCGCTGGTCTGTCCCCCAGCACTGGCGCACAGGGGGGGACGCGGATCCCATAGGTGTCCCCTGCCTCTCGTGCTGACGTATCGCCAAACTCTGGTGGATAGCGATTTGACTCCATCTACAGTCAAAACATACGCAGCAGCCCTCTCCTGCCAGGAAGGCTAGAGTGAGAGGGAAGTTTTTGCCTATCCCCCGGCGAAGCGTTTTCTGAAGGGGGTACGCGTCAAAAACCGCCTGTTCGCCCCCTCACCCCCCAAAGGGGCCTAGCCCTGGTGCTCCGGGCTCTGGGGAAGCCCCGTTTGAGCCTCTGGCACAGGCCAACTCTCAGAATGCTGTCGCTAAACGGCGCCTCTCTTTGCCCTAACGTCGGCCAAAAGAGTGAGTGATTTATGTGCACTGTCGGTTTCTCCGTCCTGCCTCTCCATTAGAGGGGACGGGAGAGCAACCACATTACAGCCAAACCCTTCCTTCACACCGAAGATTCTAACTAGTTATTTTCGGTCGAGTGTTTTTTCCCTCGAGGGTTTTTTCCCCCCGCCTCGTCAACGAGGCAGAGGTGGCTTCCCACGGGTTGTGTCCGGTGTGTGCCCTGTCTCAATACATTTTACGCACGGCAAATATCAGGAAAACACAACAGCTGGTTGTGCATTATAGAGAGCACTCCCGAGGGTCAGCCCTCTCATAACAGCGTCTGTCTCACTGGCTGTGCGAGGCTATTACGCGACATCCGAAGGCATGCTACGAAGGCTCTGTCGGCGCCTGCGGCTATTTAAAGGCATGGCAGCCTCCTGGGCTTCCCCGTGCCCTTTCATCCGCTTCTATGTGCGAGATGTGTCTGAACATGTGTATATGTTCTGTCCACAATCAACGTGTAATGCTGCGTTGGATGTGCGTTAAGAGGACAAGAAGCGGATGCCCGATTGTTACCAATCTAAGGCACCTAGTGCATGCCGCTGCAGTCTCACCCTGCTGTCTTCACCTCGCCTGTTTTAGGCGCATTGTGAGACGCAGTTTCTTGTAGTTTCATAACCATGTTACTTCCAGGCACCCCTATGCCACTAAGTGGTGCCGCAGCAACCTTGCTCTGCTGTCTTACCTCTCCTGTTTTGGAGTATGGTTGTGAGACGCAGTCCTTAATGTCATACATTGTCATATCATGTTACATGCACGGATATGATGATGTCACTCCGTTGCATGCGTGATTTTTTCGCCCGCATACGGTCCTCCCTCGGGCGTCCCTTGCAGGGCCAATCACGCACAATTCTCATTACTCATTGAACTACTGCCATCACATTGTGGGCCTTATGAACTTTTCAGGCCACGACGTTAGCATGGCAGGCTTTATCAGAAGAATGACTCTGATTGAGCCTCTGTACATTGTTGTTGGGAAAATGTGGTCTATGTTCGGCTTGTGGACCGATACCGGTGTCGCAGGTGGCATTGACTACATCAGCTTCGCCCTAACCCAATAGCGTAGCCCTTAGAGGGCGAAGCCTATACGAAATAGAACGATAGTTACGTAGGTAACTCCAGATTCTATGAGTATAGGCGTAGCCCTCTAAGGTCCGGGCCACCTGCTCCTAGAACATTGGTTGAAGAAAAAGCTGATGTTTTTGGGAGACGAACAACGGGTCCGCTGTGTACATATACAGTAAATGCGGACGTAGTTGAGGCCCGTGCTGGACGCAAGGGCGGGAAAGAAAATCTTCACGACTGCGCATGCGCGAAGGGATAAACCCAATAGCGTAGCCCTTAGAGGGCTACGCCTATACTCATAGAATCTGGAGTTACCTACGTAACTATCGTTTTCTCTTCTGGCCCTTTCAAGCTTAGAGAGGCCCAGTGGGGGCTGGAGTGTGTGAGGCTGGTGTGCAAGGAGCACGGGGCACCGTGTAGGCTGAGGCTCAGCATCTACCAGCCCAGACTGTCCGTGGTTTGTTCCTTTTCCAGCACATTCTTGCGTAATTATCTGTGATAAACTCCTCTGCAGTCAAGCCTCAAATCCACGTCAGAGGCCTGGCTTACCGAACAACTCTGAGAAAGCCACATACACATGCACACATGGCCTTGAAGATGCTTGAGCGCACAAACACACACACATGCAAAGAGACACACAAATGTTCATTCTCACACACCTACTCACACTTAGATTCACACAAACAAAAGTTTGGACTGCACTGTCAAGTGGGTTTGGTATTTTGGTGCCAAAGGAAGGAGGGTATTATCCCGGCTGCCACATTGACACTCAGATGGAGTTCAGCAGACTTCAGTGGTTCCTGTCGTGGCCAGCACTTTCCCTCTCTCTCAACACTAAGTTGCTCAAAGTACCCATGACAAAGAACCTGCAGATACTTTCTACTATGCCAGAATCGGCACTACAAGAAGTCCTGCCTCTACTTCCTGGCTTTGAACAACTTTGTCTACTCAAAGTTCAACAGACAGAAGTGAGGGTTATGTTGTTCAGTAAATTATGACCTCCTCTTGTGTCTTTCCTATTGCTTACCTCGGAGATGTTGTTTATGTTGTTATAATTAGCCGTCTATGCATGCACGTTGTTAAGATAATCATATTTTGTACCATATTTTGCTACAAATTGGGGCACAAAAATGAAGAACAATGGCCTGGTTTTGAGTTCAAAGAAATAATAACCATATTTTTTTCTTGCCATGTTTTTTTACAAGGGTTCTTGGATCTTCGTTTTGCTGTGTATTATCTAGTCTGATGCCAGCAGAGCAGGGGATGACAATGGAGTGGTGTACGGCGGAAGACTGAAGGCTGTGCCAGCAGGATAAGAGAGTGAAAAACAGAGGAGGGTGGGGGTTTCATTAGCATAACTAGCGGGATGCCCAGAACCTTTCTGGAGTGGCATGTTTACGGCACCAAGCTTGGCAAGAGCACACTCATTTTATAGGGTTTATTAAGGAGACAAGGGGAGGCACAAGCAGGATTTGGGATATTGTCGGTGGGTGTGTTTTAGTGTTTGCTTGTATGTGTTTGTGTGCAAGCGAGCATCTGCGTTTATGTGTGCGTTTGGCTGTTTTGTTTGCATGTGTGGGGTCTGACAGGAGGTGTGCTGGGTTTCAGCGGCTGCGTGGCGGCATCTAGCCCAACTACTTTTACATGTTTGTATTTTGGCTTAAGTGCCCTTTAAAAGCAATGAAATAGAAAGTGCATTCATAAGCCAATCCTCAAGAATGATCCCATTTCAGAGGAGCAGAGAATGGGGCTCTTTGTTTTGCTCTGGATCTTTTCATCTCTCTGAGGTCATTTTCACAGAGCAAACAGGGAGACTCATTATCAACCTGCACCTGAGAGGTCAGAACCTGAACTCTCCCCCTCCCTCACTCCCTGTCCACCCCCTCCCTCCCCTCAGCCGGGCCTCCGCTCACTGCTACCTCTGGTCCACACTCGGGTTTATTAGCGCAGAACATCTTTTCCAGTGACTGAGCTTGCCCTTATTGTCTACAGCGGTCAGGGTCAAGTCAAGGGCTCTCAGCCTAGATTGGAATCATTTGTCACATGGTCCCGGACTGCAGCTGATTTCAGCAGAGGCCAGGGTGAGGTACACAGCGGTTCCAACACCACCTCTGACACAGGGAGCAGAGGAGAGTAGCCACCGGACTACGCAGATGGCCTCAACATATTACACAGCCACTGCTTGCCAACAAAAGAGCCCCTCCTTTCTCCTTTTCTGCTTGTGAGTTTGAGGGGAATGAAATGGGAGACTGGATTGAGAACATAAATGGAACACACTCTCTGGGTTGTCAGGACATATGCCTCCAAGTTTGGAGCCCTTTCTGGGACCTCTGTCTCTTTTCAACGGTCCAAAATTGCCACATGAGTGACCGTGATAATGACGGCACCTTTTAAGCCATGAAAGCCATAAACATTTCCGGCAGAGGACTTATTCCTTAAATGATGTAAACCGTGCAAAGTGTTGCAATTTGGTTTTGGAGCACGGGGGTAGTTTTTTTTTTTTTCACCCTCCACCTCTCTCCATGGTCAGCAGGAGCTTGTATGAACAATGGATCGTGCTGAGGTAGCATGTGGAAAATGACTTTAATACACCATATAGAATGGCTTATTGCTTTGGTCAATAGGACTGCAGTGAAGATGGTGTATTTTGTCGCTTGGGAAGGTTAGACCTGTCAAAGGGCCACAGTGACTGATACCCAGACCCTGCTTATGAGGTCCATAATGGGTGTGTGCATGTGTGTGTATATGAGGCGGGGAGGGGGACTGACAGACAAGCAAAGTTATAAAGGTTACATGTGACATACACCTTGCAATTAAACATTAGATTAGTCCTTTTTTTTACTTTTATATCTAAGAATATTTCATTCATGACACAATAGGATGTCAATGTGGTACTAAAAGTGCGACGCCATAAACTGTGAAATAACAAATATTAACAGAACCCTGAAACAAATAAACAATTTGTTTCAGCAACCTACTGAAGAAAAAAAATGGAAATATGGAAATAGAGGGAGAACAAGGGGGTATAAAAAAGATTGAGCATCGGGCCATTTTAACTTGTTTTCCCTCAGAGAGGCCAAGTGCGGAGGTGAAGGTCACAGAGAGACTAAGCACACAGCTCATAAACAGCACAGCTGGAGGAATCATTGAAATATAGCCCTTTGTTTTCTCTGGGCCGTAATTGGCCCTGAAGCCTGCTTTCCCTTCCCGCTCTCTCCATCTCTCTCTCTCTCTGTCTCTCCTTGCTCTGTCTGTGTTTTGCACCAGCGTGGTGCAGTTTAGAGACCCAGATAATGACTTTAGGGTTAAAGGGCACACCTGTGGTCATGACAATACACAATACAATAAATACAGAAAAACATAAACAAACATACTGGGAAATAACAGTCATAGCCATGCAATGCTCCTTCCCCCCCACGCAGGTTTTAGGTTAGCTGAAACTGATTAATACATACAGTGATAACATTGTTATATTTGATCATTCTTTTTTATTACAGGTCAAGCTATATTATTTCAAATTATTTTTCTGAAATTGAAATTGATTGAAGGTCAGCAGAAGGGTTGTGTTTTCAACACCATACGAGAGGCAACGAAAATGCTCATTTCAGTGCTGTCAAAGGGCAGCTATATTTTCTTTAAAATGTTCCACTTCCATAAAACAACATGACATTGTCTTCATAGTTCACCATGTTATGTAAAGTAGCTAAATGTTATTCTTGGTGCCCTTTTTAAAATGGCTTCAGACAATGGTCTTACTAGCCCAGGTTCAAGCTCATCTCTTCCTTTTTTATCGTTACTCAATCAGCACACTGGATGGGACCAAATCACCTGACCTAGTCCCAGGAACACCCACAAAGTCAGTTTCAACATATGTTATTGTCACCAAGCCCATGTATGGTTTCAAATATTCTCATAATAGTTTAGCTTTTACACTCATACCATTGTATGGAGTACAACTTTAAATTCAGCCTTTATTTGTTTTCCTCAATCTAATTCAATAAACAATAAACTACACACTATTGATCCATTCAGTTATTAATTCAGGACATAGGACATTTTGATATTCATTCAAGTCTGTCATTAATGACACAGTAGATAGGGCTCATACAGAGATACAGAGTTAGACCAACTTTGGATGCCCATGTCTTTTTTGTACCTGTGATCAAATGCATGCGTTCGTAGCACTTTTTATTAAGTTGGCGGTGGTGGAACACCTCTTGAGGGATTAGCTCTAGAAGATGGCTGTCGCTCCTCCTGACTGGAGGCCTGAGATCCCTGAGTAGAGAGGAGAAAAACAGTATCAGATCCAGCCTGAGATAGCAGGGCTTTGCCGTATAATTACCATGTTAACCCAGATGATTCTCTCTGATCTCTGCAAACATCAGGGCGCAGGCCCCGCCAGGCCGGCTTAGGCACGGATCTGTCACAGTGCACTGTGGGACACTGGATGTATGTTAGCTTGCTAGCAATAGGACTTTTGATGTGATCTTCATGCGCTTTATTTTAAACCCCTTATGTGTTTTATTGCACACAGTTAGTACAGACGCTTACATTGTCAAACCCCAGAAATGTACATTGTAAAACCTATTTGCCAATATTTACGTATATGAAAGGCCTGTATGAACTGTAAAACCTTGCTTCATGGTTCCTTTTGTAAAAAGTATTACGCCTCGCATACTCTCACAAATAATTTTCTGATCTCCAGCATGCTGTAACATGTCAACAGTTAAAATGCAATCTTTTCTGAAAACCTTACAGTATTGTTCAAAATCGTATTTTTTCTGATTCGTTAATTCTGTTCTATTCTACACCTAAACCTCTTTTTTTTAATCTCAAACCACACAAAGTAGGATATGTGAGATGTGAGACCCTTTCCTTCATTGAGTGTTAGTGGAGATTCTGTCTTTGGTTCCTTGCTTCCTAAGCCTTATTGATCTGTGGGCGTTTTTTCTCCCCCATTCTCCAAAGTCACTAAGCTTGCATCAATTCATCTTAATCTGTTTGCTCCTTAAACCCGGAACAAGGCATGTCTTGTTTCCTGGTTGTAGGAGTCTCTCGGCTGGCTTCCCTCACATCCTTCCTAGCCGGGCTTCTCCTGGGTGGCAACAAGAGGCTTTTCATATCGAATCAAGTGTTATTGAGTTTCCCCACACATCTCTTATATTCCCCCTTCTTTTTCATTCTCTCCATCTCTTTTTTTTCTCCACCATCCACTTTTAACAAAGCATTCCTTTAATGACTGTGGGATTATGGGCCAACCTTTTGCAGCCAGTCTGTGGACTAGCCTGTAATCTGACCTCATTACATCCCCTGCGACAAGCTCCTGGGTCACCAAAGAGTGACTATACCTTATCCTTTTGAGAAGACAAGCTGCACACAAGCCCCCACCCTGAGATGGCACTTACTCAACCAAGTCAGGCATCCAGGCCACCTTTCCCTCATCGCCATACCTGTCCACCAAAGCGTAGGATCCCTTGATCCTGTTCACTTCCCTTAACTTCTCCTCCATTACGCCGCTGCCAAGATGAATGGTCATTTGTGGGGGCAGATGAAAACCCAATTGTGTGGGTCCAGGCATGGTGGTGTCACTGATAAATGTGGAAGCTACATGGTCCTCAGGCACCTAATTTTCTGACAGAAGAATTGTGTAGTGTTATATAAGTTCATGTATTAGATTTTGACAATTATTTCTGACTTAACAGCACTTTAAAAATGCAGTGAAACAAGATGCTTTGGCACACAACAACAATACAGTACAATATATAATGCATTTAAAAAACAACTGCATTCAAATTATATTTATCAAGTGTATTTAATATCAATAGTAACAAGCTGGTATGTGGTTATTTCTGTTCAAATAAGCAACTTCTTTTATTCTATCCCTTTCCATTTATGCCTTCTTTCTCTTCAGCCTTCTGTGAATCCAGTGCTCCTACAGGCCACCTTTTCATCTTTGCCCCCTCTCTTTTGCTACCTCAGTCCATCCCCCTCTCCATCCCTTCACTCCCCCTGCACGTGTCCCTTCATCCCACCAGCGTTTGAGGGTCAGGTGTTGACAGCAAGCTGGCATGTTGTCAGGCCTACTATGCCGGATTGTGCGGTTGCACTGTGCTTCAGAGGACAAGGGAGGCCAAAGCAGGTCCATTACATCACCCCCATCAACACTGATTGGGCTCAGGACGGTGGTCCATGCATGCTCATGAGCGGTTGGCCCGGCCCGGCCCATATGCCTTTAATACAGGAACAGATGTGGAGCACAGACCCTGAGCTCTCACTCCCCTTATTCCCTCCCTCTGCCCTACACATTGCCTCAAGCCAGCCGTGTTGTCCTGGGCCATACTTAGTGTGCTGCTAGGTTTAATGGGAACTAACTGGCATGCTTAGACGGTTGGGTGGAGATGATTTTTATTTTAGATGGCCTCCCTCCAGAATTGTCTTTGTTTTGTTCTGCACTGAGAAAAAGGGAGGGAACAAAAGTCTAAGAGGCGATGACAGAAAAATGAATTGTTGGCAGATGATACCAAACTCATATATCACCAAGCTGTTTGGGACATGGTTTTCTTTTACAAACACACCAAATGGACCAAAAAAGGTTTGGAGAAATCTGTCAGTTGGTATTTCATCACTTATCAACTCTTGTTGGTATATTTTTTCCAGACAGTAATGATAACTGTAACCAAAACAAACTGCATTGGCCTAAAGGATGCTGCCTTTCCAAATACATTTTGAATAATAGTGATGGGACACCATTTCCTAGAGAATTATTAATGGTCCCACACAATCTCTACTATGGACACATCCATGTAGGAGTCCTTGGTGGGGAGCAGGTGGAAGAGGCTCTGCTGTGACTGTGTTGTAATTTGTTGGACCTGAACCGGTGGCAACTAGGGAGAGGGACTGTGCCATACCCCAGTCAAGTAACCCCATATCCAGACTTCATAAATGGGATGCAGATAAACCAGGGCCAATACCCTAGTTATTGTAGTTTGTCACAACTGCTGTGTACCTCCAACTGCTGTGTCAGTGAGCAAATATCCCGCTGAGTTTCTCTGTGTGGCCAAGACAAGAATAGTCTTTCTGTTCGGTCTGTCATTTTATTTTAGTTTTCCAGGCTGAATAAGGTAAGGCGAGGATGGGAGGTGTCAACGGAAACATTCACACATGGAAAGAGGAAAGCACCGAAAACACTGAGACAGGGTAATTGGGTGAACAGGGTATGTAAACACAGGAACAAAATAGAACGGGTAGGAAAACGAGGAATAAAAGAACAGAGTAATATGATAGTGAATCAATGGACACGAAGCTGCAGGGGTTGACTCATATCTCCTCAACAGCATCCCTCTACTGTTAGCTGTGCCAGAGCAGCAAAGACACAGCCAATCAGGTCCTCAGGTCTCTGGCAGCCATATCCTGGAGAGGGATTACCGACCCTTCCTATTGGGCGGGACAAGGCCTCCTGGTCTGAATTCATCAGCGACACGGCATACGAGATGTAGGAAGCAGGTTAATAGACACTCATCAGACATCTGCCGCTGGGTTACCGTCCAATAATCTTCTCCCTGGATCTGCTGCCAGCAATTGATGACCACATTTTTTCCCCTAAACCCTTCAACTGCCCTCCCTCCCTCTCTCATTCTCCCTCCCCACCTCTCTGTTCCTCCCAACCTCTCTTCTGAGTACACACTGTTACACACAGACAAATGCACTTTTAGTCTGCGGCTGGGTTAAACACACACAACTGTGCACACGTTTCCAACCTCTATACTACCTATCACCCATTATACTCCTCTGATGGCAGCAGCCTTTTTCAATTTGGAGAGCAGCTTCTGATGGAGTCTGGTGACAGATTTGGGAGGCCAGTGGTGGCTCAGTGTGCCTGTGCGCTGAAAAGTCCACTGTCATACAAGAGCCAAGTGTAATCCTCCCTTCTAAAGAACATGGCCCACATCCCCCTGGCTAAGAACCACTTCCTGCTCACAGCGTCAATGAGGAATGACATTCTCTGGCTATGTCTGTCTGTTTCTTCTGTCTTTTTTTATTCTGTATTTTCTCTCCCTGGGTCTCTCTTACTCACTCTTATTGTCTTTTTACAGTTACAGTGACATTGGTACAGCAACAGTTAATGCTACTTCCATAGATTTTTTTGCTACTCTCTGTCCAGGTAATTTGTAAGCCTTTTTCCTCAAAGGTTGTATGCATGTTGTTCTACTGTATGTGTTTGTTATTAGTTCCCTAAGTGAACCTTATATATGTGATTTGCCATGAATTAGTAGCAGTTATATTCTGTTGTTGACTTGATCTTTCGTGAGATAATTTATCAATAAACGCTGTAGCCCTTATTACCAAAAATAACTATATTTTTTCTATTGACTATTTGCGGCATTTAAGGTTAGTATTACACTCCGGGGCATATAATGGCTCTCCTAATGATTGCGTCCACATAACTCCAGTGAAAATCATGTGGCTCCTCACTTATTGACTGTTTTCTCAACCAGGTTCAGAGGGCAAGTAGAGAGTGAAGCTCCCTCTCTGCTAGGTTATTTATGACTTTTCTTCCGCAAAGTTATTTTTCTTTCTCTGATTGCCTAGCAGTGTGTTAAATCCGACGTGTCGGGAGATTACTCAGCTGGCCGTCAAGTACACATGATCAATTTGCCATGATGAGAGGAACTGGATCACACAACCCCTGGAATCTCTCAGTGGAATCTGTGGGGGGAAGTCCTCTCACACACACACACACACACACACACACACACACACACACACACACACACACACACATATTCATGGAGGACGCCAATGTGGTAGTCATTTCAGCCGCCAAAATCAAATGGAGGTTCAATCGTTTCCACATTTCTTAAGATAACATTATGAGAGGGAGAGAGATCGGAGGGCCGGGGCAATCAAACATGTTCTGTTTGGTGACGTTTCTATGGACGGAGAAATAATGGGACCATGGGATGAAAGGTGAGACATGTGTAAGAGCAGTTCCTGGGTTCAACTATCGGACAATGCCACTTGTTTCTGACTTCACACACGCATGGTTCACTGCTGTCAAAGGCAACCCGTTACAGATGCCCTATGGCCACTCCTCATAGCAATTAGTGCAATTGGACCTAATAACTTTGGGAATTACTAGAAAAACAGGAGGGGAGGGGTCAGTTAAAAAACCTGTAGGGTACCAAGCACATGTTGGAGTATTTAGGTTAACATCCTTTGACAATTTTCTATGTGAATGTAAATCCATAAATATGAAGCAATGACTATCTGTTGTAGCTTTAGTGCTATCTGTTAGCATGAACCATTCATTTTCTCTGGAGGTTTCCTGAAATCCCCTGATGCGTGAGAGGGGAGTGGTTACTCGCAAAAGAGTTATTCATAACTGCTGATCCTTTTGTGCGAGGGATCTATGTCAGACAAGGGCCCGTTGAATGCAGACTGGTACCCGTCTTTGGGTCTCAGATGGACTTTGGGACTTGTAGAATGGGCAAAGGGGCGTTTCTCCGTTCACACTTGAGCTCTGCCCAGCCATGCTGAACCCCCCGGCCTTCATCTCTTCTCTAGGCCATCATCTCGACTCACCCAGCGACAGAGTAATGAAGTGGGGACCATTACGGTCACTATGGCTAATACTGGGCTAATGGAGTTCAGATAGAGGACCAGTCCACCTATACCCATCAAAATAAGCTAGAGCAGTTAAGACACAATTAAGAACTGGGAAGGCTGAACCTTTGGAGCTATCTTTTTGAAATTCAAATATGCTCTTCATTATAGTGCATGACATATCACTCAGTCTGCCTTTTTATGCTCTGAGGGAATGTGAGCTTAGTGTGTGCTGACATTCTGAAAAGTGAATATGGTGTATCATTCTTTATACAGTGCAATGCTATGCAGCGTTTGCAAAGTTCAGAAATTATTTCCGCCTGGGCTCTTGTATGCCTAGATGAATGCATACACTTGCTAACAAACAAGTTTGCTATAACCGTGGTCACAGTCTGCCTGAGCCTTTAATGAGGGCCTTTTTGTCACGATGGATCTCCTACTGATCCTCGGTGAGTGAAATTTCTGCAGTCAGCAGTCAGCACTTCCCCACACAGTAGCTTGCTGCTGCAGAAATCCACGAGCCAGGAGATTTTTGAGTTCCAATGCCGCCATATTTGAGGCTTCTGTCACATTCCATGTTCAGACTGGCCTCTGCCTTGGCCACATGATTTGCTACACTCCAACTCCTGATGCCAAAAACTGTCTTCCTCTGACTTCTGACATCAGCCATCTTTAAACACTTTGCACTGTGCTGCATTCTCTCGAATTTCTCTTTTTCCAGTCTCTGTATTCTCTCTCACATTCTCCCTTTTGTGATCTCTCTTTCACTTGCTTTTCCCCTTTGTGTTCCTCCTCAGCGATCTGGCTTACAGCTGAAGCTGATTCAGGCATGGCAGGGATCAGATGATTTCAGCTGGAAAAACTGCATTCTTTTTGCATCTTGCTTTGAACCCTGCTATTATCCAGTTGCCTGTTTTACAGTAATACCCTTAAACAGAAGACTGATGGAGAAACCTTTGCACAGTCTGTTTCTGGTCCAACAGCACTTGGAAAAAAAGATCACTGTACAGGGGTTGGTTGACACCCTGAAAATAATGGATTTTCTGTGGTATTGTCTGGCTCATAAAAAGGTATTTTAAAAAAAAGAAAGACAAGAAACTGCATTTATTTTATGTACTTACAAGACTCTCATTTTACTTAATGTGAACAACCGCAAGATCCACAGTACTTATATGGGAACATATAAGACAATTGCAAATCTTAAATACATGCCAACAATAGCTCTATTATGATAACGTGTTGTACATGATGAAGGTAGTTCATATCATGTTTTGCGGAGTGTTGGACAGGGCTGAGGTGAATACAGGGTGTAACCCTTTGGGGGTCCCGAGAGGTTCCAGGGTGATCCAGAATGGGCGTTGGGCGTTTCTCCCCGTTCACACTTGATCTCTGCCCAGCCATGCTGAACCCCTCAGCCTTCCTCTCTTCTCACAGCCATCATCTCCACTTCTCTCCATGCAGTAGAGTAATGGAGTGGGGGACATTAGGGTCACAGTGGCTAATACAAGGCTAATGGAGATCAAACAGACGCCCAGCCCACCTATACCTATTAAGCGTAGAAGTAAATGGAAGAAGGACAATATGCAGGGAGTGTCCAAGCACCAGTGGTTTTACTGCTGTCTGAGCCGCTCATGAAATATAATTTTTCAGTGCTTGCTGTTAGTCTTTATATTACAAGAACTGTAGTTATTTGAGGTTGAGTTCAGTCGTCCAACATTTATAGATACATATATTGTTGCGATACCTAATTTCAAACTTACTAATTATGTAAGAAATTGCTTGTCATTTCCATCTTAGTCAGTATTACTGGATTTACTTTATTGTTCTAAATGAAGTATTGTATAATTATTATTGGAAATAAGTTATGTGTTTGAACCTTACCCTCAACAAAACATATTTCCCTTCATTTTTGAAACCCCTATCCTAACTTGTTCCAGCCTGTCTGTATCTCTTCCTGGCCAGTAACTATAGGAGGAAGGCCATTATTCCAGATAGAGGTGTTAGCCGTGCTGGGCCGACCTGTATTGATCGATTGTGAGAGGACGCTGAGCGGGGGAGAAGGACTATTTGCTTTAAAGTTCAATGGCTCTCCACTGGTGTTAGTGTTGCAGCCACAGGAGCAATCGATATCTGGACAGGGACCCATGTCACGAGACACGCTCCCCATTTAGAAACATCATAATACTGTGCTGATGTTGTTACCCCACGGCCAGAGCTTGTGTTTAGATTTTTTCTTTTTCCGTCTTTACTCCCCACCTCCCTTGTGTCTTGGTTGTCATGTTCCCCCTTTGCACCTTACAAGCTGCTTTCTTATTTTATACTGTAGGATGGGTTTTAGCATAGCGGGCTGGAATCAGTGTGAATTGTAATTATAGATGATACACATGGCTGGAAGGGAGAGATAGAGAGAAAACACAGAGCAGAATAAAAGGCAAACAGTCATTTGCAGCAAAGGTAGGTGTCACAAGGTAACTGATTATGTAAAGAACACAGTGAAGGTGTTCAGTGGTGTGTGTGTGTATGTGTGTGTTTGTGTTTGTTTGTGCGCCTTCCCACTCCCCTTTTTTGCCTATGAAATAAAAAAAAATACATAATAAAATGTGCTCACTGCATTTCTTGGCTGTGGTTCAAGTGCTAAGGGGAAAGAAAGAAAAAGGGCGCGATTGTTTCTAGTTCAAGGTGTGTAATGCACAGAGGCGTACATACATAATGGGGTATTGTCAGGGGGTTAGTGTGATATTAATGCCCTGGTTTGTCCATGCTATTTGGTGCAGTGTCGCTCCCTGAAGGGAACAGTAAGAGGAGGTTGCTCTAACTACTCTACCCCCTCCACACCCTCTTCCCCCAAGGCCCAGACTAGAGGTCACTCTGTTTAGCACAAGAGGCGAAGCCCATTTTTGTCATGATGTACCAAATACATTCCTCTCCTCTCTTCTGCTCTCTTTCGTTGGTAAACATAAATACCCCGCCTTGCCTCATTGTGTCCCGAGCGTTCACCCTCATTTTAAACCCTCTCAGTATCTCTGCTCATCCCTCTGTGTAATCCCTCTCTACCATACAGTATGCATTTGCATAGCTGCTCTATGGCTGTGCATACATTTGCACTACCTCCTTTTACCAGCACTCCTCAGCCTACGGATGAACCTATTTATGTTTGAACATTTCCACTGGCATTTGAACTCATCCCATTGATTTCTTTATGGCGAGAGGTTGTGAGGCAGTTCCTTAAAGGGGCTGAAATCGACCATCTAAATATTTGACTAAGGGGTCACTGAGATCGCAGCAGGCCCGAGCGAGAAATACAGCTGGAGGCAAAACGTGAGAAACAGGGGAAGTGGCTGGGCATCTCCGACAGGAAGAGGCTGGAGGGAAGATCCAGCCGGAGGTGGAGTGCCGCAGCAGAGAAGAGAAGGCTGCAGTGGCAAACATAGGCTGCATTTTACTTAGGGCCCACAAGAGGGTGCTGCTGGACAATCCATCCCAGATCTTTAAGACGAAGAGGGAAAGAACTCCCTCAAAACACCACATATAGTTATATGTCTTTACATTAAAACAACCTCCACACTGTCTTTCAAATAAAGTTATGTACTTATACTTAAGTTGCAGTCCTGAAAACTAAATTGATTTCCCTTGCATTTCTCTAAGTACTGCTATTGTGCATGTGTGACAGTAATTACATGCTAAGCCGTCAGTGACATCAAGCAAAATTGACTTCACTGTTCCCTTGCATTGTCAATCCATCGTTTTGCCTGAACAAAAATGTGTTCCAGAGATAAATCTGAATGGAGAGGGGTCTTGACCGACAAAAGGAAGAAATGTGAAATAATAAATCTAATTGAATGTCAATTTAAATTACAATTTCTGCCTGATTGGGGAAGTGAGTGGCAGTGTCCAGAGTATTACCTGCCACATTGTTCCTCACTTCACCAAAAGGCAAGACTCTCTCCGCTAATTTTTTCTTTCTTTCTTTCTTTCTTTCTTTCTTTCTTTCTCTCTCTCTCTCTCTCTCTCTCTCTCTTTCTGTCACTTTGTCATCTCCCTCCTCCTGTCTTCATCTGCAGATCATTTCAGACCTCTTGTCATAATTCACATAGAGTCCCATCCTAAATTGCAGCATTAGGATGTACAGTACAGATGACAACATTTGCACTACAATCCCCTCCCATTATGCCCACCATGACAATAGCCCCAGGGCACACAGAGGGGCTCGTGTACAATCTCCTCTGGATCCTTTATGCTTAAATGAATAATGCATACACATATTCATTGTGAAACTAGTGTGTGTCCTCATATATTAGTTTAGCACAAATGATGCATTTTACTGTACATTTGCCATCCCCAGCATATGTTACTTGTCAAGATAATGGTTCATAGATTTTGAAACTCAAAAAAAAAAAAAAAAAAAAAAAAAAGGATTTGCACAAGAAACATCAGAGCGACGCTTGTCTTCACAATAGATAGGCTCTACATAATCCACTTGTTATTGGGAGTTTAAATAATGGTAATTACTGATCTCTTTACATTGCATTCTCCCCCTCTCTTCCTCACTGTCTCCTTCCTTGCACTACAGTTGTATGCTGCCGTGGTGTCTGTAGTCTGGTGTCTGTTGTCATGGTGTTCGTAGCCCATGCCAGATGTCATAGTTAACTTTGAGGGAGAGAAAGAGAGAGAGAGAGAGAAAGAGAGAATCATGCTAGAGGCTATTTTGTTGTCAGTGATTTAGATGAAACACAGAGATGTTAAAATGTTAGACTTGCCCCACAAAGCTACCCCCTTTTCTTGCTTTTTTATTTTTTGAGAGAGATAGTAAATTTACCTTGAGGGTACACAGCCTTTTGCTCTGCTAAATACAAGACACTTCCAAAGCATTGTTTGAAATCAGCATGAACACGTAGTTATCAGAGAAGAACTGAAGTGGCTATAAAAATGTTTTATTTATATTCTTTTAATGTATTTCAAATAAAAAAAAAACATCTCTAGTCAGGAGTAAAAATTGATTTCTGCATGTGAAATTACATTATGTCAGTTTAATTTTACCTGACTTGTTTTATGTCAATATATCATCCTCTACTTTTATACTCAGACTAAGTGAGAGTGTATGGCTCATTCTGAATTGTATCATTCTGGGAATGTAGTTTCTTATGATCAACTTATATCTGTTTTTGAATAAAGGCACATTTCAAACCCCTCAGCGTGCCTTTCTTTTTGGCAAGCTTTTGCACTGATGTACTTTTTCCCCTCCTTCCATGAACATATAGTTCAAATTACGATGTTTTTTACTTTTTGTACTCTTTGTTACAGGAAATGCAAAATCTTTAAATGCAAATCTTATCTTATAATTATTAGATTACATTATACAGTTAGAAGCTGTTGCTTCTAGACAAATACAAAACATATGAACAATTCAAACTAGTTTAATGAATTATGAATGAATGTTAATAAATTCTGTTTTATATATAAATACATATATATTGAATGCATGTGTGTATACAGTGTATTATATGCATACATTATAAATTTACGTACATACTATAATAAACTGGACTCCTGAAATGTACTTTTATAATACTTAAAGTTGAGTTACATTTGAAAAACTGTGCTGTATCTGCACAGAAAGCATATCATTAAAACTTTTCTTAAGATTTCCTGCAATGAATAACTGCATGAAATGATATTGCAGAGTAACAGAAAAAACTGAATCTCACTATTCCATATTTGTATTTATTAATTATTGAAACTACAGTATGTATGTTTTAAAAATGAAAGAAAACAAAAAGACATTTTTAGTATATAGTTATAAATCAAATTAATTATTCTATGAATATGTAGATTCTGTAGATACTGTACAAAGTGGAGCTGCTGTGAATGAATTAGACTGTAAACATTTTACATTTAGGCAATAATTCATCAGCTAACTTTTATTGGTTTAATTTATGGGAAAGCAATTTTCACTACCAGCACTGTGGTAAACATCGTTAATCAAAATACATTATTATAATGAAGCTGTTTTAAAATGTTTATTAAAGGAAATAAAAAAGGGGTTACCCTTGCTTTGTGCATCTTTCCATTGTCGTGATAATTAATAGCTAAACTGAACGTTTTCTTTGCCAATGCAGATGAGGAGAGAGTGCCAAAGCAGGAAGAATAGTTGGACTATAAATTTAACAATAGGTAGGCTTAACCTTAAGTGATGAACGGTATGTAATATTACAGGAGTAGTTCCATGCAAATGCACCCCACTGCCTCACACAATGCTGGAGACCACAGCCAATTAAATCCATCGATATACCAAACTAGTTGGCTGATTTTCATTGGACAGTGGGTGGCCTCTGGATTTGTACATTTAGTGTTTGATAGCATTGTGAAAGAGGGAGGGTGTGTGAGAGTGTGGCTCCAGGTTGAAATTATGATTCGGTGAGCGGAGTGAGTCATCTTTGTAGCCTTGGCATCTAGGGTGGCCGCAACAGTGTTTACACGTTACATGTAAGTTGTGCAAACAAAATAATTTGAATGGGAAGACTAATATTATATGGCACCGAAAAATGTTCTGTTGCTGCTTAGCCTTTGTTGCTGTTGCCTACAGTATCTATCCAGATCTGTTGGACAGTAATTTAGTTGACCTCATGAAACACATTGCAACTTTGTAGCAAGACTTACGTCACAAAGTGAAGTGTTAACCCCCACCCAGTTCAGTTAGTGTCATTTGGTGATAGCCTTCTCTCTCTCTTTCTTTCTCTCTCCCGTGGCAGCTATGAGGAATCACCCACCACCACCACACCCTTGAGTGCCATTTGTTAATGAAGGCCAAAGTGTTAGATGATAAATATGGTTGAAGAGAAATGGCACATGTAAGTGATCTCATTTAGGAGCATTACATTTGAATTTATTGGGGTACTTAGAGGGGACAGAGGGGCCATGACTCTGAAGGAGAGGGGAAGGGTGCAGATGACTGACTTATAATAGACAGTGGGGTAGGGCTACTTAGCGACTAAAGATATATACCGCAACCAGAGAAGGATGCAAGTTCTCTGTGTTTGTGTGGATGTGCTCATGCAATGTGTATGTGCTTACGTACAGCCGGATGTATGTGCTGTATGTGTTTTTCCAAAACTTCAACCACACAATTCCAAGACATACACATGATTTTGGAATTGTGTGGTGGAAGTTTGTGAGATAAATAGTAGTCTGCATTTACTGTTGTTTGTATCCTCACCACTTCAATATAGGCTCCATTGTTGTATGTTGAATTATTACATTCCTGTAAATACAATATCAAGAAAAGACAGAACAAGACATTAAAAGATACTACTTACATTTTATTCTAAACATGAATATGATGCACCATGCCTGTCTACTTTTCAAAGTCATGTTTTATGCACTTAATTTGTTGAAAACATTTCAATCGTCATTACCATCGTAAAACACTGTATGGGTGTTAAACCAGTAAAACATGAGTCTTACAAAGTGAAAAAAACAAAAGCATGTTTATTAAACAGACATTGATTTGTGTAGGGACATGTTTGTGGAACAGTTTCCACTTGGTTCGGGACTCCTTTTTCTGCGCATAATCCTCGCATTGGAGAAAAAGAGCTTTGCAGGAGTGAGTTGCTCGTCTGCATGGTTCACGGTTAATTTATGTTCGGTTTTGTTACAGTAACTACACCCATATTGTGCAGTCAAGTATTCAGAAGAATCCTACAGTGTCTATAAACATTGGCAGAGTGAGACACACAGAATAAAAGACCTGCAATACCTCCAACTGGTTGACACAATTTGGATTGCAGAAGACGAACAATATATTCAATCCATTTCTTGGCCCCGATGCATTTAGTAAATACAGTGCCTGGTTGCTAAGAGGGATGTTGACAGAAAATCAAAAGCAATGTAGCAGCAGCGTCCTATAATGGAGACTTAGCTCTACTTTACACTCCTCTTACAAAGATCTACGATTTGAAAACAATCAATCCCTTCATGAGAGCTTGTTATTTTCTCCTATAATAAGAGTAACGGCTTTTCATCAGTCTCGAACATCGCTGATTGTGTTTACACTGGAAACATAACCATTCATGGCACAAGTGTAAATAGAAAAAATGACTATAGCAAGGTTTTTATTTGTGAGAATCCTGCTTTTTCTTCTTCCTTCCCTCACTTGTCTTTTGAATTTGTTTTGCTGCGGTCAGATATTTTCAAGCATTGGAAATATCCCCATGCCGTATTGACGGCTTGCGGTGAAGGTGACACAGTATGGCACAGAGCAACGGGGGGCCGTGTTTCTCCTCCCTGTCGTTAATTTCAGGCGAAGGAGTTTGAGATTTATCTGGGAGTAGACACAAGGACAGTTTTACATCTAGCCTTTTGTGGTGCTATTCCATCATGCCTGTTTGTGGTCATTTCTTTCTGAAAGTTGTGTTTTATCAATTCTCACTTCCTGCTCGTATTGGTGTGATACTGTATCTGTTACCTGACGTTACACAGAAACATCTGGAGTCTCTGTTGAACCAGGTGTTGATATAGCAAACAAGCTTCCTTAGTAAATGGTTAATGTTTTGACTCACTGCAGACCAGTGGACCGGAGGAAATATTTCTTGTTAAGACCCAATAACACACTTAAAAGGACATTGTTTGTCTCTTTCGGCAAGATCCTGCCTGTGGCACAGCCTCTATTAGGCGTTTATTCCCACAAATGACCGTTTAACCGTCTTTTCCGCACCCTGACGCCTCGCCTGTTATTACCGCCATTGTCTCTCTTTCTGCTGTATACATGTGTGAGGCTGGGCCCTTAATGCGCGGAGAGCTTTTCCTAGGCTTTCCTACGGGCACACTGGTCTGTGTTTACTCCTCAGTCAGAATGCCTCTTTTCCACAAGTTTGACATGCCTTTTTGTTGCCATGGTAAGCCCTCCCTTAAAATATATATTTCTGCTTTTGGCCTGGATGTTTTTTTATCTCAGTGGTTTAGAGCCTGTTGCCCCCAGGGCCAGATTTAAATGTGTGTGGGTCTTCAAGGATTTTGCTGTTGAAAAGCCATTTGGATTGCAGCCTCACCGCCATACAAGTGCGACGGAATTGTGTCATTTCAGGTTTTTGAGCCATCGTTGGAACCAAAGGAAAGTCCAAAAGAGAAGCAAAAAACACAAGACAAAAGCTGATGAAAATGGACCAGATTGGATTATGTCAGACTTGGCATGTGCCTCGTTATGAGGGAAGTCTTCGTTCTGTCTTATCACACTCTGCCTTACAGCTAAATGAATTAAAAAAAAAGAAAAAAAGAAGGCAAAGCACAGCTCGGCTTCTTGGAAAACAACAGCCAGATCGTAACTGTAAATACTGGTTTAAAGTGGTGTGGGCTCCACATGATTTTCAGTCACATAACAGGAAGTGAGGGAGGAAAAAAACATACACTGTGATTGCATTAACTTTGGGGACATGGACCACATTTTAAGCAGTTAAAATGGGGCAATCATTTCAACAATTCTTTTTATGAAAACCAATTTCTTATTGGCACATGCTGTCACAGACTTGGATTGCTACCTGAGTATCTACCCATGGGTCCTTATGTTTAGAGAGCCACTACAGTATGTACAGGTGGGTTCAATTATCAGGGTGTAAGTATGAAAATCTATGAAATGGTTATTTTGGGTATGGTTTGAATCTTGAAGACAGAAACTGTACAATTTGCCTCCCATTGCTCGTCACACCAGAAAAGAAATTAAATAATAATCTTAGGATCCAACAACATGCTAAAGGGATAGATCATCGGGTGTTTTTGCAATTTTATAATCATGCATTTTGTTTAGCTTCTTTCTCTCTCATTTCTGCATCACTTTTAATTAGTGCAACTCAACCTCCATGTTTCAGAGCCAGCAGGCTGCCTATTTGCAACGTTCAACAGGTAATCAACACTGATTAGGCACTAAACATAGCCTAATTGCATTAGATCTCAGAAGCACACTATAACCACCATATCTGCAAACACACATGGTCTCTCAGTAAAAAAGAGGTTCAAATCTCAGAAGAGGAAGTATTTAGGCTTTAGGCTTATGATTATGAGCATTACATTTGAAATATTAAAAACGTATGGCCATGAAATCTACATCAGGGAATGTGAAAACTAAAGTTATTTGAGTAAAAGGCAAATGTGTTGTTTAGATCTTAATAGGATTGAAGAACCTTCAATCAATTAATGTACTTTTTTAAGCCAAAATAAAATAGAATTGATTGTGTACAGTATGTTTGTTTGTGAACATGCTCTGTTCACTCTGCCATGTCTGAAGTTCTTCTGTATTGCTGTGAATCCCTTTTAGTGTGCTGTGACATGTCCTGAAGGCCTTGTTTAGCACCTCTCTCTGTGTGTTCAGGGTGTGAACTGATTCCTAGTGTCAGCTAGCGTCGGGGAAAGAATGGCGAGAGAAAGATTGCTGAGGTCTTCATAAATGAAGAGGCTGTGAGGATTAGCCTTGAGAAAGCAGGAGACACACTGGGGAGAAAGAAATGGAAATAGGAAGAAATGAAGAAAGAATGAGATAGAGAAGATGAGAAAGAGAGAGATGGGCCTTTAATGGGAGGTTGTCAATTTTCTCCAATTTAGCTCAGGAGGAAGCTATTTTCTTGGAATTTGATGGTTGGATCAATGCAGCTTTCCAGCCATTTATTAGTGCATGGTGACATCAGCTGTTGCAGCATTCATCACCAGGCAGAAAAAAACCCTGTATTTTCTCAACCTTATCACCTCTTGTCAGTTAATTATGCATAATTATGCTTAAGTGTGTGTGTGTGTGTGTGTGTGTGTGTGTGTGTGTGTGGTGGTGGTGGTGGTGGGGGAGTTTAGCAGTGAAACACTTTGATTGAGCCCTTTGAACTCAACCAGGAAAGAAATCAGTTCTCTTAATCCCGGCTCCTATGTGATCATCATCGCTAGAGGATACAGATGTGTCCATCCTCTCCAGGTCAGCCAACTGCAGCACCATTACTAATCACCACTGTGGTCTGATCTTCACCTTGGGCCAAAATAAATAGATAAACATGTCTACGATACAGCGCAGAAGAATAAGAAAATGAAGGTGTGAATTAGTCATACGCTGAGAGTTCATCCAACGTGGACCTATAGAAAACTTCCAGCTGGTCTCGATAGCCTAAGGTGATATGAGGTATGTGATACATGATCTTTTCATCATACAACAAGTCATGCTCCTCTCATTAGCACAGGTCATGCTCTATAGATCAATCAGAGAGATCAAGCTGAAAAGTTAAATGCTTTATGCTTAGGAAAAAAAATGAACAGTGTAGCGTAGTATGTGGTTTAAGCATATTTAAAGGAGTGTGGGTGTATGGTGTGGATCTCAATGGTTTAAGGGCATCTTCCCAAGTCAACATCTGGAACATAGCAGGTTGTGCAGAGACCCATTTCCCCTAGTATTCCCCAAACTTATAAACTGTCTACATCAAGGGCCAATCACGTCTCTGTTTCTATCCTAGCGAAATCTATTGCCACAGTTTATCAACTTTGATTGGTTAACACTTGGACTCTCAAAATGGAACCCTTCATAATTTAGAAGCTGCTCCAAATGTAGTTGGCCGGGCTACATCTAAATGTTTAAAAGTCAAGTGAAGGAAGAAGGCGGTTAGACCTGAAGTTATGTCCTCCAAGGGAACTTTACAAAGATCCTCTCACAGATTTATAGCCACTTACCTTGGAGCCTGAGTCGATATTCATAAACGTGGCTTCAAACAACGCCCCCCCATCCACTACCCCTGCTTGTAAATAAATACAGATATGCCCCTTTTACAGACAGCAGCAATCTGAAATATTACCATCACCATAATTTTACCACACACATTAATATTTTACTGCCCATTGTATTTTACCGCATTGAATCTTAAACTTTCATGGTCGGCCCCAAGGATTTTATTCCTTAGAAGTCTATATCATTATTAGCCAAGATGTATAGCAGGTACACCAAACGATTGTCTTGCTTTTCTCTTCACCATTTAGTAGATAATATTTTCATGAAATCAATAGAGTCAACAGTGCTGTTCATTTTTTTATACCAAGACATTCTTGAGACTCAAAACTGAGCTTTTTTCCTGCAAAGTTGGCTGCAGTTCTGCTCTTTGAGGTAAAAACATGGTTAAAACGTATGTAACCACACCTCTTAAACTAGTCCTATGCTGTGCAGTACTATGAAACGCTGCATTCCAATCCTTGCCGTGTGTTTTCGTAGAAGGCATCTGTTCATTAAATTCACCATCCACAGACTATTAATTAATAAATTGCTCATGTAATGGTAGGACCCTATTAAATCTTGGTTGAAGTGTTTATTTTTAATTTTGAAATCTAAACAAGTAAAACCCAACCTGTACAGTATCTGCCTCATTATGATAGGAATCCACACTTAACATCTGCATGTGTGTGTTTGCATTTGTGCTGTGTGATTTAAGTGGTTTTAGTGTCAAAACAAGTCTAATGAGCTGGCGCAATAATTATCAGCCATTTTGCTTTCACTTTAGCTAATTGAGGCATTATATTAGAGTTAATACCACTGCCTATGTACACTGTTTTACAGTTTCGAAAATATTTGGCCAGAAATAGTGCTGCCAATAATTTAGATTTTTAATTTGTGCATGTCAGTGTTTTAATATCTCCCTATTAACCATACTTATGAGCTTTGACAATCCTCCCCAGATGGAGGTCATTGATCAACTCCTGTTTAGTGTGTTATTTACATGAAAACAACTACTTTTTACAATGGTATCAAAGTCAAAAAGGACAAGCAGTGGCCTCGTCTCTAACCTGATGTGCTTTATTTTAGTTAGTAGTAATTTTTTTTTTTTTTTTACAGTATATAAGCTCTGTAGAAGAAATGAGTCTGGTATTACTGCAATTTGGCATATGCTACAAAAGTCATCCTATATCATATACATGATATTAAAGAGCTTCTGTCTTTTTACATTCTCTCTGCACCTTTTTTCTAAGTTATCTATCATGCTTCTGCCTCTCTTCCTCCTTTCTCACTTTGCTCCATGTATTTGAAGCGCTTTGTGAAATTCCTGTCTTATCCAGGTGAGTGTGAGCTGATCCCCAGGCCCTTTGCTCTTGTCAGGAATCTCCCAGGCTATCGGGCTCTCCTGGGGCCCTGTTTCACACACCAAATTGATGTCTCTGACTGGAAATGACACTTTCAGCAGGATTTGCCATTCTAAACCACCTCAAACCCATGTGATCTCACCCATTCGCTCTCAGAGGGATTGCCTTGAAATGCACCATAGCTTCAAAAGCCAATGAGCATAGCATGCTTGAATGAAAAGCTGATGCATATCCTATCAGTGAAAAAAGAAAAGATATTCTAAAATGCTGGCAATGTAGAACAGTACTTTTTTGCTCTGAACAAAGACCAATAGTCCCCTGAATAGGTATAGCCTGGGGGAATGCAATGGAGGGTAAAAGGGAGTGAAACTAAAAGAAATCAATACCACATGAATTTTCATGTAGAGGTGCTTGTCCACCATTTGCTTTATCTTGTTAATATATGTCCTCATCCTTCTATGAATACAGACACAGATGGTATGATTAATACATACCATTCAGATCTTGCCATCTACTTCTAACGCTCCATTTAAAGGAGGAGCACAGTGACCATGTTGCTTTGCTTAAGAACTAGTTATGATATAATGTGATGCTGGAGTAAAAGGAAAAGGTGTGACCAAGAATCCCTCCCTTGACTTATTTTCATCCCAAGTCTTTTTGGGGCTGCACATTTCTCTTATAGGGGGCTCTACAGACTGGCATAATGGATGAGGGCAAGGGTGTGAAAGGAGCACCTTAAGGCTCCTCATTCACTCTCCCAATCTCTGCTCCACACACTCTTGAGCTGTGAAGGCCTTCTTTCTTTGCTCTGCTAGCATGGGAGCCCGGTAATAGGCTCTAATTGATAGGGAGGTGTTGGGGTCTTTCTGTATGGTCTGAAGGGATGAGAGTAAAGGAGAGAAAGAGGGAGGAAGAGAGAGAGAGGATTACATGCGGGAATGAGGGGTGGAGTGGGGGAGGAGGAGAGGCTGAGGAGCGGCCTAGGCCCCATCCGTAATGAGTCATTAATTTCCTAGCGGTTTTGTGGCGGTTGGCTCATTACTGGTCTGCAGAGGAGCAGGAACAAAGCTCTGGGTAGGTAGGAGGTGAGCTTAAATAGTTGGGGCTCAACACTCCCCAACAAAAGGAGGAAGAGAACGTTGAATGGCACTTGGAACAGATGCAGTAAAAAGTGGCAGATGCAAATTGCAGGAGAGCAAGTCTTCCTTCAAGCACTTTTCTCTTTTTATTTTGTCAGACTGCAGCCTGAGAGTCTAATTAGTTAGTGAGGTGTTTCACTTCTGATAGGGCTGTGTCTCATTATTGTCACAAAGAGGATTCGGAGCAATGAGAGGAAACGCATATGTTCCACAGTCCCCGGTGGAAGTTGCTCACTGCAATAATTTAATTGATTTGATTATTTATTTTACCCTATAGAAATTACAAATTATAGAAAGTGTGCAATATTTTTCATGCTTTGAAATTGTGTTTTATATAGTTTAAAATGTGATGAAACAGTATGAAGATGATGCCTGCAGATAATTAATATTTTTTCTTTCTAACCTACAGGCAGAATGATTATGGACAAATTGGCAGTGGTTCTGAGGAAAATGTGGTCATCCCTCGCTTTGTGGAGGGTGTGGACCATGTGTCAAAAGTCACCTGTGGGGCAAACCACAATCTTGCACTGACAGGTACAGTAATGCACTGTGCAGGCCTTGCAATGATGCACCACATGTAATTGACAAATTACCATTAAACAGATAATGATTAAAATATTTGCCTATATATACAGCCGTATCTAAGTGTCCTCATGTTACATACGTCCCCAAGCAGTTGTTTCTCTTACTATAATATGCTCCAACATACAAGAAGTAGATCCTATTGTTGATCCTTCATCTATTATGCTAGATGTTTTATTCCGTAAAATACAAATCCGATCTTTAAGAAGTGGAGCTGACGTCACTTCTCATGAGCTGTCACTGTGTGCTTCAAAGTTCACCTACTTTACTCAATTTTATGTGAATATCAGAGCCCTCAAGCCCTCGATCGGCATATCACCTGAGAGAAAGACAAGGAGGGAGAGAGACAGAGTTAGCAAGAATATGGCCCTGGCTCCTGATCCATAACAGTCATTGCCTGTTACATACATTTCAGAATTCATTCAGGCTATGAAGATAATCGAGGTAGTCGACAGTTTCCCCTGCAGCCCAATGGATTTATGATAGCACTGTCAAGAAAATGAGGCGAAATGACACAGTAGCTGACTTTAGCTGCAAATAATGTGATAGGCCGTACAGTGGTGCAGCAGCAGCTGCTGTCATTGCAGGTAATAGGCTATAAAGAAGCCTGATAGCAATACCTGTCATTTCTTAATGGCTGACTTCACTGAAGAGCTTTTGTGGCCTTTAACATGAAGATAATGGAAGATACAACAAATTTTACAGCTTTTGCGTTGCATCCATAATTTATCACCAGAGGCCGCATGCAGCAGCAGCACAACAAGGACAACATGCTCCTAGAGGCGTGCTGGAGAGAGATGCAAGATGAGCTGCAGGGGGTTACAAGCCCCTGCTATACTTTGTAATTAATGGAGGAACTGCAGAGGGTCCAAAACCTCTTTTTATTATATACCGGTTGTATTATATGACAATACATTTGTGTTCTGGATTGGTTTTGGAAATGAGAAGTCACAGATCCTAAATATTACACTAAAACCGTATGTGTGTATTCATTAGAGAAAAAAATATATATAATAATTTAAAACCTTGGGATGTTACAATAAACCCAAAAACTACAGATATTAACAGAAGTAGTACCATTTTTTAGTCACTGTTCCATTTTCTTTGTTGTGATTGTTATTGCTACTGTGCATCACATCCCCAACCGGCACTGTCAGACACCACCTACTAAGAGCCTGGGTCTGACCGTCGTTTCTCCCTAAAAGGGGAGTTTTTCCTTGCCACTGTGCATGGTCGCACTGTCGCACCATGCTTGCTCTTGGGGGAATTGTTGGAACTTTATAAAATTATAGAATGTGGTCTAGACCTACTCTATCTGTAAAGTGTCTCAAGATAACTATTATGATTTGATACTATAAATAAAATTGAATTGAATTGATTTGAATTAGCAGAAATACATGTAGTCTGTTGATCACATCATTTCTTTTTGGCTTATATTGGAAACTTTATTTATTTATTCATTGATGACATGCAGGTGACAGCAGGTTGTTTCAGTGGGGATGTGGACGGGCATGTGGGAACAGAAAAAGGAACATCCTTTCCCCAGAGGAAGTGACGCCACCAAGCTCGCCAGTGAGAGACATTGCTGGAGGATGTCGGCATAGCCTGCTTCTAACCGGTTAGTCTCTGCTTATATTTTAAACCTATTAGTGTAACGCAGTTTAATACTGGCCTTTTCTACTTTTACTAAATCCAACAGTACCTTCTGTCTGCTGGTTTATGCATTTTTCTGTTCATAGCACATGCAGACTTGGAGTACATGCTTGTATATACCATGTGCGCCGACATGTCCATGCCCTCAACATAAAGTATGTGTAAATCCTTGGTGTGTGTGTGTCTTGGCCCTCACACAGACAAGTGAGTGTGTGCTTTTAGTTGTGGTGTCCATCTATCTGCATCATTCATTAAGAGCTCTCCCAGGCTTAGTTCGGCTACATAAACACAGAGTTTGAGGCTATGGCTGCTCTTTCACCTCGCTGCGGAGAACTTCAAAGTCACTTCTCGTCACACAGCAGATGAATGCTCCCTGGCTGATATATTGGCCACAGTTGCTGTCTTCTTACTGTAGTATTGCTGCAACTGGTGCCCCATCATGGAGCCAGAGCTGGGCCATTTGTTAGTTTTAGCTGTATCTTCTAGACCCGGCTTTAATTTTGAAGGAAGGACATTACTCCTTTTTATACAACAATTTGTAGAGTCGTTTTCCTGTGTTGCTAATGCCATCTATTATTAACCCCATTAAAAGTGTAATACAATTTAAGTAGAGTGCTAACAGTGGATCATTTGTTGCTCTGTTCTATTTGAATTAATTCTGAATTTATGATCTAAATGATTAAACTATGGGAGTCGCAGGACTGAATGAGAGTTAAACAGCCAGGCATACATTTACACTTATTAATACAAACATTTATGAGCATGCATTCACACACACACACACACACACACACACACACACACACACACACACACACACACACACACACACACACGTGTCCAAGTGTACATACACATGCACAAGAAGCTGCTGTGTGTTGCATTTGCTCTTCTAAATCCTGTAATGTCCCCATTTTGATCCCTAGCTCCATTCTGTCATGAGGGAACAGAAATATCCATCTCCAATCAGGACGTAATGAATAGCCTGATGAGTGTCGGGCAGAGCTGTATTACCAGATAGATTTGAAGAGTGAGAGAGTGTGTATGCACTGTATGTGTGTGTGTGTGTGTGTGTGTGTGTGTGTGGGATGGGCGGGGGGTAGTTAGAGGGTCACTAGAACAGGACACATGTAGAAATTAATTCTTCGCAAGTTAAAAAAAATAAATTGGCTAATTCTGTCTTATGAGGCTCATGGAATCGCCTTATCTATTGGTATGAGTTCTCATTCATTAGGGTCAGTGCAGAGGAATGCACAAGGGAGAGAAAAGAGAGGTTGGGGAGAGCAAGTCTGAAAGATGGAGGGTGAGATTGGAAAGAAAAGGAGATAGAGAATGGGAGAAGAGTAGAAAAATATTAGAGAGATGGGAAAAATGGAGCAAAAGGAGAACAAGAGAATCAGTGGTATGAGAGACAGCTTGCCTGGGCCGGAGCATATTGAGGGCAGCAGGTGGAAGAGTGGCACAGTTAATTAAAACGCCTGTCTTAATGTCTCAGCCCGTCACTCTAGAGAGAGAGAGAGAGAGAGAGAGAGAGTGTTGCCAGACTTGAGCTGGGCTGCACCCAACCAACAATCCAGCCAACCCACCAGGCCACATGTCAGACAAGCCCTGACACTATGCCCTTCACCCTCATCATTCTTTGCAAGAAACACAGACACACACACACACACACACACACACACACTATAAACACATACACAAACACACTCGCACGTGTGCGCAGACATACACACATGGCCAAACCCCACCTACTATTTCCCTTTTCCATGTACCCATAAGCTTATCCAAAACCACCACCCTCTCTTATCTGATGCAGACCCCTTCAAAAAAGGCCCTTCTCTCTAAAAAAGAAAAAGAAAAGAAGAACAAAAACATACTTCTGATGTTACTGTTTTGCTCAGCAGCATCTGTAGCATGCCTCTGGACTTCCAGCCTTGCAGCGTAATCTGTCTGCTTTTAATAATTCATAGAAAGCACAAGCTATGCAATGTTCTGAATGCTGAGGATAATAGGGATGTTGTGATATTTCTATCATGGGCTGTCTGGAGCAGCAAACAAATCAAACTATTAAAGATCTGATAGCCAGTCTGTTCAGTGTCATACCGGCACTGGCTGTCATCACTGCCTTAGGTGGACCTTAAAAAATCTATTTTGCCGTGCTCGCTACAATCTAGATTCTCTGCCACGTTGTCACAAAGTTTTGACTCACACCAAGTCATTGGCTTGGCCTGATGTCATGTTTGAGAACACCACTATACTGCACTAGAACAATACTCAATAAATTGATTGGTTATTAGACATAATAGAAATGTTAGGACAAACAAAGAGTGTGAGCATCCACCCATGTGCGAGGCTGGGTCTAGTGTTGTACGTTGTGTTGTTTTACTAATGTTTTATCAGGCTTTGCTGTATCACGGCAGATTGCTTTGTCAATAACCAGCCTGGTGCCTCAGTGAGCAAGAATCTGAGATTGTCAGGCTGAGTGACAGGCTAGAGATGGTAGATAATTCAAAGAAATTGGAAGTGTGAAATCTTTAAGGGCCACTTCTTAACACAGCAAATGCCAGGGTATCTTTCCATCAGCTGCTGCTCTCACAAGCCACCACATTGTTAATGGTGGCCTGTCTGTCCATCAAGACCGCTTCAGGAGGGATTTAGACCTGTTTGGCACCTTATCTCTCTGACTGCCTCCCACTAACCTGACCACTGCACAGGCCTTAAGTACTGTGTGTGTGTGTGTGTGTGTGTGTGTGTGTGTGTGTGCGCGTGTATGTGTGTGTGTGTGTGTGTTCCATGTGTCCAATGATGGTCATACATTTACCTCCAGAGCGATACATATATTTTCTCTTCATTCACTTATTTATAGATATTGATGTATTTATGATTATCTGTCTGACAGTGTATTGGTATAGCTATCCATTGTTACACAATCAGGAGCCAAATGTAACGGTGCTTGTAGCACTTGTTAATTTAGCTGTCAACACTACTGATTGACCTGAGATTGTAGCAGTAAGAGCTCTTTGTTCTTGTAAGGGGTTTTCTGTGTCTGCTGCTGACTTCCTGGGGTAGTGCAGGAAAGTCTGTCTGCTTTTAAAAACATTTACACAGCAACAAAGTCAAACTGTCAGTCATTGATAGGGCATAACTATTTCCATATAGGCCAGATCTTTACATAATGACGTTTTTAGTTGTAGTCACTTCACTCAAAAGTGCATTTTTCTCATGTTTATGTCAGATTCAAACGTATCCCGTCAACAATTTAAAAGCCAATTGCTGTCTAATATGCAAATTCCGGAAAATAAACTAGACTAGAGGTTACAGGTTACAAGAGCAAAAACATTGTAGCTGTGTCAGCCACTGTTCTCAGGAACCATTCGTTCAAAAAGCTACGAAAATGTAAGCACTGTAATAGGCCTGTGTCACACTTCCTGCTTCCGGAACTTGGAGTAGGGAATCAGAACTTCCGGTCAACAGTCCCTTTCTTCAGACGGATTTAGGTTATCAGCCATAATGTCTAAACCAAACGAGGTAGACTGACAACGAGCTACGTGGTTGTGAAACAAAAGTTTCTGCTCTTGTAGAAGCTAGACAGCTGTATGAAATCAACCTTGTTTTAAGAAAAACATGTTTTATTCACAATCTTATTGAGAAAAACCACACTACCCACAATCCTAAGCTTAACAGCAACATCTGTGATTGATCCAACTCGCTGTTATCATAGAAAAGTTTACCGTACCCGCAAAACCGCGAACGGCTAGAGCGTGTTTCTACCATTAAAGTCTTTGTTAGTTCCTGTACACGGTCTTGTACCTTTTGCCTTTTTTGCCATTTTCAAAATGTTTTTTACTTTGAGAGTGTTCATTTACAATCCAAACCACATCGTTGTAGGTGACTTCCGGCAGGTTGTGGAGAGAATTGGTCCAGCACTATCTATCAGGCTCCGCCATTGCAAAAAGCTACCCGGAAGAGCCTTGTCCCCACACATTTTTTTGTTGTATTCACTAAATTGAAAGCCGCTGTATAAGAACGCCGCTGCCTGCATAGGGAGGCGGCCAGGGTGGATGGGTGGGCATTAACATATGGGACTTACAAGCCAGAGAGCGGCGTTTGCTTCCCAAGGAAAACTAAAGTCTTTCGCCAAGGAAATGCATGTTCTTTAGGAGTGTTTTAATCCAAACCGCAATCTTTTTTCCTAATCTTAACCTTAATCTTAAGAGGTTTAAACAACTAGAAACTGCCACTCGGCGTCACAGAGCTCATAGCAAGCTGGCGTCACACTGCTCTTTTACTGGTCAACCTAGCGCAAACAGCTGTGGTGGGCAGGGCTCGAGGCCAAACCCAGAATTTCTCAATAAGGGAGTAAAAGGTATATGTGTTTTTTATGTGAGAAAACCATGTTAAACAAAATATGGATCATAGCAGAGTATTAATTGCATACTTTAAAATGTGTTAGAAGGGGGAAATTTAAAAAAAAAGAGCCTATATATTTTAGGTAATTTGAACATTGACCATATTACATATAAGTATTATTGTATCCAGCACATTTTGCTGCGGTCCACTCAAACATTGAAAGTTTGAAGAGGAAGCAATGGAATCAATGTCTTCTATGAATACATATTTCATTAATATGATGAGATCTGGGGCATTTGAATACCCAAAATTAACCTAAAAGTAATTTGAAATACAAGTTAATTATTAGTTTGATAATGAGGTTTATGATTAAGAAGTTAATAAAAGAAACAAAAAGTCCTTTTTGTGCCAGAAAATAAACCGAGAATTCACACAGGAGTAAAAAAAGAACCGCTGTGTGTGTATGTGCACACTGATGTTCATTCGTCATTCCAGAACTGCCTTTGCCCCAAAGAAAGTTATGTATTACAGTGACGTCCTGACCTAGCTCACTCTCTCCTTTTCCATCTTTCACTTACCAACTTCTTACAATCGCACACAGTCACTCTCTGAAAAATGGTAAGGCTAAGAAGTATAGAAAAAAGGCAGAAGAGGACCGAGGGAAAGAAGAGGAGGAAAGACAACAAGTCAAAAAATGGATCCTCCACATCTGCTTATCCAAAAAAATATAATAATGAGAGAAAATAGACAGAGGAAAAAGGGGGGATGCAGAGATGGACCAAGAGAGGGAAAAAGCAATAAACAAAGAATAAAAGAAAGAAATATGTCCCCTATTTTTCCCTCTCATAAAGGTCTCAATTCCCTGCCAGAGCTCCCTGTCACAGGGAGGTAGTTCCCAGGCCGACACATCTCAAGCTGTTCAAACATCCATTAGGATGTTTTGTTTCATACACTCTACAAATACAGCAAGACGAGACAGAAATGGGCAGATGATAAGAGGGAAATTGAGGAAAAAAGAAAAGAGACAGAAAAAACAGAGAAGAGAAGATGAAGAGGGGAGTGAGTTGATGGGAACAGCAGAGAGAGGTGGAGAAGGAATTTATCAAGAAACTCGTGTGATATTTAATGATCCTTGTATGTGGAGAGGGAAGACCACACTAGCTCGTTCTCCTTCGCCAAATACCGATCCCCTAACTTAATTTCCTGCTCAATTGCTGTTCTATAGTGCATAGTACAATGATACAGGCTGGCAATATAGAAAACAGATTGCCTGTGCGGCAGAGTGGATAAGGCTGAGGCTTGTGCTGCTGGAGACCTGCAGTCTCCAGGGGGGTCTTGTCGGTGGGCTTCACAAAACCAACAAAGCCCGTCTTTCCCTGCGACTGGTAGCAGCTGGCAGGTAGATCTTCAAGCATTGGAGGTGGGGAAGTGGATCTGTGAGTGTGGTGTGTGTGCAAGTTTGTATTTCTCTGCAGTGTGTGTATGTGGTGCAGAGAGTCTTGCTATTCTTTGTATTGAAGAGTTCCATCTTGTGTTTGCTCATGTGCTATGACTCCAATCTACTCGAAAATGTAGGCCTGCATGGACAGCAACCAATCAATCAGTGCACAGAACAGTGTGCGACTACAGCTACTGTACAGGGTTTTCTCAGAGAGAGAGAGAGAGACACACACACACACACAGGCACCTTCCATCAGTAAAACATGCTTGTTACGGTGTGAGATGTTTGCAAAAACCTTATTCAAATTTTCAATGTGGGAACGGAATACATTAACACAGATTTTCGTGTCCAGAGCGCATATACACATAAACATAAATGTGAAACACAGCCACCTCAAATATATGACAATGATTATCCAGATTAATGTGTTATTTGCTAGTATGAGTATGAGTTTTTGGTAAACTTTCAAAGGTTTTTGAGAAGGATTTTTTTTTTACCGCACCCTGTTGGTATTAACATCATAGGGATTTAACATGAAGCCAGTTTATGACACTTTTTACTTTTGCTGTTGTAAAGTAATGTTTTGCAGGGGAATTTGCTTTTTTTTTAGTTCATAACTCATTCTGGCATAGTCAGAAGGAGGAAGCAAGGTTGCAGAGTGTTTTCAAACACGTGGCAGAAAAGATGTGAATTTACATTATGAATAAACAGCCAAAAAATAACAGAATAAAAGTATTACCTAAACACAGACAATTTTTGTTTTCAGCAATTTCAACTTTTGTTTTTCATAATAAAACAGTATAGCAATGGTTGCCTACTAAGTTCTCATTGCATGGATTACCTCTTAAGACAAAGACAGTTTTGAAGATGTTTCCTGCTTTAAACCCAAAAAAAGCTAACATGGTGAATCATCCTTGGGTATTGAACCAATCAGTAAGACTATTATTATGTTTGTGAATAATTGGCTTGAGTGATATTGAAATATAGTACCTTTTCAGCTTGAACCAACTGTACATAAAGTCTTGATGTAAAAAGTTGTAATTGTTACGGAACGGCACGGAAGGTTGGACCCAAATGCAGACGTGACACAGGGAATACGTTTAAGTGATTTAATAAAGAAACATATATATATTGAATAGAGCAAGGGGCAAGGGTCGTGCCCAGGGGATCCAGTAGTGAGTGCTGGGTGCAGTGCAATCTCCAGAGTCCAACCAACAATACCAACACGTGGCAAACTTCCTTAAATCCAGAAAGAAGCAGGCAGGCAAGCAAGAAGGCAGGTAGGCAGGCAGGCAGACAAGCACCAGGACGCATAAGCACAAGCAAGTGAGGCAGACTGTAACAGGAATACCGAGGCAAAATGGATAAACTAAGAAACACGTTATCCAGAACAGATATAATGACCTCACACTAGCCAAAGGAAGCACAGAGACTAAATACAAGAGGAAATGAGAGACAGGTGAACCATGGCTGGGGAACAGGTAAAACAAATCAATGTGAGGCAGACAATCACACAAAGTGGGAAAGCACAAGGCAGGAAGTGAAATGTGACATAATTAGGGAGAAAAACAGAGAATTCAAAATAAAACAGGAAACAGAACATACACAACCATGACAGTAATGTGCAGTTAGGATGCTGTGTTGCTCAACACAAAGTAGGTCACTTTAGTGAAGTCTTCATCAAGTTGGAGACCTGATGTTACTTGTATCCCAGTTCTTTTAAAGTTGTTATTTCTTGCAGGAAGTGTCACTAACCTAGTTGCCATTGGGTTTTTTTCCGGCTAATGTTAGCAGTGTGAACCTCCTTTGACCTCTCAAAGTGACAGGGTTTTGTTGCATAACAACCTTGTGTAATGAACTTCCTCCCTGGAGATGTCATTAAGAACGGGAATGTTTGCCTTCCGCTTGCACCAAAATGAATATTTAGCTATTATTGCTGCAAAGCATTCAGATCTGATAGGAGTTTTGGGTTTCAACTTGTACAGAAGAGACACAGAAACCCATTCCAGATGGGTTTTATTTACTGTCTCTGTGTCTCAGTGATCAGCCACTGTTTTTCTTAATTTATCACTTCAAACTCTTTTTTTCTGCGTGAAGACAGTTAAGGTCATTTCTCTGTCTTCCTAAACATAGTTGTATCTGGCATACATCATTCAGATACTCCCCCACGTCTCTCTCTTACCCAGATTTACGTATTTGTTTTAACTAATGTCCTGTTGTAGGCCACTAAAGATTTGTAATAACACTGCTAGGGTTTCTGCGAGGCCACCTCGCCAAGAACCACAGAGACGTGGATGGGATAGAGTTGTCAGAAGATGTTCCATCACACACAGGGATCACATTTGAGCAGAGGTTTTCCTTAAGAAATGAACCCAATTGGTCAGCTTATCGGCTGGATCAACACTGTATACCTTACATGGCTCGTCTACTTTTCCCATGTAGGAGGCCATGCTGAGGGGGAGTGCACCGTGTATGTGTGTGATATGTGTGAGCACGACAGAGAGGCAAAGAAACAAGATCGGAAGACCAAAATATGTCACAGTGATTATTTGAATTTCCTTGTTTATTGAAAAGGACCCAATCCAAAGTTGACCATTACATTCCAAACATATTCAAAAGAACCGAAAATAGCTCTCTCCTTGTCGGGTGGGGGAGACAGCATACTCCATCTGATGCCTTGATTACCCTTCTGAGTATCCTCATCCTAATGGTAAATATAACTACAGGAAGTAATGATTTCTGCTTCAAATTATGTGGATGTTTACACTGCTCATGGACAGACCAATATATTTCTGATCAAAGATAAACAGTTCGAAAGAAAAATAGGAGTTGCATTAGTGCAACAGTGGGAAAGAGGAAATGGAGGGTCCCGGCAGACTGATGTCTGCCCCCCCCCCCCCACCTCGCTCTCTTGCTGCACCAAAGGAGTCGCTGCCAAGATGGCTGCCTGAGCTCCAGGCCTGTAGGGCTTGACCCTGCACATTCTGCCAGACACCGTTTCTCTAAAATCCAACCTCAAAATAAATCTTTAGACCCTAGCATACTCTTTCCTCCTCTTCTCTTCTTGTCCTCCTCACAACATCTCTCTCTGTCTGCATGTTTCACTTCTCTTTTATTTTCACAATGTGGGCTATGGGGAGGCTGGCATGAGGTGCCTCATCTTTCAAATTCCTGTGAGTTTACGATTGTAAGACTTGTTTTGGAGGATGAGTGTTTTATGGAGCTGGGTGTCTGGGGCAGCTCCCTACAGGTTTATCATGTTCGTAACCATGGATGGCTCCTTTTTTAGGGTTTTAGTGAGTTGCCTCCCCTCAGTCTGCACCTTTCAAAACATAGTGGCATTAATCTTTTGCAGTCACTGTGCGCAAATAGTAGCCTGGATATCCAGACCAAAATCCCAAAGGACATTGAATAATGAAAGTCGACCATCTCGAGGGGCGGCACCAAGTGTGCATTTGAAAATCCCACTGCACTCAACTGGATAACACTACAACCAATCACAACAATACATTGGGTGTCGTCATCTGTCTAGCTCTTGGCACAAATCTCAGAAAATGTAAATCCATGTTTTATTTAGATGAAGCAGTTTATGGTTTGCATATCTTAAAGCCAAATGTGGGATCAGCTGTATCCAATTTTAATTGCTTGTGTTGAATATATAGCTTATGAGTTTAGAAAGTCATTTCATTTGACAAGTCTGGGTAATAACCATTGATTTATTGTCTTAAAAAGTGAAATAATAGGTTTTCTGTCTAAGGCCAATCACTGAGAGGTTTTATTGACTTTTCCCACTTCTCTAATAACTTTGCATTATTTTGGTTTCACAGCACAGTATATACTACTAAGTTGTTCTCATGGTCTTCATTTCCATCATTCACAAAGAAAACAAAAAATATTTTCCATTCCTGTTACATCACATTATAGTCACATTATACCGACAGCTCCCTGGGCCAGGGCAGGCCAGGCCAGTATTTACTCTAGCTTGGACTTTTGAGTCTTACATACAGAAAAATAAGTATTTGAACACCCTGCTATTTTGCAAGTTCTCCCACTTAGAAATCATGGAGGGGTCTGAAATTGTCATCGTAGGTGCATGTCCACTGTGAGAGACATAATCTAAAAAAAAAAAATCCAGAAATCACAATGCATGATTTTTTAACTATTTATTTGTATGATACAGCTGTAAATAAGTATTTGAACACCTGAGAAAATCAATGTTAATATTTGGTACAGTAGCCTTTGTTTGCAATTACAAAGGTCAAACATTTCCTGTAGTTTCTCACCAGGTTTGCACACACTGCAGAAGAGATTTTGGCCCACTCCTCCACACAGATCTTCTCTAGATCAGTCAGGTTTCTGGGCTGTTGCTGAGAAACACAGAGTTTGAGCTCCCTCCAAAGATTCTCTATTGGGTTTAGGTCTGGAGACTGACTAGGCCACGCCAGACCCTTGATATGCTTCTTCCAGAGCCACTCCTTGGTTATCCTGGCTGTGTGCTTTGTGTCATTGTCATGTTGGAAGACCCAGCCTTGACCCATCTTCAATGCTCTAACTGAGGGAAGGAGGTTGTTCCCCAAAATCTGGCCCCGGTCATCCTCTCCTAAATACAGTACAGTCACCCTGTCCCATGTGCAGAAAAACACCCCCAAAGCATGATGCTACCACCCCCATGCTTCACAGTAGGGATGGTGTTCTTGGGATGGTACTCATCATTCTTCTTCCTCCAAACACGGTTAGTGGAATTATGACCAAAAAGTTTTATTTTGGTCTCATCTGACCACATGATTTTCTCCCTTGACTCCTCTGGATCATCCAAATGGTCATTGGCAAACTTAAGACGGGCCTTGACATGTGCTGCTTTAAGCAGGGGAACCTTGGCATGCATGGCCGTGCCATGCATGATTTCAAACCATGACGTCTTAGTGTATTACCAACAGTAACCTTGGAAACGGTGGTCCCAGCTCTTTTAAGATCATTGACCAGCTCCTCCCGTGTAGTTCTGGGCTGATTTCTCACCTTTCTTAGGATCATTGAGACCCCACGAGGTGAGATCTTGCATGAAGCCCCAGTCCGAGGGAGATTGACAGTCATGTTTAGCTTCTTCCATTTTCTAATGATTGCTCCAACAGTGGACCTTTTTTCACCAGCTGCTTGGCAATTTGCCCGTAGCCCTTTCCAGCCTTGTGGAGGTGTACAATTTAGTCTCTAGTGTCTTTGGACAGCTCTTTGGTCTTGGCCATGTTAGTAGTTGGATTCTTACTGATTGTATGGGGTGGACAGGTGTCTTAATGCAGCTACCAACCTCAAACAGGTGCATCTAATTTAGGATAATAAATGGAGTGGAGGTGGACATTTTGAAGGCAGACTAACAGGTCTTTGAGGGTCAGAATTGAAGCTGATAGAGAGGTGTTCAAATACTTATTTGCAGCTGTATCATACAAATAAATAGTTAAAAAATCATACATAGTGATTTCTGTTTTTTTTTTTTGATTATGTCTCTCACAGTGGACATGCACCTACGATGACAATTTCAGACCCATCCATGATTTCTAAGTGGGAGAACTTGCAAAATAGCAGGGTGTTCAAATACTTATTTTCCTCACTGTATGTAGGTTGTAATCTTAAAACATTTTCTTTCCTCATCTATTTTTACTCCATGGTGCTGTACAAATCCCCACGAGCAGAGTTTTTAAATTAAAAGCTGAACTTCAACCACTAGAGGTTATGGTTATTCTCCATTTCCCCCCTTCTTTCTTCACCACTGAGTCAAACCACCCACTACGTCTAAGGTCACTGGCCTAGCCAAGGCAAAGGCTGTTCAGCAGGGCTGCAGCAAACTTGGCAAAGTCCTGGTAAGACTCCCTGCTGCTCCATGAGACATACCAGCTCCTTTGCCAAGTCAAATAACACATTTAGTGAATTGAAAGTAAGATTTAAGTGGGGCAGTACAATGCGGCCAACCCTCTCATCTCTGAGCCGGTCCTTCTCTTTGTGTGCTAGAGTGTGCAAACTGCTCTTGTTCTCAGGGACTTAATCTTTTATTTGGAAACAGGTCAGTTGGGTGTGGAGGCTATAACTCCACCCTCCAGTTTCTTTTCTTCTTATAACTTCACATTCATTGCTTCACTAATTTTATTTCTCCTCATCTCTCAGTCTGTTTCTTTACCTCCCGTTCTCTTTTTTTATATCAGCACTCTTTTCTCCTCCCTGTGTGTATAAGAACATTTTCAAAGAATTCAGTGGCCAAGTTCAGGCCCTTGAAGTGATTGGCTTTGATTCAAGACCCTTTTTTCTCTTCTTTCTCTTCTTTTTTTCTCTTTCCCCTCACAGTATTGTGCTCCTTATTTTACTGAGAGTAACACTTTTCACCTTTTGTGTATTAACTTCAACATACAAACACAAATACTCCGGTTTAGTTTTTGTGACTATGTTATTTATTTTTTCACCAGATGGTGGAAAAGAAAATGTCAAGAGAAAAGTCTTGCTACAGGTATATTTGAATTCTATGTTGTAGTGATGCATTGGTGTATAAAATAAAATGAAATAATTGAAATATATATAGTATAATATAATGAGTTGAACACAGAGATATTCTCCATCCAAAGGCTTTTAGCGTTCATTTTATTAATAGATCTAACAAACAAAAAATTGCAAATGCGGAGTACACCACTTTCTTTCTTCCTCTGCACTCTCCCTGACATGCATAATGCTTAAGAAAGCAAGGCTGGCTGACACACTGGTTGTCTTTAGGCTGGATTATATCACCATCCCTAAAAAGACCAAGACAAGCTACTGTAAGTGTTGATGCACAATGCACACTATTCAATAATTTTATCATTTGTATACATACGTACAGTATATAATTCTGCAAACCAGGGATTCCAAGCAAATCATTTATTGTAGGAAAAACACTTAATGCAAATTGTGTGAAGCTACTGTCGACTTAAATGCAACACAAGCGCAACAAAAGCCAATAAGCCATTTCTGTCTAACCAACTCTGTTCCATTCTATTTATTTATGCAGAAAACACAAATGGATGGGACCTGAAACTGCATGTAATTTATCATAAAATGATAAATTAGTGTATATATTTTTAATTTTTAATTAATTAACTTATTTATTTATGGAATGGACCAACGGAAGAAAATAGGGGAGGATAATGTCTTTTTATTTGTTGAGGGGAGAGGTCAGTCTGGGGGGGAGGTCACACAACGTTTGTATTCATGAAAACAGCAAAATTTCAAAGTGGCTTGTTTGGTGCGTACTTTTCCATGTACAGTGGGTACGGAAAGTATTCAGACCCCTTTAAATTTTTCACTCTTTGTTTCATTGCAGCCTTTTTCCAAAAATCAAAAAAGTTCATTTTATTTCTCAGTAATGTACACTCAGCAACCCATCTTGACAGAAAAAAAACTGAAATTTAGAAATTTTTGCATATTTATTAAAAAACAAAAACTGAAATATCACATGGTCATAAGTATTCAGACCCTTTGCCGTGACCCTCATATGTAACTCAGGTGCTGTCTATTTCTTCTGATCATCCTTGAGATGGTTCTACACCTTCATTGGAGTCCAGCTGTGTTTGATTATACTGATTGGACTTGATTAGGAAAGCCACACACCTGTCTATATAAGACCTTACAGCTCACAGTGCATGTCAGAGCAAATGACAATCATGAGGTCAAAGGAACTGCCTGAAGAGCTCAGAGACAGAATTGTGGCAAGGCACAGATCTGGTCAAGGTTACAAAAAAATTTCTGCTGCACTTAAGGTTCCTAAGAGCACAGTGGCCTCCATAATCCTCAAATGGAAGACGTTTGGGACGACCAGAACCCTTCCTAGAGCTGGCCGTCCGGCCAAACTGAGCTATCGGGGAGAAAGAGCCTTGGTGAGAGAGGCAAAGAAGAACCCAATGGTCACTGTGGCTAAGCTCCAGAGATGCAGTCGGGAGATGGGAGAAAGTTGTAGTAAGTCAACCATCACTGCAGCAATCCACCAGTCGGGGCTTTATGGCAGAGTGGCCCGAAGGAAGCCTCTCCTCAGTGCAAGACACATGAAAGCCCGCATGGAGTTTGCTAAAAACACCTGAAGGACTCCAAGATGGTGATAAATAAAATCCTCTGGTCTGATGAGACCAAGATAGAACTTTTTGGCCTTAATTCTAAGCGGTATGTGTGGAGAAAACCCTGGCACTGCTCATCACCTGTCCAATACAGTCTCAACAGTGAAGCATGGTGGTGGCAGCATCATGCTGTGGGGGTGTTTTTCAGCTGCAGGGACAGGGACGACTGGTTGCAATCGAGGGAAAGATGAATGCGGCCGAGTACAGGGATATCCTGGACGAAAACCTTTTCCAGAGTGCTCTGGACCTCAGACTGGGCCGAAGGTTTACCTTCCAACAAGACAATGACCCTAAGCACACCGCTAAAATAACGAAGGAGTGGCTTCACAACAACTCTGTGGCTGTTCTTGAATGGCCCAGCCAGAGCCCTGACTTAAACCCAATTGAGCATCTCTGGAGAGACCTGAAAATGACTGTCCACCAACGTTTACCATCCAACCTGACAGAACTGGAGAGGATCTGCAAGGAGGAATGGCAGAGGATACCCAAATCCAGATGTGAGAAACTTGTTGCATCTTTCCCAAAACGACTCATGGCTGTATTAGATCAAAAGGGTGCTTCTACTAAATACTGAACAAAGGGTCTGAATACTTATGACCATGTGATATTTCAGTTTTTGTTTTTTAATAAATATGCAAAAATTTCTAAATTTCTGTTTTTTTCTGTCAAGATGGGTTGCTGAGTGTACATTACTGAGAAATAAAATGAACTTTTTTGATTTTTGGAAAAAGGCTGCAATGAAACAAAGAGTGAAAAATTTAAAGGGGTCTGAATACTTTCCGTACCCACTGTAGCTCTCAGTCTCGGCCTTCCATGGCTAGCAGATGAGTCTGACCCAACAGAAATCGCAAAATGACAACAACACAAGTTCGGAGTTGTTTTCTTTGAGAATGCAACCCTATAGGTAACTGCACCACCTGTTGCCAAAGTAACATCAATGACATGGAGCTAGAATATAATGAAGCTGCCTAGCTCAAAGGTTTCAAGTTGCCTCGAGCTCGAGCACCCACAAAAAAAATACTGAGCATCCATGTGTGTCAGACTGCCAGTAGGCTACATTTATTTAAAATTAAACATTGCAGTTGGTGCTAAGTGGAGCGTGTGCGCGTTAATCGCGGTTATGTGTCAGCTAAACTTCTCATCTCCAGTACTATCTGTATTTGTGAGAAGTAATGCTGTCCCAATCTCTTGTGGAGCATTATGTCTTTGAAAAGCATCAGGTTCCAGTTGGATATGTGTGTTGAGTTATTTAAACAAACGATTGGGACTAAACGCCTCTTGTCCGTGAGTCTCCTAAGAGAGCTACAGGCAACTCACAGTGGGTCTGTGAAGATGGACAGGCCGGGCTGAAAGCCAGCAACCCCGGCAGGCTCCCGCCGGCTGTCACGTCAGACTGTGGAGCTTCTGAACTCCGATACATTCAGACCAAATTTGCAATTAGCCATCACTTTTCCTAAAACGGCCTATATTTGAGCTCTACATAGTTGATTTCTCGCATAAAAGGTTTCAGAAGATGTAATACCAGACAAACAATGTATAAAGTATCCATGGTTGTTGTGATTGATGCAGCGCTTTGCACACCAACACACTTAGCTTTGAATGATTGTCAATGTGGGTTTTTACCCAGTGTGCTTTGTTGAATGGTCTAATTTTTTTATTGTTTTATTTCTTGTGAATACTAGTTTACTAGAGGAGTAACTTAGTATTTGAAGTAATGCAGTAATGCAGGTAGTGTGCATTTAGTTTTTATTTTTCATTAGTGAATACATATACTAAAATATGGCCTCCATAACAGTAGAGTGTGATGTGTAAGATGAGAAAGCAGAGATTAAGTCATGAATGTCATTGTTGTAAAAACAACAAGGGTTATCTGTACATCTTTGCCAAATGCAAACCAGTACAGAATGCATCAATAAATTGTTGGGGAGGGTTATGCATATATTTCCCCATTTGTCATTTTGGAGGGTCATAGAAAAATGTATTGCTGGCGAAGCGAGGGTCAAGTCTGTTTTGACCAAAACTCCTTTGGTAGCCCCTTAAATAAAAAACAAACAGTCCCTAAATGCACGTCTTTGTTTGGAATATAAGTACTACAGTATCTGTAATAGAACAGTATCTGGTGCTAGCTAGACTGCTGCGCTACATTACTGTACTGTAACCGACTTGCTACTCCCCCCTTTCTACATCCAGTGTTCTTACTCACATTTTTTGGTTAAGGATCAGATAGTTGGTCTAAGGATGGGTTGATGAATACTGTAGAAACCAGTGCAACAGTAATTGTACTCTACATTGCCTGTGAGGCAAACTTCTCAAAAACAGTTACTTGATTATACCCTGCTTACTGTGGGTGGACAAGACTAGTTTGTAAACATGCCATTTATCTGTCATTGTTCATTATGCAATTTAATTGATCACATCTGTTGTATCTATTAAAATCACTTAGCTAAAGAGGATTCCTGTTGTTGTCTAAGTCCCATCAGGCCCACAGCTAAGCAACATCTTACTATGTTGTACATTGATTATTGTTGTAAAAACAATATGCCTTAACAAGGGCTAAAGAGTGTAGAATTTATTTCCGTCTGTGGAGTGTTGTATGAACAACGTCACTGTATGCCAATAGTATAGTAGCTACTAGACAGCGTGTTCAGGCATAGCAAATTGGGGCCATAGGCCAGAGGACTGTTGTAACACATTAGCTGCTGCCACAAAGAGGTCAAACTCAGCTGTGTTAGCTGGATATGTTTGCGGGGTTAGGTGATTTGTATGTGTGTGTGTGTGTGTGTGGTTGCACCTTGCTGCATGAGTATCAACTGCAGGCTCAACTGTGGGAGAGAGACCAGTGACAGTTCTTGACCTCCCAAGGGTGAAAAGCCAGTACAGCCAAGGTTCAGAGTTCCCCTGCTTATCTGTGCTAGACCTGGAGGGCATGTTCTTCTGTTGGATAAACAGAGGGGAGGATTCAGAGATGAGTGTGGAAGAAAAATTAACCAGACAAGGTCAAAACTGTAGGTGTAGGTTGAATAATGTCAATATTCCATTTTGACTGAGGAACTGATACTAAAATTTGACATTGGGTATTGATATTTTAGACAGCCATTTTCCTCACATTTCACCATCTACATCAGATGATAGGTCCATAAATGTAAGGCATTTTTCCATAGTTGTTTTATTAAAGTGGTTTTACTTAGGTCATTTCAAGCAATTCACAAAGAGGCAGGACACTTAGTACATTTGAGGGTGCAATGAAAGTTGGACGGTAAGGATAGAAGGAGAAAGTCAGGATGGGGAGGAAAGGAAGGGTTTTGTGGAAAGGAGGTAAGGGAGTGGGAGATCGGAAGGGCAGGCAGAATCAGCAGGCAGTTCCTCAAAGCCCAGCTGGTCCCCGGCTTCCAGGGACTACTTCAAGGACCACTCTCTCTGTTTCTCTCTCTCTCTCTTATACACACACAGACACACACACATCAACTACACCCACCTACCCAACCACACACATGCACGCATGATAACACTCCCCGCTATTGCTCATTGTCGGGCTCCAATCTCTCTGTATCCTCACTCCCTACAGCATCCCCACCCACCTTCCCTTTCTTTACTTTTGCTGTATCTGTCATTTTCACCCCCCTCTCCAGTTTTGATCCACTGGCTGACAATGATGAATTTCCCTCAGCTGTACAGGAGTTGGCAGAAAAAAGTTTGCTCAGCAAAGTTTTAAAAGTAAAGCGAAGAGAGTGCGGCTTATGATATTAGTTCAACACGATACTTTGTAAGACAAAGTCATTTTTCCTCATTTAACATCTGCCTTGTCTTTTGCTAAATAAGCTTTTTAAGGAAACATGTTTGTTTTTTTAACTTCTTTGGTCATTATTTCATCACTCTGCCATTTTAGGTCATTCATAAGACATTTTACATTGCCTGTCTTTGCGGTTATGATTTAAAGGAACACGCCGACTTATTGGAACTTTAGCTTATTCAACATATCCCCCAGAGTTAGACAAGTCCATACTTATCCTTCTCATCTCCATACGTGCCGTAACTCTGTCTGACGCCCCCAGCATTAGCTTAGCCTAGCAAAGATCCTGCAGGTAACTGGTTCCAACTAGCTACTGCTCCCAATAAGTCACAAAATAATGCCAACATGTTCCTTTTTACATGCTGTGATTTGGCAAAGCAGTGGGAGTAATAGAGTCAACAATTACTAGATACTAAAAGCATAGTTTACAATCATTGGTGTTCGCTGCTCAGAACATTTCTCCTTAGATTATTATTATGAAAAAATGGAACTAGCCAGACGGACCATGAAACATGTGCTGATAGTACAGACTGGACAAACTGGATCCCCTGCAGCTACGGTAAGTGTTCCGTTATTTTTTTCAGAGGACTAACTACTGTAACAGTGGTAACAGTAGTAACACAATTACATGAATAGGGTCATCACTACTACTGCAGTTGTTCTAGGTCTACATCTATCCCCTGTAATGTTAATGTGTTGTCACAAATGCGCTTTTTCACCCCAGAATAAAATGAGCGATGCTCATGACTGTTGCCTTTACCTTGCTAATGAATTGGATTCCACATATACACCACCAGTCCGTGTTCGTTCTGATTCTCCCCTCGACCTCAGTCTGTTCGGCATTTTGTCTATCAGCTTCCAAAATTTGTAACTCCTCACCTGTGTATTCTGGCTCAAAAATACATTTTCTATATCTTGGTTTGATACCAAGTATAAATCCTCTGACAATTCCTCAAAGTCAGCCATGATCACCAGCTTTGTTTGATATTAGCTAGCTATTCACATTGGTTTTGTTGACAGAAGTAACTGTGAGCTAACCACTCTTTCTTTAACTGTCTATGTAATCACTCCAACGAAGTAGCACTGCTTCGCCTTTCTGACAATATAGTTCCCAGTTTGTATACGGTTAGAAGATGGCTGTGTCTCATGTGGCCTTGTTATTTGTACACCCTGTGACTATACAAATCACAACATGTAAATAGGAACATGTTGGCGTTATTTTGTCACTTATTGGGAGCAGTAGCTAGTTATAACCCCTTACCTGCAGGATCGTTGCTTGGCAAAACTAATACTGGGGGCGTCAGACTGAGTTACAGCACGCACAGAGATGAGAAGGGTATGTATCGACTTGTTTAACTCTGGGGGATATAGTGAATAAGCTCAAGTCCCAATAAGTCGGCATGTTCCTTTAAGCCAAGGTTCTTTTAATTTGAAGATAGCCTGCTAATGTCCCTAGGTCAGCAGAAACTAAAACTAATAGAAGCTTGGAGTCAAGTTCAGTGGTTAAAGTATTAGGAAATACACATAAAATGACAGTGATTATGTTTCTTGATACATTGATTCAGATGATTCTTATCAAGTAATTATCTGTGAGTCATTAAAAACATCTGAAATAATGATGTCTATTACACAATCAGCAAGCATTACACAATATAAATGTTCAACCCTTGTTTTACCAGCACAACCTGGGTTGCCAACTCTTTTAATTATGTGATTACAGAGTATATACAGTTCATATTTAGCATGTCATGTCTGTTCAGAGCTGACGTGAGAAAGTCAATTTAAACTGTAATTTAAAACCATGACTGTTAAAGATACACACAAATGTGTAATCATTACTTTAGAATACAGACCTGGTTGAAACCACTTGCTATGGTCCTTTGAGGCCTTTGACGGATGTACACACTTGGGGAAGGCTGGGTCTGAATGGCTGTGGACATCTTGAATGTGGATCAACAAAGACTTCCATTTTGCTACCTTCTCTGTTCCGGAGACGGAGCTTGTGGCACACCAGGACAGGTGGTTGACTATGCTTTTATGCCACTTTTTCACCAAAACACAGTTCTTGTCTTTGCCAACTTGTTCCAGCTTCTTTGATAACCCTAATGAAATTAGTTTACTTAGCAAACAAAGTTAGATATACAAATTGTTGCGTGTTCATTGATTTTTGAAGTTTTGATAACTTCACAAAAGTGTCCAATACTCTACATCATTATAATGTAATTAACTATATATATATATATATATATATATATATATATATATATATATATATATATATATATATATATAAAGATCAGATTACCTTTTGCTACATGCCACACGTCATAGTAGTGGGTGATTTTACGTTCTCTCTGGAACTTTTGGATCTGAGGGTGACGATCAGTGATAATACAGTCCAACTTCACACCACAAAGAGAGACACACACATAAAATAGGTGTCCATTAATGTTTTTCCATTGTGTATCAAAACAGGTGATTTTGTACACACACTTTTCTGACCATTTTGACCACATATGTATAACATTGATAAGACAGATAAAGCTTATAACGGGTTCTAATGAAACTATTGTCAGTACTACTTGTGCATGTGTCTGAGATGAGTGTGGAAGAAAAATGAACCAGACAAGGTCAAAACTGTAGGTGTAGGTTGAATAATGTTAATATTCCATTTTGACTGAGGAACTGATACTAAAATATGACATTGGGTATTGATATTTTAGACAGCCATTTTCCTCACATTTCACCATCTACATCAGATGATAGGTCCATAAATGTAAGGCATTTTTCCATAGTTGTTTTATTAAAGTGGTTTTACATGGGTAATTTCAAGCAATTCACAAAGAGGCAGGACACTTAGTACACTTGAGGGTGCAATGAAAGTTGGACGGTAAGGATAGAAGGAGAAAGTCAGGATGGGGAGGAAAGGAAGGGTTTTACTACTTGTGCATGTGTCTGTGATCTATTGCGTTAGGCCGGCCACACACCATGCATGCTCAAGCCGCGCCTGAGACGTGCGTGTCACGAAGGCAGTGGGCAAGCTCTAACCTGTTCACATGGGAGCGGAAATAGAAATGGACACGCCAAGCAGCTGACACACTCACGTGACGCAGCCAGTGTGTGGCCGCCCTTAGTCCTAATGATTTCAAATACCTTCACCAGCTGTATGTCTGTGATTTTGGTGGTCTGCGCATCCATCATTGTGTAGCTTCCATACTTTGCAGAATGTCCTAGAATGTGACGGTTTTTAGATTTTTAGTCAACAAAAATGAGAGTGAAATTATTCAGTGGAAGGCAACATCTTAACTGAAATACTTGTTATAATGCATAACATTCAAACAGAAAGAACTACAGTGTACCTGGTGAGTCTGCTCGCATATCACCCCCCGATGATGACACTCTTTGCCTCACTGAGCATTTTAAGCTTTTGCGTTTCCCATTCAGTCCAGCTGTGGATTATAGCTGGTTCATGGTATGTCCTGGCATGTCTTCTGAAGGCATCATGAGTATGTGTTCTCAGCTGCCTCAAAAATCTATACAATAATTAAAGTTAAATCAGTTGGGAAGTGATAGTTAGACAAAAGCATTCAGCGGGGGACACTGATCACAGTACCTTTTTGATTTTCGAAAATGAAGCACCACAAAGTAAATGGCAGCAGATAGCTGAAGGTTGCCCATAGGGGTGCTCCCAGTAACTGGCTGACTCTTCCATTGTCTGAAGAACTGGCAGTGAGGGCATAGTTGGTCAATAGCTATGAAGGACATTACAGACCCTGCACACAGAGCAGGTCTCAAACAGTCTGAGGAGGCATTGCTCAAAAACAATGTATTTTGCATCACCATATAATGATACTGGTGATGTACTACAAGAGACAAAGAAAAAACAACATTGTCCATCTCAGTCAAAAATCAATATCAGAATCTGACACATTGTATTTAAATAACTGCATGTGAGAGTTGTAAGTTTGCTTACAAAAGCTTGGATGATTCTGTCTCCGTTGTAACTGACTGTGCAGGATTGAATGTGGAATCTTGAGGATCATGGCCTGCATAGGGAACATCCTCAACCTCCTCCTCCTCAAATTCAAGACAAGGTCTCTTTGCTGTCCTCACACCCTTCAAAGGAGTTGAAGATAATGGCCCATAGGCTGAAGGTGTAGTGGTGCCTACTGCCACACTTAGGCATATCACGCCTTCAAATGGGGGGAGGGGGACTATTTTAGTGGGGTGTTTTATGGATAGCTTAGTGCCTAAGGACAATGTACTGCTGTGATACAATAGTAAAAGTAAATTAAAAGGCCTCTTCAACATACAATCTAGAATTTAGTCATATCTTTTGTATACAAACCCATTCACATCTATTGTCCAAATTATTTTCACCAGCCTCCCCCACAAAAGGAAATGTAATTGATTGAAATCTGACCAATCAGTGATAATACAGATGAATATTTCTATTCCTACTATAGTTCACTAATGTGTTGTGAATGGCTCACATATTTGATAAAAGTAGCTACTCAGTCATCATAGTAACATTCTTGGATAACACTGCTCTGCTAAATGCTACCCAGTCATAATGCTACGCAAACACCATAAGACGTCTGGTTTTGTAAGAATAACTAGAAAGGTTACCTTTGCTTCGTATGTGAGGTCTTTATGTTGTATGAGACAGTTGTGTACCGTGAAAAGCCACACTTGGAGCATCTGTTTGGCATGCTGCATCTTTCGTTTGTTGTTCTTCTTGTGATGTACTCTGAAATTTAAAAAAAAACGGGCAAATAAATATATTGCCGCCTATATAGGCACTGTTTTCACAAGATTGACTAGATATCATTTGAAATGATAACGTTTCCAGTTCTGTTGTCGAACCAAATGGGATCGACATAGCTAGCTTACTGACACTGTCCCAGTGACGGGACCATTTTCTCCAAAACGTTTTCTCCACTCATACGTTTTCATAAATTGCAAGCATTAAATCTTCATAAACACGCTCATGCAGCACACCATTTGCAAGCTCAGATTCTCATGATTCGAGCTGGTCCCCTCACAATCTTGTAGTTTCTGGCCGAGTTTTAACGGAAAGAAAGCTAAACAGTTTATCATTTGTGGGATTTGATCACTTCTCTCTTCTCCCCCGGTGCTGCTACACTGTTACTGAGCACAGCAGTGGATTCTCTGATGTCTAAGCATTCGATTAATATGGTGATATAAGCCAATCCCTCTACTGTATTCCGAGATGGCCCTAATAGAAGCCAATCATGTCGCAGAGTTCAGGGAAGACCAACGTGGGAAAGATTGACATCTATTCCTTCCAGTTAAAATTAGATGTTATGAAACCGGCCTACCTGTTTAGCCAATAAGAAGACAAATTGATTGATACCAAACTTGACCAGAAAATTTTAACCTTGTGATGGCTGAAGCTGTGTCAAAGCAAAAATAGGGCATTAGTTATTGCATTTCACTATTTTATCAATTTATAATTACTTATTTCTATAAATTTAGGTATATAGTTATTTCAAGTATGTATGTGATTGATGTGGATGTGTTTTTGTATTTGAGAAGTTTTGTATTTAGCACTTTTTTGGCTTTTTTCTTTGCACTTTTCAAAAGGAAATAAGAAAAACGCACAGACATATCTGTAGAAATAACTTCATAAAATATCCATTTTCTGAGTGTTTTTTCTGTATTAAGTTGAGACATATGGCTATGGTACTAGTTTTGTGTGTAGCCCAAATAATATGCTTACAGTAGTGTTTTCAAGTCCTTTTACAGATGCTTTACTTGGACGGAAATAGAAAGTCTCTATTTTAACCTCTGTAGCTCTGTGTCAGTAAGGCCTAGAATCACACTGACACTTGGAACAAAAAAGTGTTAACTTTCCAATGACCTCAGGCACATCCCAGAGGGCCAAAGTATATGGGAGCTGTATCACTTTTTTGGTTTAACATTTCTGCGAGAAAAGCATGTATTTTCAAGTGTCTTTTAAGAGGCTAGCTAGGTGAGTAATGTTACAGTGTAGCTAGCAACCAAACTAACACTCAGCTGCAGTTAGCTATCTTGCTGAAATACAATAAAAATTAACCTGACAAAGTGGACAATCATGTATCGTAAACTGTAGATGTAGCTACATGACAACACAGTATTTATTAGAATGAAACACAGTTAGGAAAATGAAACGTAAGCCCCTTTGCCAATACACTTGATCATCACACATTCTACCTATGCTATCTACAAGATACGTTAGCATTGCTAATGTTACTGTAAGCGACAAAATCATACTTACAGCTGGTGGTTGTGAACACCATACAGTCGGAACAGCCCCTTTTTTCAGCAACATCAGCTTAGCAAATCCTGCTTTAAATTGTCCAAAGTTTTGAAATTGTCTTTGGTGAAATGGTTCGAGCTAATTAATAATCGAGTGTCGAACTTCACAGGGATCTCCTTATAGAGAAACATCAGCCATGCCTGTTGAGTGTTTGGTTCCTTGGGAAGACTATAAGAAGTGTCACCATTCCCTGTACAGCCTGGAACACTGCATTTACAACCCTGGTTCATTGTCAATATTCTGGAAAATATTCCAAACTTTCTTCTTTGTAAATCCCGTCAAAGTACACAAAGCAGCATGCTCAGTCTGACATCCACTTGACCTAGCTACATTCTGAACTGTTCTCAGGTCAGTGGCCTGTATGTACATTTTGGGGTGTGGCAGTTCTCTTAATACATCCATGGGCGTGACAAAGCTACAGGTCCTGAAATGTTGACGTCATCTTTTAGCTTTGTTGGGATTCGCCTGTTTTCAGCAGCAATTTCAAAATGTGAGATTTGCAGAGGAAAGGCATGTCAATGGGATTTTGAGCTTCTATGTATGTCCTATTTACCCACCGAACTGTCGATATTCACACATGACAAGGTAAAATCGGTTTTGCATTCTATCACCCCTTTAACCTCATCATTCCCTGTGGAGATAATAATGATAATATGATTTAAAAAAGAACTTCCCACTCTAAGCCTAATTAGATACAGAGCCCATTGTTAGCTGTTATGTGGAATCCAATGTTATGTGTGTTAACCAGGACGATCTGCAATAAGGCCTCAGAGCACAATGGCAATATAGTATCTACTCATGCTTCTGTGTGTAGGCCAGACACCTATGGAAATACCTACATGCCTTTACTTTGCACCTCTGATTGCTTGAGGGAATATACAATCTTCGCTCGTGTGTTTGTTCTATGTGTTATCAATATATTATCTATATTGCATATCTATAATGCAACAGGCAACTGAGGGCAGAGTAAATCAGCTCCTTTTTTGGCCTTCAACCTGCATCTCCCTCTCTTTTGCCTCTTTGGTCATGACAGATGGGTACATTTTAACCAATTATAAGACATAAACAAATATCAAGTAAATTTACACTGTTTGATTTCCAGCATTTGTTGTTTTGTGCCATCAAGAGTGTTCTATATAGTAATATATCTTCAAGCATAATGTGTAAGTGTAAACCATCTTTGCTGCCTAGGGGTGTTCAGTGTTCAGAGCTTTCCCAGCACTACTAAGGTGTTTTCTCAATTGCATGTTATATGCTTCCCTGCTTCATTAAACTGCCTACATCAGTGAGTCCTATATCGGAGAGGCAAAACACCATCTCTCTATCATATCAATGCAAGCTAAAACAGAATAGAGATTTGAAACACCTGATTAATTGGCCTAAACCTTGTACATACAGTAATTCAATTCCAAAGCCTCCATTGGTCCTCCTCTCCCCTTCTATCCTCTCTCTTCCTCTCAACCTCACTCCTACTCTCAAGGATTATGCGCAGGTTACAGAGCTAGCACAGTTTGGATTAGCAGGGTCGTTCCTCCATGCTTGGTGCCTCTTTTAATGTGATTATGCATCATCAGGCTTGTTTACTGTTAGCTAGTTCATTGTTGAGACCTGACAAAAGTTCAGCCCCCTTCAACCCACTTACTGCTGCCCACGCCCACACACTCATACAGCGCTTAAGTTGTCAACCCCCCCCGCCCCCCGCTCATACTCTGACACACAAACAAACAAACTACACATAATATTCACACCAACATAGTATATCAAAGGCCCAAAATGTTCTGCACTGATTTCTTTTGAAAGGCAGTACAATAGTTCTCTTTTTTGATAATAAAATGACATGTACCAGTAGTGAAATACATAATGTAATAATGATCGGAACTGTTACTGTCATAAAATAACCTATTTTTCATCTAAAGGATACCATTAGATAGTGCAGTTGAGATTAGGTGTCTGTACTATATGAGTTCCCATTAGCTAGAGTCCACTATAACCATCTTTAAGTGTCAAGCACCGCCTTTCATTAGCCTAATGAAGCCATCAAGACAGCATGTTTGTACAGTGCATGGTCTAGCTCTGTCAGACTTCCCAGCTATGCACTCCGTCAGTAGTGAATGAGTCTCTGTGTGGCCTGAGGGGGGTGCGACTTAGACTCGGTGTGTCATTAGCCATTGATGTTATTGGCTCATTATCTCCCAATTAGGCTGCTATTAGAGCTAGCTGGCGTTTTCATTACAACGTAGACCTCCATGATCTAACAAAGACCAATGCGGCTGATTAAAGATGGTTTCAGCAATAACATGTAGTGTGAGGTCTTTGAACTCTCTGGGATATAGTTAGAGCGGAGGTGATATAACACAATGAAGCTGATTAGAGAGGGCATGTCTCTTATTGTGCCACTTACTGAGGTTAAGGCAGAGTAATACTGATTAATGCGTTCTTGGTGGCACGTTTTGTTAATAATGTACAGTCAATTATGAAACTGATTAATCGAGGATGGTTACAATTAAGCTTTCAAAAGTACAATGGACATCAATTTAGATTTTATTTTAAGATGCTCCATCTTTAAGTGTAATCACCCATTGGCCCTTCACCCACATCATTATATGCACATGCACTGTATGTGTGTGCACTGTGTACCCATACGGTGTACGTCCACTGAAGGACAAGTCTGAATGTGTGTGTGTGTTGAAGGACTATTCAGCTCTGTTAATCACCCAAGGCGGGTCAGCCTATAAGGCAGGGACAAAAAACATGTCTCTTGAGGTAAGTCAGAACAAGGAAATAAAGTCCTGCAAATTAGAGGCCTAGAAAAAAGTCACCATGTTTGTCTTTCACTTTGACGATAGAATCAGTGCCATCTAGGCAATACGTCTGCCTCATGTTGCATTACTTTTTTAAATTAATCTACCACAAACTCCTTAGAGTGATGAGATGCATTAGAGTTGTCTGTTATACTACAGAATATATATATATATATATATATATATATATATATATATATATATCTTTCTCATGTTTTGACTGACTCCAAGTGCATTTTAAATTTAGAATTTGGACTTCAAGTTTGTGTCTTTTAATCAATTGATCATAAATAACTTGTCCTATAGCCTTGGACTTTTAACCTCAAGCAAATAAAACATGTTTTCTTTATTTCAGCCAGGAAAAAAAACAACACAATACAGTTACTACAGCATGAATGTTGGTATGTGTGTTCCTGGTGACCCTGCTAGAGTGATGCTTTTCTGCCTGTTTACCCGTTAGAGGGGTTAGTTCCCTGATCCGTGAGAACTCTGTAAGTGTCTGCCTGGTGATTAACTCGACATTGCCAGCACAATGTCTTCCCCCTCACTTCATAAATGGGCTTTAATTGAGGGAGCTGGCTCCTTAGCAGGGAACCTCTTTCACTCTGTGTCGATTAAAACGTCATTTTACAGCCAAAAAAGAAACACGCTCCCAATCACTGCCCTTGAATTATTGTTCTGTAGCTTGAGGCTTGCATTTTAAAGTCACTGAATAATTGCAATCAGATTATTCTAATCAAGTGCTGGAACAGTAATTACAGGTTGCAGTCATTTAAGCTGCCCTGGAAGTCCCATACACACTGCTGGTGTGCATATTAAAAGTTTATGTCACAAGAGATAAATTTAATGAAGAGGATTGAAATCTTTCAGCTACTTTTAGATCTACACGTGTATGAGGAGAGCGCAATCTAAATTTCAGCCATCAGAGTAGCTACGCCAAAGGCAGTTGTGGTGGATATTTTTCGCACCCTGCTACATTCTCCTCCTGCCCCCTCGGTCAACCACGCCAAGGCATTAAGTACCAAGCAGTTCTCCCAACTCGACTCGACGCGTTTCCTCCCACAGAAACCCCCCCGATAACCTCATCTGTGCCCAGGTCTGGATTTCATGTCAAGGCAAACGTTAGGTGACTTAGTTCTGTGCCAAGCTGTCAAAGAGGCATGAGAATTACAATCTGGAGGTCTGTGTGACAGTGGAACCGTCTCTCCTAATCCTGTTTACGCACATCCGCATCACCCTGTTCCAAAACAGAAACCTAAGTGTGTGTTTCTGTCTGTGTGTGTGTGTGTGTGTGTGTGTGTGTATGTGTGTGTGCATTCATATATGTGTGCTTGTTTTCATCATTGTGTAAGATATTGTGTGTCTTTTTGACAACAGTACGTCTCTGGCTGTGTGTGTTGTGTGTGTGTGTGTGTGTGTGTGTTCTCTCTATGTATTGTGTTCATGTGGAAGGTGTCGTACATGCTCTGAATGTATAATTCAATATGACTAATCATGGTGGTGGATGCCAAACCCAGCAGCACTGGCTGACAGACTTGGCCCAAAGCTAATTTGATAAGGTTACAATGCTCTTGAGCTGAGATTTAGATTCAGCAGCAGTTGCAGCGCAGCCGCGGTAGTACAGCATCTTGCGCAGCTACCTGAGATTCAGTCCCAATTGACTACTTTGGGCGTCCGTCCACGCCCAGCTATTCCACACCTAATCCCTATTCAGTTAGCTTGGCTGCATAGGAAACATTCCCTCTGTCTTAGACGATAATCGCTAAAAGTGTAAAGCATGTTGGTTTAAAGAGAATTGAGTTGAACATGATAATAATCATCCCCAAAACATCCTACCTGCAACTCATGAAACACACAGCGGCTTACGTAAATCGATCACAATGGCATTGATTGCAATAACACAGAGCTCGGTGGCACATTGCTTCCATGTATTGTGGTAAAACAGGTCACACTTTAATCTCTTTTCTGCCCGTATGTCAGTGTAATTCTCTGGCATGTCAGTAAATATAGTATATGTTGTAATACAGTATTGCACACAAAGTGGTTAAAGGGGATTGCTTGTCGGCCGTGTATGTCGTGAAGGTTCGTTATGATAATTCTACATGTAAGATGACAAGCTGTAGGCCCACCTTCGTAAACAGTTTATGCCGTACCTGGCAGCGTGATGTGTTAATGTGACTCAGTCTGAATCTTGTATATGAGCTTTCTTAATTCTCTTAATTCTCATCTTATGCATCATATCAAAAGTGCACACCATTGCTGGTATGTTGGTAATGTGTACAGTCAGGGACGCCAAGCAATCATTGTTCAACAATTTTAACAGAAATTAGGTTCCATAATATAATTTCCGGAGGTTAATCAAGTTGAGTAAGTATCAGGTTTACCTAATTAGTAGTCAATATTTCTGTGTCATTGTATTGTGTGTATAGGGAGTGCAATCAGAACTGATACAGCCTGGAAAGAGTACACAGTAGCTCCTTTAAAAGATGGAGGGTTTTTATTTTGTAAATTTGACTAGACATTGGTTTTAGAAACATTTACACCCGGGCGTTATGGTATGCAGACTGATTTTGTGTCACATATATAGAACAGGTGTTGCTGCGTGCACATCACAATGTTTCTAATTATCCTTTCAGCCAAAAACTATTCAGCTTGATTTTGACATCCTGTCTTAGTTTTTTTTAAACGCAACCCTGGCTGGAGATCAGTGTTGTTACAATAGATATGGCATCATTAAGGAAAGATACTGGAGAGGGAAATGTTTTGTTAGAGGAATTGAACAAACAAATCAGTCAGCTGCTATATTCAAATAAAAGGGGGAAGATATGACGAGAGCGCAAGAGGCAAAGGGTGGTCAGCAAATGGTTAAGATAAAACTGGCAGGTTATTACACCTTTTTCCATTTCAAAGTCCAATATAAAATTTCTATTATAAGGACAATTAATTACCCCTGCCAAATGGCAAATGTGCATCCTTGTCAGGTGGAGTGTACTCTGATGGCCTTTCCTCAAACAGAGAATGTGAAGATTTGATCTCTTCTAATGGTTCTGCAGGAAAGGGTAATTACGGCATGGTCAAAGCTAATTTGCTTTCTGCCAGATGAACTGTTGTATTTTATTGCAGGCTGACATTTTAAAGTAATTATGGCACTGTTGACCCCAGACAATTTCAGATGTAGCATGGTCTTGGGTGATCCTCGCTCTCCCACTTTCTCTCTCTGTCTGTATCTCTCTCTCTCTCTCTCGCTCTCTCTAGCTCTCCCTGAATGGAAGTCAGAGGCGTAACAAGGTAATGACACGGACGGAGAAAGCCATATGGGGCTCCTCCATCCAGCTTGCAGCCTAAAAACCTTCACATCATCATTACCCACCATGCATTTCACATAGACTTTGCATCCAGATAGAAATATATGCAACCGCCATGATTGTGTGTGTGTGTGTGTGTGTGTCTCTCTCTCTCTCTCTCTCTCTCTCTCTCTATCTGTGTTTCCTTCTAAGTGTGTGCATATAGGTCAGAGTCCATGCTTGTGTGTGCGGGTAATGTGTAGTGTCCTTTCATCCCTGGGTTGCATTCATTGCCCATCCCATAGATCCATGTATCGATGAGGGTGTAATTATGTGCCTCAGTGATCATCTCTCTGTTTCTTTACTGCACAGGAATTAAGTAGGCAAAGGTCAGTATGTGCTCCCTGAAAATTGCCTGCAGGAAAATCATATGGCGATGAGAGCAATTATGGATTTTTCTCCCCCTCACAGGACCCCCTTTCTCTCCCTCGTACTCTTTCTCTCAGTGTTTTTCCTTTTGTCGATGAACATTTGAGCAGATGTCAATCGATGTGTGCTTCTAGCAACCTCTGTATTTGTACTGCAGCAACCACCTAAATTATCTCTCCTGTATTCTTATTTTGGATGCAGATATGGGGGTGTTCGTGCGCACACACACACACACGCACGTACGCGCATTGCCAGTGTGAAGTATGCTAATAAAAACAATAGTAAGGCAATGCTTCATTACCTTAGAAGATTATGTTAGAAGATTATGTGATGAATTGTACTGGAAGAAGCATACAATATATACTATACATACCATTTCCTTTCACCAATTATATTCCATATTCACTGGCACTAATAAGTATAAAAATAAATGAAAATACTGTTTTTGTCAAACCAATTGATATTGGTTGCAATGTTTTGTCAGCAACTGATGATTCCACCTCGGTTACATGTATCTTCGAAGTTATAGGATACTTATATCCCTTGTCAGTTGATGGCAGAGAACTGAGCAGAGATTTATCCAAACATTTAGACAGTTGATAGTGTCCCCAAATGTCAGAACCAAATTTTTAGCCAGGGTAATCAGTTTACAAGAGAAGATGGCCTAAGAGGGATGCTCTCCATCTATCTTGCTCATTCTATCTTTCCTCTTCCTTGACTAACCATACTCCTTCATCCCTTAATATCATTCTGAGTCTAATAAAGACTGACATTTGTGACACTTCAAACATGTCACCACCAACAGCTCCTGCCTAACAAAAGAGCCCCCAGTGCTACACGTTTTAATGGCAGAGCAGAGCAGGCCGGTGCAGCCCGGCCCAGCAGGTGTCTCCCACACATCCTGGTACTGAGAAACACTCCCTCTCATTCGGCCTGTCAATGAACACAATGGCACAAAAAGCCCTCGCCTGATGTGTGCACAATGGCCACTGTGCACAGACAGATCCTATAGCTTTGTGATGTCTTAGAAAAAATTTATGTGTAAAAGTTGGCAGTATCGATAATATAGAGGAGATAATATGGATTAAGAGCAATTCTTTCAGGACTCCTTGAGCTTAGGATATTAGTAATTAAAACATGCAGGATGATAAATTTGCATCAACATGTTGTACATTGTTGACAAAATGAATTGTTAAATTGACTTTAGTTTGAGACATTTTGCTGTATTTGAGTGCACAGCAGTGAGACAGTGGTGGATAAACACATTGAAATCAAGTTGAGGCACAGTGTGTCACTTTTTAAGGAAAAATAACTTTATGACTTAAGTTAAGTTAAGTTCATGTTCAGTACGTTTAATGGGAAATAGTCACAACAAATTAAAGACAAATTAGCAATATAAGATAAAAATAAATTAAGACTTTTAGCTCTGTAACATTAATGGATGGAAAATTGTATGGAGTAAAAAAACAACAACAACTATTTACACCAACTTAGTTGTTTTGTAAAGAGCCAAGCGCCCTGGATATTTTGCTACAATTTTCCCTTACCAGCACCTTGGCTAAGCAACTGAAGTTATGCCTAATATGTAAGGTTTTGGGGACCTTAACAACCTCTATAAACAATTGGGTGGAAGGATCAAAGGCAACAAGGCTGATCTCTGCTGCCTGTGGGATTGTAAGTGAATATATAGCCTGCTGTGCATTGTGCGGCAGAGATTTTTTCTTCGTTCCTCAAAGAACAGCATGCTTAATTATAAAAGCCTTGTCAATTGCCTGATACAACTTTGATAATATGAGCCTCCAGCTTATTGCACAGTACAATTATGTTTTCAAGAAGCAAAGCTATAGTTCTTGTTAATCACATTCACCTTAGTAATCTAATAATAACTCCATCCTCCTCATTAGTATGTATTGAAGTCTTTGCCAGGTGATGCCCTTCTTACAGTGTAAAAAAGTACTGTAAGTGTAAAATTGTCATATAGTCGGGATATACTGAGGAGATTAATTTCTGTTGAGCTCAGCAATGTTTTAATCACATTATGCATGGCCTTTTCAGCTGGAGACTTTAATATTCTGGATAACCAGACCCATTAATGGTCATGCATTCATATGCTCATATGTATGTTTATTACTTTTGTTTAAAGATCTGGTTTAGAATCCAGAATGTGTTTTCCAGCTGCTTCTTTTGGGTCCACACATGACAAAGGTGTCCTAAAGTTAGTTATGTAGTTATGTCTTGTAAATACATTTTTTAAACACTGATAGTCAACACTACAATATTGTCGCAATAATGATATCAAGGCATTTGGTAAAATTTTTGATTTTCTCCATATTGCCCAGCCCTGCGGTATCCATACTTTTGTAAATATATAAACTTTTTATTGATAAATAATTAATAATTTGTTTTTAGCTTTTTCGCCTTTATTTGACAGATAAAAAAATGGGGGAGAGAGAGAACGTGGGGTGTAAAATGCAACAGAGGTCCCAAGGCTGTAATCGAACCCTGGATGTTGCAGTTACAGTGTGGCATGCGCTGTATTTCCAAATCATGCATTCATTTTGACTACATGCCAATCAATTCAGGCAAAGTCAAAGTAGCTCAAGTGGACTAAAGAATGTGCGTTTATTGGGTTTTTATCTTCTCTATTGTGAACCTCTGACCATTAAATCACATTTAGACAAATATGTATTACTGATTAGTTTTTGTAATGTTACCCTGAGGCTTAAAAAGATAAAGGTTTCTATTGGTCATGGGACTGGGTCTGGGTCAGCCTATTCTTTCATGTGATTCAGAAAGGCAAAGTCATCGCCGAAACATAACTTGATAACATCAAATAACATCTTGTTGCATTACAATGGTAATGATATGTACCTTAAGCACTTGTGGATCAGGCTGAGGTTACAGGTTGGACTAAGTCCCTGGAGGTGATGATGATAATAATATGACTTCTATAATAGGTTAGACTTGTTCCGGCCTGTCTGCTCTTGAATGTGCCTTAGAGCCCCCATCCTGATCGCTGTTGGATGAGGTTCTCATTGAGAAAAAATGGCTCTTTAATTCATCATGCAATCAGCCAACCATATAATTTAAATACGTCTATGGGAATTAGCGTAATGTTATGATAATTGCTATAGAATTCACTATAATAATTTTTCCCCTGGTTGAAATTACTTGATTTTTCACCGTAAAGGTGGGTTATGTGAGGTTTATATTGTTTAATTAGTTTATAAATTATTGGAAAATAATAGTTATTAGTGTATTATAATCTAACTGCTAAATTGTAACTGTTCCACATTAACCGGAGAAAATATCAAATGTGAAAAAAGTCTATTTTCTGGATCTTTGTTATTAAAGAAAAACAAAATGATGAGAAAATACAAGGAGTTAAAGGAAGTCACGATTTCCATTTCCTGTTTTCTTTCCTTTGTGTGTTGTACATCCAGCTCACCACCCTGTCTGCAACACAAACCCTTTGCTTTGTCTGAGGCCAGAGCTGAGTGGCTAAGAGTGTTGTGTGTGAGATTGCGTACACACATTACACACACAGTAACGATACAGTGTATTTGTGTGTCTGGCTGCCTTCATGTATATGTCTACAGTGTGTATAGTGGGGGCAGGGGCATTACTTTCACAGCCCATCACCTTCACTTCCACACCCAATTTGTCATGAGTGTCACGCGTCAGGGTGAAAGCTGAGGAAGTCACCACAAGAAAATGGCTGCTTCCACATCACAAATGGGGGAAGAGAAGGGGCAATGGCTCGGTAAAGGTGGCGGTGGTGTTGCACTGTGGCCAAAGCCAGACGGTGCGAATGGAGCAACTAATAAATAAATAAACACACAGTTGCCCTCTCCTCTAATTGTGTGAAAGCGCATAGCAACCACTCAACGTCCTCCATCAGTAACCTGAAAGGAACTGCTGCCTTCGAGTTTCCTCCAGTGCTGCTCGGTGGCAATGCTAAGTGAGTGGGTGTGGTAGGTGACATGGCTGCCAAGGCTTTGACTCTGACTGATGAGCTGTGCGGTTGGTACTGGGCATCTATAAACATCTGCCCCGCTCTTGAGTGACAGGCCATTAGCAGTTTAATCAGATTCTGGCGTCAGTGCTGGTTGTGATTATTGGTTCATACTAGCTCCACCCTGACTCTGCATGTAATTATTGCTTTTGATGGCTTCTCCTGTGTTTTAGTGTTTTTCTTTGAGTTTCTTTGAGTCAGGCGACATGCTCCATTTACATCAGTGCAAACTGTGAAACATGCCTTGCACATGGATTTTTCAACAGTGTTATTGTTTTTGGTAGAAAAGGAAAGTGGAAATACAATACAAGTAAGGGCTTATTTCTAGACCTGAGGTAGAATCACCACAAAGAGCCACGCAACAGTCCTGCTTATTTGAGATGTCTTTGTACCTCCATGTACACATTTCCATGACTTTTGTGTTGGCCTAAGCCGAGTGGTCAGAAAAGCCATTACAGAGGGGGTAAGGCTTGTAGCTGGAGGATTATGGACTATTGAAGTCTATGTTCGTCTCATTCTAGAAGCTATCAGTGACATCTTCACCCCGTGAAATCCCACTGCAATAGTCCCTCAACTGACTGACCTGGCTGTACAATAAGGGCACTAACTCAGACGCCATAAAGCCAGAGATTAAAACATGCTTCACAACCAATAAAAGAGCTCTCTCTTACCATTACAGATGATTGACATTTCTTTCCTTTCTTTTTTTGGCAAATTGCATTGTTTTTTCAGTATTTTTATATCTAATGTAATTATTTACCTTGATTAGTTTTATATTATTCATGTATATAATATCATAACTTGATGTACAACAGGTAGTTTTGGCCTGCACCGGGAGTCATTGGTTAACAGCAATACATGAGCTCCATATTCCATGCTGAACACTCAAGTATAACTACAAGAAACAGACTGAAGAATTCATCAAACTGTGTTAGCATTTGGAAAATGGGTTGGGGCGTGACATGGACTGCAGCTGAATGCTGACTGGTTGATGTGAATATTTGTCTCTTGATTGACACCTGTTTTATTTTGGTACCATGTTCTCATTGAGGGGTCTGGTGTGAAGCAGGGGCAGCAGGGATTCAACCTGATTAAATGCACCCTCTCTGAGAGATGGCTTCACAAAGGCAGGCACAGACAAACTCCCAACAGCTGGAAGCAGGGAGACAAAAATAATGGAAATTAAAACAGAAACCAAAACAACCATAGGTAAAATGGAGGTGGTGAGGGCATACACAACCATATAAAAATCAATCTCTTAAAGTGCATGATTAAAGAAATCCCCATTATGTGGAACATTGGCAAACTGTAAAACAGTTTAGAAATGTCAGTTTAGACAATTTAGAAATGTCTGCTGTGTAAAAAGCAAATGGTTGAATAACACATGTATGATGGAATGAAAGCTGAATGAAAGTGTTTTTTTAAACCTTTTTTGAGCAGATGACTTAATTTGCACAGGAAAAGCTACCTCCCTCCCTCCCTCTGTCTTTCTTTCTCTCTCTTCTTCCGTGCATCTCTCCTTTTCTCTTCTTTGGACTGTACCGTGACCTTCATTGGCGTTCCACCTGCAGGAAGCCATGTTTGATTCTCTGTCCGCCGAGACGCCTGCTTGACAGCAGAATGGTGTCATAGGACCGAGTAGAGGAATTTCTCTTTCTCTGTCATCATTAAGGGGCTTCCCCCTATGGTGAGGGGGATGAAAAGTACGATTTAATGTTCTCTGGAGAGTGGCAGCAGAAGAAAAGCTCAAAGCCCTGCATGCTGGTTTCTGAGTGGGTCACTCCAGCCCTTGCAGCGAATGGGATGTCCCTTAGGAATTTGCCATAGACCGGCCTGAAAGGATGGGGATTAGGACCCTTTTAAGGATGGAAATGTAACAAAAGGAGCACTTTTATGATGTAGCAGCATAAAATGAGGGGGTCCATTGTGTAACCTGATTGCAAAAGATCTTTGAAACAGGCGGCCCAGCACTGCATGCTCGCCTGGCCCAGTGGGCTTTAACGGCTTGTACAAAATGACTTGTCTACATTAGGGACAGAGTGGCTTTCGTTTAGGAGGCAATGTAGAAGATTATTAGTTTGTTTCTATTTTCACCCTTTGCTCCTCCCTCCCTTTGCCTCTCTCTCACTCCCTCTCTCCCTCCTCTCCGTCTGCTGTCAATGCTGGATTGAAAGTGGCGACAGGGTCCCAGTGAAAGTTGGTTAATTTAGTTTGAGGGAGAAGGTAATTAGCATGCCCTCAGGCGTGGCTAAGCTAGAATAGGAGGCACCTAGTATATATTAGATGTGAGTGGGAAACACCAAGCTTGGTTTGAGGCAATAACGACCAGATGCTGTGACTATGTTCACTGCAAAAGGTGATCCTGTGAGAAAAAGAAGCTGCCAAGGCAACGTCACCAAACGTGCAAATATAATTGTAACTGGATGCTAATAGTATTCTGCTGAGTGTGGTGTCAAATGTCAGAAATTAATTCATCAGTGGTTTTCTTATTGCTTACTTGTTATCCTGTGAGTGACAATAGAAAATTACATGTTCTGCTAAAATATTAAATATTAGTTTTTTTTGGCTGGATTATTAAAACAACACTGTAGTTTTGTTAGAATAATGATGCATTCTATGGGGAACATAGCAACCCAAATGTTGACTTATTACGCTTGAACTGCACCCAAAACTGACATACACTCTAGTGATCTTGTAGGCACCTGTAGCACAAGCCATTTGAATAAAAACAGATCTTATGTACCAAGTATCTCTACTTAAATTCACATTAAGTATCTTTATTTAAATTAACAACATATTTGGACAGTGATTTAAAACTTAGTAGGAGAGGAGAGAGAGAAAGAGAGAGAGAGAGAGAGAGAGAGAGAGAGAGAGAGAGAGAGAGAGAGAGAGGGGTCCAGTGAACACTAGAGGGGGAGCTTACCCAGGATGCAGACTGTGCTGGTCTGAGAGAGGGAGCTGTTCTCAGGGCCCCACCACATCCACATCTTTTATCACCCCTCCATCCCTCTGTCTCTCCTTCCTCCACCTCCTCCACCTCAAGCACAGGCAGCGGGAGACCTCCAGGGATCAGAGGTCAAGGGTCGAGAAGAGCGCCGGGCCTTTTTATTGTCATTCTCCCAGGAATGAAAAGTGTGTGTGTGTGTGTGTGTGTGTGTGTGTGCCTGTATGTGCATGTGGGAGTGAGTGTGTGTGTGTATCAGACAAAGAAAAAAAGAAAGTCAGAATTTGTACTTATATGTATTTGATTGTGTCCATCACTCATCTTTTTAAATGTTGTGTTGAAACCAGAATAATACTTTGAATACATATGCATATGTTGTGCTGTACTTACACATGCAGTTATGCAGTTAGCAGTTATGTGTTTGTACAGTGTGTGTAAGGCGAATAAGTCATGAACAGAGGTGTTTGGAGAGAGGGGGGCGTGCTGGCTGCTGAGTTTGTAAGTAGGGGGAGCAAAGTTTAGGAGGCCTCACACTGTGATATGGAGCCCTTAAAAGGCCTCTGGAGGGAGTGTAATATCAAGAGCAGGATTATTCCCCAATCCCTCATCTCCTCCCCCTCCTTCACTCCCCCTCTTCTCTCCTTCTCTTCTCTCTTTTCAGATGACCCTCATCACCTCCCCTCTCACTCCTCACATCATTTAAATGTCTAAAGAGTAATTGAATGAATTATCATAAAATTTTGACAAATTCATTGACTCGGCAGGCTGAGTGAGCCAAACGTTTCCTTCCATGTGCGTCTAATAAGACATGACATTTGAGATTAGTTTATGTGCTGGTTAGACCTTTTGCCTTTTCCCTTGGTTCCAGAAACAAAAGGCCAATAAGTGTATGAAGGGGTATGTCTTAAATGCAACATAGGCGGCAGAATTTTAAGGGGAATGTGGTGACCACAGCCTGAAACATGGCATTTGTCCATTTTGCACTCCTACACATTCAGACTGGGCTAAATTCTTAAATTTTTTTTAAAAGTTGTTTTGATGATAGTCTTCACAAACTGAAGCCAGTGGCAAAGCAAAAAGGGAACAGTTGTGGGGGATGGAATTCAGTGCTGCACAGACTGTTCTCTCTGACCTCGGTGTTCCCACATCAGAGGGCCTCCCCAGCCCACTTCTCTCGACGCAAGCTGAAAAGAAGTCTTTAGTGTGGAGGCTTGTGTGTGTGTGTGTGTGTGTTGAGCTTAAACCTTCAGGCTGCCTTGTATGCTGCCAATATATGGTACTAGATGATGATACCAGGTTCTTGGGCTTCAACTGAAACCCTCGTTGCTTAGAAAGGGAGTTAAGAGGGAAATAATATTTTGTGCAATTGCCTTTACAAATGTGCTTTTTTACTTGTGTATTTTTCCTCTTATTTATTACTCTCCCTATGTTCAAATATTAGCAATTAAAATGGCATGTTTTTGAAAGCAATGCCAGCTCACTGTAGTTTATTAAACACACTGCAAGGCTATTGAAGTGAGAGGTTGGAGGTTAGAAAGCAATGTGGCGTATTTGGAGGAGTTCCATGTTTTTCTCTTGCTGGTCACAGCTGTGTGTCCTCTGTCTTTTGATGAGGGTGAACAGAGTTAAATCTGCTGAGTGTGTGGGTCCCACGCACAGTTGAACCCCTGCACCAAAGAAATTCAGGACACACACAGCAGCTCACACAAAAATGCACACGTTGACACACACAATCAGGCCACACACATGCCCAAACTAAGTGTAATGATTCTTGTTAGAGCCACTTGTTCCTCGTGTGTAATTGTTTGTTCGAGGCAGAAGCTTGGGCGTTTGCCGTGACAAGATGAAACGGCCTGCTTCCATGCCTCCATGTGATGCAACAGCTGTGCCTGCAATGGGCTGCTCATACCTCCACAAATCCCAGATAACACACTAACACACACACACACATGCACAAAACACATATACACACATATGGTGTATAAATGGATGTTCATATTTTCACAATAAATGCAAAGTAAACATCACAATTACATCCCGCAATAAAATACTCTTGTTCGTGTACTAAAACATGCACACGTTCCCCTCCAACCACCACACAATTGGACACACATAGACATGCACAGGACTTCCAGTTCTCCAGCTGGGTGAAAAATGTGTATTTTGCTGACAGGTAGAGAGAGGGCCTCCACCGTGTGCCCCATCCGGCGGGCAAACGGCTCGATACATCATGGTGCTCTCCTCTCCTCCAGCCCCGGCTCCACTCCCGGGCCAAATCGAGCATGTTATTCTCTGCTCACATCTGATTTCCCCCAGCCACCCAGTGACTGAGGATTCTCTTCTCCTGCAATGGAGAGAGAGGGAGAAACAGAGGGGTAGAATGGGAGAGCAAATCTGGACACACACCCACGTGCACACGCACAATCCAGACAGTGAAACCGACAAAGAAAGCCACACGCCCTATTAGGAAAGCATGGACACACAGATACACACATGCACACACACACACACTCGCTGACCTCTGTGCTTGCCACCACAAGGCTGCCACTGATCTTCAAATACAGCAGAGCATCAATCAGTTTGTGACTGCCTTTTAGTGTCATTTTTCTTCCTTCCCCTGGCTTTTTGTCCTCATCCTCTCAACCTTTCCTCTGCTCCTTGAGTATTCTTACAGGCGTCTGCTCTTTCTGGCTGAGCCTGCAGAGCATAGGTCATATTTAGTTTATCTCACGGCTCCCCCTCACATATCAAGACTGTAAAATATCCCAAAGAGATAGACCCGGATAATGTATGTAAATCCAAATTTTTGTATCTCAGGCACTTATTTATTCCACTTTTTTTATGGAAATCTTTTTGATTTTTTTTTCTCTCTCTCTTATCCTAACCCTCCCCCGTCCTGCCTCAAAGTCTCTCTGCATCATAAACTTGAATGATGCAGAAGTGTTTCATCCCAGGACTGTAACCCATGATAGAATACTTCCAAGAGAGAAAACCTTTTGAACCCTCTCACACAACAAACTTCACAATGACCTCTTAGTTTTTCCTGATGACAAATACTCAACAGAACATTGCTAATGTTTGCAGACTGTTTTATTTCTATGCTATTCCTACTAGAAAACACAACATGTATTGTACAGTGTACTGTACTGCAGAATGTTATCTTTTCCATTAGCTGTTAATCAATTAATACTTAATGCTTTGCCACTGATATTGGAAATTAGTCACACTGTTTAAAACCACATTATTATTTTGGTGTAGTATTTATAGCGCTACCTCCCCTGTTTATATGACAAAATAATACTCACAAAATTGAAATCCATGTGCTCAACACAGTGTTTCAGCTGTTTAAATGTGGAGCGCTTGGTTCTAATTTGTGGTCTTGCTTTTTTTCAACAACTCAATAATGCTCACATTCAGAGCCCAATTAAGTGTGACTGTGTTTATTTTTAGCTTTATGGCAAATGAATTAAACTTCTCAGTGGAAGACTATTAGACATTCCCTGGCAGCAGCAGCCTGCCAGCCAGCCAGCTCGCTGCTTCGGGAACGTCAGCACACTGAACACTCACCCCGCAGAGCACATAATCGTGTTTACTTGGTTGAGGTCCCAAAATAAGTGTTATCTTAATTAATAAACACATTACAAAAAAATATGAAAAAAATAAATAAAGTTCATCAATTACCAGGATTAGCCAGGCAAGAAGCATGTAATCTACACAGAGACATTTATAGGGCAACGATTGTGCCACCTTCCCTATAAGCCTTTATTGTGATGAAATTTGGAGCAATAAACCACCTTCCCATTTCCCCTGACAAATCCTGTACTCCTCCTCAAAATCAAAAGGTGAAGCATTTAGCAGTCCGCTTCTAATGGGTAAAGCCGTGTGACAAATGAATTGCCCTACACACATCCAGTGGTGTGCTAAAGAGGGTGGAAAGTCAAGAAAACAGAGTGAAAGGAAATTAGAGTGTAGGAGAGATCAAGCTATTAAATGTGGTGAAATACCTTTAATTGATTCTATAAATTTGTACTCTGGTGTTTTAGTTTTTATGTAGGTTCTATACTGAATGCAAAAGATATTTATGGCATACTAACAACATAAATTACTTATTGCTGTATGCTGCTGGAAAGATTTAAGCTATTCCCCCTCCACATTTTTTGTCTTTGCCCTAGCTAAGCACAAGCTGTTAATTATGTACATAGGAGTGAAGTGCAGACTGAAACCAGCATTGTCTCATCTGGCATACTGAGTCCTGCTTTACGTCTCTCCAACACTTTATTTCTAGTAATCTGCTGATAGAACCTATGGATTATGAACAGCAGAGCATCATAAGTAGGTTTCTGGCTCTCTTACCTGAGAATTTGAAACAGACCCCTCTCAGCTCACTCACGGAGTGTGGGGGGGCTACATGGATAGGATGCACAGGCAAAGGAAATCTCCATGTCTTTCCTTTGATATGTATATTTCCAACCACTTTCTAAATCGGATATTTTTTCCCTTCCCCTCACCAAATGCCACTCTCTTTTTTCCCGCTACAGTAGTCGTTTTTATTGAGGATCAGTTTGTGTTTTCACATCTTCCTTCTACACGAGGGTAGACATATCTAATATAGCTTTGATATGCTTTAGACTGACATTTTCATCTTTACTTGTGGTTGTGTTAGTCTTTCAAGTCTTTCATATTATAATAAACATATACAAGGTGATTCATTGCCAGTTTACCTAGAACATACACTACCAGCATTTCTTTTTTTAATGTCACGGATGATAGTTGTAACCATGGCTGCAAAATGGAGTTTATTTTTGACTTTATCAGTCACTACTGTCTGTGTCTAGTTATTATAACATCCACTTTACAACTTTACACCCTCTTTTTATGTCTCAATGCCCAGGTGTCAGCGGGTCTAAATGTACCTTTTTTATATGATAGCGCTCGCTATTGTGTTCTCAATCACCTGGCATTAATATTTCCATCCCTGCTGGGGTTGATTAACTGCATTGTCTGCCTGCCATCCATCACTGCCTCCTGGGCAGCCTGAAGTTGCCGCAGAGTGATGGGTAAACCTTTTGAGGAACTTGTTGTAAATGTCAACAAAACATCTCCCTGGGTGTTCAGGTTTCTCTTTGTTTTCATACTTGTGTTCTTTATGGAGACATTTATGTTTTAAACTGTCTATATAGGAAAAGATTTATGTGAGCTGATGACCCACATGAAGTGCATTTGGTCTTTTAGATGTCTCAGGTATGTAATTTGGTCTGATACATGATGGTAATTATATGGTTGACTGTGCACATATTTATTATTCCGAATCACCCTTTGGCATCTTCCTCCATACTGTATACATAGTACAGTGTAAGCTTTTGCATTGTGTTAAATATTCAGTCACTCACATATTCAGCAACTAATGCGAGCAACCATCCCCATCTAGTCAAAGAAATTAATATTCAAAGGTTACGATATCTCTACACAAGGTGTAATGAGCACCTCTGCTCGATTGTTACCATAGGTGTTCTGATCCTGGGACTGCATTAGGGACTACACTCAGATAATTTATGATTTCCATAGTCCCCCTCAGCGGGGATTAATTTTGAATTATTTATGCTCTTATTCGCACATAGAGCTGAAACATTTTAGTAGGTGTCAGACGCTCACTCACAGACAAGGCTAATGTGCGGACTAACAGGGGAACTGACGGCAGTCTCTTGTTATTTAAAGTCTAGCTTTTTATATTCCACTCATTCCCCTCGGGAGTAGAGGGGCAAAAGATGAAAACAGTATTTCTCCTTAAATAGAAATATACAATTTAGATGGTGGTCGGGGTGATTCAGAACGAGCACTGTAAGAAACAGAATAGGAAGAAAGTTTGGGGGTGGGGGGTGGGGGGGTGCTGGCTTTAGGTGGTTTGTTTTATTGAGTCGAACTTTTCTATGGCTCGAATACTGCAGAAGTGACTCTTCTATAAGGCGGCTTTGATATATTGCTGACAACATTGGGTGTACGACCCTCTTTTACTAAGCAACGAGAGAATGGAGTGTTTTATTTGTGGAATCCATGTCAGGAGTCAAATATTTAATCATGTTTTTGTTTTTGCACAAATTAAAATGGATGGACGTTTTGAACCCCTGAAATGAAAGGTGCTCCAGGTTAATAGTAGCTTATATTTTGCACAATTTATACAGTTAGTCATTGCTAATATCATTAGGGAAATTAGGTGTGGGGTGATTTATTTGTTTATTCATTTAATAAATCATTTAAACCCATTCTGAATCTTAAGCATGCTAGGCGAAAGACGAATAGCCAGCTCACTGTGCCCTTATAAACAGGAAGCCACATAAATCAGGTAATAAACTTGCAACATGTTTTGCATAGCGCTAATTACTAGTGTTTTTAATTTGTCCGGTTCAGGCAGGGATCTGTTGCCTTGTGTCACATCTCATTGCACTCTGGTGAGTAATGAATGATGTGATTCAGCCTAATTCATGTTATGGATATTCCCCTGCTTTGTTCATTCCATGTGTACTAATTAAATTATCCTGTACTGGAATAAGGTTTTCTTTAAATCTGCAGAAATGTATGTAAATTATGGTTTGTATTCATTTTCACTTGCTTTTTTTGCAGATCAGATCAACATAAACAAACAGTAGTTTTAATGGAGCACATGCTGATTTTACTCATCAAAATACTGTACTTGCACCCAAGAAGACACGCACATGCACACCACAGTGTCAGTCGTTACAACCCTTATAACTCAAGCCAGGCTCTGTAATTGTGTTGGCATCAGTATTGTCCTTGCCATAGGATCACTGCTACCATTGTACAGAAAAGGTCCCCTTTCTCGCTGCTTAACAATGTCTAATAAATCCTGGGGTGGGGAACATTGATGCTGGGCACTGGCTGGGACACAAAAGAGGGGAATTTGGGAAGAGGCTGCAGAGGATAATGAACAGTATTTTAACTCGGCAGTTTAACCTCCGAGCCTGTCAGGACTGACCTTTCGCCAACCCCGGCGAGAGTCTGATTTCTCCTTTTACTCTGTGTTTTTTTTCTCTCTCCCTCCTCCTCCACTCCCTTATCATTCTCTCCTCCTTCTCCTTCCCTCGCCTTCCCCTCTCTTTTATTCTTCTGCTGACAGAGGGTATACCAGAGTAAAAGAGATGGAGAGAGAGGGAGTGTGTGTGTGTGTGTGTGTGTGTGTGTGTGGGGAGAGAGGGTAGGGGCTGGGATGTGTAAGAAGTGTCAGTCCGAGACATTTACATGAAAAGCAGTTAGTAGTTGAAAGGCGAGCCGTTTCACAATCTGCCTGTACATTTTCTTTTTTTCTCTCACCCTTTCTCTCTGGCTAAGTCTCTCTCCATCTCTTTTATTGCCGTGGTCCATGCCTAGCGAATTGATGTGAGAGCAGGGGCGACCCCCACACGTCTACAGGAGACTGGGAGGTGTTATTGACTCTCATTGAGGCCTACATGACCCTCATCCAGTATGGCCTTTATACAACCTTTAGCTTCACCTGAAGTTGACCTGGAAGGAATGTGGCTCCCTGCATTTATATGTCTGCTATTATTAGTGCCCTCTAACTCATGTTATTTTTCTACCCTTGTCGTTTTTAGTTGCCTTTCTATACATCCTCTGTCTCTCTGTGTTTTTTTTCTCTCTCTTTCTGTCTCCGTCATTTACACAGCAGAGGGTAGTAAGTGTAAATCAAGCAGGGCCGTTTTCTTTAGCAGGGCTCTGATTAGTGCTGATGACGTTTCCAAAGAGGTGAAGGGGACAGCTCAGAGGCCACCGCAGCTGCTCTCCCCTATTCACCACGTGCAGATTTATGTCTCCCTCTCTCTTTTTTCTCTCTTTCTGCCCCGCTCTCGCTCTGTTTCCTACCACATTTTCAACATTATCAATATCGATTGGGCTATGCACTTAGAACTTCTCTTTAACAATTGGCTCCTGTGGTTGATGTAGGCATTAATGGTGAGTGATTGTGGATAGCGAGAGAGAAAGAGAGAGAGAGAGAGATGGTAAGATTTAAAAGATTTATGTAATTTTGCATGAAAAACTCACAGATGTCATGGTAGGGGATTCTCTCTTACACAGACACCTTTTTCAATGTAGAAGTTAGCCGCATATGTCGGAGTTCACATCATTTTATCATCCTACCTTTGGCTAAATGTTTGCTTTTTATGGATATTTCATGGGGAGCTGCTGAGATGAGGTCATAGTTGTGATGCTCTGGCTTATGCTGCTGGACCTGTCCTGATGTCCTGACCCTATCTGTTTGATTTATGATCATAGGAGTCTGCCAAGACTTGATGGGCTTCAATCCATTCTGCTCAATCACTTAATGAACTTGACAGTGGTAGGAACAATTGGAGAGATACAGCTTTCAGTTTTAGAATCTACAGAGCTATCACATAGTTAACAAAATCTAAGAGGGCAATTTCCCATCCAGTTGCATATTTCTATAATCGTAACTGCGATCAATGCATGCTTAATCTCACCATTGGCTAATGTTAATCCAGTTTGAAGACAGATTTTGTCTCGACATGAAGAAAAAACAATCCATAGCTTCTCTTTGCCCTGAGAAATCGGAAAGGGAAGACTTTTGTCTCATAATGATAAATTATCCCAAACAAATAAAACAAGGTGTGAAAACAAGAGGCTGATCTGATTGAAAAATAATAGTTCTTAATTTTCACAGAAAGTAAGTATAATTAGTTGTTCCACTGCACCCCCCTTCTGCACAGCATAAATAATTATGCATGGGTGACTAATTTGAAGACACTGCATGCTAAGTATACAAATCCCCCTTTCTTCCCCCTGCTCCAGGGTTCAGGAGGAATAACACATGGCCGCAAAACAAAGGCAACATCAAGCTCATAAAATTAACATAGCAATTGACCTGAAGAAGAGGCTCGATAAATATTCTGATCTTATCACCTCTAAGTAAAGTACTGCAAGACAACTAGAGAGCAGCCAATGAAAACACCATCATTAATCTTCCATACTCTTGGATAAACTTTTTCACAGGAAACATTCTTTCCAGCAACTCTGCAGGGGTTGGGACAAGGGCGCCTTCTCCCTAAATTGATAGATATGTTTTGGGAGATCTCCGACTTTTGTTCAGACAGCTTCACTCTGACCTTGGACTCAAACTCAATTTAGCTTTTCCTTTCTTGTTGTGTTGCCTCCCTCTTTGTGATGTAGGAAGTACTGTCTGAGAGTACTGTCTGTTTTGATTCTGTATTCAATCAGATCTACAAAGGGGTGTGTGGGGTTATGGGGTTTGTGTTTGTGCATGTCTGTGTGCGTGTGCACTCGCATACATAGTTTGTGTCACAATCCTAACCCCTTTTTTGTCCCTTCTTCACTCACTAAAGCTGTTTATGCAAGGTGAGGAGACAGAGCTTTGTACAAGTTTGAATGTTGTTGGAGGAAAACAGTCGTTTTGGAGATGAAGAGGGGATCAATCAGCCTTACCCCCCCTCACCTGCCACATGTGTCATATGTCTTTTGGCCTGTCATTCTTATGTGCTGCAGGTAGATAAAAATGCATAATCCCCCTCATTTGATTCAGGTGCATGTTCTGTAATGCGAGCATGTGGATAAAAGTGATGGCTCTCAGCGCCTGAGTTTTCCAAGTGTACACATTACACTCTGAATAAACACTGCTGTAGGTTAGGCATTGTCTGAATGTGTGTATTTTGCAGTATATCTCTAAGTGTCTTCTCTACAGATAATTTGATAACAGAAATTCCACTTTCTCTTTATGCAGTGCATCACATTGTACAGCATACCAGCATGTTTAAATGCTGTCCTTCCAAGCAAAGTAATGCTATTTGTTTAAAGGTACATTCTGTAATTTGAAGTTACACCAAAACAGTTGCTATCACCCCGACATTGACATATTTTGATAGAGTGACTAGAAGACTAGATGATGATACAAGTTGACTGATTATTTTGGTAACACTACATTTTTTCTGATGTGTAATGTTTGGAAACACAGTAGCAGTAAAATAGGCCTATATGTTTGATAGTCATCAGTTGAGAATCATAGAACTCTGTAGTTATTAAATCAAACCATCCATCCATCCATCTTCATCTGCTTATCTGGTATCGGTTCGCGGGGGCAGCAGCTCCAGTAGGGGACCCCAAACTTTCCCGAGCCACATCAACCAGCTCCGACTGGGGGATCCCAAGGCGTTCCCAGGCCAGGTTGGAGATATATTCTCTCCACCTAGTCCTGGGTCTTCCCCGAGGCATCCTCCCAGTTGGAGGTGCCTGGAACACCTCCCTAGGGAGGCGCCCAGGAGGCATCCTTACCAAATACCCGAACCACCTCAACTGGCTCCTTTCGACGCGAAGGAGCAGCGGCTCCACTCCGAGCTCCTCTCGGATGACTGAGCTTCTCACCCTTCTCACATCTCTAAGGGAGACGCCAGCCCCCCTCCTGAGGAAACCCATTTCGGCTGCTTATACCCTGTACCCTAAATCAAACCCTTAAATATATCTGAATATACCTATAATTTATATGGTTTTATTTATAAAGATATAGCACAGTATAATATAGACAAGTTCTACATGTTCTCCAAGAGCTCATCGTAGTTCATATGCATTATAACATGTTGAAGCCCACGCTGTCCATATTAACATGATTTATTCAAGCTAATTCTAGATGAAATTACAGTATATCATATTAGATGGGTTTTTATTAGGAAACTGCATTAGCAATAGCAATAATACATATCCAATGTAAACTAATCAAGTGTAGCACTAGGCGTTATATTTTAATATTACAATGTCTAATTTGGCTATCATTGTCCTTCCTTAAAACTGTGAGCAACGCGTGCCACTTTTTTTATTTATATATCTGTCCAGGTCGTTACCCTGTTCCCATCCTCCTGGTCATTAGACTCATTGTTCTACTCAAGGCCCATAGGTTTAGACTAGCTAAAATTGTCCTCCTCGGAGAATACAACACTCGAATTTAAGGCATCCTGCAGCAAGGACAAAATCAACACTGGGAGAAAAGTTAGTGCCAACACTGCCTGTATCAAAGAACAGGGGCATCTGATGCCCTAGTTTCTCTTTGGAGGTGTACTTCTACATTCCAGTTGATTTAAGCTTCCTTTCTCTACTTTCTTGCTCTAACAAGTGTGTTTGTTATGTCACTTTGCCTAACATGTGGCAAATGCAGAGACACACATACTCGTGTGTGTGTGTGTGTGTTTGTATCCGTGCGTGCGCCAATGTATTGTAAACAGGTCAGGTCACTCTGAGCACACAAAATATGTCATTCAACGATGTAGCGCAAGGACTCAGCAACACACACATGCTACTGAAGGCTATGGCATAAATCACAATTATTGAAGCTAGAGACACTGACTGGTCTGACCGCACAGTGCAACACAGCACAGCACAGAGAACTTCTCCAAATAAGCCTTTCTCCCCTTCCTACCCTTGTTGAATGACACTCCCAGAATAGTGATTTGTGTGGGTCCCTGGTAGCCAGACAAGACAGGCCAGGAACACAAAGTTAGTGTATTTTCAGGGTCCCTGGTAGCCAGACAAGACAGGACAGGTGCACAAAGTTAGTGTATTTTCAGGGCACAGCAATGAACCTCAGTGTCAGCACAGGGAAGAGAAAAAAGGCAGGGTGCTGTGTGTTCTTGCACTGAGCAAGTGACCTGGGTAATTAGGAGAATGTGTGTGTGTGTGTGTGTGTATTTGTGTGTTTAACGATGTGTTTGACTACCAGTTCCAGCAACCGCCTCCCATCTCCACCCCCTCCCCGTGACAGGGACATGTATTTGTCGTTACTATTAGTGAGCGATTATGCCTCCGTTTCCTTTCGTGTTTTCGACACGTTGTGAGCTGCTGGATTAAAGAATTAACATGTGACCGTCAATGGTGTGTGTGTGTGTTTGGGGGGCAGACAGGTAGAGGTGTAGTTTGAGAAGTAGAGGAGATTTACAGAGCATGCAGCTACTCAGATAATACATGCTATACAAACAATTACAGACAGTGGGCACACCGACATTGTTTCTTTCCTGTCTGCGTCTAAAAGATATGATTTGGACTGACGTTGGCTCCAGACTTCCTTACACAACTCAGATGAGTAGGCTGACCTTGTCTCAGTCTGACCCGGTGTGACCTCCTGTCCTGCAAGCCCCATTAGAGACAAAGCCTCATTAAGAAGGAAAATGGCCTGAGAGCGGTCACTGTGGCATTGTGTGTGTGTGCATGTGTGTGCACATGTACACATTTGTGGTTGACTGTAATACTGTCTCCATCTCGAAACACCCCTTGTGGCATCACAAGCCTCTTGTGTTTTATTCAGCACGTGAAAAACACAATTATATAGTACGTGAAAGGAAAGAGATAGAATGTAAATGTCCTGAGTAGTATTTTGATGATTGGTGATATTTTAATTTTCAAACTATGGGTTTATTTATATATAAATCGCTGAGAGGATGTTGCTGCTCACTGAATTCCTGTTGGTTTTTTTTTATTTGTGTGTGAAACGTAGACTTAACTACTGCAGACAGAAGGACTTTACTCAGCTCATTTACAGCAGACAGACACCAGACACTTAAAACCATAGACATCCTGAGTGTATTCAATTAATAAATTCCTACTTTTAACACTTCCATTTCAATTTGCTTTGCTAAACCTGAAAAGCATCCCAGAAACCAAAAGTAAAATCTAGATTCATATTTCATTTTACTTTTTTCAGGTGTTCCCTCCATCTTCACATTGAAATAGCTACTATAGTTAGTCAAAGAGCCATGTATTTATTGTATTACTAAAATGCAAGGATTGTTGACTGGCACTATTGTCCCCCAAAGCATTGGCTAATAGGCTGTAAGATGTTGATTTAAGGACAAGAAGGGAATGTCAGCAGTGTAATAATGGGGGTGCACTGCATGCAATGAGGAATAAAAGAAGACATGTTACCTGGGTTTGCATTTCTAATATTGATAACTTAGCTTAGCAAGCATTGGGGAAATTTTAGGGGTGGGGGTCCTGCAGTATGTCCTGCTGAACATGGACACACTGCACTCACTAATAATGTCTCCTGTGAATTATTCTGTGGCCTACAGTATGACTCTCCAGTTCAGACCTTTACTTTACCTATACCTTTACCCTTTACCCTTTTAGCGGGACAAAAAGGACTGTATTTGCTCATGTCATATAATTTAGATTTATTATTATTTTTAATATGAAATAAAAATAAATTCCAATTTTATTTTGGTTATTTTTTCAGAATACATGTATCCAGAATACAAGTATTCCATTTTGTATAAATATTTCATATCGGCAGCTGATTAACATTTTGGACATCAAATTGGAATACTTTTTTTATCCAATCATATGAGTCATTGCTCTCAAGTGTTTTCTATTTTCTAATTTTCAATACGCACTGATTTATTTTACCCACTTCATCCTAAACAGTCATAAAACACTTGTCAAAAATTAAATTTGCTGTAAAACCATTATGTATTCATGTGCACGTGTTGTAATGGCAATTTTATGACGACAATAATTTTTTGCCGTCTTTTCCAATATTGACACCTGCCTACCAGATCAATGGCAGACAACTACAGGTAGACAGAATGCAGGAAACATTATGCCGTTAGTTCTCTCGACAAATAAGTTCCCCGGGGTACATCCTAAGAATTACTGCTGCTTTCCTTCCAGTCAGAAACTTTGAGAAGATAAGGAAAGGAAAGAACAGTGGAGAGGAAATAAGAGGTCGATGAGGCGTCAGTATTAATGATGAGAACTAGATGAAGAATTTAAGTAAATAAATAAAAAAGAAGCTTGTGTCCAATAGGTGGTCAATACATTTCAGGTGTTGTTAGAGTTTTGCAGAGCACATTCCAAACAATAGCATAACTCATTCCTTCTTCAGAATCTGTTTTAGTTTCAGTCGTCTCCTCTGCTGTCAGACAATAGAAAAGAACAATAACTGAAACTTAGATTTCAGGGTCATGAACTGACTGTACGAGGTGTTGAAGGAATCAAATATATTGCTATACAAGGCTGAGTGTTACATGTCACATGAGATTGGGAATGTACTTGAGTTAAATGCTTGTAGTACATTTTTTAAATGATTTATAATTGCCATAGACTGTATACAGTATAATGATGGACGGCGTGTCTCCACTTCCTCCCACTGTAAACAAGTGAAGCCAAAATATCTCAGATACGGGCGCTGCCATCTTGTAATTTTGGAGCCAGAGTCTGCGCAGTAGTGATCAGGCAGTGGCGTGGCGGTATTGAGGTCCCACCCATTCGCTCGCCCGACCAATCACGGGTCAATCGCAGCTGTCATCAGGACATTTCACTCCATTTTTAGATCATCAAATAGCTAAAAAACAAACTTATCTGAAAAATGAACACTTGAACCAACATCACCGTGATGAGAACTAACTTAAATGACTGTATTTGACTACTTTGAATTTTTGAGTTTGGTCCATGTCCCATCCGCTGACATGGAGGGGGTGGGATTTATGACATATAGTGCAGCCTGCCAAGAGAGGGTGATCAATATGTTTTAGCTTCACTTATACAGTCTATGAAACAAACCCTGATAATTACCCCCAAAACCTGGCTTTCATCGGTCAGATGAACAAATACTAAATTAAACCGGACTATCTAACATTAACCATACATGTAAGTTTTCATTTTGTTTATTCGTAAATATGACTAAATATGATATAATTATCTGTCTATTTATTACATAGGTATGAAGATGTACTAGATTGCTAGATTCATCAATGTATTAGGTAAATAAATTGATTCATATGGATATGTGATACCCCAATTTTGATAAGCTATTGCAAGGTTTTTAACCTCTTATGGAATATTGCCATAAGTAATGAAAGAAAGGAGGCTATACTTGACAAAAGGAGGGATGATATTTGGAGTAATGGGACGCACCGCAGGTGTAGCCTACCTTCTGCTTATAATAAATGACGTCCGTCCTCTTAAAGACAATTCTATTACCTCCCCAGTCATGTGCAATCAGTCTCTGTCAGGGAAATGGATATGCACACGTGTGACCAAATCGGTAGCCAAGGCCCTATCAATACAGGCTGATCTCAAGATTTATGCCACTGCTTTGGTGGCTGTTGGCCGGTACACATTTCTGACTGAATCACAGCCAAGTCTTTCGCTCAGGCTCTAAGTACAACTGGCCATATCTAATTGTTATGGAGAACTTCCAAGGGAATTTAATATTATTGTTCACATTTAATCACGTTTTGTTTCAAGACTTTTTTTGCCTTCTTTTCATCAAAAAAACAAATAGAAAGTTTGCCACAATATATATAGCACCGTGGGCCTGTGATGGACCATTGGGACTCATTAGTCTCTCTTGGAGATGAGCGTAACCACCCCTAAATGCTCTAGTCTCCAGTTCCTCACAGAGGTAGCAACATTTGCAGACAAACATCACTTGCAGGATTAAAACTCTGGGATGCCTCTACTTTTCTAAGGCTGCGTGTTGTTTATTGGCAAGAGAACCACATGGCTTGAATCTTTTTGTAGTATCCTCTTTTTTACGTTTATTTTTCTCCCTTTTTCTTTTTCTCTCTTCTCTTTTCTATTGCCATTTTGCATTTGCCCTGAGAGCATGAAACCAAAGTCAATGAGAACCAGGGGTGTATGGGTCCCAGCAGGGGTGAGGGATCAGACCCTCTTTGAATGTCACATGTGGGGCTGGTTAAATCAGGGTTCAAACCTAAACGTACACGCACACGCACAAACAAAAGCATGCATGCTCACACTCTTTCTTAGAAGGGGGCCTCTTAATCGTGGTGTCATTTTTTAACCTCATATCATCCGTCCAATACTTCCATTATTACAGCATGGTGGTCATAATGAGAAATACGCTCTGGAAGTACTCAACAATGTACTAATGATGTCATGATGCTATTAGTTTACAAAGAGCGATCAGGGAATCAATCATTTGCTATCTAAATGTAGGAACACATGTTCTGTAGGCATTTTACATGATTGTCTCTTAGTGTGTGTGTGTGTGTGTGTGTGTGTGTGTGTGCGTGTATATGGGCACTCTGTACTGACATAATGTGCATGTCCATAATTTCTCTGAATATCTGCACACCCACCTAAAACTGGCATCTTTTTTTTCCTCTCCAAGTTGCACCTGATACATTTCTCTCCTCTTGTGTCTGTCCAAATATTTGAGTGTCAGAGACATTTAAAAGAGACCTTGAGAGCGGCACAATAACCCTCCACTTATGTCTCCGTTGGAGAGGAAGAAATAAAAGCGAGAAAAAAAAAAGCTTTCTCAGGCTGAGGCCTGAACATCTGGAGTGCAGGAAAACACGTAAAGCTACCCTGATTAAAATCACACTTTTCCTCCCGAGCTGTGACAAAATGACACTTAAAAACAGCCAGCCTTAGAATAACACACTCACATATTAGAATAATACAACTTAAGTCTCTCTTTTATTAGATAAGGGTAAGCGCAAATATAACTTGGCTCAGGTTCAGCTGAGGCTGTGATGTCTGTTTAGCCTGCGAGTTACACGCCACCTCAATAGCTAAGCAAGTTTGGTTTTCTTCGCCCCTCTTTAGCTAATTTGTTTGTGGACTTTTTCAATTCTCATAATTTCATCATAAACTTGCCTCTTAAACCTTGACCTCCTGAGTTATTGTCGAATCCTGTGGGCTGAAGTGCAGGCTGGGTGGCCGGGCCAGCGAGGCAGGAAAGAGGAAAAGCTAGACTCTTTGCGATCTGTTTACACAAATGGGAAGCTTTTTGGTGGGAGATAAAAGTTAGGAACGGCATTGAAAGTGCTTTTCCCATCGTCTCTGGAATCCTCCTCACATCAAACCTTCTCCTGTCACTTTAACAGATGTGTGCTTTAGGAAACTGTAAACCATGTGTGCATTTCAATTTCTGTTATCATCTCATTGCTATAACTCTCCCAGCATCGCTTTAAAGAATAGAGGACTGTGTTTCTGCTGACAAGCCAAACACAAAACTTTGTAGTGTGTGTAACAAGCAGCACAGTACATCCTGACCTCAGAGGACACATCATTAGGAACAGGTTTGTCGTCAAATTATGTTAAATGAGATAGACGGCTGCTGCACATTGACAGATATAGTGAACACCATCTATGTGGTTGACTACCTGATTCCAAAGAGGCATGTAAAAACCAAGCCCTCTATCTATGACCCACTGTTTGTCCGCATAAACCTCTACGCTGTAATCCCTTTGGTGTTCAATTAATCCACTCACTACTGTTCCAACTTTGTATTACACACCGATTTATACAACCCCTCTCGCATAAGCTGCCTATATCTATGTTAGCTCAGCCCTTGGTTTTTGCAGCCTTTACCATCACCTCCACCACCAAAGAGGCAGACAGACAGAGGGAGAGAGGAAAGCAGGGAGGGAGGGAGGGTCAACATCAAATGTGATGAATGCCTTTCTACGCAAAAGCTGTACGGAATGTCCTTGACTTTAATCAAAACTATTTGTTTTTGGGGCGGCTCGTCTGTTGTCTCATGCGCTCATGTCCACTGATAGCCTGACATTAATGACACCATAAATCAGGCCAAGTGACGCTGGGGTTTTTGGTAATGTTTCAGGGCTGCTACAGAGATGGCGGTCATTGAGGAGGATGAGGAGAGGAGGAGAGTGAAGAGTCTGTTGGAATGCCAGATTATGTGGGGGGGTTAACTAGCCCCTTGAGAGAAAAAAAACTGAGCTATTCCAGAGCCAAGAGAACCAAAGCTAAGCTGTTTTTTTTTTATAATGTATGAGATAATATGTTAGAGACAAGAGCTACATAGTCATATTTTGTCCAAGATGTTTTTTACCTAGTGAACAGGGAAAGAAAGAAGCAATGAAAACATTCCTCTAAAAAAATATAGTAGTGGAAATGCAGCTGATTTGTAATTACTGAAATCTTTTCTTTCTCTGTACTCAACAGCCACATGGGTACTTCAACAGCATCAAAGACTTGGGCCAAGCACGGCTGATAAGCTGTTCTCTGTGGATATGTGAATGCCATGATTCTCTGATGCACATTGCTCATCCGTCGCTGTGATAGTCCGCTCACATAAACACACAAGCCCTCTCTGGGCCAGGATCTAAACAAATCTGACATGATTGATTTGACAGAGGCTATGAGATAACTGTTCACCGGCCAATGCACCATGAATAGAAAGGCCCTGAAACCTTCATACAGTAGGGATGGGCCAAGCTAACACGGCTGTCCATTTGTATGTTTGAATAGAGGGGGCAGAAGGCTGAACAGATGTTTAGAGTTTCTAAGGGTCAGTTAGTGTAATTCTACCTCAATTAGCTAGGATTTCAGGCATTACGATGTTCTGTTTTGGGTCGGTGTGAACTTTCACATGTAGAACTCGTTAAGATATGACACAGCGTTGGAACTGAAGTAGGCTGTGGGAGGCTGTAGTAGAGCTGTTGTGCATGGATGGCAAATATAGACATTTTCATGGCTCACATATGCTTCAAACATATAATTTACTAATGAGCGTGCAGTTGAAAAAGGTAATTATTTCTCAATGAAAACATACATACCTTGTAAAAACAAAGGACTTAATGCATTTCTCTTATCCTTACAGTAAGTGGTGTGTGTGTTTTTTTTTTTCTTCTCTGTCACAGTCAATGCCAAACTAAGGAGCTGTACATAGATCACAATCACAAGAGCTGTTTGGTTAAATCTCACATTGCCAAGAGAAAGCTATCTAGACAGTGCCTGCCAAAAGGATTGTGCATTTCTAATCCCTAGATGGCTCGTAGGCGCAACAAATCTTATCTATCTACATGCTGTCAAAAAATGTCACTGCCATATCAAATAGAGAAGACGATACCTGAAGGAGAGGTGCTGGAGGGAGGAAAAAGGAGAGAAAATATACAACAATGTTCATTGTCACCAGTACACACACACACACACACACACACACACACCCCTACATAAATACACTGGAGAGACATGGAGCTGTCGTTAGTTGACAAACAAATGACAGACAAATGACATGTTGGAACACCTCCACCAGGCCTGATAGTAATCGCCCTGTGAGATTGTGCCAATAGCGTATCTTATAGAGAAAGAGAGAGAGAGAGAGAGAGAGAGAGAGAGAGAGAGAGAGGCCTGTGTGTCATTTTACACAAACAAAACCTCTGCCAAACACCGGATGTGATTGCTTCCACCGCTGTCAACTGTGTCCAATCTAATCTGTCTGTCAATCTGGGTTGCAGGGAGTCAGGGCATGGTTAAAAGAGGAGGAATGCTAAAGTGGGAGAGAAAAGGTGGATTTGTTGCATTGGACAGAGGATTTGATTCTGAAGCTGTAACATTGTGTTAACATGTATTCTCCCGATAAAACTGTTTTCTGCTTCATGATTATAATCTACATGTACAGTGTACTGTAGATACATCTAGTTGAATAATAACTTCTTTACTGAGGTGCATGCTCCATGTTTAGGTGCTTTAAAGATTTTCTAGCATGTCTTTCCTCTGCCCTCAGTGTCACTTTGTTATAGTCACATTTGTATACATGTGCATGTATTTGTGGTGTGTCTGTGTATGTTTGTGTGTGTGTGTGTGCGGACATTGGTGAAGAGACTGTATTGCACTGTGCATGGTTGGGTGTCATGCATCCAGCAGTGAAGCTGGTGGATAATTGGCATCATGGTCAGACTCTCAGCAGTCGGAGCTGACCTGAGAGCTGCAACAAAGTGAGAGAGAGAGGGAGCGAGACAGAGGGACTGAGTGTAACCTAATGACAGAAAGACTGAGTACGTATATAATACAGGAACAGGAGGGTTGCTTATTTATGTATGAGTCTATGAGTGGGGATATAAATATGGTGATGTGCTTGTTTGTGTGTGTGTGTGTGTGTGTGTGTGTGTGTGAGTGTGCACGTGCGTGCGCACTCTTGTGTCTTCATGGGAATGTATCTGCAAGTGTTGCAGACACCTGCACTTTTAGTGCATGCCTGACTTTTATCTTGTTACTTCTTGGGGAAAAAACAGCAATCATTGCATTTATCTTCAAAATCGTCAATCCTAATCATGCCAAATGATACTTGTATGCATGATGCACTTATGACTCATCAAAGTGTCATGGTGGGCCATGCTCTGCAACCTTTGCTTTTGTATGTGTATGTTAGTGTCAGGCTCAGGACCCTGCTGTCGGATACTGTATAATCTGTGCTTTTGCTTCTCCCTTAATTCAATCAAGTCCCTCCCATTGCCGTGGCCTCTTTATTCCAATTCGATTAGTGGGCTAAAGCCATCAAGATTTCCTGGACAAAATGAATGCTTGTATTAATCCTCGCAATTTCCATTTAAAACGTAAGGGCATCGACTTGATTAATAAGGGCTGATGCTGAATAATTACACAGCAAACACAGGGAGGGTTATAGGAAAAGCACAGCTGGGCCTGCCCCCAAACGCCCTTTGGGAAACCAAAGAGGGGGCGGGGGGGTCAAAGTAAAGCAATGGCAATGACTGAGGTGATGAATTTCTTAGCTGGGCCCTTATGCAATTAAAGAGCAACGCTTCTATTAATTTGGTTCCCCCAGAGTGGTGACTGGTCAGATGTCTCAGGGTCAAGGGTCAGGGGTCGAGAGCACAGGTCAAGCCAACAACAGTGCAGAATAATAGAGAAAGTAAGAAGAGAGAAGGAGGGAGAGAGAGGAGGAAAAATTACACCTAAATCAGATTCCAAAATTAATTTTAAAGGCTGGGGTTGCCTTTAGTTTTGAACATGACCACATTCTGTACTGGGTTCTATCAATGATTTTGTCTAAAAGGTATCCATGTGCGTGAGGTATTCAAGGATGTAGGTATGAAAAGAAACATCCAGTGCACATTTAATTGGGAGTGATCAATCGTTGCATGCAGTGTTTGAGCATTCAATAAAGGCCCAATCAATGACGGGGTTGGGCTGGAGGGAGAGAAGACAAACAATGGCAATGTTCTTTTAACAGATTACAAGTTAACATTTTTTTGTTGGAGATATCGTAAGGCCAGCGCCGCCACCGGTGTAATATTAAACTAGTGATCCATCGTCATCCATTACAAATGTCCCATTGATCTTACCCACATTGACTTTTCCCTCCAGTTCTGGGTGGTGGAGAATGTTTTATCCTGCTCTGTGTATGCTTCATGTCCCAAGCTATTTATTTTCTAAGAGCATGTGGTAAAAGGTGATAATCATAGCATACTAATTATTTACTTGCAAAACCTCAGTGACCTTAGTACATGTATTATATTATTTAGAGTTGTGTGTAGGCTCTTTCAGACTGCAGTGAAAAGATGCAGCATTTCTTTAATCTGAAACAACCTACTGTGCTCAGAGACCTCTCAGGTTAGTCAGTTTAGGTTTTATGGCCGTCTCAGATTTGAATTAAAATCAGAATGGGATTGAATTTTTGCTTTAGTGGCACCCAGACTCTGGAATAATCTTCCAGTTAGGATTAGGTCTAATGACACTGTCTCTGTTTTTAAATCTTTCTCAAAACCAACATTTATTGAATTACTTCCTTACCTATAATATCATTTTATTGCTTACACGTCAGTGCCCAGCCATGCTAATCTTTACATGTATATTATATATTGAACTGAGTCTGTTGAAAATGTTAGGGTCATAACTCAAAGTCAGAGCCCACAATCCTTTGATAACTCTTAATAACAGTCTCACTGACCTTACTCTGGATACTCTCATGCTAGGCAGGGATCACTTCAAAAGAGGTCCAGCGGCCTCAAGGTTAATGCTGTACCAAATAAAGGGAGAAGTTGTTAAAATTAACACTGTGCCAAGGCAGCTCTGTTTCCCTTTAGAATATAGGGAGTCTTGATCCTTTTATGTTTAAAAGAAAGCATTCCCACATGTTTTCAAATATGGGGAAAATGCTCCAGGGATGGACTGTCATGGCTGCCTCCTGTGCTGCTTCAAAATACTTCTTTGTTAAGTGGCAGCGGAGGAGGAAATGAAGCCTGACACTGTTTTGATACTGAAAACACCATCCGGACTCGCCCTGCCCTAACGATTATCATAGTTCTAAAAAAGTGTTGCATGCATGGACGGAAACAATGAGGTGTAACGGACAATAGTTCATACTCAAGGTTTAACTTAATTGCCTTCCTCCAGTTACAGCACCCCCTCATTTCTTCTTCGCTTCCCCTATTTCTTCATGTCTGACTCTCTCGCTTGCTGGCTCTGGTGTTTTGTTTCTTTTTAATTAATACAAAAAAGCATTTTGTTATGGTGGGATTCTATTCTACTTCAGTGAAAATGATTGGTTAATCAGCCTAAGCAATGTTAAAATGTATTGCTTTTTTGAGTGTTTATGCTTTCTCTGCTTAGTGCCACAAGTGGATAATTACATGAGCATATTTGTGTCTCTATTCAAGCTGTTTTAGTGTATGGTGTTTCATTTGCAGACAGTGTATTTCATTCTACATGCCTTTATATTTACTAATAGAAAAGAAGCACAAAGTGATTTGCCCTTAGCTAATTTCACCAGCTGTTGACAGAAAATATCCCCCTCAGAGTCTCCCAGCAGTTGAAGTAGATCAACACAGTGAAAGACGACTAACCCTAATCAAAAAGACAAAACAACATATGCTTATACCCTTGCAGTTTGAGCAGAAGTTCCTCTCTAATATGCGGTGCCACAGATGACTGACATTGTTTGGTTTCAGCTGCACTTTTCCCATCTGCCAGCAAATAGGCTGGATTCATTACATGTGGAGTTTTTATGTTTGGACATGTGTGGTGAACATAGATGTTGGCATGTATTTAATGCTTTTGAGAAGTACACATGACTAAAGTATCGATCTTCTCGGTGCTGAGTCCCCTCTTATGATGCAGAAGGCAATCGAGGAAGGACAACCAAGGCTCTCATCCCATCTCCCCCTGGCCCCGCTTCCTTTGCATTCCATCTCTAACTATTGTTCACAGACACAGATCAGGCACCAAGTGGAACTGCGAAGCCAAGGTACTTGGATGGGAGGGGGGCTAAAAAGTGAAGAGAGGGGGTGTCCTAGTGAAGGAGAGAGAATGATGGAAGGAAGGCAGTATCGAGGAGCTTGTCTCTATCTGCCTGCCTCCTCTTGAAGGCCGACCCGACATGGTCCTAAGCCTGGCTCAAGGGGCTTATGCAGATTCAATGACCTTTTTCCCAGGGACCAGATTTTACACTTAAATTACCATTAGAGCAACGGTCTCCCTTAAGGGAGCCGCAAACCAACTGAACCCCCCTGCAGGTGTTAAAAGCCACGATGGCACTGTGTCTAGGTTGCATGCTAAACAATGTGGAACACATGTAAACTACAGAGCGGCCTTGTCGTTAGCATTGAGTCACAAACTGAAGGTAAGGGCGCCAGCAAGGATTGGTCACGTATTACACTTCTGGTGGAAATGCCAGGGTGTTTTTAAGATTCATGTGATAATAAGTGGGGCATGGTTTGGTACGGTCCATTGATGGCTGTATCATACTAAATTTGAGCAATCTTTTATTAGTAGAACGTGAACTGAAGCAGTTTTTTCCCCTCTAAGAGTTTTATTCAAGATAGCTCCACTTACACGTAGTGCTTTGATTGCTCAATAAAACCCATTAAAATGATATAGAAATTTTGCTCCAGTGCTAGACCGCACATTTTGTCATATGCCAACCCTATTTCTTTTAAATCATACTTGAACAAAAGGCATTTGAGACTTCATGGGAGTAGTTTTACTGCACCGATCATGCTAGCAAAGAAGGACATGAGAGGAAATGGAAAAACAGCAGAGTTCTGCCATTATTACTTCCCTCAAACATAAGAGAATGATGGCACCCCCTCCCACTCACACTGTAACTCTACTTCAGGGACACAAGGACATACAAAGTGAACACACACACACACAATTTCAGCGCCTCTTCCTATGGCCGCAGGTTTGTTTGTCTTTAATTCCCTGCTGCGTGAGGGTAATGGGGATTCTGTGACAGCTGTCATTCTGCCGTGACCTCAACGGACTGCAGATCAGTAGTGGCACAATGATTGTCAGGATCAGGTGTGTGCGCATGTCTATGTGTGTGAAGGTGCGTGGGTGTGAGAGAGAGAAAGGAGGAGGACAGATGAGGGAGAGTGCATTTGATGTGAAAATAGTGGTTAAATACTGAAAGGGACTTCCTCCACTCTAAGACCCCCCAGGCCCAACAGTATGCCACTATGAATATGTCTATCCAGCAGGAGAGTTATTCTGACAGCAGGCCAAAACAAGACTCATACACTCATAGGCTGATGTGACACAGGGCATTAGGAGCTGGAGAGGCATAATCTAAGTCGAGACGGGATGGAGTTTGAAACATTTCCTCCACATATTATAAGCTTTGATGTAGTGAAATATTTGATTAGGCATGAAGTACTAGATTTCAGGCCACAACAGTCAGAAATTGTCCACAGTTACACACCCGATTCTTTATCATTTTCTTCCTGCTTTTACAGTCACTCTGTATGCCAGATTTGACTATTCCCCTATCTTCCCCCTTCTCTCTCCAGTTTATGTTGCATACTGTAGAGGAGCTGTCAGAGAATGTGAAAATAGAAGAAAAAGGTACACATGATAGCGGGAGCAGAGTGCGGTCGACTGATGCTCTAGGGGTGTTTGGGGTGCAGAGCCAGGGTGGTTAGGAGTGTGCGGAGGGGAAAAAGACAGAGACCGGGAAAGGCTCATAGTTAGTGGTGAAACTGCTTATTGACACATAAGACCAGGCTGTGGGGTTGGTGCTCAGTTCAGCGGTCCCACTGGGAGAGGGTGTCTGCGGTCGAAGCCTTGTGTTAGACCACAGAAACAGCCGCGTGCTAAAATATAGGTGGGAAGAATAAAAAGAAGTGAAGGCGAGTGGTGGTGGTTGGGGGAAGCAACATCTCCCATCATACTCTGCCTTTCTCCAACTATCCCCCACCCTCCGAACATCCTCTCCTTATCATCACATTCTGAGCTGCCCGGGCCATGCTCACCTCTGATAGGACAGGCTGTAGAGTGCTGGACTCCCAGAGTGAGGGTGTGTGTGTGTATGTGTGTGTGTGTGTGTTTTGTGTGTGTTTATAGGGCCCTGCCATTGTGCATGACTCATCCTAATTGGGAAGGTCTCTGCTCGGCAGCAGATCCTTCTCCTGCTGTTTCAGCCTGTTTAAAGTGATGAACCCGGGATGAGATCAACAGTCGGACACCACAGCTTTTATTGCCTCTGCGTTTGACCTCGTTCTGTCTTCCTCACCTCTGTGTATGTGTGAGTGTGTGTGTGTGTATGCATGTGTGCTTCAAGAGTATATCCTTCAATTCATGAGTGTATGTGTAGTGTATGCAATACATGGTGTGTGTGTGTGTGTGTGTGTGTGTGTGTGTGTGTGTGTGTGTGTGCGCGTGCGCGTGCGTGCGTGTGTTTGTTTGTTTGTGCAAGTGTGTGTGTGTGTGTGTGTGTGTGTGTGTTCGTGTGTGTATGTGGGAATTCAAAGAACAGCACAATTTGTATTGAGGCTGCCTCCCCTCTCTTTCCCTCTCCCCCCATTCTCTCTCACACACACACTCAAACACACATCCTCACCCCTCTAAAACGATTATATGTCAGCAATCCCCACAATTTGGTTCCTGCTAAAGCTGCTGTGAACTCATCGCACGTATCTGGGGAATTATGCAAGCTGTAATGCAGGTCTCACCTGCCAACGCACAGCGAGAGGCCAGCTGGGGGACTGGCCGTCATGTGATAAGTCTGCCCTGACCAGTTCAAAGCTGATTTGGCCAGGGGCTGATTGCTGGCAGCTAATCATTTTAGCAATACCTAGTAGCAAGGAAGTTAAAGGGAGGAGGAGAAAAAGAATGAGAGGAGTCAGGAAGGGAAGAAGGTGTGAGGAAAGAATGAGAAAAGAGAAAAATAAATGGATCTTTATTTCTATCCCGCATCTTTCTGCTAGTGTTCTACTGCTAAACTTATGATGAACTCTGAGATCTTTTTTTATTTACATTAACTGAAGGTTTTTACCTGCCCCTTTTAGTCAGTGACAATTTCTTTGGTTGTTTTGGCTTTGTACTTCAGCTTATTGGATTTGGCATGAAACAGTGTGGTTAGAATGCCAACTTTCTTGTTTAATTTTAGGGTGTTTATATCGACATCAGATAAACCGTGTATGAGATGGTGATTTCTGCCTCAAAGTCATTGCTTAGTTTCCAAAACCAGTGTGCTAGAGAGCACCATGCCCAAACAACAAAACATGTCACTCTCCAAATACTTACAGACTGCATTGTATTTTCATCCTCCGTATTCTCATGTTGTTCTCATGTGTTTTGTTCTGCTATGCTATTCTCTCCAGCATAGGATTCATCTGCCAAACTTTTGTAACAACCTTGGAGAATATGGTTTGACCAACTGAATTTGATGTTCCACAAAAGATATATTCTTGGAACAAAATGATGATACATGTCAGTTTCCTGACAAATGCACAAGGCCACACATCTGAAATGGACAGGACTCGGCACACACAGTTGTTAAAAATGGAGTACCTGAAGAAATCCCCAAACCTTGAATAAACTTTTGTATTGGTTTTGATCATCTTCTGCCAGACTTGTTATTTGGATTTAATTCTTATATATGTGTGTGTGTGTGTGTGTGTGTGTGTGTGTGTGTGTGGGTGTGTGCGTGTGTGTTGGTCTCTCTCTGATTGAGACATCTTTGTCTGCACATGCTCTTTGGGTCGATGTGAGCAGTGGTCTTGGCAGTGGCCCTCCATCTTCTTATCCCAGTGGGGAGCACTCTGCAGCCAAACCCAACCTGGGCTTCACAGCCTTCGATAAGCCCTCACATGGCACAGGCCAAAGGGCCAGAGAGAGAGAGAGACAGTGAGAAAGACAGAAAGAAAAACTAAAGAAAGAAAGCATATCACATTAGGGTAGTCCACTTATATTTGTGTGTTTTCTTGTTACCTCAGGATTCAAAAGTGGGATTTAGCCCATACAAGGGTTATTCTGTGCTAATGTGTATACACTAAAAAAGCTCCTCTTTTCCTGTCAATACTTTATTTCTGGCTCCTTCATATATCATACACAAGGCCTTGTCTACCCATGTTGATTTTTTTCCTTGTCCCCCATCATCAGTCGACATAAACACTCAGTATGTCACAGCAGGCAATGCTCCGAACGCCCCCTCAGTGCTTATCTCTACAAAATGTGAATCTGTTATTCTACTGTAATGAAAACCATGTTGGTAACATCTTAACATATTACATTCACTCAAACACACTGTGAAACTCTATCTTACCGCTGTGTCAAAGCTCTTTTTATACTGCGGGAATGTGGGAGGGGGGATGTGGTGAAACACAACGTTTTGCCCAAAGCGCAAACTCTACGTGAATGCACACACAGACTACAAGGTTCCTTTATTATTCTTTATTTCTTTTTTTCTTTTTAAGCGGACAATTCAAAAAAGACTGAAAACACAGGAGTATTGTGTGCTTTAATGTTTTGAAGCTCTTGTATGTCTCTCTCTTTACGTGTGCAGACTAGCAGCGGTTCAGATTTCTTTAGGCAATTTGTTTCAGGTAACTGGAGCTTTCAACTGCAGTTGAGTGTAGCCTAGGAACTATTAGGGAAAAAAAAGAGAATGTTCAAGCTTTTCAAAATGTTGATGGATCCAACATAATGAGCATGTAACTGATCACAAAGATAGACAGATAAGATTTCTTTTTTCTCCTTAGGAACAGTGAACTGCAACGCAGGGAGCCCAACACAATGCTAGCCAGCGGTATAGATGTGATGCTAAGGAGGCTCTCAGTAGCACATTGTTATTCACTTACTGCTCCTGTTGGGATAGCTACAGGCTGTATAAGTCTTTTTTCCCCTGCCAGAAATCTTTGAATTCAATCAGTGCACAGTCAGCAGCATACTGTAAGCTCCAAGCAAGAACAGCTAAACATTCAGTTTTGTCAGGATCCTCTTTAAACTGTTTCGACAAGTTCCTGTCTATGCATACGTGTATGTTCATTGTCTGCATTTTAAATCTGTTCAGTTTGACTGCTGTGAATTGGACTTGTATTCCTCATTGGCAAAGTCTATATGATCACCCCCGCACCTTGGTATTTTAAAACACTTTCTGTTGCCTATTGGGACACGGGTGCAGTGGTAGAAGAGGAAGGACGAGGCCCCAGGTAAAACATCACTATTTGGTGCATGGATTCCACGGAGGGCATCGGAGAGACAAGAGGTTGGAACAAGTTTTTCTAATGCAGACAGCTCTCATTTAGCCCCCAGTCTTCTGGTCGACTGAGACAGTCATTGCACACTGACGTCTCAGGTTTAGAGGACATATGATAATGAGTTTAGACTGAATGACATGTGACTAAAACCATTGGGGGGGCTATATCTCGAACAGGTAGGCAGCACTTTTTAAACAGACTTTGCCAGCAGTCATGGTTAGGAATAGATCAGGATGTTGGTCCCAGGAGCAGATCTGAGGCTAGGTCTGTCATTGAGGTAATTACGGGGCCATGGTTACAGTATCTGTAGGAAAGGCTGATCTCAGACCTGTGTTTCTGCCGGTAGCCTCGTGTCACTAGACTGTCCTTGAAGTTTTTACACATTGGTGGTAAAGTTGACCAGCAAAGACTTCGATCATTTCAACATTATAATTCGAAAACAAACATATTGAATTGTCTAATAATAGTCCACTTGTCTGTAATGTATCTTTATCTTTCCCATATTAATAAACCTATCCACAATATATCCGGTTATAGTGCATTGTAGCAAGAAAGTTTAGTTTTGAGGTTTAGTAGGTGCTAATGAACTCTGGACAACTCTGCAGTACTTCACACAATATTGCACCCCCTCATTAAACCTGCGTCGGTCTTTTGGAATAACATATCTTTCCCACTATATCACCTCTGTGAAATTAAAAATTCAACCAGTGTTGGTGCTCTAACATGATAAACCTCCATCATCTTTGCCGTGTCAATTAGCTAACTAGCTTCCTTTAACCCCTCAGAGACCAAACAGAACTCTATCTAACCCCTCGGTTTTGCATGTCATTTACAATTTGACTCTCACAGGTTGTCCTGAAGTGCACTGCCTAAACAGACAGATCTTTCTCTCTCTCGCATTCCCTTCCCTTCTTTTCCCCTCTGAAGTCAAGGGCATGCTTTGAACTCAAACAGATTCACTTTTTTCTGCCCTATCGTCCTTTTCCATTTATTTCTCTCCCACTGCCATCTCTCCATCATTTATAGCCTCATCCCTGTATCCTGCTAATGATACAGATTTCACAGGGTGTCAAAGGCTTGTCAGAATTAGACCTCTACATTAATAGCTTGGCCGCTGGCACAGCCACATTTATATCTGCTTGGGCAGGTGGATATAGCTGTTGCAGCCATGTATTCTGTATATAGAAAGAGACAGGGGGTTGTCCACACGGTGAAGAGATGATAATGACACAGCTGACACGCCAAATCTCTCCATGAAGACTAAAATTGAAATGGTGTGACTGAGTGTCGCTTGTTGAAGACGACATCATTCCCACATCCCCATCCCAACCACATACTACATCCCGAATCACCCTACCTCGCTCCGCTGTGATTGATTCTCCGCCCAGGGGCTGTAATCCCTGCACCTCACCCCTGCAGGACCCTGTCTCTCCTCTCCTCTTTCCTCTCTCAACCATACCTTCCCCTAGCCAGTTTCCCACCCTCTGGATGGCATCATCAGCTATGACAAGAGAATAAATCTCTCAGCGGCCACCGTCGCCTAGCATTTGAGAGGCACCCATGACAGCTCTCAATAAACTCCCCAAGATTGTTTTTTTTTTTATTCCTCCTTCCTTTTTTTAATCTCCGACAGCAGACGTTGGAATCCTGCTGTCAGCATAACGGGGGCATATTAGCAGTGCTGGACCCACCGCTCCCCGACCTGTCCCCTCCCTGTAATTATCCCCAAGCCCCTTTCCCATTAACCTACTCCCTTTGATCCCCACACATGCTGATATTATGCAAAACTGCTGAATAGAGACTAGGATAGTGCAAAACAGCACGCAGTTACCCATGGTTCTGATTTCCTCACTTATTCTCCTCTTCTTTTACTCTCTATCTCTCTCTATTTATCTGCCTCTTTGTCATGGATTAAATTAATTTCAAAGGTGTCTGTGGGGATAGAAAAGGGAGTAAGTAGAGAAGAAGGATAGAGTTGTGGGGAAAGAGAAAATACTAGTATTGGACATTTTTACAAGCCATCTAGGATGAATAAGGGGGCTTGAAAAAAGTTGCAACAAAAGAACTATTTCTTTTTAGTCCTTCCTTGCATGTATCAAGTAAAACGTCTTCATTAGGTCTGGGGCCTAAAAGCAAATATCAGGATCTGCACAATGCTGAAGGTCTGCGACTGACCTTTCTTTGGTTTTAATCATTGCAACTCCTGACAGCTTAATAAGTTGAAGGTGCTGGGTTGCAGCCTAACTTAATAAGGCCCACACCAGAGCCTTGGCCACCTATGATTGCTCCCATAAGTCTTAGCACATCTGGCTCTGTGTCCTTGGGTGAGAGATATTTTCCATAACTTTTCTTATGCTCAGAAGGCGCCATCGCCTTTTATTAAGAATGGGGATGATACAGTGCACAGTGTCTCCACATGGCAGAGCATGTCCACGGGCGTCCGACGTTCATAATGCCATACTGTAGTCACTATTATCCTTTCAAATGACAACTACAGTGCACTTTAGCTCCAGTGCATTACACCGTGCAATGTTTAACTCGTTAAATATTCAGATCATTTATGAGTGTACTTTGTACTGTAAATCACACTACCATATTTACTTCCTCCCTGCTGAAGTATATTGTTAGGTAGAATATATGCCATCCATATTCCATGGTTTATTACTTCTATGGATGAATTACCCACCATTTATGATGCACATAAGGTGTATAATTCTATATGCAGTAAAGTTGGATTTTTATGGAGCTGTAGCTTTTCACCCTCCACTCTCGGCCCACGGAGGAAAAAATGAATCCCTAGCATTATGATAAATATTCTTGTTGCATTAAATTGCGTTGCTAATCATTGATCATTTGCATTCTTTATGAAAAGTATTGCCTCTTTCCTCAGTATTAACATTTGGTTAGCAGATCAGACAACCTGTAATGAAATAACCTTTATTGTAAACAATTTTTATTAAGGTTAACGTTCATGGAAGTTTCATTGTATTAACACTGCTTACATGTGTGCAATGTAGGTAGTAGTGCTCCAAAGTGATACTTAACAGTAATGCAAAGAAAATGGTTTTGCAATGTATTTCTGTTGACCTTTACATGAACTCACTATTAAGACTCTGGACAGGCTAGTTACTGGCCACACTGTCATCTGAGATGAACTCCTTGACATCTCAACATCTCATATTCCTATGATGACATATTTTTTTCATACACTTGACAGCCACACCTTTACACAGCACCTGGTCTTTGAAATGCTGGTACTGAGCGATACCCCAGTGTTCATTTTGAAAGGCTACATGCTGAGTTGAGCTGCTATCATGAGCAGTCATATTAATAAAGGGGATTGTGACACAGGCAAACCATCAAAGGCCACATCTGGCCACCCACTCATTGTTCTGAGCAGATTCTCATCCACTTTACATAACATCTTGATTATTGTTCTGACCCAAAAGACCAGTCTGTCTAGCCACTGACTGAGAGGCCATGTGAGCCTTGACAGTCTCCTTGCTGGAATCCTTAGGTTCACCTACACTCTCTCTGTTGCATACCTGTAGTTTGATCTGCGCTGTGTGTTAGCAGAGAGGCTATTGTAGTAGTTTGAACTCCTGAGCTTACTGCTGGAGATATTTTAATGAACACTATTGAACAGCCTTTGTTTGGGGTTCAGGTTGTCTCTGTGCGGTCGCCATAGAAGCTATGCCGAGCCCACAGTTGATTGGGTACCCTTTAAGGTGAGGATGAAAGCCCTTGTGGGAGACACAGGGGTGGAAAACGGGTGATGTACAAGGGGAGGAGATGAAGTGGTGGTATAGAGACAGCATGGAGGCATTAAAAGCAGGCCCTTGCTCGTTTAAATTCACCCATAACAGAGACAGTAGAAATTTAAATGTAAATTGCCTATTATATTTTCATGTGAAGCATCTCTATCCTCCTTTGTGGCTGCAACGTCCGTTCACTTTTCATAAATATAACAATGAGTGAAGTACAATGCAGCCAATGTACTAATATTCTGGAATTCATTGTTCATTTGAGATATATTGATCAGGGGGAAGATAAAGACTGTCACACAAAATCAAAGTTTGTTATATGGACCACATTGTATGTCATGATCCTGAGCAGAAGAAATCACTAGGCAACTCCTCAGTATATTTACATATTACAACGTGTATTTCAAGGCATGCTATTTTTCAGAAGAATGTAAAATATATGTTCTCCCCTCTCAGGGAGATATCTAAATATATTATATTATAGTAGACTCTAAGTAATAATATAATTTTCATGTATTTGTATATTACATTTCTCTGAAACATCCCACACAGTTTGTTGATACAAAGAGAGAATGTTCTGCATAGTCACATGTAAAGATTATATAAATTGGGATAACCACGATGTAGTGTTTTAAGATTTTTTTTGCACATTTCACCCCTTGATTATCAGTATTTATGACAACTCAACTTAGGAATACATTTTGGTATTTGTTCTATACCCCCATTGTTCTCTCTGTCTCTGTTCTATCTTGATATTTTTTCTCTGTGGTGAGGACCAAATTGAAAGAGTGAGGCGCCAGTTTAAAGGGCAGACTCAGGTCCCTGCCTCCAGGGCTTTTACATCAGCGCTGACAGAAAGCCGTGTGAACCATTGGGAAATGTTTCATCGGTCACGACACATTATGCAGCGGAGTGAGAGCCACATTAAACTTTTCACTTACTCCATCATTGCTTCACTTTTATTGTCCAGCACGCCTGCTGACAAATCTGCAACCCCAGGTCCACTGGAGAGTTTAACAACTCAGAATGTTTCCTTCAATTATTGTAATTCCTTGGGTCTTTGAAATATGAAAATAAATGTTGCCCGTGTTCCTGTAGTTAAGACACGTACATGGATAGTATATGCCGCCTCTGGGACCGATACCCCTCATTTCATTTGATGAGAAAAAACAAACACCAGATTGATTTAGGTATTTTTTATGAAACTAAACATTGTGTCAACAGTTCATATGACGTGCACTTTCAAACCCCTGTTGTACTGATTTAATGATTGATATCTTTACAACCAGTTTTACACTCACATTTAAATGCAATACAGTATATACACAAAATGCAGATATGTAAAGGTTTCTTTCATAAAACAAGTCTTTGCCTTGCCATTTTCAATCAAATTACCATATATATATATATATATATATATATATATATATATATATATATATATATATATATATATAAAGAGAAAAGATGTGTATGTGTGTGTGTGTGTGTGTGTGGCTGCAGTGATGTATGTGTGAGTAATACTCCTAAATAATATTTGTGGTACTGATTTATCTATAATAAGTAGTAAATATTAATTTGTGGTGTGCAATGCCTGATAGGGTGCTATAAAAAAATAAATAAAAAAAAATCCCCCTCTCACCCCTTGTGGGGTGGTAAGTGTCATATATACTGTGTGTATGTATATATATATATATATATATATATATATATATATATATATATATATATATATATATATATATATATCAAAATGCAATACCAGGGGGAGGATGTGTTGTGGATTATCTTCTGTTCTTCTGTAAATACGAGGAACGGTAGGGGGTATTGTGTGAGGTTTATTAGATGTTCATTGAAGCATTGGATAAGATAATGTATGATTATCTTTCTATGTTGGTTAACTGTATGTTTATTGTGTGTTTATGCAAAATTTGTCACCATTTCGTTTCTCTTGTACACCCAAGATGAATTTCTCCTATAGGAGACAATAAAGTCTTATCTTATCTTATCTTTATCATGCAACATCATGAAAGGGATAAATCAGTTGTACCTTATGTTATGGTTTGTGCACCCTTCATGATTATTGAAACATCCTTCTCCTGTTCCTTCACTCCATTCTTTAGAGCCTTAGGAGAAACAACTGCTTTTACTTCTATCCTGTAGTTTTTAGCTTTCTTTCTTACATCAAATCCGTTCATCCTTTAGTCAAATACTAATTTGATGTTGTGGTGAAAGCTTGCTGGATATATATGGCGAGATCCCCATGGTTCCACACTGGCATGGACATGATGGTCAGAACGAATTGCAGGGCTTTGGGAGACTCCTAGTTTTGGGATTGAATCTTTTGGATTTGGCTGTGGAACTGATGGATTTAATATTGACTAGGGGATGTAGGTCTGACTGCAGAGGGTAAGCATCCCCTGTGCCCACTGGATTGGTCACCCTATGAGGATGGTGGTGCTGTGGTGCTCATGGTCTGGTCAACACCATAAGCCATTACTGGAGCACATGCACAACAAGGATTTTCATCAGGATTATGTATGTATGGAGCCACTATACTTAATCTCGTGGGAAATGATACAGACATTCAGGCGGACACCAGGATAAACACTCTTATTACATGTCTGCTTTACATTATCATAGCAATTTTGTGTCGAGACTTTTAAAGCTATAAGCTAGAAAATGTGTTTTTTTTTTTTTAAACTGTGAACAAACAAGGTTGCAGAAACAGGAACCTGGCAGAGTTCTTTCTTTTTAGCTACATGACTGCATTTTTGTGCATGTGCTTTACATTTAATGAAGCAGTTGTATTTCATTGTGGCACATTGTCAGCATGGTAGAGACATAGCTCCCACACCAAGTCAAGATGGCTACCTTTGTCAGTCAGCCAAAACCAGCCTTGATCATGCCATCAACCACCTTGTTATGTGTAAAACCCACAACGGGCATTATATTTGATATCAATCTGAATTTCTCTCTTGCTTTTCAAGGAGAAAATGTTCACAGGGGTCAGCCAAGGGACATAGAGAGAGACACTGAGTGTGTGAGAGGGAGAGAAAGAGCAGAGAAAAGTGGAAGAGAAGGAGATTAGGGGGAAAATAAATGTAACACGGACAAGAGAGCTTTATTAATAGGATTATGGCTCATAGAATTCGATATATCATTGGTTCGAGAAGGGAGTGAAAATGTCAGAAAATACAGAAGAGAAGGGAAAGAACGAGAATGTGTTTAGAGTAATTTATTGAATGTGTATCACTTGGGGGTGTGAATGTGATTTGGCCAAAAAGAGTTTTTGTATGGCAGAATTGGGTTGACTCAAGGCAGGTAAATGTAAAGACATGCAGGAGTGACAGGATGGTAACCACAACAGATCATTAAACTTCATCCCGGTAAATACACTCCAAAAAGGTTATTTAGGGGTTTTATTGTAGGGCTACAGACAAAATCACTTTAATCGCTAAACCTGCTATTGCTTATATGCTACTTCATAAAATGATGTTTATTGATGCTATATAGCCAGTGCCAAGCTGTGACAATTCACTAAAGCTAGACAATAAAAGAGGCCGCCACCTTTAATGGGAGGAGCAGCATTTGCTTGTTGCTAAACACAGCAGTTAACCTCTTTCGCACGCATTAGCAGGACCCAGTGTTAAATCTTATTTCTATTACTTTCCCCACTCCCTTTTATGATAGCTATAGCGCTCTCAAAAAAAAAATTGCTATTGCTATTTTGTAATGACCTTTTTCTTGGTTCATTAAGCACAAACATAGACTCAGTGTTGAGAAGATCTAAGCCATTACCGAAGGACAGACTACTTTACAAAACAATGCAAAGGCAGCACTTTATATCTTTTCAATTATTTGTTACTTATATTCACACAATTTTAGAGCAACCACCAACACATTTACTGTACAACGGCTGCAAAGAGAGACAAAGAAACTAAGTAAGACAAACAATACGTAGTGTTTATCACAGTACGGTTTACAAGAAACTGGCAAATTTAGATAAGAAAAGGTCAGGAAAAATAGTAACAGGTATTGCATAAATGATGGTTATAAACAGAACACTATACAGTATGTCAGCGAGAAAGAAAACCCACACACACACATTCACAAGTAATCTTTCTGTTGTGTGGTTTCAAATGTGGATTTACATTGTAGAGAATGCACCCTACGAACCAGGAGCTGTTATTTTCAGTATTGTTTCATTGACTTTTTAGCTCCAGGAGGTTACTGAAGTTAGCTGGTTCTGTTTTTACTTCCAGAATCATAGCACGCCAACTGTCCTTAAACATCAATAATCCTGCAGTAGCTATGTGTTGTCACTGCTTTTTCTCTAGCTGCTCACATGGCAAAGCCTTTATGTCCCTTCATATAAGAACTTAGTTGTCTGCTGTCATTTATTATCTTAGTGTCATATTATATTTCCCACAGCGGAGACCAGTAGAGATGTGTTCAACAGCTTTCTTGCCCTCTCTTGTGTGATTTGGAATAGTTCCAAAGACTCTTAACATAGTAAAGCACAACTTTCTGAGGCTGCTGCTAAGACGGATTGCTTTCGAAATAATTTCAAACATGAGGAATCACTCCAAAAAATTTTCACTGTATCTGACTTGAGTTGTAATAGCAGAGCAGAATCTATTTTCAGCACAAAGACGGCAAATCAGCTATCGTTTAGTGCATATCTTTTCTAGTGGGTGAGGGGGTGGAGAAAGGTTGAGGTTTTGAATGGCTCATTTTGATGAGCTTTGACAGTAATGCAGCCACATTGGCAAATGTAGCAGATTTCTATGACACCCATGTCATAGGGCTGTGGTTATGCTTTTGCTCGATCATTAGAGAAGACTTCTAAGAGAGACAACTGAGAATGAGTAATGGTGCTGAAGCGAGCTTGTATAAACATGTCAGGGAGCAGAAAAGTTCTCATGTCATCTAGGTATTTTACTCTCAAAGAGTGACAAACTAAATAGCTAAAATCCCCTGGGCTAAAATCTCCACACTCTACCACATTACAGTATTGGCTTCTAATGCCTTTAAGTACGTGACAATCACATTTTGAAGCATTTTACATATCCTTTCTTCCGCAGCCACCTTGTTAGCCAACTATGTTTGTTTTTCCTTCCTCTTCCCGCCCTGTGTTTCTCTGCAGGCATGGATTGGGAAGTGGTGATGAATGAGTGGAAGTTGACTTATTATTAAAGGTGGGAGATGATTAATAAGGACCATGTGTGTTTTCCTCTATAGTGTAAATAAAATATATCATTCATGTAATGCAGGGCTATGCTTGGAGAGTGATTTATGGCGTGTTAAAATGCACAGAGAGCCAAAGGCTGAAGCCCTCTCAGACACACAGCCATGACAGTGCCCAACCCCGCTGCTTTAACATGGCTTAGAGATCTCACACACCCACTCTCGCTATCGCTCTCTGTTTCCTTATCTCGATTTCCGCCATGCTGGATTTATTTGTCTCAGACTTTCAGGAGTTCCCAAGATTGTTCTGAGGTCATTCAGAACTAATGAATTGAAATGAGACCTCTAAAACCTTATGTTTCCAACTCTAGCCAAATTATGTTTTTTGTATTTTTGTCATGGATGAGATCAAATTTCTAACTGAAAATTCCGAATGTTTTTGTTTTTTTGGTTTGTTAACAGAAACATATGTAGCAAAAGACAGGGTAACGTTGCCCAGATTTAGAGAGTATGTACTATGAGGAATCCTCTGCTTTAAAGGGGACCCACTATCCATTCATTTCCAGAAGAAGACACATTGGAGATGCCAGTCTCTTTGGCAGGTGGCCACCACTCCACAGTCAAGGTATTGATTCACTTTAGACCTCACCTTATTTCTCAACTTCAAATCCTGATGGAGTGTCTCTGTTTAAGTGTTCGAGGGTAGACTTCCAACACGACACATCGTACACGGATTATCTCCTCATCAATCTTAGTGTCTGTTTGTGAAGTGTACAATTAGGAAGAGTAGGTTTTCACCCCGTTTTTTTATTTGGCTGCAAAAGCACATATACAGTAATATACATGTATGAAATTCAACATGTGAGCTTCAAGTGTTGTGTACACCACACCACACCACAATTGTGCAGCCTTTGTGAGACCATGAGGGAGGATGAAATTTGAACAAAGCAGCCATTCAGTCTGTTTTGTTTTTTCTCTTGCTGTGTAGTCACCCGCTCTCTTTCTCTTGTTCTGATAACTCTGGTTTCACTTAGCATTTCGGTATTTCTGGTTTATAATATTTCCCCAGCTTTCAAGGCAGTAACATTGTCCTCTACTTCAACCGTGTTACTGAACGGCATCCATCGTTTTGCCTGTAACAGCACAAAAAACCAGATGGCTATATGTTAGTTTTACAACTGTGAATATCCTCCCACAAAGTTGTAGAGAGAAAAAGAGAGCTTGAAGAAATGCTATGGTTTAAAAGAAAAAAAATGTAAACCTTCTAAGCTTTGTTTTCTCTGTTGGAGATTACCTCATGTCTATTTCATTTCTACATTCCATGTATATTTATTCAGAGAGTACCACTGTTTTTTATTTTTTATTTAGACTTTTTCACAATGTCCATTGGAAGTGGAACGACGTGTGTATTTGATAACAACTTAGACAACAATTTCTGTCAGAGGCGGTAAGCCTTGCCTTACATCAGCTTACGTCAATCGACTGGAACCTAAGATATCTGGAAATTCTATTTCATAAATGTATGTGTGGCTTTGTGTATGTGTATGTGTGTGTGTGTGTGTGTGCGTGCGTGCCTGCGTGCGTGGGAGTGTGTGTATTTGCATGTCCTTCTGTATGTGCATAAACATGTGTATGAAAATGTGTGTTTTTGACATCAAAAAAGCCTGACAATGGAACCTTGAGTAGCCCCATGCTTCGGTATCCTGCCCATTCCCCATGGTTCCTGACCTGGGGGAAGGATCTGTCTGTCTTTGGCAGGCTCCATAACCGCTGCCCTCCCTCACTGCAGTTATCATCACTTCATCTCAAATAGGAAAATAGGGGCACCAATGGAGGCTTGCGGCTCACTGAAGCTGTTTTTGGGTTACAGCTATTTCTCCGAATTTCTTTTTAAGTCAGGCCCTTCCAGGCCCACTGGTGGCAGCTGCCTATTCCGCCGTTCACTGGGGGCATGCCCTGGTTTTATGTGTGCTGTTGTGGCAGGAGTGATGGGGAGAGAGAGAGAGGGGGAACGCGGTAGAGAAAGATCGAGGAGGGGAATAGAAACACTCCCGTTGTGCCACTGTGCCCCAACCTCAGCCAGTGTGACACACTTACCAGCCAACATTCTGCCACCTTGCCCTAAAGCCGCAGGAAAGCCACGCTCTGCCTCTGAATGGGGGCACAGGGTGCAGAGGGAACCTATTGGAGAAGACTCCTAAATCAGGCTGCCGGGGAGACGGATGTTAATGTGCCGTCTGGAGGTCTTAAAGTACAGAGTTGAAGCCACAGATTCTTGTTGAGTGAGGCTACAAGGCAGCGGCTCTTTCATATCCTTTGTTTACACAGCCAGTGGAGTGGGACTACTTTACCTGGACCCACTAAGTTCGCTCACACAAATCCTCCAATATGTACAAGTGCACATAAGAAGCTTAGCCCAGAGAAGGAAATTCAGTCTGCTCCCCCGGCCGTCCCCTGGAAAATGACAAATTAGAGATGTTAAACAGTCTGGTGTGGGTATTACAACTAAAGAAGCATTTTGGGTAGAGTTACGTACAACGGGTTATTACTACAAGCAGCTATGCTATAAGCTCAGGCTTAGGCTTAAGTTCAAGTATTAGCTACATCTAATATGCTCAAGTGGAATTGATAACATACAAAAACATACATTGGTTGCCAGTCTTTTGAAATATTTATAATATATAATGATTTCTAGACTTAATTTTGTCAAGTATGAGATAATTGACAATGTATTTGTATTTTGGTATTACTCACCCAATCGTAGTTCTCCCCCTGCCCCAAAGTTGCCCCTCCTTTTACCAAAACTTATATATACTTGGTACCCAAATACCATAGAGGCACAGTAAGAACCATTTTACGCTAATATATAGCATGTCCATGGAGTGGGTGTAACTGACACCAATCCCAGTGGGGCAATTACAGGAAATTAATTACCAGGCATTCCTGTATTAATGGTTTATTCCAAAATAAAGCAAGCTAATTTATTCATTTTGACACAGAAAATTGATTCAATGAGGATTATAAAAGCTATTTGTTAAACAAAATTGAAGGGAGGAAGGGGATATGAAGTAGGGGTTAAAAAGAAAACGTGAAAAATCCTTCGAAATGTGGTAATTAGTGGATGATAATTCCAGTGCTCGCAGTCTGCTTCCCCAACGCTCATTGTAGATATTTGACTGCGGTTCTACAGCCATTTCCAAGCGTCTGCTCAGGTTTCCCTTCCTGTTTACCCTGTACTGGAATCTCCTACTGCCAGAAAAGGAGTGGAATCTCTGCAGAGAGAGAGGATGATGAGGAGGGGTGAAGCCCTGTGGGCCTGGGGCCTAAGGGTGAGAAGAGAAAATGGGTGGAGTTGTCAGGGAGAAAATGAGTGGGAGTGGGGGAGACATGAGGTGACAACAAGAGTTGAGTTAGGGAGTGAAATAGGGTGGTGGGATGTAAAGGGAGAGAGAGAGAGCGCTCTTGACAGCCTGAGAAACCTTGAGGTGCCATCTGGCGTGAGGGGGCCAAAGGACAGGACTCACCGACCTTTGACCTAGATCCCCCTTTTAGCAAACATCCCAGTGCTGCAGATTTATGGGCTGCTGAGGAACAATAACTGTCAGAGACCAAAGGCAAAAGCAGGCAGTGTTCCACTATCTTCAGGTGAATAGAGACTGGAAATGAGTCAATACACGGATGTCCAGGATGTGGTGTCTCACTTAGCTCTTAGTAGCTCAGAAAACTTAGAGCAAGAAAGGACGGTATTACACATTCCACCTGCATACTTATACAGGATTTGTTTTGTTCTGGCTTGTTTGGTTCCTGATGGAGCGCTCATTAAGTAAAACTGTAAGTGATAGTCTTAAAGTCAGTTATTTTGCTGTATGGCTACTCACATTTAAGGTGAACAATTCATTACCAGGGGACGGGGGTGAAGGTTAAGTCAAAGGCCACGAGTTAGGGGCCACAGTCAACCCTAGTTTGTTTATAGAGAGTAAATAGAAAAAGGTGCTGCGTAGAGCTGGGGGCTGTGATTGAGTCGTAAAGGAACAAAAGAAAAATAATAATGGATTTTTAGTATAAAAAACAGCTGATTTCAACTTGTCATTGTCTTTTTGAACATTCAGGGCTGTTTTTGTCTGTGAAACTTTTCTGTTTCACTCAACTCAGCATCAGCATCAGCGTCCCAACAATAATGGCAACCGCTTAGGGACCACTGTGACGGGGATCAATACTGCGTACTGTGCCTATCTGGACACCCTGTGGCAAAGCAATGCCAAACAACTAATGCCTAATGAATCACACATCCGTCAGAGACATTCACGCACATAGACATGTACACAAAACACACTTCTTTACTTAGCTACAGTGAAATAAAAAAACTACTTTAAAACAAAAGATGAAGAAGAAGAAAACAACACTCACGACAGCCAGCTGTCATTCACCATTCCATTTGATCAGTGCAACGGAGACAAATACTTCTTATATTGCTTTTTATCCATTAATTTCATTACTTACTCAATTTCATTCCCCTTCTTTTTCCCTACTGTTTTGCATATTAAGAGGGGGATGGGCCCAGGCCTGAAAAGACTTTTGTCTTGCTCATTACTCCTGGTTCTGACTGTGTCAGTTGCAGGGTGCCCCTGGCATAGGCCCTCCCAGCCTTAGATGCAGGCAGGCTGTCTATTAGCTAGTTAGCATTCAGAGCAGCCACACTAGCACCCAGCAGACAAGACTGCCATGGGAGCCGGTACAGGACTGGCTTTCTTAGACAACTTCTATTAATGTGGCCAAACAGTCTTGCCAATCCATTGAATGAGGAAAACATGCTTTTTTATTTCCATGTTTGCTCCTATTCCTCTCCAATTCACCTCTCACACACACATTAAAACTACATAATTAGGTCTTAAGAGTATCCACCTGTTGGGAAATATCGATGTTCTCAGATCCTATTCGGTTCAGTTCTTTATTAAGAAGCAAACAGACCTATGTGACTCGACGAGAATCCGTTTTTCAAATGTAGTGATTTTGTATAAAAGCTTGCATGTAGTAACATGCACATGTATGTTTTTGCATGGATCCACTATGTTTGAATAAGCAGAGAATACCCGTTGCTTTTTATTGAAGCATTTTCTATTCATACTACATTATGCTGAGCTTAATTAGCTCTGTGTATGACTGTATGATGTGCAGGATTCCCATAGATAGCCCAAATAACTTGCTTCTCTTGTCCACCCTTTCTCTGCCTTCCTTTGTGCAATGCGATGACATCACAAATGCTAATATCTGCTGGCTAGCGTGGCATCTCTTAGTAGGCAGCCCGGAATTCCAGACATTTACTCCTATCGGGAAGCGGCAAGATCAGTAATGCTAACTATGTGGATCATTCTGAGAAGATTAGACCACAGCCGGCATGCCCTTCTAATAATGCTGTGTGTTTCAGCAGTACGTCTCAATCGAGGGCTGCAACAACCCAATGCCTCCATTGTTCCTGCACTCCTTTGTGATGCAGTCAGGAAAAGAAAAAGAAAAAAGTAGCAAGCGGGCATTCAGATTTCATTTCTTTTCTAATGGCATGAATAGATTTCATTGAAGTGCAGCTTGAGTGTGTGCCGCCGCGGGTTGTGGAGCGAGGCCAAAAGCTTAGTGCCCGCGAAAATGCCCTGGCAGGGCATCGTCATTCCAGCACCGAACGGATGTTCTCCATTGAGACAGTGCAGCATCATAGCAACCCAGAGAGATGCATTAAAAATGACAGCAGAGTAGGCAATTTGACATGCACTTCCAGAACAAGACACACAATGGGCTGATTTCAACCTTACTGAGGTCAAATGAGGCTGTCTTAACCAACCAATAGATGCTGTCTTATTCTTTCTTGTCAAATCAAAACATGTGAATTCATTCAAATTATGTATCCATGTTTCTGCAGACAGGGTCACGTTTGCGTGAAATGTAACAACTATGCATTATCATTCTCCTCACATATCTTAGTAAATGCATGGATTGTACTGCAGTGGGGCTGTCAGTCTGCCTAATTGCTGTCTACTCTGTACATGCACACATACCAGGAAAGGTATGATTTGCTCTGGTAATTCTTGTTGGGAGCGTATGCTCATGTAAAGCACAGGCGATTGCCTACCAGTCTATCATCTCATACATCTCTTTGACCAGTAGACACATTTCTCTGTGAGCTAGAGGGGATAGAGAGAGTGGCTGCTCTTTAACCCTACTACCCTCTTCAGCATTTCTCACAGTTGGCTCCAGCACACGCCAGCCTCTCCTGTGTAAAAAAAAAGAAAAAATGAGAATTGTGTATCACTAAGTAAATTCAGAAAGAAAATAGGGCAAGCATGTGGGTATGTGTGTATTGACAGGAAAATGTGTTTACAGTATGTACAGTAAATGTGTGTATCAGCGTGAGACGACAATCCGGTGAGAATGGGACGGCTGAAAGAAAAAGCAATATTGTCCTGTAGGGCTCAGACAGTCATGAAATTAATCTATTATCTTTCCGTGCAGCTGCCATGTGCGATACAAGGTGCTTGACAATTCCCTGTGCCATTGTAACTCCGTGACATTTGCCCATTCACCAAGCTCGCTGACACCAACAGGATCTGGCCTTGCCGCCAAATTAGGGCAATGAGTGGGGAAATGAGAGCAGTGGCATCGGCCAGAAGGAGCCCGAGATGCGAGATAGATTTCCCCTTGTGTTTAAAGACCTGACCTAAGCACCTTGCCCAGGGGCTTTTTATCAGCTGGAGCTGAAAAAAAACAATGGAGATGACGATATAGCCACAGACAGTTGTAATGGTGTGACAAGGCTGAGCTGTCCTTGCACACATCTTCACTCCCCCCTCCCCTCCCCTTCACAACTATCCCTACTCTTCTTTCCCTCCTTCTCTACCAGACTGGGTCCTCTATCTAAAACTCCATCCAGTTGGGAACGGGCAGGCTTTAAATGCTTGTCGCCCAGTGTCATAGAAGAGGCAACACACGGGGTGTCCAGTGTCACAACACAGGCTGGGCCCTGTCAAGGCAAAATGAATTTGTTGTAGGCAGAAAGGTAGAGGGGGAGAGAAAGAGAGCAGAGAAAGGATATATTATGGCGAATGATGAATAACCCGAAGGTGCACAGATACTACACACAAACAATGAAGAGAGGTGAGGTGATGGGTGGAAGCGAAAGAAGAGTAGTAGAGGGGGTCTGGCCTGGCTGCTGCTGGCTCAGGCTTACGGATAGCGGCTGTCAAAGGAGCAAGGTTTTATTTATTTATTGTTGGTCTGCTTAAGAGATGGTGAAGGTCAGGTTATGTGTCTGCTCCCCAGCTTTGTTATGTGAGCTGGATCAATTTATGAATTATGTCTGTTAACAATGCTCCTGATGTAATCTTTCTCTCTTTCCACACTCCCTTTGCCTTTTCTACAATTTCTCCTCCTGCTGTTGCCACTACTCCTGCAGTGACCATGGTAACCTCATCACTATAGTTGCTGCTGTTGCAAACGTGTTGTAGGATGAAGAGGTCAACATATTATTTCCTTGAAGAAGTAAACGTAACAAATGTAATTCTCTTCAAGTGATGCTCTGTCAGCTGTGATCGCAGTATCAGTGTGTTGAAGGGTTATTTATTGTCTAATAGTATAACAGAGAGGTGAGTTTCTTTTGTAACCATATTGAAGTGGTGTATTATATTTCAATTCAACTACACAGGCGTATCCATTATATTCATTCTGTATTGCTGTTCTGCAGCATGTGAATGACTACCACCTTTTAAACTAATGTGTTACTGTACATGCACTACTGGGCATTGTATTTATGCAATATGCATATTGCATAATTCACATAATTTATGTGCCCCCTATTTGTGTTTGCTTTTAATATGACAGGTCATTTTCACATAACACGATGAACCAAATGGCAGTTTATGCATGTAAAGGGCCCTCCTGATTTGACAGAGCAGCTAGCCAGGCTACAGTGTGATGCTGTGTGTGTATCGGCACTCTGGTGGTATTTCTTCTCTTCTTCTAAATGCATCATCAGTTGTAACATTTTCATCCTCAACTGCCTCTGGCGGGTTGTCAGACAACCCTGCACCATAACCAGCATAACCACACCACCCTGTCATACAGTCAAATTGTGTATGTTAAATCTGCCCTGAGCTGGAGCCTAATTCATGCTTAGATACGCGACAGTTTATAAATATACTCAACAAAGTATGGTCTCTGCTGTGTGTTCCATGCTTTCCATAGACAGTGCTTGTTGCTCAGTCTCATCTCATTCAAACTGTCTGGCAGAGCAGACAGACTGTGGCCTGGATCACTGCTGCGCCACCAGGCCCTGCAGCCCTTTTCTTGGTAAGCAAACCAGAGCAGGATCAGTAGGGCATATATCTCTCTATCCATCTCTCCATCCTCATGTTGGAAAGCCCAGCGTTCACAGCTCGGGTCAAACCCCAAAGCATGTCTGATCAGTCTGAAGATACCAACCATGCTGTGTGAGTGGATCCCTTTTTTACTCTGTGGTTTAACCAGAGCGAGAGAGGATAAGAGCATGTTGTTTGGAACGTGGTCGCACATCTGACTTTAATAAGGCGCTTTGGTAGAGATGGGTCACATTTTGTGTCTTCCCTTAAGTGAACTGAAAGCCACTAGGGCTCAGGGGCAGTTGGGTTGTGGATGTATTTGTGCGTGTGTGTCTTACATGTGGTGTTGTGAGGGGGTGTGGGGGTGAGTAGGAGGGTGACAGGGGGTGAGTAAACAGTTTGTGAAAGAGCAACCAGGGGAAATGCAGGGCAGCTGGTTTGTTTTGGATTGCTCGGGGCCCAACAATTTATAGACATGAATTATAAACAGAGAGCGGGAACAACTAATCCACCCAAATGCAAGATTAAGAAATAAAATGATTCCAAGATGACCTTTAATTACAGAGTAAGGGTGAGTTTGATGGAAAGGGCATATGACATGGGTACTTAACAGTGGGCAAGGGAAACCAAACGTAGAGAGGAAAAACAGGGATGTGGAAGGTCCAACTCTTAATTTGCATTTTGTGAGTGACGTAAATAAGGGCTTTGGAGAGTTCTAACCCGAGAGCCATGACCATGTAATTATCACAACTTAAGGATCAATAATTGCTGATTTGCAGAAAAAAGCTACAATCTAACCATCAGTCATCGTTGCTCCCTTCACTTGCATGTGACTGAGTGACTTTGACAACTATACTGTATGCGCCCAGTTTTTTGTTTTTTTTTTAAATAGCTTGTCTTTCTTCCTCTAATGTTGCCACACATTGAGCTCTCCCACGCACACATTACTTTTACGAAATAGTTAAGTGTCGAGCATGTGCTCCTTGCCCTGAGTATCAAGAAACTGACACTGAGAGAGAATTTATTTGATCCATGCAGTCGTATTCCTTCACCCTTATTCAAACTGTGGATTCATCTAAATTCTATGGAATCTACAGCAACACATTTCTCTTTTTCTCTTTCTTTTTTTTTACCCTCAGAGTTCAGAAGCTTGTAGGTCTTTAATTATGTATAATATTCTTTTGCCCTGTTTTATGGAAACTCCAGACTGGATTCGCTCAAGTCATCGACTTGAAAGTTTGAAAACCTCCAGTGACAAGAATATTAATGTGCCAGCAGTGTCATATCTGTTTCAGCTCATGCATATTCAATGTCCCCCCCAGCTCTCCAAGATTTATGTCAGACTTTGCCGGAGTGTAGTTTTCCACCATTGGAGATAATAGCGTGCTAAATTGATGTTATCGGGGGCAGGTTTTTTCCCCTCTACTTCTCTCCAGGTCGGGGGGTTGGGAGAGCGGAGAGGAGAGCGGTGCAACCCACTTCCCTGACTGCGTTTCAGACCGTTGGCGGCTTTAGTGCTCACCTCCACCCACCGGCCTGTTCTGTAGTAGCAGCGTACTGAAAACCTCCATCATGGGGGGGAGAGGAGAGCATATTTTGGAAGGAGATTAAGGGGCGATCCTGTGGATTATCTTTTAATTAAGGACGGTTGAGTTGTGCCCACTCTGGTGGAGCAAACGCCCAGCTGCTAATGAAGTTTAAACAGACATACTTTATTTAATTACTGCTAATCGCTGGGGCCCAAAGTCCGACCCTCTTTGATCTGCCTGTCGCACCGTAATCTTCCTGGCAGATACCATCTCCCGTTCTACCCGGATCCCTTTTAGAAGTTGCTACGGGAGGTCCAAGATTAACCATGGGTTAATTGAGACAGCCAGTGTGTGTGTGTGTGTGTGTGTGTGCTGTATGTGACAGAGAGAGATAGAGGGCAGAAAGGGAGAGAGAGGTAGAGGGAGAGAAGGAGGGAGGATGGGCAGTAGGTTGATTGATGTGTTTGTGGCCTTAGAAGTCATCCTGTTTTCTCTGCCTCTGCTCTATCTCTCTCCCTCATTCCCTCTCCCACTATTGTCCCCTCTCTCTCTTTCGTGGTCAGTTGTATGCTATTGGTTGTATGTAGGCTATTGGTCACACATTGCCTGGCTGTTTGACTTTAGGGACACTAGGGGGCCATGATTATACCTGACCTATGTAAAAAAGGGAAAAGGCTTTTTTTCCCTCTCTTCCAGCTCTTGGGACAGACTCATTTAAGTCGGATATAATGTTTAGTGACATATTCCAAAGTATATATTTTATTATGAATTTCTAAGTTACATAAGCACACCATTGTCATTGAAAGCCATTCAAGCCTTTATGTCAGATGGATTTCCTTCTTTGTGTTTACCAGGCAAATCACAATGTGTACCTCCACATACCTTTATCACCCAGTTATCGTTTGCTATTGTTTTACCGAGGCCATTGTCTTAATATAAGTGGTTGGTGAGCAGCTGTTATCTTTGTAAGCGTCACACAGGTCAGCAGGGGCAGCAGAGAGCACAGTAAGGGGGTTTGTGTGTTTGTGTGAGAAGTAAAGGGGGGGGGGGGGGTCTTTATCTGACCTGGGGGAGCCATGGCTTCCTGTTAATTGGGTTAGTGCAGCGACCAGGGGCAAACCGTGTGACTGGAGAAAAATACTGTGAGAAAAACCCTAAGAGGCACTTTTGTCTCAACTGAGACATATGGCAGAGGAGCTGTGAGCACACTGAGTGTTCATCTGGAGAGGGTGTGAGAACGACAGAGGCAGAGAGAGAGAGATGCATGTTTCCCCTAAATTAATGCGGTATCCCCAAATCAAGTGAAAAAGAGCCAGAGGACACACTTGCTGTGGTAAACTGATCTCCCTATCCGTATCTCTATCTAACATGCGCACACACATGCACACACACACACACACACGCACACACGCATGCACGCACGCACACACAGACCCACACACACACACACACACACACACACACTCAACATCCTTTGTCTTTCCAACTCTCTCACACCCATTCTCGCCAACATCTCTCTTCAATCCTCACCCTTTTAATATGTTTCTATTTCTTTCCTTCACCCCCCGTATTCTTGCCCACCCGTTCCCATCCTCCACAGCTGAAAGATTGCCAATAAATGAGTGATTTATATTCCGATAAGAGATGTTAACTAAACCGCTGCATGCATATTCATACCTGAAGCTGTTGATTAATGATGGCTTTACCATAACAGAAAATGTGTATTGTTTTCTTTTTCCATTGTAACATGAACCATAGAGTCAGTAAAGGCTGTTACGTGCCTCACAAAGAGATTTACTGCTTTAATTATACAATGTAAAATGGCAAAAAATATTCATAGCCCTGCTTAAAACATAGTTTGGAATTATGCATTGCAATTTGTGAATAATTGAATCTTTCCTTCAGATTGTGACAGAATAGTTAATTTATTAATAGATGTACACAAAGTCGAGTCAAAGACTCAGCTGGTCCTGCGGGTAGAACTGCTTTCAAGAGAATGAACCCTTGTTAAATAAGTTACAGAACACAGTCCTGCGCAGACATCTGAGTTGCAAACAAACCCTTAAAGACACAAAGGGGAGAGGGAGAGACAGAAAGAGAGGGAAAGTGCGAGCAGTTTCGCAGACACCGAGTGTTAAACACAGTGACGTCTCAGAGGCCCGTCGGTAGAAGAGATGAAATATTAAATGCTTTAGTGTTTATTAACGGGATGAAACAAAGGGCTGCTTCCCTTTGACTTGTGCACATTGACACTTGGCACAGAACAAACAAAATCAAATATGGTATTGATCCATAATGGATGAAAAAGGCAACTTTGAATGAGCAGCATTATTTAAGAATTAGGAAAGGAAAGAGCACAGGGAGACGCATCAAAATGTTGTCAGCTGCCTCGCTGATACACAAGTCTGGTTTAATGTCATATATGAGTTCAATACGTACATGCTTATATGATTGTCATGACCAAAATATCATGAAATTGGTATCTTTTTCTTGAAAGCAAAATCATTTATTTAGCATATTAAAAAGTTACAAAACATTTTTCATGAAGAATTGACTAGTTTGAATGTAAATGCACTGGATGTATATAACTGTAACAGGGAAATTAGTGCAGATGTTTTTGGGGGGAGTTGAGTAAGGATGTGTAATATATCACGTAACCTTGGTGACAGTGCTTGATGTAAGCCACTTTGCATGTCTTTCATAGTAAAGCAGGGTCAGGGTGACATTTTATGTTGTTAGCAGTTTAACCCCTCGCCCCTGTCCTTGGGGCCCTGTCATGTCCGAGTGGCACCCCAAGTAAGCACTTTTGACACGGGGGCTCCAGGCTTGCGGCCCCTGCCTCCGTTGACAGTTCCTAACAAAGGGCCCCTCTTCCATTGATTGCCCTTTGCTGTTATGCAAATCCAAGAGTCTCACTGCTCCCTAACCCGTAGAGGAAGGTATGGGGGTTACAGCAAGTAGCTACGTTTGTTTTCTTTTTTCTTTTTCTTTTTCTCTTTGGTCAAACGTCTCTGGGTTGTGTCACAGAAGTTAAAAGTCCTATCCCTGCAGTTCCAGGCGCCCTTCCTTGATTCTCTGTCTGCTTCTTCTTCCTTTTCTTCTCTTATTCGTCTGCACTTCCCAGAACTTTGTTTCCCCTCTTGCCATTGCTTCATGGGACAAACTGAGCCGACTGTGTATACAGAGATAAATTTACAGATGAGTACATGGAGGAGCACATGCACATGTGCATACCTACACAAAAACACCACTATTCACTGTGTGTGCTCTCTCACTCACCCACATATTTTGTCTCACTAGCACACACTTGACACGCAGGAGAATATCCCCTGTAGCCTTTCTTCTGGTTGTGGTTCATATTCTGTGCCCTAATGCCTTCCCCAGCTGTGTGTTTGTGTGTCCCTGGGGAGTCCAGGCATAGCTGCTGTACTGACCTGATAACATCTGGGAGTAACTGATGGTTTTGCCCACATGCTCTAGAGCCTCAGGACCCCACAGGCGTCCTCGCAAAAGGCCCGTCTCCCTCGGACCCTTTCAACACCTCTTCGACACCCTTCTTAATACAAATTCCACCAGTGAAAATCCAAACATGCTCTGTGTTTTATTAAAAAGTATGCCTCAAGGACTATTTCTCATGATCTTTGAAGTGAAAGTTCTTGTCACCGTGTGTGAGAGATGGACGAGGCAAGGTGAACAAGCAGTGAACCCAGAAGACCGCTTTCCATGTTGTGTTTGATCTGAATCATCCCTCATCAAGCTCCTTGCAAATGGAATGAGAGCGTGCCTTAAACATTTCCCACAGTAAAACATGAGTCAGCTTTCACAGTTTTTCCCACTTAATAAGAAGATACAGTAACATTTTAACATATCTGTTAAATAAATTGCATTCCTAATTATTTGATACATTCTTAATATAATGACCCAGAGCGCAAGAGAGAGGGGGAGAGAAGTACTGTTAAATCACAACATCACAACTGTTGCTTTTGAGATATTTTATGACTGCCCTAACCTCCGTATGACACAAGGTTATCAAGGCATCAGAGCAGCCTGTCCTGGGATTCCAAGAGACGGCATAACAACTAAGAAGAGAACGTATTTATCCAAGGCTGATGTGAGGATGAAGTTTCCTCTGTCCTATAGGACATGTCGTTCAGTAGTGTGCCTGTTTTATTGCATGGAGCTGTGATTGCAGCTCTCGTACTGTACATACGCAAATCAGATCAGCCTTTAACACTCAAGTTGTATTATTTAAACCCCGGGAACCATATCCCCATACCAGTGTGTGTGTAGTATGTCTCCTGTGTCATCTCCCTCATATTTCACATGGAACTTGTGTGAGTGTGTTTTGCATGATGGCCGATAAGGGGGATGCATATGACCCACTCCGTAGGAGGGAAAATAAACAAAAAGGGAATGAAGAGGAGGAGGAAGAACAGAGGAGGCGGAGGAATAATAAAAACAGAAAAGAAGTGTTTCCATGCTAAATCCAGCTGTTTTCCCATGGAAAGGCAATGGTTATCCTACACAGCTTGTTACAATAGAGTGAACGAGCCTGGTGGGATCTGGAATTGACAACTTGTGTCTGCTTAGTTACACTAGTTAATGACCCTAATTATCTTCCTTCTTGCTGTGAACAGTCAATAAACAATTAGCGTGGCATATGGACCCCCTAAACTCTGTGTTTTCTATCACCAAGACAACGGGGTGTCCTTCTCCTACAGTGGTAGAGTGTCAGTGCAGGTTGATTAAAGTATGTGGGAAACAGTAATCAATGGCTTATCCTAAGACCCTTGAACACTATCCCATCCTTGTAGCCTTTGCCTCTCAGCCTCATAAGACCTGTTGAATGGAAAGACACCATCCATCGAGTCCATCCATGTTACTTTTATCTCCTGTCCTCTTGGATCACTTGGTAGGAACGAAGAGAGACAAGGTGCTGATTAAGTTGATTTCACCAGCGCTGCAGAGACCCTCAGGTCTTTGGCTAGCCTGTCCAGTGTAAGCCTGCTTTACTACCCATCTTCCAGGAAGCCAGGACCTTCAACAGCTCTGTCATGTGTTAATGAGTTCTACCTTTAAATAAGGCTTTTTCACCTCGGTAGCAATAGCTAGACAGGAAAAGCTACAGTAGATAGAGGGAGAAAAAGAAGAGGCAATACCCTTTGAATATGGATGGAGTTCAGGTGAACTACACCTGAACCCTGCCTGTGATGTCTTTATAGAGAGGTGTTTCTGACTTTCTTTTGCTTTTCAGCCACCATCAAAAGTTCAAGAGGCACTAGTGTTTTGTATTCAAGGGGAAGAGAACCTTTGAAACCTTTGGGATAAAAGAGCTGCATGGTGTCAGTCTGGAAGGTAAAGGAGAAGGAGGGAGGGCTAAGAGGGTGCAGAAGAGGGGAAGAAAAGGGTGCACTTTGTTGTGATGTTTCACAGGGCTAATCTGAAATAAGCACTAACCTCCATGGGGAGGAATAATTGATAAATGTTAACAAGAATGGCCAAAGTCCTGCACTTGCGGATGACCTTTGGATTGATATTCAATATTGTAAGAGCTCTGTCAAATTAAATCTGTTTGGAAATATATATATATATATATATATATGTATATTTTTTATCGTATTTAAACATGAATGATTTAGAATAAGGAGAATCATACATTGTTTACTGAGAGGTTATGATTCTGCTTTCTCAAAAGTGGGAGAAATCTTCATGTGTTTAACAGGAAACTATAGAGCAACAGCAGAGAAAAGTAACAACCTGTCAATCTATTCCTCTTTTTCTTGATCATTTCCCTTCCTTTCCATTTTAATATTATTTCATCAACAGTCTGAAGTGGTAGCTGATGTGAGGGGAAAAAAGCACTTTGGAATGTGACACTGTTGTTTTTGGAATGAGTAGGCGCCCAGCATCAAAAGTTATATTTCTCTTTGTGATCATTTCCTTGTAAAAGGGGTTCAGACCACACTTGGGTTTCGTGACATTTCCCCAATCATTTTATGCTTCTTTAAAATTGAAAAAAGCCCAGTTGCACTGTTTTAAAATTTTCCCTTTGACTAGAAAAGAAGTGTTGTGATCTCTTGGTACGAACGGTATCCCTGCTAGCAGAGGTTCTGATGCCTCATAATAGCCCTCCATGGATTTGATAAGATTATTGCTTTTCTAACTGTAAGGTTTTTACTTTTACTTTTCTCTTACAATGAATACTGTTTCAGTGTTCATGATAAAACTAACTGTGTAACTGTTGTTTATGAGCCTACCGTGGCCTATTGTCAGTAACCATATATGCAGTTCTATGGATTGGAAATACATTTTCTACTCATATTTGTTAAATGTTAGCCAAAACAATAAATTGATACATTAAGGGTCCTATTTTAATGATCGCACGGCTTAAAGCACATGGCGCAGGTGCCTCTTTTCCTAGTTTGACGGCAAAAAAAAGGGTCTGTGCGCCAGGCGCATGGTTCAAAAGGACTGTACTTTGTGTCTTCATTAATTCATAGGTATGTTTTGGGCCTAACATGCAATAAAACAATCAGAGTGTCATCTCCCATTCCCTTTGCGCCTTGCTGCGCCGGATGCAAGAAAGGGCCCTAAATCCGTTTTTTAAAAAAGGTTTGTTTTCACCAATTCTAAAATGTTTCAAGATACAATATTTGCTGTTAATACCACATCATAACAATCAGTTAAAAGTTAGGTATGTACACCCCTAGGTCACTTTATACTAGGTGTGGATTTTTTAACGGCCTTCATTTTCTATTGGATACTTTGTAAGCAACAGTGGCTTTTCTTTAAAAGGGGTTGGCATGTTTTTCCCATGAGGAACTTCTTTACAGAGTAACATTGCAATTACAAATCACAGCACTAACAACATTCTACTTAAGTGTCTCACCATTACTGGTTGGCTGCTACTTGAAACATGCCTTTTTCTTTGTGCGCAATTAGGCTAACTCAGTGCTTCAGTATAAATGGTAAAATGGTCTGCTCAGGGGATTAACTTGGTCGTGTTGGAGGGTTAGTGAAGGGGTCTGCTTGTGAGAGGGCCTATTGTCCTACCAGGTCACTGATCTCGGGGTTCATATCCACTCAAGGCCAAGACTTTACCCTCCTTCTTTCTCCACTTCAGCAGGCAACAGAATTGGCTGCATTGTGTGATATGAGATGGAAAAGAGTCCACTGCCCCACCCATCCACTTGGGTCTTGGAGTGTGTTTTGAACAGTGCTCATCACAACACTGGTTGTGCACATGCACATGCCCACTCGCACAAACACATGCACACTAGCGTCCTATCCACACTCAATAACCAAAGGGAAACTCCAGCTGGGAGAGCCATTGATGGCTTCGTAACAGGCTGATTGTTTCCTTAAGAAGAGGGAGGAGCGGGGAGGAGAGAGTGGGCAGGTCACTAACTCCACCCCTAGGCTTTGAGTGGGGCCTAGCAGGTGTAAACATCCAGTACTTCTCTCTTTATGAGTGGGCAGTGGGAGAGGGACCCCTAGGCAGTCACGGAGCACTGCCCTGAAGGAATTGAGAAATTAAAAGCGCAGAGAAAAGGGACAGGGATCCAAGAAGGATCAGAGGCCAGGCGGGATACATGTTAGACTCAGGCCAGGTGTTCTTCTGTTATGATATGAGTTACCTCAACGCTGCTGTGAGAGGCAGATAACCTCTCTATTGACCACTGACTCCGAGATCACCTTCCTATAGTAGGACGGCTGTAACACAACACAACTTAAAGCAGCAACTGAAATAGGGATAAATAATGCCATTTTCTGGCTCTGGCAACACTTGTCTGTACGGGGAAGCTCCTGTGGTGATTCTAGGGCCCATTCAGATGATGGAAATGCAGCCCTCAATGATTCATCTCCATTTACTTAGCTATGAGTATCCTATCCCTGCCAGTTTGGAAAGCGATATAGCACAGGAGCTTAGCTTGTCCCTGAATGGGGCTCTGTGATAGAAGTTAGTATATGTTTGAGACGCTTCTGATGCTTATAATGCATACTCGTTGGGTAACGCTGTTGGGATTATAGAGTAGAAGGAGGCAAATATATCGACCAGCATTCTGTTTATCCGCTGGCTCCACACCCTCCAAACAGAACCCCATAACATAGGCCAGTTTGGAGAGGCTTAACACCTGTTTGTTTTTTTTTTATTTCTTTCCGCAGCCCGTATAAACTCATTCTCTCCCTCCCTCTCGCTTACTTTTTGTCTTCCAATGCAAAGAGGATGAAGCTAGGGGAATGAGAAGAGCTCCATTATTGCTGTATTTTCTTTCCAGAGAAACGTTATTTACTAGAAAGATATCATCCTAGCTTTTAATCCTCTTAGCGGTGGATTGCGGTTGTACTTACAGCACCATGCACCTGCTAAACTGCCTTCTCTTAAAGCTGTATAAACACAGCCGTAGGAGCCATTGCCTTCCCAAGCCTAACCCATCAGCTTTTTTTATGAGAGTTGGAGAGAGGGAGAGAGCTCACAAGAAGTTTAGAGGACACAGTATTGATGGGATGATGCTTAAGGCCCCTCTCGCTCTCCCTACGGATGTGTTCTGACCCCACCTGAAGCCTGTGGTTGTTGGTAGGCTACTTGGAGAGGAACCTCAAGACCGCTAAACAGAGGCGGGCCTGTGTGAAGGAGTGTTTACACGAGGGCTGTGAGCATGCTTTAACTTTTAAATTATGTGTTCAGTTTTAATCAGTTAAACTGGTTTAAAATGAAATACTTTCTGAGCTTGTGTTTACATGTAGAAAGTTGCTTGAGTTTTTGTCTTTCTTAATTTCTTTTGACTAGGGTCTATTCCTCCTCCTTAGTAAAGGATATTATGTATATCTGGCACGGCATTGTGTTAATCATACCTCTACCTTTCTAAGACACCACTCATCCTCACACTATCTCATGGGAGAGACAGATAAATAGAAAGACAGGAGAGGCAGAAACAGAAAAAGACAGAAATGGAGAAACTGCCCTTTGCGTGTGTGTGTGTGTGCATAGGCTGGGGGGAGGGGTCTTCCACCGCAGGCAAACAATATGGAATTTGAAATATTAGCTGGCGTAGTGATTGAACATGGCTCCCTTATCACTGGGTTGCCAGGTTGGCCTGCTTTAACGATGACTTATCACAGGGCTGAGGAACATGGAGTATATAACAAGATTCTCCAACATGACAAACACTGCCCTGAGGAGACACACACACACACACACACACACACACACTGTCGATGACCCCAAACCAGGCCATCCAGGACTGGAAATGGAGGATTTTCCCAGGACTGTTACACAGGTGAAGGTCCATCTGAGAATGGAGAATGTGCATGTTTTTTGGTTATTATGAGATGAGATGCCAAGTAGGATGCACACTGATAAATGTTATAAGTGCAGTGACATTTTACTGTCCAATAGTATAACAGGAGCATACTATATCATCAAAGTTCTTGATAGGGTTGTTTTTCACTGTCAGTGCTTCTACAATTACTTTGCCAGGTGCTGACATTTCTGGCTTCCATGGTCACTTTGTGACCTAAACTCTCTCTTTTGGAACAATACCCAATTACCACACTTTCATGCATTGTCCACTGCTTATAAATGAGGATTGTGCTGCGTGGAACGAAACACAGAGTTCCCAAGCCAATCAATCAAATGCCAAAGCAGTATTATTGTACATTAGATTAGAGTTATATTATATTACTTATTTCTCTCTTTCCGTTTAGAAATGAGAAGGAATTTCTAAAAGGCACCAAAAAAATAGCAATACACGTTAAGTCTCATGAAGAGTACAAGATTAAAGAAATCATGTACAGAAAAATGTTGTTGTTTTTTCCAGGAGGTTGGATCAAGGATTCGGATGTTTCCCTTACTTGCAAGATTGTGCTGCAGGTCAAAGATAAGCTGTGGACAGCACTCTGTGCCTTTTGACCCTTCTGTTAGATGCTGACTCTTCTTCCCTTCTCCCTCAGTGGGTGAGAGAGAAGGGAGTTGAGGTCAAGCCTACAGGGATGTGTGTAATCTTTGAGGCAGAGAACGATGCTGGTCAGTAGTAAAATTAGGAGTACAATTAACAGTAGGTCTGCATCTTAGCTATATACTAAGTGCAGATGGGTTGAATAAAAGGATGCTACATTTATAACATACTAAAAAAGCCCTCCTAGTGAGATGCTCAGAGTTGTGCTTCCTTGGTGTGCTGGCTTTTAGAATGGCTGCTCAGAACCTAATGATCTTTGACCTTTGGGCTAAAACAAAAGCAGATGTCAGGTGAGGTGACTCATATCCGGCTTTAAATACACTGGTGAGGAATTTTTCACCCTGTTCTCTGCAGTGTTATTGCTTCATCTCTTCCTCCTCTTGTGTTTCTCTGCCAGTCATACTCCTTAGCCATGTGAAGACCACCCTCTCTTATCTTCAATGTTTGGCCCGCTGTCTGTATCCTTCCTCTTTCTCTTTTACATTCTCTCTCTGGAGTTTTCATTAATTATGTTCCAATGCCAGGACCTTATTTGCTTTCTCTTTGTGTGTATGCATTGCTGGCATTGGAATAGATTTGTTTATAGTTGTGACCCTTGCTGCTTGAAGTCTTAAAGCAGCTCTGCTGTCAAGAGCCCAAACTCTGGCAAGGTCAGCTCATTTCTGTTTACTTTTAGAGCACTATTTACCCTCTGGGGCTTTTAAAAGCACTTCTGCAAAACATCACTTCCAGGAAAGAGAGAGGGAGAGAGAAAGGGAAAGAAAGGTTGAAGAGAGAGAACATATTTGATAGTATTCTACTATTCCAGTTGTGATACTGGCATGATATATTGAACCAGGAAATGTGCTATCCTTCTCAAATTGTATTAAAAATTGCAGATGTGTTGTCTCCTGTAGGTAACTGCACTAATATATTGATATCAATATGGTGCATTTACCATAATTGGCCTAATTTACCCACTGCTGCATTACTACTCTGCATATTACCAACATATCCTAATGCCTTAATACAAAAGCAATGAACCATTTTTAGCATGATAGACCCTGAGGCTGTTGCCTGAATGCAAAGCCATGGAGTTGGGATTAACCCATCAATAATCACTATCTGCGTGCCATGCATTTACCCCTGCAGAGCTAATGATTAATCTCCCCTATATGGGACTGATCACTATCAGGTTGATGAATGCACCGACCAATCATGTTCCTGCAAACCCCCAGCATGTACATACACCAATAAGTGATGATGAACAGCCTGTATTGTTGGTTATTTATGCTGGCTCTATGGGGGAGTCCCTGCGGTTTCCTATACGGATGTGGTCATATGGTTTTTAATGTCCCTGTGTATGTGTACTTTTTGGCCTGTGTGTGTATGGGTATTGGCTTTGGGGTGTGTGGCATGAAGTGTACTGCTCTATCCCCTTTAGACTAGAGAGAAGTAATGTCTGGTTAACCTCTTATTATGGTTTAGATCTCAGGAACATGAATTAGGATCTGGATACCTCTTGAGGTTTAGTGAGTGAAAGTTATTATGTGAGTGTGTGCGTACGTGTGTGTGTGTGTGTGTGTGTGTGTGTGTGTGTGTGTGTGCGTGTGCATGTGTGCATGTGTGTGTGTGCTTAAAATTGTGTGAACGCAAACCTATATAGACAAATTGTGCTCGTCCGTGTAAAACGTACTGTATCTGCCCTTGAATGATGGATGTAGATTTTGTCCTTGTTGCTTGTTGTTGTTACTCAGGCTGGGCCTCCGTGTGTTCCATGCTGATGTCCTTGTATAGTCAGGCTTGGGTTTATTTTCTCTGGATCGACAGAGACACCTCCTCTTGAACTTTTATAGCTCCTCTTAGTGATGTGTATCTGAGAGAGTTGACCCCGGTCACCAGGCTTTATGGGCTTCCGCCTGCTTCTCATCCCCGCTGTTTGTTTTTCCTTCGCTTTGCTTTTCATATCATTGCTTTTCACACGTTTACACATGAGCAGAATGACAATGACGGGACAAAAATGAGAAAGATTGTGAGATTTCTGAATATGGCTACAGAAACATATGGGGTTGGGGGGAGGGGTCTTCACCTTAAACTTAATCCATGATACAGTATGTATTCAAACGCACCCTCCCTCATCCTTGTTGATAATTAAATTACCTCCATACTGTACAAACTACATTTTCCTGAGACACAGTAGCAAATGTAGTGTTGAAATAATTAGATTTTATTTAGCATTTTCACAATGTATCAATTTACCCTATATGCATAAATTAATTTCCATAAATAAACAATACAGAGAATTTGTTGTGGCAAAAAAGCAAGGGAACAGTATTTTTGTTTCCCAGGGCTGATATTCAGTCTGCGTCAGTTCATAGTGCATAACATGAAACCTAATAAATGCCAAAACCAGTAAAGAGAGCTAGAAAAAGCTGAGGAACCCACAAACCTAACCCAACCTTCACCTTACAGCAAAACCCCAAAGTGACTCATAGGATACAACATACTCCCAATCCTCTACACCTCTTACCTCCCCCTCACACTCACACAGGTGCCTCTCACAGACCCAGGGTGGGGACCTGTTCACAGACCAGGTCTAGGAAGATTGTAACCATATCTCAAAACGGTATTTTAATACAGAGGTCTCCTAATACAAATTTTTGACCAGACACAGGGAGTTGAGAGTCTGTCCGCCTAAACTAAAGTGACAGTTATTGGCCCCTCTAGCCCAGAAAAAAAATCTGTTAAGTCATTTCCTGTTGTGTCACATTTCTTGGTGGGGAACGTGTTCCCAGGCATTTGATATGGCCACATTTAACCATGCACTCGTGAGCCCAGTCCATAACTTTTCTCTGGTGGAAATTTATAGCTCAGAGCTGCATTATGAGATACTTATACTGTATATACAAGCCACAGAGTATCCCTTCTCTGTTTTTGTCATGCCATAAACTGTGACACAAACCCCAAAGAGTTGTCCTTTATATACTTTATGTAACTGCCTCCTTTGTGCCCTAAAAAAGGGTAAAAGAGACAAATCTCTTTCACTCTTTTTATGACCAATGGAGGCTTGGATAAAAAATAAAAAAACAACCTCAACCACGTTAAATCAGAGTTGTTATACACACATTTATTAGCTTGTAGATTTCAGCATGTGTCCACGTGTTTGCAATCTCTTGATTTGTGTTTCTGTATTGAGTGGCCAGGGGCCTGCTGAGCTCCATAAAGAGCATCTTGTGTCTTGACCTTGGTCTCATCCCGCCACAGCCCACTACTTTCCTTTTTGTGGCTGACTCCTCCATCACTCACAACACATTCAGAATGCCCTGTTTGTGCGAAAGCTTCCCCTCAGTGTGGAACCCATCTTCAGTTGACATCTCAGTTCCCAACACATCTCGGATCTTCCCCTTAATCCAGGTCAATTGTCTGTTCAAAAACTGCCTCGTTCAAACTTGTTTAAGTAACATGTTGTTATGTTATGCGGCGGTTTAATTTTATTATAATAATAACTTCATCATCTTTTCTTTGCTTTTTAAACTGTGTGTATGATACATATCTGAGCAACATTTTTCATAAGCAGATGGTAAACATCTTCAGTCAGTATGCAACCATAATACACATCACATTGACGCCAAAGCAGGCATGCACTTTAAAAAAACAAATACATCAACTACACCCAATGGTAGTATATCAGATCTGTAATAGAAAGCACATGCTTTTTAAAATGTTTTAAACTTCTAGTTGAGTATTATGCAAGCGCATTGTTTACCCTGTTTAATATTTAGTCTGTTTGGTCCATTCTATCATGCATGGTTGTTTACCTTACAATGGATTTATTTGTCTTTTTGGTTTTGTGTTTAGGTTTTAATGCATCGCAGCTTCACTGGCACCACGATGTGTAAACCTATTATGAATCCAACTAATCTCTTGCAGCAATTCCAACAAAACAGCTAATTGTGTTTAGATTCTCTGTGACTCAATGAGGTGTATTTGTTTTATTAATTTATGCTTGTGTGGACAATTGGCCCTGTTTGGATCACTTTTTGGCAGGGTAAGAAGTTACATTGTACTTCCTTACTTGAAAAATAAAAAAACTCTCAAATATGTACACATACGTGTCATATTCATATACACATGTTGCGATGTGTGTTGTTGGACGATATAAGATTTGTTTGGTACAGAAAAACATTATAGTTATTTTATATCTATATAATATATATAAAAATTTACCACCAAGCCATTTATTGCCATATTGTACCAATACACACACACACACACACACACTTAATTGATGACCTTCTGAATTGTTAGAGTTTGAGCCTTCACAGTTTCATTATACATGTAAGCACACCAATAGGTAACCTTGTCTTCTGGTTTATTGCATTGAATGAGAAATATGTTTTCTCTTGTAAGGCAATAATGTATTTGTGTTTTCATCAAGGAAATATGAACCACGTGAGCTTCCATGGGTTGAATGTGTGCGCGTGTGTGTGTGTGGGCGTGCGTGCATGTGTTTGTGTGTGTGTGGTGTGTGTGGGAGAGAGAGTAAGTTTGTGGACAAAGCACTCTTCATTTACTTTTCCATCCTTGTTGAGTTTTCCCACTTTGACTGGGGACTCCACTGCTGTTGCCCCAGCGGGCACAGACAGATAAAGACATGTGAATGAGGTTGGTTCATGCCAATGTGTTTTAATGTGTTTCGTGAAAAAAAGGAACAGACTGAGAGCAATTCTGAGTTGAAGGAGGAAACCAACACCAATTGATGATTCAAAGGTTGGGATCAATGACATATTTATGACTTTGCGTTGCGGTCCTTAATGTTATGTTTATTATAGTAAGGTTTATGTTGACTCTCTAACAAATGGACACCATATTTTGTTCAAATGTTTAATGTTGTGATTTTGGTTCAGAGTCAATAAATACTTTCAGAGAAGCCTCTATGGGAAACAGACCAGACATACATTTATTTTAATTATAACCATTTGCAATTGAGGCATGTATGAAGATTTAAGCATTTTTAAAATGTGTAATGCCTAATGAAAAAAAATGTTTTACCCTGACCTCTGCAAATCTTACAGCTGGTTTGTGTAAATTGTTATTCTGATTGGAAAGGAAGTTTGCAAAGCCGTTTTATTAGGAAAAATATAAAATACACAAGATCATCAAAGACTTCATCATTTTCTAATTGGTCATTCGTACTGTGTGTGCTTCACTGTGACCCTCATCACCTCTGCACTGATTTGTACATGCATATACACTGCAATTAGACCCCATCTGAAGAGCATTACCCGTTCCTTCAGTGTTTACACAGGGTCAGTCCTGACAGGAGAAAGTCGGAGGTTCAGATATTATACACTCACTGTAATAACCTTCTTTGAATGATGGCGAACCATGTGTTTTCTCAGGGGTTGAGTATGGTATGACTTGATGTTTAGTTTAATGAATGTCAGTGCTAACTGACAGCTCATGTGATTCACAGATGGATAGGAATGTTGGTCAGAATTTGGTTGCACTTACAATTTGCTTATTTGGTCATTGTTGTACCTTAGCAGCGGCATGAGAAATCGCATTGGTCACTTACAAATAGTATACGGCGCAGCATAGAAAAATGTTTCTTTGATTGGATCCGTTGTGTCTTTCCATGTGTCCCCTGGCTCATTAACACATACACCCACTCTTAACATATGGAATGCCTGGCAATGTCTGCCATAGTAATTTAAAACGTACTATTCATTGGCTAAATGCTATGTGTGATTGTATAGACACAGGTGTTGCCATTGCCGTTACCCGTCTGTCGCTGTGTCTCGTTATTTCACTCAACTGGGGGATGATTCATTTTCTAAGACAAGGTAAGTATTAAGGAGTGGAAATAATGTGCTTCTTTTTTTCTCGCTTGTTAAATACCTAACCTAGCATTTTGATAGGAGATAGGAGAGAGGTGAAGGCAGAGAGAGAAGGAGAGGAAGTGTGAAAAAGCTGCATTGATTGTACATTAAAGCTGTTGGGAATAAATATAAAAAACAACAATCAATGACCACTTATTGTTTTCTCTTTTGTATGTCTAAATGCTGTTTGCAGTGTTTGGTCCATTATTCTGTGTGTTAAACGCATTTGTATGGTGGTATGATGTACGATTATGCTAATTGCAAGGCAGAAAGGCGTACTGTGTGAGACCTTTATTATACTTGGAGATTAGTGAACCATAATTGTTGTGTAGGGGCTTCCAACTCAGGCTGCGAAATGTGCTGCTTTACATCCCCCATCCGTTTTCATTTTTTTGTCTTTCTGTCTGTTATTCCCCTACTTTTCTCTCCTCCTGTCTCCCCCCCCCTCCACCTATCCTCGACCTGGTTCTTGATCCCTACACTTGGAGCAGATACTTCTGGTTGGATTAATATTTCTCCCACTTTGATGCGAGAACTGTGTTTCACAAAGACAGAGTTAGGATGAGGGGGCGATGGGCAGAGAAAGGATAAGACACAGGGAATGAAAAAAGAGGGATAAAGAGACAGTGAAAAGGAAAGTGAAAAGGTGGCAGAGATGTGAGGGATCTTCACTTGGCAGCCAGATGTATAATCTCATAGTGTGTGTGTGTGTGTGTGTGTGTGTGTGTGTGTGTGTGAGTGAGCAGTTGTGTGAGAGCAATTGTGTGTGATTTTGCACGTGACTGGTTTTAGATCAATGTGTGTGTCTGTGTGTGTAGGGGGGGCCTGTTGGCAGCTACCTGGTGCTCCCACCCGAGGCTGTGTTTGCAGAGGCGTGTTGGCCTTGCTGTGGGCTAGCGGAGGTCAACAAGGGGGTACAGGCCAGGCTGCTGTACTTCATTGGCTCGCAGGCAGGGGCTCTGGCCTTGCCCATTAAGCCAATCACTCACAGCCAGCTGACCCCTGACAGCCTATCAGCTTACTTGGCCTGGAGGCTGAGAGCAAATAGACAAAGGCAGAGGCGTTGGGGGGGCTATGTTATTGGAAGAGAGCTTGGAAAGAGATGGAGTGAGAGAGACAGAGAAGGAGAATGAGTGTTTAGCATGGTTTCAGCTGAGGAGCCAAAGGTGAGAGCAAGTGGTGGGCGAGAGCGCCCTTAATCTGTGGCTGGCGAGGGCACCAGGAGCCTCCGTACAATAATTACATTAGAGTCAAATGGATCCCTGTATCTGAAAGCAACACATTTATGCCCTGCAGGAGAATCCCTGGCTAATTGTAATCCACCAAGACGGTGCAAATGCAAGAAGTGCCTACCTTTAAAGTGAAGAGGTTTAGGAGAATGCTTTTGTGTGAATTATTGTTTGTATTAAGTCTGTGTGTGTGTGCGCGCGACTGCGTATGTGTGTGTGCTTGTGTGTGTGTGTGTCTTGTTTTATAAGTTCTATATTTCTAATGTTTACACAAATAAAAAGAAGCATCTCAAAAGGGAAATTTAAGTATTTTTTTTCAACGCACATGAATTTATCCTCAGTGTGGATATCATTCTGTGCATATCAATATACGTTCTTGCATTTACATACGTTATGGCTCTTGGCTGCAGTGTATGTTGGCAGCATTGCTTTTAGCATTGCTTGAGGGATAGGTAGATGGTGGAATGGCAGGATGGAGAGATAGACTACAGGAGGAATGGATGGATGGAATGAGAAGAGGGGGGTTAGTATATCTAGTGAGCTGAGCCAGGCGCAGCCGGAGGGGAGGAGAGGTTGATCTGTTTAGTGTCCGTCTCCTGCCAGCTTTCACTGGTCATTAAAAGTAGGCTGTTATCAGACAGTGCAGGGAGGACTACCCAACCAGCCAGCACAGTGCTGCGTCTTCAGGTAACAGCTCCTTATCTGTTCGCTGATTGCCTTCACGCTCCCAATCCGTCTGACGTTGGCATCTCAATCAGTCTTTAAATAATCTGCCTCCTCACGGAGCACAGCGCAAGGAGGTCCGCCTCCATACCTCCATCTCTTCCCCTCTCTCTCTCTCTCTCTCCTACTCTCTTTCTCCCTCCTCCTCTCTATCTATTCCTTTCCTTGTTGTGTATGAGTTGATTCTGAATATTAATGCAGGAAAGCATTCTGTCTCCCGCACTTAGAGGAAATAAACAAACAAGACTTTAAATCTGCCTGGGTGTGGTGTGCTCCCTAGGAGCATGTGTACCGTGCACAGCCCAATCCCACGGATCTGAACACTCGGCATTGAGCTAAAGAGCCAGCAATGCTGACATTACATTCTGGGCCTTGCCTTCTGAGAGGAAACAAGTGCACAATAACAATCTGAATAACAAAAAAGAATTATTTGAAACTATTTGTTTAACAAGTTTTCTATAGTAGCTTGGTTGTTCTTATTCTTTAGATACAATGAATGTGAGTTTTGTTTCTTTACTATTCATTTTAAAATGAATAAATTACAGTATGTCCCTTACATTAATCTCATCATTTAATATGGATATACGAAAAATGAATCAGCCAAGTTAATTTGGGGCCATTGTATGACTGAAGAGAGAAAATCAGCTTTTACCTCAAAGTTGTTGGAGTTATTAAGCACAACTCTAGGGCAGCTCTAAGTTGAGCTGGCAAGTCCCGCTGCCAACAGCATGGCTGACATGCTACACCAAGCCTCCCACTCACCTCCCACCCCAGGCCCACAGTACAGGACCACTACCGCTGTCAACTCTGCGGTAGTTATCTCTCCTACACTCAGAAAGGGAGGAGAAGCAAGTTAGAGGTAGAGATGCAGTGAGGGATAAGTTATTCAGTAACTAACACTGTGAAGAGGGAATGAAGGAAAGAGTGCGATAATGGAGCGAGTGAGTGAGTGGGTGAGCGAGTGGGTGAGTGAGTGAGCAAGAGAAAGGAATCTCATTCGACACTTCTTTATTTTGACTTTGTAAATGGAAATGGCTTTCCCTACTTAATAGAGCATGCTGATGAATCTGTCGATTTTTACATTATCCTGTTTAACTCCCAGCAACTGTTACGCATATCACTTTTTTTCTTCTCTCTTTATTATGGTAACTCGTCACTTAAAGGCTATGGAGGGAAAAGTAATATGAAAGCTGACTGGGTAAGACTGACTGTAAGAAAGCCCTCCTTTGTTTCTTCACCAGCACAGAGATGTCTCCGTCTGCCTCCGCAATTCTCCCAACATTATGAGCTGACTCTCTGAGGCAGGACTTGGGGTTCAAGGCATTGCCAGTTCCATAGTCTCGCTTTGTCAGACCCTCCTCCACCGTGGAGCTGCGAAGGAGGGTCTGGCCAGTCCACACAGCATTCCGGGATGGGAGAAAAACGGGCTCTGGCATTATTGGCATGTCTTTAAACCTTTCACATTGTCTCAGGCGGTCGTACTGAGCAACGTTGCCTCTACAAAAAAACCTCGGGATGGAACTTGTTTTAGTGGAACATGTGTAATAAAAGTTGATTTAGTCAGGCAATAGATCACTCAGATTGGACAGATAGTCTAGCTAGCTGTCTGGATTTACCCTGCAGAGATCTGAGAAAAGGTAACCATAGTCCCCATAAATCCACCGAAGTTTAAAATTCCAACACAAAGGAAGACCAAGGCTACTAGAATCGGGCCTAAATCTGTGATATCTGGCAGAATGTCTGTCGGCAACGGAGCTATCCCGGAAGTGAAATGTTGAGGATATAGACTCTTCATTTCCATAACATTCAAATCTCAACAATTAGGGACATAGAAGAATGGAATTCACACTGACTTTAGATGCTTTCCCTATTTTCCCTACTTTAAAAAATGAAATAACTCTACATCATGTTTTAGCAATAATCATAAAACATACTTGCAATATAATCAAACTTTAAAATGTACTATTATTTCAGTATTTCTAAAACCAGTATTAACCCCTATTGTATTGCCCTCTAGCATAATCTAATAGCCAGTCTGCTGTCTACTTTGGCCCCACACCGATTTAAGATGCTCTAATACCTCTTTTCCAGGTGCTGTTATGTCCAGAAGCTAGTGTGAACTATCAAAGGAATGTGTTCAGTATTGTCTCCTAGATGATACTACAGGGACAAATGTGATGAAAAGGTCCTACACTTGTCTGTCAGATTGAAATAAAGTTTCATAGGTTTCACAGGTCTTACATATCCTTAGTGTTTAACTAAAAGGACACAAATGTATGTAAGTTTTAAGTTGGAATGTTTTGATTTGTTGGTCAAACCCAAAATTGGAGCTAATTGATGGAAAAGAAATATGCAACATTTTGATAATTGTTTAGTCATTTTGGTGAGACAAAAACAAGCTATAACTTGGGCTCTTGGAAATTGTGCTTGACTTTCACTATTTTTTATCGACTATTTATCGGAAAAAAAATCATAAATATAAATGAATATTGAAAATAATTAATTAATTCATTCATTTCAATTATGAACCTGGAATATGATTAGATTTTTGTTGTTGTTGACTTCCATCATATTTCTCCCGTTTACAGATTACACCTCTTTCACTTCACTTCAGCTAATTTTAACCCTGTCTTCACTTTTGGGACCCTCTCGTACCCCTCGGGTCAAATTGACCCGTGACTTATTTGGGGTTTTAAAAACTATTCTGAAATAAAATTTTACTTCATAATCTATTAACAAATATTGTCTTCAAATGTTGTCTTTATCTCAATTTCAAACAATTGAGATAAGGGAATGTCTTTCAGTGTCTGCTAGAACATAATTAAAAATGGGGATTCGCTTTTTTGTCATAAGGTTATAATTCATGTTAAAAATCATGTGATCATTCTTATCTTGGAAAAAAAAAAAGTGGTCATATCCAGAATAATTTTCTGAATTGAGTCAGGAATCAAAAGCTCAAAGGATTTGATATCATGATCAACATGAGTCACTGCAAATTGTGTGGGCCCTGGTACCATTCGTATTATGTTAGCAGTTGAGTGGGGGGGGGGCTCTCTCACTTGGGATGAAGACCATTCAATCTGTACATTCTTAGATACAGTATATATGGCTGTGGGGCTCTTCCAGCGGCTGGCTGTGGGGTATAGTAGTATGTGTGCTCCATTTTTTTTGTTTATACATGTTTATCACAGAAAATAAGGTAAGGCCATTCATTTTCAGGTAGAAAAAAAATGTATACTTGTACCATTTTTCCTAAAAATATGAAACGGGTCAATTTGACCCAGATACCATTCAAGGGTTAAACTGTGTAAAAGTTTAATCCGTAATTACACTTATAAAATTCTAAGATTTGACTATGGATGCACCATCATACTTACATTGTAATTGTATATAATGTATTGAAGTGTTGTGTTTCAGATTATTATGATTGACAAATATCTAAACATTATGTTCTAGTATTCTGGTCCGTGGGCAGTAATGGAAAGGTATTTGTTTCCGCAGCTGGTAGCAGCTCCAGTAGATGGTGTAATAGTGACTGTACTCATAGCTCAGAGTGAGTTAGATAAATGAACGTTCCACCTCCGTCACTACTTCACTGCTGATGTCATATGGGATTTTAGACTGTAGGTGACAACCAAGTAATAACTCCTCTATCTCTCCACCTCAATCTCTCTTTTTTCCTTTGCTTGCTTGCTCGCTCCTTTCCACCTTTACCTAGAAAGCATACTTCCATTCCTCAGTTATCTGTCTCTCTCTGTCTGCCTCTCCAGTCCCTCTCTGTCTCTCCCTCCTCGCCCTGCTCTCATCTATGTGATGTGTGATATGTATCATTGGTTAAGACTACTCCAGGCCGGCATGTTGACATTCCCCCGTGCCTCTTCATCTCTCCCCGCAGAGCTGAGTGCTGTTGAGTTGTGTTGATTAATGATATTGATCGCTCCACACACTGCTTGACTTTCAGTAAACGAGGGGAGGGAGGAGAAAGAGAGAGAAATTGGACGGAAAAAATAACTCGCTCACACGCGATACAGTATTTTTTTTTTTCCCACAATCTCTGTTTCCATGGAAACCATACCATAGGGAAAGTGATGGAGAGAGTATGGATGCATAATAGGAGAAGAAAAATCAGGTCTGGTTTACAGGTGACGAGGGTGCATGTAAGTTCACTTATCCGTGGCCGTCCGCTGCCAAGTTGGATGTATGTCTGCGGTGAATGATGAAGAAAAGTGTGCAGGTGTCGTCAGCATATACAACAACACATCGATGGGACTAAAAGCAGGATGTCAATATCCTCTTAGGATGGTCTCCTTGACGCCTGATAAGTTGTGTCAATATCAATGAGGAAGTGCCAATACTTTTTTAAGGAGTGGAGGATCTCACTCTCATAGCGTTAGTCACACGGATAGATGAGTATATAGACAAGGGTGATTAGATGCCACAGTAGGAGAAATTCACTGACTGTACCACCGGTAAACAGTATCCAATCTTTTTAGTCATTATTAGTAAGCTCGTTAATGGTGTCAGTCATGTGACCAGTTAAGGTTATTTGTGATGAAACGATATGGCATTCGATGTCACCAAGGGGAATTTCCACCACTATGCTAACTAATGGAGCTTCCTCTCTCCCAGGCCTGACAGGACACATGGGGAGAGTCATACCACAACTATGGTGGGGTTTGCAGGCTCCCATGAAAGCTTAACTCCCAGGGAAATGTATTAAAGCACTGCTCTAAAGTATGTGTGTGCGTGTGCGTGTTTATGATGGTGTGTCAGTGCAGGACAGGATGTAGAGTGTGTGAACCAGGGTCCGTCCCACTGAATCAGCTGGCGTGCAGGAAGAGGGGAAAAATAATAAGCACCAGAGGATATTTGAGTATGCAAAATTTTGTCGCTGTTCTGTGTGACTGCGTTGTTTTTTCCTGTATGTATGTGTGTGGGGGGGAAGAAAGAAGCAATCTGAGGTACACCCTGTTCCCCATGAGCAATCCCACGCACCCCCTCAGCAAACAAACATAAGCAGACACCCATGTCCATTTTGCTGAGTAAAGTGTAATGGAGCAGGGTATAACCTTTCTAAGGTGTGTCACCAGAGTAATGATGCCTTCAACACCACTCCGAAACAGGAAACGGTGACAATGACGCTTCACCATCACATCCCCACACACACACAGGCCTTTGGTTGCCTGTGAATATTCATGAAACTGAAATTGCTCATTTATTTGAGTATGCACACCTCAAACTGTGTGTGTGTGTATAAGATAAATTGTGCACGTTTATGTTTGTGCCTGTTTTTACTCTTGTGTCCAAGTGCCTGTTTTGCTTATGCGTGGGTTCCTGGGTGTGCCTGTGCACTATGTGCACTCTTGCTCTCTACTGTCTGGCCTTCTCTTGTTCTCCCAGCTGTCCTAACACTGGTCTGTGTTGACAGTAAACACAGCTGCAGGTCACAGAGGCCCCGCTCTGGTCGGACACGGGGCTCTGAAGGCCAATGGGGGAGAGAGCATACAGGGAGCATGATTGCTGGGAGGGGAAGGTGGTACTACAGAGCACTGAAGAGGAAGAAAAAATAGTTTGGAAGGAGAGGAGACTTTTCTGTGGTCCAGCACGTGCCCCTCTGCTGTTGTTGAGCCTGCCATGAGGAGGTGGAACGGAGGGAGGCAGAGGGCAGAAGGGCAGAGGTAGTGAAAAGTTTCTGTGGTAAAACATGTTACTCCAAAGGCCAAGGGGGAGTGGGGGGGGGGAATGAAGAGAGGGTTATAGAAAAGCAGAAATGGGTGAGAGAGAAGAGATCTCTGATTTCAGGCATTGATTTCCATCTCTGATTAGAAAAGGGAGGTGAAAATGAAAGCAGAGAAGGAAATAGGAAGGGATAAGGCCTTGAACATTAGGCATTGAAAGGTATGTACAGTACATCCTGGGGGGCTGAATCATAACACAGCTAACAGCAGACACTAACTGACCTGAACCCATGTGCTTCATTAAATGGCATAAGACTTTCTCCATAATAGTGGATTGGATGTATCTTTACGGATCAATACATTGCGATAAATCATCTATGAGTATATGTTTTAGCAGATGACATTAGCATTGCTAACAGACACACCGCCATTAGGGTTCCATGACCCTTGTATGTATGATTGATAGATGATGTCTGACCCCGTCTACATGTCGCAGCTCTGGCTGTAAGAGACACGTTGTTTTGGTAACCCACCTATTTCTATGTATACACTCTCCCGTGTGGGTCCTTGCAGAAGGAAGAGGCAAAAATATGTGAGGATATACAGACACATACACAAACACAGTCACACACACACACCCCGCTACCATCAGCGCACACCCACACACACTAGTACAACAAAAAAAAAAACATTTGACGTGTTCCTTTCCGGCCCCTAAGGACAGATCAGGCACAGCTGTGACTTGGGAGGTCATGAGGCTTGGAGGGGTCAGACTGAGCAGACTCTGAGAGAGCCCAACGCAGGGTCACAGGTCACTCCCAGCAGCCCTGGCGGTGTGAAAGGTCATGGGTCATAGTCTCACCACGATGCGTCGGCAGGGTAGGGTTTCAAAAGGCGGCTGAGGCCAGTGAGAGGCACAGATTTATAGATACTGAGCCGAGCCCCGGTCCTCAGCCCGAGGTAATTACACAGAATATGAGCATGCCCGTTGAGGCTTGGCCGCCATATTTCATTTCCACCCTGAGCCCCTGTAGACTGAAATAATACATGAGATTGCCAGGGAGAGACGAGAGGCAAGACCAGGGGGCAGAGAAACGAAGATCCATTTATGCAAGGGAAGAAGAGATGGAACGTGGCGGATAGAGAAACAGAGAAAAGAAGCGAAGAGGGAAAGAGTGTAAGAGTGAATGCCCAAGTTATAAAATCAGAGTGAGAGAAAGAGTGAACGCGAGGACAGAGTAGAAGCAAAGGCAAAGGGTCATATTTGTTACTAAACAAAACTCCATTCTTAGCAACAAGACCTTTGACGTCAAATTCCAGTAAGACAGGGAGAAGGTCACTGGGATCATCCCTGGGGAACGCCGGGAGCCGGAATGACACGAAGCATGGACAGCAGGGAGTGACAGCATCGCGAGAGGAGAGGAGCATAGGAACAGATGGAGCGAGGGAGGGGAGTGAAAGAAAAGAAGAGCCCAGAAATTAGATTAGTTTAGAAAGTGAAGTTGTGATGCAGCGAGCTTGATATCCTGCTCGGAGCAGTTTCCCGTGAGAACCTGATCGGACCACTGCGGGCTCAGCGAGACAGTTCAAACATATTTACCCCTCGTCGGAAGGTACAAATTAAATTAGGCTCTTCCACAAAGAGGAGATGCTTTCCCCTTCTGTTCTGATGTCATGGTAGTGGGGCGTTATAGAGTGGGGGTCGGCCCTCTCTGGCCTGCATGCATTTATCTTAGAGGCCATTCATCTTCCAAATACCCCACCCCACCCCCACTGCCATTCTCCTTTTCGAGATCCTTCTGTCCCATTTGCAAAACACTGTATCAAAGTCCTTCTCTGTCTAGTTACCCACAGGCATACCCAAACACAGACTACAACGGACGAAATTCAGAAACAGGTCACCGTTCCGTCCTCTTCTTAGCACTAGCTCTGTTATCCCCCTTTCTCTCATCTTTCGTCCCCCTGCCTCCCCCTTCTTCTTATCCTGTGTAATTTGAAAAGAGTACATCTGTGGAGCAACTGGTAGTGTCCGTCCTTTTGTTTCTGTCTTACCAATGCCATAGAAGGTTTCATTGGAGATCATTACAGTAATTGCTTCATAATTGCATCGACTTTAGCCTTGGCTGCAGCCCATTCTCTGAGTACATCCAGTCCCTGTCACAGACTCTGCACAGCAGTGTGTGACCTTAGACCAGGAAGCAGGAGGGTCTGTCACTTAGCCTTTGGCAAGCCTGGCAGCGCTGCAGCATTCCTATACTGGGGAGATTTTTGTTTTTGTTTTTATAAAACTTATATGCATTTCTCATTTTCTCTTCCTGCTCGTTAATCTTTCTTACATTTCTTTATTCTCATTTCTCCCTTGCTTGTTCTGTTTCTATCTTGTGTTGGCGGATCATAAATGTTTCGTAAAAGGACAGTACAGGGAGGCCTTCACGCTCCACCCTCTGGTCCTGTATTTATAGAAAGCAGCATCTGCTTCCAAGGCTGCTGATTTCTTTTGGAAAGGAAGGAAGATTTTAATGACTCAACCGAGCATTTTGATGAAGGTTCATACAGAGCGCTTCAGGAGTTAGAAAACTTGTTGAATTCATGAATCAACTCCATCAGGTTTCTTTATCGTGTGCGTCATTACACTTGTGCATCCCCCTTGCCCTTTCTCTAAGCACTTATCTAGCCCTAACTTAACTCTCCCTCAGAGACAAACTCAACCACCACTGTGACACTCCGACGGAAAAAAAAATCCCTGAGAATTGTACAGACACACAATAAATCAATCCATTATTTACGAGTGAACTCATTCAGAAAGGAAGCATATGTAATCTACTCATCCATGCTGAGGGGATGCTGAGCGAGAGAGGAGGAGAGGAAGAGAAGGAGAAATGGGGTGTGTTCAGGGATGAGGCAGGCGGCCAGCTGAGAACGAATTCTGTTTCTGTTTTTAACTCCCTACAGAGAGGTGGGAACCAGTAAACAAACAAACCAAGTGAGAAAATGTTTCTTTCTTTAATGACAAAGAGAGAGGCTGAGAAAGAAAAGGCAGGGAAGAAGGGATGCCCTCTGCCCTGATCGTATGCAGGCCAGCGGCCTTACAAAGGCACAGGGGGCATACACACAGATGGGTAAACAAAGCCATTGTTTACTGTTTTGTTTTTTATTATGTTAGGAGAGATTAGTAGTTATTGATTTTTCTCAGTCAGGGCCAGGAAGAGTGGAGGCAAGTGGTAAACGTTCCCATCAGTCCCCATGTTCACACACACACACACACACACACACACACACACACACACACACACACACACACACACAGAAACACGCTCACACAGTGTCTCGCCCCTTCACCGTACCCCACTACCATTGAGTCTGTCACGCCCTTGTCAGTTCCTATAACAGTGTGTCTACCTGAAGTATGGAGATGAGGCCTTTGTGGTCCCCTGTCCCAGCCTAGATGCCCATTCTTTTGGGCTCAGGTCTATTATGGCCTGAGCCCGGGGCGGATCTCCTGCACTCCACGCACACACACACACACACACACGCACACACACAAACACACACACACACACACACAGCACTCCTGGGGTCATAGCCTTTCAACCTCAGGGGCTCGACTTCTGCCACCACAGCCTGACAAATCACCCCGCGACACACACAAAAAGCGCTAGGGCCCCAGCGTGAGAGGGGTTCCAAGCAGCTCCTCCAATCTGCGCTCTGTTACAAGCAACGCCAGCGAGCTGCTATTACCCTGCTCCAACTGGATTTGGACAAAGGGGAGGAAAGAAGATGAGGGGAAGGAGAGTGGAAAAAAAGGGAAAGGGAGAGATGGGAAAGGAGAAAGAGATGGGAGGAAGAAAGAGACATTTAGTTTCTTTCATTCGTTGGACTATGATAAATGGCCTGGCCTTTAGCTTGTCTGTGCTCCCCCAGCGCTCTCACTGGGCCTCCCCTGACAAGAGGGTCTTTGAGGGAGAACGGACCCCACAAATATTGCTCTTTGTCCCAGACAGAGCACAGCCAAGACCCCAATGCTCTGACTTTAATCAAGTAAAACCAGCAAAGCAAGGATCTGCTTTTATGTGCGAGAGTCAATCACTTTGTTTGTGTGCGTATGTACTACTAAGCACTGTGTGTGTGTGTGTGTGTGTCTGTGTGTGTGTGTGTGTGTGTGTCTGTGTGTGTGTGTGTGAAGAGACAGAAGAGACAGGAGGGGGAGAAGTCTAGGAGGACTGAAGAAAAGTCAGCACACTACATTACACTGGCACCATTACTCCTTTAAAGACATTCAGAGCTTCGCCTTAGGGGTACGTGGGTAGATTTGGGGAAATCGGAATTCAGATACACCCCAAAGGCACATTACAAACTGACTCAGCGATCAAAACAACTTGCAAAGTTCACCTCTAACAAGGGGAGGTCTAGGCGAGACAAAAGTGTCTGAAAAAAAACACATTTTTTCATACTTAATGTTAAATTAAGTGCACATCAGTTTCACATAGCTGCACTTGTTAATATTCAATCTCAGTATTTAGTATTCAGCTATACAGTAGTTATAGTGCAAGTATGTTTTAATGTGTTTCAATGCTTATGTTTACTGTGACTATGTGGCCAACTAATAATTACACAGTGTATCAGGTGAATCGCAATAATCCCACAAAGGCAAATTATCGATTTAGAAAGTTAAGGTCAGTTTAATGGATTGCAAAAGTTGATTAGCAAGGTTGACAAAAAAATTCTAAAAATGCGAGAGTAAACGCCTTAAGTGTCATAGATGGAAGTTTACGTTGATTAAAGGAAGGTCTACTGGCAGAGAGGAAGTACAGGGTAGAATTACACATCTGTAAAATGAATGCTCAGGTTTGTGAGGGGGGAAAACTGGGTAAGGCTGTTCTTATCTGTATTCTCACAACAGTAGGATTAGTATGTATGTGTACTTATGTGTCTGTAATGGTGTGTTTAGAAGATTGTGTAAGAAAGAGTTTGTGTGTCAAATTGAGTGTTTTTTGGGGCTGTATGGAGTCGTGGGTAGAGAGTGGAGGTTATGGAGCTTTTTGCCTTTTGTCAACACTTAACATTCATTTCTAAGCCCTCCTTCGCCTTTTACACTTCCTCTTCCTTCAATGTCACAGACGCCTAGTGTCATCCTTTTGCCTGTAGCCATTCTGGAGAGATGGATCAGGGTTTAAACTTTGTTCATCTCGTTGGTTATTGATTCAAATCAGCATATACCATGTGTGTGTGTGTATGTGTGTGTGTTTACAATTGCATTTCTGTTTGCACATGAATAGGTTCCATGGCCCTCGTTTATGAAACTTGGGTACGACCTAAAACAGGCGTAGGACGGGCGTATGCCAATTCCTACGAAAAGCTCGCCATTTATCAATTTGAACATGAGGTCTGACCTTGTATACGCAAATTTTCTCGGTGTATATACACGCCAGAAAAAGTCTGCAACATTGTTTTAGCCTGTGGGGTTCTGCACAACATTGCGTAGGAAAACAGGGTGCCATAAATGTAGTGATGAAGCCAGCTGACCTGATGCCCAGAGAGTAGTCAGCATAGCCCCAACTGGGGGCTTACAAAGGAGACAGGATATTACTCCTCACTTTCAAAAGGTATAGTTTTATGTTTGGCAATAATATTCAATACAGGAAACATGACAATGCACAACATTTTTATTTATTCTTCAGGTTTTCTTTTGTCTTTTAAAGTGTCGTTAATGGCCACAAGTGAACAATATCTTTCTGCCATTGACTGACATATTTTGGCTTGTTTTTCCAGCCCCTCTGCTGTCAGGAGAGAGGGTTGGGGTGGTGGTCCAGCACAGGAGGGCAGAGGACACGCGCTCTCCCTCACAGCTGTTGCCTGGCTCTGACTCACAAAAAACATGCATAAAATAAATAAAAACACTTCATAAACACTGCTACCGTGTGTTTATTTAAATATAGGTACACCTACATGTAGGCCTCAGAGATTGCAATATAAGCCTATATATTACTATTAGGAGTATAGATATGTCAAGGATGTTTAAATAAAATAAACTTCAGCTGGAGTTCACTTTAATACAGCAACACTGTTGACCGCATAAGTTATCTCTTTCTATTGCGCATTCTTCCTACAGCCTAATACCAGTTTTTAGGCTGCCAAATAGGACACACATTACAACAAATTAAACTAAGATGTCAGGGTTTCAATCTCCACCTCTGAAAAGTGCCGCTTCTTAGCCGGATTACGTCTGGCCATATTGTAAATAGTAGGGGCGAGGCCTCAAAACCGAGACTATATTGGGGCGATATTATTTAAATTATTATCATATCCAGCTGCTTCATTTATCAATGTACGACCATTCTTACGCTCTGATTGGTGTGATACGAACGTTTCATGAATCCCACATGAAGCCTGTCGTAAAAGGATTTCTGCGTTCATATCTGCGCTGGTTCCTATGTTGATGATAAATGAGGGCCATTGTGTGTATTTTCATACACACATATACACATCCACGTGTATGCGGCGAGGGCAAACCTCAGTGCCACGGTGCCATAATCCCCGCCCTTGCCCAGTGGCCCAGATTAAATCCAGGCTTTGATCCACCCCCTAATCTGAGTTTACAGGCTCTGGGCTGAGGGTGGGTGCTCTACTCTGCCTGCCAGCTAGATTCTGCTTGCTTCTTTCCTTACTCCCTTGTCTGTCTGCTTCTTTGCTGCCCCCCCACTGAGGAGCTGGCAATTGAAATCAGCTTTAAAGTTGCTTAATACAGAAGCAGGCTGAATTAGGCTCTTTAATGCCTGTCATGGTCGAAGATTATATCAATGGCTCTTTTTGTCATTGCTAAATTGCTGTCAATGGAGAAGCAGCAGGACTTCCAGAATTGACAAAGGATACATTTTTAGATTCGGTTGTAGTTTCCTGTCTCTCCCTGCACTTAAAACATGTACGCACGCCATAGAGTACATCTGTAAAGTTGCACACAAACATTCACACAAATAAAGAACCTGTGTTGAACATGTGTTGCTTGTTTGCATTGATCTGTAGCTTCGCCAGGCTATCGAGTGATTTTACATTTTGTGATTGTAAAATCAACTTCAGTGGCAACCTCCTTTTGAAGTGCAGTGTGGTTCATTCGTTCAGGGTCAAACGCATACATAGTCTCAATTGGAAACAAAAGCCAGAGTCTTGGCTGCGCTTTAATGCTACAGTGAGTTTGATTTACTGCCCATCTGCAACCGCACAAACACTCTTTGACTAGGCCCGGACAAAACGAATAAGAAAGCAAGAGACTCACTGTCGTTAACCAATTTACCAGTTTATATAAACAAGCCCGTGGGTGATTAGAACAGGATCTTCCTAAAGTAATAGTTTACAACAAGGCACATTAAAAATAATTAGCCCTAACACAATAAAGTTGGAGGAATTTCAGAACCACAAGACGGGGCTGAGTTAGTGTATCAGACCTAATGCTTGATGTGCTGCTCTGTGTTAGCTGCTAACATTTGGGCTTAACCAAGCTCAGTAAATGTCCACACTTATGGAGGTAATTGACAGAATGGCGGGATTACATGCATTGTTACACAGTGTGGTGCAATTACATGTTGTTGTAGCATCTAAGGAAGCAATTAAAAAATGGGGTATTATGCATTATATTAGCTGATGATATACTTTTAAATTAGCATGCCGCACTTACCCACTTACAAACACATGCCCACACACACTGTTCATCTTAGCAGAGTAAAGAAGGTCACATTTTCTCACCTGGCGTGAAATTAGTTTATGTTGAATTTAATAAAAATGGACACAGCAGAGAGGGAATGAAACTGAGAGGTAGAAAACAACATGTGAAAACATGTCAAGGTTTATTTCAGAAAACCTCTTTTGCACTTGTACTACCCAAAGTAAGTCCACTGCTCGGTGAAGAGAACACTGCGTACCACAGTGTATCTGAAGTATCAGTCTGACACACTCCTCATGTCAGTGCTGAGCTTTAAACACCACTCTTACTTTTCCCTCTGCTCCTCTGAATACAACCACATCCCACACATGTACACTTCAGTGTGGAACACAGACAGGTGCAGGAACAAGCCGACTGACCAACACACACTCACTCACTCACACATACATACACACACACACACAGACGCAGCACTCTGCTCCACTCTTCTCAGTCAGATGTGAATCTAATTCAGCCCCAGGGGATAGGAACAGTGGGGGTAATACCTGAAACACTCTACTTCTCATTTACTGGTAGTTTGGAAATCTCCCCCACCTGCCAGTTGGAGTGTGTTCACACACAAGCACGCACAAGTAATGTGCATACACTGGTAAATGCGGCCCTTTTGAAAATGAGGGATGTCATCTACTGTACCTCAGGAAAGCCCATGGAAGTCATGAGTTATTTGTCTTGCTTATTGGCAGAGGTTGACCAATTAACGCCCCAGTGCTAGGTCCAGATCACTGGCTCTCTGAATGGTGGTGTAATGTGAAATGTGCCATAAATTCAGGGCACGGCCCACAGCACATAAGGGTGGCTGAAAGGTCTGGCAGAGGGTTTCTCTCACTTGGGTGAATGGCAAAGCAGGGTTCACAGGGCCCGGATGGCTGATCCAATTAAGTGCTGCCTTCTGATAAGCTTTGCTTTCTGATAAAGTCTGTATGTTAAATTTGAACAAGACTGTTTGCTAATGTGGGACACAATGTGATTAAGAATGGCTTAATATCAAGAGCGGAATAATCACACACATTTTAGGAGTAGTTTGCCCCCTAAAGTTTTAGATCAGAGCAGTATGATTGCTGAGGGAAGTCCCCTTTGTCATCTCATGTTAGTGACGGGCCTTAGATCCTTGAATGTATTCTCAGACAAGTGTCCTCAAACAATCACTTACTAGGTATCTGAGGCAGGTCAAGGGGTCGCTGGCCCCTCTAGGTGCTCACTGATAAGAGAATAATTAGGATTATCTACAGGTACGTGCAGAATGGAGAGTCCAAAAGGTTAAAGAGGAGTGAAAGGTCAGTTAGAGAAAAGTAGACAGACCTTTGTAAAGACATCTATTTGGTGTCATGTTGCTCTCTGTGGATTTTGGTGAGTTGTGGCGTAATCTTGGCCTATATTTACTGACTTCTTCAAAATGAAATCAGATTAAAACAAGGTATTTAATATTGATGATTTACATCTGTCAGTTAGCACGCTCATCCACCGATTCACATGTCAGCTGCTCACCCGTGACCTAGATCACAACAGTTGTAGGACCTCCGAGCCTGTTTAAGAGCAGATAGATCATGGTCTAACAAGCTGGGCATCTCCCCAACTTACATGGCATTAAAAATAGGGGGCCTAGACTCTCTTCACTAACACCTCAAAGCACCCCATCATTGACACTTAGTAATATGACTCTGAATGTGAATATGTCAGTCTGCCCAAAAGGACTCGGACGGGTGTGAAGGTTGTCTATAATGCCAACGGCACCTCATTCTAAGCCCCGCCTCTGAACTTGGCTGACTGGTGGAGGTCTTTTAGAAAAGGTTGACCTGAGGTTCCCTCCTCTTCCTCGTCCTTTTCTCTAGAATAAAAATTGTGTCTAAATGACTTGGCATGGGAAGGATGTAAATGAACGCTGGGGGTTGTTGTGCTCACATCCAGCCAAGGTCAGGCATCCAGCTGTCAGCTCATGTTTGGGACTAATCGTTTATGTGACTGCACCACTCTGCGCCTGTTCCCTCATTCTCTCTGTGTCTGTAACACCTCTCCCTCTCTCTTTAACTCAATGTCCTGCCTTTTATCACTCCACTCTTTTTTGCATCTGTCCTATGCATCATTCACATTTCACATCCTTTTATTCCGTCCTTTCACCAAAGACAATAGTGACACGAGACTAGTGTCATTACCTCTGTTATCCAATGGCTAATGACTTGTGCTGCAAGAGGGGGGCGGGATTAAGTATGATGATGTGGTCACCTTGGAATAACTCCAGACATGTTAACATGCATTAACATTAACATTTCTGTTTACATTGTTAACATTAGTAAATCAGTAGACTACATTAATAGTTTTTCATTAACAACACAACTACAATATACAGTGTATCTATATTTAAAAAAAAGTATTGTCCCTGTAGTTTGGACTTTGTACACCAGTCACATGTCCCATACTTTTCAATTCAGTGTGGAATTTTCTGTATGATATTTTTGGTCTAACGTAGATATGCCAAGAAACATATTTATATGCTTTAATATTGACTTGTTTTTTGTAAAAAAAAATTAATGAATTGCTGTCTGACATAAGAAAAAATAAAAGTAAATACAACACTCCATATATGCATTTTATCATATCTCTTGGATCATTTCCATGACCCCCCTACTGTCCCATCTTGGCCTTAGACTACCACGGCCATGGCCGCTGTCTTTCCACGTAAAAATGTGGCAGGTTGCAGAGTTCAAGTCCTTCGAAATGTGAATCGAAACAGCTGCCCCTAATCACTAGCACAAGCTGGGCTTAAGGGCCTCTCAGTTTCACCTCTCATCTGCCTGGAATTTTGAATTTCCTGAGTGGAGATCAAATGGCAGCCAGAGTCAGTGAGACCTTTGATATATGGACACCCATCTCGCGAAGGCCTTCTGCAATGGGATTTACGCTTGACAACACACTCGGTGTCACCTCCGCTCCCGGCGGACGCTCTGCAACCCCTGGAAACATTGGGCCCCTTTGACGGGACAGCAGAGCCCCCCCGGAGTGCCCAGCAGTTATTTATTAAATTTGTTGTGCCCACCGTGGTATGGTTTCAGAAGGCCACTTAGTTTTGGATTGCATTCTGGATTTTTCAATTATGTGGTTCATTTCACCTGCTTGTGTTCCTTTACCCCCCAGGATCAAGGGCACGAGAGATCACATTTAATTATTTCAAAACAAGAAGTCTCAACCGGACCCCCGCAGATCCATAACATCATGTTCCCTATCTATTGCTCCATCACCACAACTTTAAACAAGCACTTTTTGGTTTGTTTAAAAAAAAAAAAGAAACTGAAAACTTCCTCTGTCTCCGATCACCACATTACTCATGTCAATAAGGAAATTTGTCTACCTATAAGGAGGGTAAATAACAGGACAGAATAAGGGATTTCCAGAATTCCCCGCTTGTTGGCTCTCATATGGAGCACATTAGTGGCCACTTTGATTGACAGGTGCTCCTGTGTGTAGCCAGAGGGAAAGGGAAAGAGAAATGGGAGATGATTATATCCCAGGTAATAAGTGTCGGCTGTCCACAGCAGGCATAAAGATGCTATCTGGAGTGGCTGTGACCTATGGATTAGAGGATGTTAGTGGGTTAGCCACTACGCTGAACTGCATTCGTGAGCACATTCAATATTATCTTTGTGTGTGTGTGGACATATGCATCAATGCATGTATGTGGCAGAGATCCTTTGGATCTTCCATCTATACATAGACATGTTATTAAATGTTCAAACAATAGCAGCGCTGAATTGTCCCAACTTTGTTAACATTAGTTTGTAGCAAATACAATGGAAAATGACACAATAAAACGGTTGAAGAAAGACAAAAACACCTGTTATAGCTAACTATGTATCATACAATAAAATGTGGTACTTGTGTTGTCATCAGAGCCTATTGTTGCTACCTATTAGACTTAGACTTAGACTTCTCTTTATTAATCCTTATGGGATGACTCCCGCAAGGAATTTGAAATTCCAGCATCCGTTTTTGCAAGAAATACAGTAAAACACAGTATAGAGAAAACAAAAATAACAGTAATAATAATAATAATAATAATAATAATAATAATAAGGAACATTAGCTCTATTAACTCCATAAACCTCCATAGACATGAATGATGTCCTAATGGTGACAGGGGATCATTTACCAGACTCACAGGTGCAATGATCCTATCTTTGTTAAGCTTGTGATGCAAAATTAGCTATGGGAGTTTTTAAGACTGTACTTTGTGTACTACATTATACAGGAAGGTGTTAAGTAATCACCTCTCTGTCAAATAAATGGAGTTTAATGTTTTTTGTTTTTTAACTCCAAGCTTTCCACAATTTTCTTAACCTTTCATATAATCTTAATTTGGGACTGTTGTTTACCAAAAAAGAATCCCTTTAAGTCCTTTGTTAGCTTTTAAAGTAGGTAATTACTCAAAATCAGTTGGTTCTAGGACAAAAGCTTTTGCAATGATTCTATTTTCTATTTTCTTTTGTCTGCGTTGGTTTGGTTCATGGGAGCCAAATGGTGCTTCGGACAGGATGAAAATGACCCTTCACAATGTCTTGAACAGCTTTGTGATTTAGGAGCTTTGTTTTTCTAAGAGTCTCACATCATTAAAATAATTCATTGCCAATGAACATTAGAGGCTCCACAATGAATCAGATGACTTGTTTGCATTCTTCTAAAGACCAAAAGAGGTGTGGGGATGAGTGAGAAAATGTGTGAGCGAGAGACTTTAAAAGTGAAATGACTTCATGGTTAAAACCACAGGGGAGGCAGAAATCCTGGGACCCCACTGGATTATCAGAATTTATTCCCTGCAGCATACTTGGAGAATGTGTGTGTTCTCAGGGCGTGGCAGAAGTGATAGCAATGCCATAGAGAACACTAGGGAGAAGCCAGGCTGTGTTTTGCCATCAGAGGATTTTCAAGTTTTTTTTAAACTTCAGTTTTCCTCCATCTGCTAATTACATAAATCAGGGTAATGAAGAGGATTGTTATTGAAACAAAAGTGTTCAGAGGGTGCACAAGGACCACCTCCTGACCCTGGAGTGTGGGACCCCACCTGACCTCAAGTCTAGAGTTCAAACTGTCAGTCGAAGGTCACTGGCAGAACGGGGGTGGGGGGGGGTGCTTAGTGTGTGAGGGTGTGCCAGAGGGTGTAGATTGTAAAGCTTGTGTATGTGTGAAGGCTACAGCGGACGTAGCCTCTGATCCCCAATTAATGCTTAGAGTGAATGACCTACAGGTTCCCCATTGGCAAACAGTGTTCTCTTATATTACACCTCTGCAATACACACGCACACACATATTCACACATTCCCTGTCAGAAGTATACAGTATACATAGTTTCCCACTTTGCACATAGCAGAAGACAGTGAGTTTACATGTACCACATCCACTGACTGACCCTACTCCTACTGTATGCTTATCTTTCTCTCTCTCTCTCCCTCCTCTTTTATCTCTGTTATCATCCTATCTTTCTTGCCAAGCATTCGTCTCTCCTGTCCTAGCCACCAGGCTGGCTATCTATCCTTCTAATGAGCTCCACCGACTCTTCTAAACAGTTGTCAAACAATCCTCACACAGCCATCACTTTTACTGGGCTCAAGCTAAGGCATAATCAGCAGCAGCCTCATGGCAACCTGCCGGAATAGAGAGAGCAAGAGAAACTGTGACTTAACCCTTTTAGCACTATAATGGGTGTTGGGTGACCAGATCACAAGAGGCACACATGTGCTGTTGAATCCAAAAAGTAACTGAGATCTGACTAGTCTAGCCTCAACTAATATTGTCCCTAACTGAGTCAGAAATTTACTGAAATTGACACAGTAATCCCTTTTTTGTAGCTGGTCTGATAAGTAATAATAAGCAATGGTCTCAGTTTCCAATGGATAAAATCAAATATGAACAGAGGACCTAAATCTAATCATGTGCGGTCACTCAAGATGCTTTTGAGATATGTATTGATGTCAGGTATAAACTGCAATCTGTCTCAGCAGTATCTAGACAAATTCTGGAGTTTCTTTTCTGAATACAAGAATCTAGGTCTGAACAGAGATGGCAGACACTGACATGTGTTAAGAATCATCAATCATCAAGGTGTAAGAAGGACAGAGAGAGATTTTAACCGCAAGCAGTGGGTGAGAAACTATAGAGCGCTATCACCTCCCCCTAATTTCCCCAACCTTGTCCTTCTTGAGGCCTTGTGAACATCACTCACAGTGTCTGTACAAGCCAAGCACCCAGTTCATCAGAAACACCTTCCCTGGCCCCAAACCTGACCCGTTCTCTCCTGGGGTCAGGATAACAGGCTGCAGGGCTAACACACTGGATGAGAAATGGACTGGAGACTGTGGTGTATGTGTGTGTCCGTGTGTGTGTGCATGGGGTGCCTGCTCAGCTGCATTTGGAATATATGTTTCAGTGTGTATAATGTGTATGTCTAGCCTGTCAGAGGGGGCCTGTGGAGGTTACACAAACACAGAGGAGGGTTATTTATACTTCCAGGAAATTATGGTGGTTTCTGTCAGATCTGGCCCACTCTCGCCTGTTCTGGCTTGGTCTTGGTCTAGTCTTAACCTATTTCCAGCCTACGCAAAGCAAGGGAAACACAGCAAAGAAGAATTGTGCTAATATGGCTGTCAGTGACAACCCCAGTGGCCAAACCCTGTCAGTCTACAACTCTGAGCCCACCTCCACAGATGGTCCAGCAGTACTTAAGAATTCACCCCCAGGGTTTTACTGCTCTGCTGTATGGAGGACTGTCACAGCACACAGAGCATGTGGTTTAGATATGGGAACAGCATCCTCCAAGAGCTCTCATGGCCTGGCACAATGAGATTTCTCCACCCCCAGTAAAAGAAAAGACAACTGGGCCTGCCCTGTTTTATAACAGGATGCAGATCCTACCAGCTGAGGAAGTTGTAGATGCTGATACACGCTTTTACATAACATGATTCAATCATTTTCATTTAAGCTTTTCATTTCTTTAAGTCAGAACTTTGATTCACTTTGTGTTACTGGCTCTGTGGTTGTATAACATGCTAATAAGACTTCATTTTCCATGTACTTAGTCAGTCAGCTAGTCAACCTTTCAGGCAACCAGCCAGTCAGAGGATAGTGATTTACTGTCCTGCATCTAGAGAATGGAAACCTGCTGTTACCTCTCATTCAGCCGGCCACCCCTTTACTCTAAATGAGGCAAAAAAGGCACACATCCACAAATCAGCCTGTACTAATTTGTTTATTGCCCTCGTTCTGGCTGCTGCACCTCCTCTTTCACCCACCCTCTCACCACCTCTCCATACGCTCTCTCTTTCTCTCTCTCTCTCACTCTCTCTCTCTGTCTCTTTCTCTCTCTCTATGTTGTATTGATCTCCCAGCTAAAAATGAGAGTGTTACAGGGTGTGTTAGGACTTCAGAAAGAGGCTGTCATGTGCATTAATGCATGTATAGGGAGTGGGTGTAAAACGTCCCTGAGGCATGGCGCCCATCTGAGAAAATTGAACACATCCAGTGACAGTCCTGTTTTGTCTTGTTTTACACTGGTGACGCAGAAGCAACAACAGTTGAGTTGTAATAGTCTTCGAGGTCAAAGCATTCGCTCAGTGTGCACACATGTAGTGAACGCGTGCATGTGTGGCAGTATGTCTCATACATCCCGCTGTGTGTATATGTAATGTATATTGGTGAAGTAAGTGATAAACTTGGGCTGATGGCATCTGGATAGGTGCCAGGGTGAGTCATAAACAAGCAGGGGGTTGATTTTAAGGGAGAGTGGGCGAGGGGAGGGGAAGGAGGGGTGCACCACCGAGTGTGTCTGTCCTGGCAGGTCCCCTGCTCAAATTCCACTGATACGACTTTAATCGGGCCTAATCTGCTTATCGGCCTCCTGGGGCACTGATCAGCCTAAAGTGCTTAACGGAATGCAGGGACCCATAAGATGCTGCCACTCGAAAGCATAAAGTGGGTTGTTGCTCAGTTTTTTTTTTACTTAATGTGATTAATTAAAACAAACTATACTGAAAAGAGTTCCTTTACCTCTGTGCCTTTTTCTGACTCCTTCACCATCTTCCGTCCCACTTGCTTGTGGCCAATCTCATGACTTGCTGTGACACACACAAACCTTGTGGGTTTCTTGTAGTTAATATGTACTTTCTGAGTGTTTCACTATAAGCCAATAAGCCCTCTTTTCACCTTTTATCTGCATATATTTGGTCAGCTATCTGCATTGTTACAGTACACTGGACAACTTCACACTTGCACAAAATAATCCCTAAAACCTAAAAAAGGAAAAAGATAGCACATAACTATCCATACTGTAACAGCTAATCACACCAGACTGCAGAAGTTCACTCTGCATAACATTTAAGAGGCAAAGATAGGCCAGTCTAGTTGTTTGCTGCAATTGTGAAGACTAATAGAATAATTGACTTGATCTTGTGATGGGGGTTAAGAGACATAACCTCAGCTAATGAAAGACGGAGACATATTTGTTCACGATAATGAATTTCGTTCAAACAAAGCATGTAAGGGAGCATTGTCTGTGCTGTAAAAAGAAGGGAAAAGCTGTTTGAGGAAATTGTGCTCTGTATCTTATTCTTCTTAATACACCTGACACTGTGTGATAAGGTGAATGTGATGCTAGATGAGTTCACGGGCTGTGTCATGGCACTTGTCACCTGTGCTACCTTGTGATCATAGATTATCAAATTAATGGTGATGCTTCATGTGGGCTATCCTCAATTGCATTTGATTCACAAGATCAGTGGGGTCGCTATTGAGGTGGAAGTGCTCTGACCTCCACAATGTCTGATTCATTTAGACACAATAAAACTGGATTTACTCTGGCTCCTGCCATTTCTCTGAGTTCATATTTTCTTGTACCTCTGCAACCCACTCAGTTTCTGTTGTTGCCTTGCCTTGTCCCAGTGTGTCCTCTGCCAATCTATTTTTTGCTCCCATTGACCTTTCATTCCCCTCATACATGTCTCCTCTCAGAGGACAAGCCCTTGCATGGAAGTCCTCCTCATGTTCAATGTGATCAATACAAAGGGCAGAGACCTTGCACACAAACTCCCCCGCCGACTAAACGAGAAGGATTAAAGGCTGGAGAGGCTGTGTGGTGGGTGCAAGTACGTGTTTGTGCATGTTTGTGAGTGTGTGTGCGTGCTCATGTCCTTGTGTGTCTGGAGCACATGTGTATATGGTTGTGTGTGTAAGTGCTCGAGAGAGAGCAACACATTCAAAAACTTGTATATAAATGGTGTCGTGATCGTTGCAGGGTGGGTCGAGTAAGCTCAGAGTTCATGACCCCGGTCTGTGTCACAGCAAAAGGTCCATGCAGGTCACACAAAAACACACACACAGACACACACACACACATACTGCCATTTAACCTAAGGAGAGGAGAGCACTCTCAGCCAGCACTCTCCTTGAAAATAGATGCTTATTTCCCCAACCCTGACAGCCTTTATTGGTTGGATGGAGGTACAACTTAGGAAGGCTAAGTGGTAGACAAAGGTTAACAGGTGCAGAGGTGAAAATCAGATCCAAGAACAAAAGCCTTGTGCAATTTTGTCGGTCTTCTGCTGTTGAAGTGTAGGTGACCATTGACAGCTGTCCTGTTTTTCTGAAAAAGTAAATGAACATTTAATGCAACATTTCAGATTTTACTTATTAAAATATAAACCTTCTAAAAATGGTCTGGACCTCAAAACACTACGATGATATAATTTATTCTTCTTCACTTCCAACACTTCTTTCCCAGCTCCATCACCTCAGGGCCCATTAGGGGGCGGTGAGTCGGCTGACTCTGCCCTCCCCCTGCCCTCTCTGTTTGTCACTGAGCGGGGGTCCAACCCTCTCCACTGGGCTTATCACAGGTCAACGTGCATCAAGGGCCTCACATTTACACACACAAACACTCACACACACACACACACACACACACACACACACACACACACACACACACACACACACACAAGGTAGACACTTTTTAGCATAACTCTTCAGTGCTATAGCATAGACCTTGCCACAGGAAGCCTGGTGTGTCACTGTGTGCATTTACAAACAGATAAAGCACAAACCCACTGAAACACACACAAACATTCTTTCCCTATCTCGCAGCAACACAAACATACACACACACACACATTTCCCATTTCCCTTGCCCTCCGTAACCCAACATACACTCTCCCAACTCCCACCTCTCTTGTCACCTCCCATCTCCCAGACCAAGGTCAGCTGTCCAGGCCTGCGGCTCTTGATGTAGAGGCTTTGACCCAACATGGCCACCTCTGTCTCTCCAGAGAGATTAACACAAGGCAGGGACAGAGAAACGGAGCTCCGTGTGGCTCCATGTTATCCCAGCCGCACTCTCTGTCTCTACTCTCACTTCTCATTCTGTCTCAGATAACTCCTCACGTCTGCAGACTAGGGACCAGGAAGAGCTGCAAATTGAATATGTCTGCCAGGCAGATCTGTGAAGACTCATGGGGGATGTTAGCGAGAGAAAGCAGACTGTAAGTGTCCACGTGTCACTCAGGCAACATACGTAAAGGGATGTGTATAGAGAAAGATAAGCAAGGGTTTGTTATCCTTCTTTTGGTATGTGTTTCTGTCACACCTTTTTTTATTAAAATGAAATGTACTTGTGTTGTGAGAGCAGCATAGGAACACTGCGGCATCTTTACAACAGGGTGAATACAACATCCAGTGACATCAATGAGAAGGTGTTGGTTGTAGTGGTACTCTTGAGGATCTTAAACACTTCTATGTTGTCTTTGTTTCCATTGCCCATCCCATTCCTTTGCTTGATTCCGCCTCATTATTTCTTATGTTGGATGAGGCTGAGGGGTGGCTGCCCCGGCAGTTGAAAGGTTAAACCAAGTGCTGCGACTGTCAGGCTGAGTAAAACCAACTGGCGCTCGGCTATCAGAAGATAATCAAGGCTAATAGGTACATAATGGCTAACAGTGGGGCCGCACTTGCAGGCAGATGCATCATGGGAGACGGAACGCAGACAGCGTGACCTCGCATTCCCTCCGCAGCTCTCACTGCTTCAGAGTCATCAGGCGGAAAAAGCCAGACACCAGGAATTTTACCCCTGCTTTGCCCTGGGATTACTCACAGCAGAGTCACATCGATTGTAATATGCTCAAAGTTTGCCGTTTGTCCTTTTTCCCTTTTTCTGTTCATCTTTTTTATTGTTAATTTGAAGTTTTAACTTTACAGAGTCTATCAATTAATGGGCCGTGAAGTGAACTGCCGTTGGGAATGACGTCACCACACTGGACTGTGAACAGTGAAAGCATTATTCAGCATTAGTGTATTCAGCAGGGATTTCTGTGGATCTCAGTGAGTTATAGTTCCTGTAGCATATGCTTTCACTTTTGTCTAAACCAACAAACAGAATGTTTGTTTAACTGATGGTCAAAGTGCCCAAGGTCCTAAAGGACACTTTGTTCTGAACATTGAAGATTAATGGGCCTGTGAAGCAAAGAGGATGAAGAAAAGACATCATGAGCCAGAGTACTGTGGTAAAGTGAATAGGAGAAAAAACTATCCACTATCTTCAACTGCAAATTAAAAACCAAATTTAGAGACACGTTTTGAATTGCGCAGAGATTGAGCAAATATAAATAACAATGCAGCCCTCCACACCTCCACATGTTGACCGCACATTCTCCATGAATACATTATATAAAAAAGACATTCACACAAGCGTGAAACTTTGACCTACCCAGCAAAGAGTTAACATGCTCTAAATTGATGCAATTGAGCAGAAAGGGTCACATGATCATGTGTTAACGAATGTACACATGCTCGGTTCTCAGCGCTCTGCGAAGCATCCAGCCAACACTTCCCCTCTGACAGCACTCGGTTGCCCTGGACTCCTCTCCAAAGACTCTGTAAACAAAGCCAGCTTTTGTTGAGGCCCAGTGCGTCAGAACCATCATCTCCAGAGGGAAAGAGGGATATGGAGGAGAGATGTAGGGGTGGGTGGAGAAAGTTATAAACACAGGGAGAGAGAGAAGGAAAGTGTTAAGGTGGGGCTGAAGGGCAGGGGAACTGAGACAGAGGCCTGGGTAATTGCAGCACAATGGAGATTGTGTTTGATCTCTGAGGTGTCCAGGCCTATTTAGTGGTGAATGTGCCAGGCTGAGGAATGTTGTAGCTCTGAAAGACTGAGTTTATCAGGAGTTCAGCAAGTGAGAACAAGAGGGGAGGAGGGGGGTTGTAGTTTGAGAGATAGAGACAGAGGAGAGAAAGAGAGAGAGAGAGAGGGACAGAGAGCTTAACCAGGCTGCTTTTTCATTATTGGCTAATTAAGTCTTTAAAGCCTCTGAGAACTTCACTGTACACACTGTTCGCACATGTTGTATGTATTCTATCATGCCTTTCTCTCTCTCTCTCTCTTTCTCCCTCTCTTTCTCTCTCTCCCTCTCTCTCTCTCTCTCTTTTCGAACTGAAGTGAGAAAGGCCAGTCTGATATGTGGTGCAGTGCAGCAGCAGCAGCCTCCTGATAGCAGGGCTAAACTGCTGGAGAGCAGAGAGTGCCCGCACAGAGCAGAAGGCTCTTTGAACTCTGTCTGTACTCTCTGCTGCAGAGCTTGAACTGGGTTAATCGCTATTAATATTTAACATGCTGCCAAAGTTCCAGCCCAGAAAACTATATCAAAGCCAAGAGCTCCATCCAGCAGAGCCCTTTCAGTACTCTTCTGTACTGGCTGACTGGCATAAACACACCGAAGCTGCCGACATGAGACTTGATAAAGTTATTTAATTATTTTATAGATAAAGGAGGGGATTCTTTGCAAGAGCAATATCAATATCAATCCGTTTCTACCTAAATTAGTATTGTGTTTTTTTTGTTTAATTGTTTTCTTATTGTATGGAGTATCAAATCAGAATCAAGATCGGGATTATATATGTTTGTGCTATTAGTGTCATATAACAGTTTTAGCCCCCAGCATGTAACATTATGAAATACAATAGATATAGTATCATTGACAAGGAAGAAAAGGGAGCAACTAGGTTTACTATGTAATCAGAAGTGTAGGGAGGGTGGGGTCGGTTAAGAAACAACTTGGGGTCACCAGGGGGCTGCTGCTCTGTTGCTGCTGCTCATCTCTCTTTCTGTCTGTTCTGTCAGCTCACAAACTGGATTATTTCATCAGAGTTCAAGCCTCTATTGCCTCTGCCACTGCAGTCTTTTTCACTCTCTGCCCTCCCCTTTACATCTCTCTCTCTCTCTCTTTCTCTCTCTCTCTCTGCTCCCAGCGCCAGGACCTCAAACAGCATGGTTAAATACCCAGGCCAATGTGTCGCTCTTCAAAGAGACTCAGGTAGTAGATATGATGGCAATAGGCCAGGATCAAAATGAAGAGTTATTGTAGAGCATTGTGGCTGCACTTCACGTGGACCTCAGTCGAACCATATTAAGGGGCCCAACCTGGGCCCAAACCTTCCCACAAGGCAGCTGAAATATAGGCCCTAAGTCCCATTCCGCCCCCTCTAAAACCCCGACTAATACCACGCAGGGACCCATTTTTATTTCACTTCATAAATCAGGCCAGCAGGACGAGGAAGTTCAATTGGCGTAAAAGAGCTTATGTTAGCTTTAGCCCCTGTCGTAAAGTTCCTTCTCTCAGTATGCCTGCCTCCGTTGTTCACCTACAGCAAAAACAACAGAAACGAAAGCACTTTTTAAATGGTCAGAATTAGCTTTGATTACTTAAGATTTAGAAAATGAGTGGCTGTTTGTTGCCACAAGCCCTGCCTGATAAAATATTAAAGCACAGCTGAAGGGGGAGCTTTGTAGAAGACAAAAGCTGGAAGCAATTTGTGTAGCTACCAAATTAAAGTTATTCAGCACCAAGGGTAATTTAATTACCATTCTTTAAATGTTTGAATGACTTTGACCCTTGGAGTACTCGCAGGTCATGCAGGTGTATTTACTTTAGCTAATTCAGAATCAGTAACATGAAACAAAGTCCCAAATCAAACAGGCCTCCTCCTTGAATATCTAGTTACCAAGAACCAGCTCTGTGTTTAGAAATTAAATTAATATCGACCATGTCATTAGGCCTGTTTTCTCAAAACCTTGAACTCTCCCTTAAGCCCCTACCTACTCCCCAGAGCAACCATCTCAGTGATGTGCTTGACAAGAGAAAGACAAAAACAAGAAGAAATCTAGACAATGAAAAGCAGGGAGAAAGACATAAACGCCAGATGAGAAAAGCTGACAGCGTTTCCCAGGATGCACCTCTCTCAGCATGGCTCATGAATGGAAACAGGTGTGTGTGTGATTGTGTGGTGGGTCTTGAAGATTCTGGCCTATGTGGCATGTCTACTGCCTAGGTGATATGGGTCAATGGAGCACATCTGGTACTAGTCACAAAAGAGTGCACACGTCCACGGCCCTCAGACACCCCACCAGGCGAGTAGAGAGAGAGAGAGAGAAAGAGAGGCAAGGGCAAGGAAACATCTGGGTTCTTTCTTTCTCTTTCACACACACATACACTCATACATTTGGGATTCTATGCTTTTTCGGGGTTGCTTGGGTTCCTCCAGGTGCATCTGGACTTGGATAGAAAGGAACAGGAGTGTGTGTTTGGGGGGAGGGGGTTGATTGACAGCCTTGAACCACAATGTTCCCTGTGCCGGGTGAGTAACACTCACATCATGCCCACTCTCTCTTTTTGCTCTGTTGTGTCTTCCAAGGGTTTTTCCCCTATTTTGTCTCAGCTCCATAGTCTTCCCCTATTTGCTGGTGTCCTGGAACAGACTCATTCCTGTATTGGAAAAAAAGGCATATATTTTCTGGTGATCTAAACAAGGCAGGGCATTTTTTTTTGTTTGCTATGCATATAAATTAAAATAACAACCCACTACATGTATTGTGTCAAATGCTGGAACCTCATGAGTCATGCAGTAATAAAGAGCAAGAGATGGATCCAATGGACAGAAAGGACACATGCGCCTACACACACGTACACAGACACATGCGCACACTGTTAGACAGCAAGTCTATTTTTTGGCACTACTCCAGAACCGAAGAGTACTTGATACATTGTGGTAATGATGGGGTAAAACTGTATATGCTGTAAGTATAAGAGATGCAGTATCGAATTCTGATGCTGGGATTTTTCAGCACTGACAGCTCTCTCAGTCTCTCTCTCTCTCTTTCTCTCTCTCTCTCTCTCTCTCTCTCTCTCTCTCTCTCTCTCTCTCTCTCTCTCTCTCTCTCTCTCTCTTTCTAGCCCACTTACCTCACTTCACCCGCTACCTCACCACATGCCCAAGGCAACAGCAATAAACATGATTGGCCCTTCACACAAACGGAGGAGGGCCATCATCTGGACAGGCATGACAAGGGGCAAGTGAAATTGATTTCAAGTGTATCGGCCTGTGTGGGTATACAGTATGTTTGTGCAAGTTAGACTGTGTGTGTGTGTGTTGCATAGGGTACAGATTATTTCACTAAATTTGAGCAGTGTGATGAATATGGGAAGTGATGGCATGTAGAACAGAGTGGAAACAAATACAGGTCCCCCTCTTTTGCTCACTTTAACTTAAACAAAGAGCCATGTGTCATAGATATAAATGTGTTTGCTAGTCACTGTGTGGGCCTTCATGATAGCCTCAGTGTCTGTTGTAGAGCACAGAACATTACATTTCACACTAGGACAGCATAACAAGAGAGAAATGTCTAAAAACCCTGTCAAACAGTGTTATTAAAACCACTTGATACAGATAAAACAAAAACTGAAACTAATTTGAATCTTTTAAAGACTGTAAAGTGGTAATCTGCATGGTACCATGTTTGTTTCTTTATAGTTTGGATGTTGGATGTTTGATGTCCAGGTTGATATTTTCAAATGTCTCGTTTTGACCAACAGATGTTCAATATTCATAGAAAAGCAAGAAATCAGAAAATTCTTACTTTTCGGGAGCCGATGCAAGTCAAATTTTGCCACTATTGCTTAGGAAATTATTCATTCCATTGTCAGAATTGCTGCTGCTTAATTTTTGTCAATCGACTAATCTGTAATTTAACAATTGCTGCTGCTCATTCAAAATGTTTGCAATCAATAATGCAAACCCCAATGTTCATGACATTTTACTTTACTTTTAACATGATTCTTTTTGAATTTTAGATTTAAAATATGTGGAGCCTGCCACTATATCAACACTTATTCAACATCAAAATGGTTCACAAGTATGTTGGAAACTAATGAATGCATTCATATAGGATGTAAAGTGCATTTGGGGTCCTTGCTTTTGTTTGTGACGATGGCAAAGAATGTGTTGTTTTTGTGAGTACACATGTGTGACAGAGAGACAATGAGACAGAAAAAGGGAGGGCGATTGAGAGTGTCCTCAGGTGCCCATCTGGCCTGTGTGTGTGTGTGTGTGTGTGTGTGTGTATCATGCTGTAATGCCACTATGTGAAGTGAGGCAACTACATACAATGGCAGTAACCCTCACATCTAAACACAAAAACCAGACCAAACTAACAAAACATCATCTGCAACAATTTTAATGGTCACTGACAGAAATGCATCACGATTTAAACCTTCATCCTCCGTTCTAGATTTAATCCTATTCTTGCAACCGGAACCATTCCCAAAAAAAAGTTTTAAGTCTATAATTCCTATAATTCCCTTAATGGCTTGCTTTTTTGTTTTCTGTTTTCAGTCATCTAGCTGTGCTTTTAGGTTAGGATGATCTAACTGTGTGTGGTTTCTGTGTGTAGGGGTAGCCTTGTGACCAGAGTTACAATTGTTCATCCACAGCTATGGACTGTGGCCCAGAAAGAAAGCCCACACACAGTCAGCAAGCTATGATCCCACTTGGATACAATCCAAATAATCGTACATACAAGTCAGCCTGATTTGTGCCGCAATACCATCCGCGCTTGTAAATTCCTACATCCTTCAGGGCTGCTCAGTTTGTTCAAATGAGCTATAGACATGCAAACGACTACCATAGTGTTTAAGAAAATGCTAAATTGATAAACATGTTTCTATAATATCATAGCCTCTTTAATTCACAAACGTTAATTTAAAATGAGCCTCGTTCAAGATGCATAGTTCAACTGCTTCTTTTTGTTCCTCAGTCATCCGAGGAATTGCTTGCAGTCACAGATGATGATGCTGCTGTTGTGAGTTGTTGATTTCTCTGGGAAGCCATTAGTGTCATTTGTCGACGCAGAGCAGCGCCAGGTTACTGGACCCCTTCTTCCTGACAGTTGGTTCATATCGGCAGACAGTCAGGGTGCTTAACTAGGAACAGGAAAATGAGTTGCCCTCCGTGGATTCCTTACAAATTACAGAACACGTTTTGCTTATACTTTCGTACTCTTGTAAAAGCTTGCAATCAAATGTCTTTAAATCTTTAGAGACTCAATTCAATCACCTGACCCTGAAAAGTGAGTTCTGAAGCTCTGAATGGAAGTTAATCAATTATAAGGTTAAGTCCCTTTTTCCTGCATGAGAATGCTAAATATTCCTGTTCAACTTTCAATATACAAAGAGATATTGAGAGTGGTGGCAAACTTGTTACAACAAACAAATAGCAGAATTCTGTTGAGTTAAGTAGAGCAGAAGGTGGAGGAGTGTAAGGAATTTTAAATTTTCTGGCTTGCCCCTGCTGTGCCAACTCTGAAGCAATAAAAGCTAGGAATTGGGAGTGGAAGCAGCCAGGAAACGAAAGAGAGAGGTACATAAATCCTCCTTTTTCTCGCAGCTGCTGGAAAAGGGCAATAAGTGTATAAGTGCTGTCCATACACAACACTTTTGGAAATCCCCAGACACTTTACACACAGTTTATACACCATGCACTGGTCTGGCCTCTCTAGCAGATCTTTGTGACAACACTTTTAATACTGCGCAAGCAAAGGAAACATGTTTGCATCATGACATGATGTTACAGGAATCCTATACACATAAGGCACAAAATATATTACAAGTGACCTTCATTCCTGGCCACTCTTGACTGTTATATAAGCAGTCAGCATTGCTGGTGAGAAAGCATCTTGCATGTCTGCTGCCTGGATATTTTGTCACACCTACATGAGACTGCACTAATGCTACACACTGGTATGTGGTACTTAATCATCTTTAATCAGAGGTTTGAGTGTGTTGTGTCAGAAGGTTGTCTCTCTGTGTGTCTATGTGTCTGTGTGTCATTTCCTTGTTGCTATGGTCTTGTTCTACGTGTGTGTGTGTGTGTGTGTGTGTGTGTGTGTGTGTGTGTGTGTGTATGTGTGTGTGTCCTTGTTCAGAATGTGTTAACAAACCCTGACCTTTGAGGTAAGGAAACAGATAGTGTCCCAGAATGTTCCACCTAGCCAAGGTCCACCTCACCTCAGAAGTAATCCTTCTTGCTTTCATGCTGCTTGCATGCTTACCATTTAAGAAAACACACACTTTGTTAAAAAATGCACACAAATCCACTCATCAAACAACACACATACATGCACGTGCCCACACCATCCTTCCTACTGTAATTACTATTATTGGAAGGTTATTGGACTCTTCTGACATGTTTATTGACTGTTGTCATTGTACAATATGGTTTTGGCCAAAAGGACCTTGCTGTGAACTTTTGAACCCCGCTCACAAAAACAGAATACTACTTTGCTGTGATGCTGTTCAATGTTACCTTTAAGCCGTCAGTAAGTAGGATTTTGGAAAATAATGCCCTTATGCAGGCTGTTTACACGAGATCCCTGCCAAACCAGCCACACTCTTGCCGCCTCAGCCCCCCTCCTGTCTCAAATCACATTTAAAAGGGCTAGTTTGATCCCACGCCAGCATAAGCATCCACTTGCGATGACCTTGGTTGAATTTAATGGGGGTTAAAGAAGTTTTCACATTGGCAGTGTGCACATTAATAGTTTGTCTGGCGGATTTGGTAAATTGGATAAGACGGAAGTGGAGTCAAAGTGTCCCCCTCCCCCTCCATTGCTTGCACAACCCTGCACAATCCTTAGCATCCAATCCATGTTCACCTTGGGGTACTCTGTGACATATGTGTGTAAGTCAGGACTTTTGTGTTGTGTGTGTGTGTGTGTGTGTGTGTGTGTGTGTGCGCCCGCGTGTGTGCGTGTATATGGGTACTGTATGTATGTTCAACATGTACTATATGTGTGGGAACTAAATGCAGAGACTGAGTGAAAAGTAAAGCATGAAGTGGGAGGTGGACGAGAGGTAAGTGAACATTGGTGGAATGAGGGGGTGTAAAGTAAGTGTGAAGCAACTAAAAGAACTAAAAGGGCTCTGAATCAATAAAGGTCTGTTAAAGTTACAGTGAACTGCAAAAAGTTTGATATTGTAAAAATGTGTGCAAGTGCAAGATGGTCATTAAACTACTCTTTGTATGTTCTGCTGGGGTTTAAAAAATGAATTTTATATGTCTCACTGTATTTCCTGCATGTGTTGATTTATATTTATGTATTTTTTTATTTAATATATCTTATTTTTCCCTGTCATTTATGTATGAATTTATTGTTTTGTTCCACATTTTACTGGATTTTGTTGGATTAACATCGCTCATAGTCTATTAAACATTTTCCAGATATGGCAATGCCAGCTTCTATAATGTTATTTGTGTCTTTACAGCCACCAGACTGTAATATATGTGATAATAGCATGAGATGTAGCATCATAATGTGAGCCAAACAAGTCTAGTAATCCACTGTAATTGGTTGGATTTTTGCAGTGAGTCAACCTCTCTGTCTGCCTGCTTCTGTGCCTTTGATAATCCAATTTACATTTCTTTAATCTTTACCCTCTGCGTTTAGCAAATTAATTAAATATTGACAAGGAATCCAGGGAAACCACAGAAAAACAGAATGTCACAGCTAAACTGATTACTTCCACGACAGAGGTAGGAGAGAGACAGAGAGAGATGTATGGTCCACCTCATGCACTATAATGATAAAAGACCATAGACAATGGCTAAATCCTGAAACCAGATGAACAAGTGTGTAGATTGAATGCTGTCTTTGCCAACGCTCTCTTTCATATAGCCTTACTCTGTGGCCACTTTTCAATAATTTCCCCACTAACCCAACATGATAATGATAACACTGTCTTTCTGAGTGTTTCCCTCCAAGAGAAAATCCCATTTCCCTTCCTGGAAGCCAACGCACCATCTGTCAGCAGAGCGCTGATAATGAAACGCTAAGGGAAACATTTATAGGATCATACACACAAAGGAAAAGCTAACATGTTGTAGGAGAAGATTTGAGTAGGTCCAAGCAGGCTGATGATGTTTCATTCCCCATGGTAACCTAACTTTGACCCTTGTCTTTTCCTTCACAAGGGTAAGTGGACAATCTGGTTAACACGCACATAGGAAATTGTGGAAAAGAGCCAAAAGTGTGTGTGTGTGTGTGTGTGTGTGTGTGTGTGTCTGTGTGCGTGTGTGCGTGCATGCGTGTGTGTGTGTGTGCAAGTGTACAAGGTGGCAACACGCGCATGTAGGGCCGGGCAATATATTTCCTTTCTTTGTGTTGTAATTTTAAACTTGGTTGATTTATGAAGACTGGATAACTGCTCCTCAAATCTTTGCAGGGTAAATCCAGACAGCTAGCTCGACTATCTGTCCAGTCTGAGTTTTCTCTTGCACGACTAAAACAACTTTTAAACTTACACGTTGCACCAAACCAAGTTCCTTCCCGAGGCTATTTTGCAGCAGCTCCATGTGAAGCATTGTGCCGCCCAAGAAGATTATGACTGGTTTAAAGATTTTGTTATATGCTCTTTTCCTGGTTTTAAAGGCTGCATCACAGTAAAGGGATGTCATTTTTAAATTTTACCAGATTGTTCTAGCCTTTAACCACTTAGTCATTACAGTTTATCCACATTATTGAAGATTATTTATCAAAAATCTAATTGTAAAAAAATGTTGTTAATTGTTTTAAATTGTAACTGTTGCGCCAATTGTCAATACCACAATATCGTCGCAATATCGTCGTTGAAAGATTTGGTCGGTAATAGTGTGTTTTCTCTATATCGCCCAGCCCTCTGTCGACGTACATTCACTTACAGTATTTTTATTTCTACCAGCCCATTTGGTATTTGTGTGTGTGCTTGAGCATGCACCCGCTTGTGTCTGTGTGTAAGCATGCCTGAGATTGTGTTTATGTCTGTCTATTTGGGAGAATCAACAGACACAGTGACGATAGAGTTGATTTTATTAGGGATAAGATTAGGGTCGTCTTGCATTAAGCTTGCTGTGGTGTTTTTATTCTGATCTGTCCCTTGGAGTTTCTTACTTCAGAGAGACAGCTGGCCCAGTAACATGATCCAGACCACCAACAACCCTCTTACTACTTCACAGCCAAGTCAAAGCTTAGGCCAAGGACTAGAGCTGATTCAGAAGGACTAAAGACACACACACACACACACACACACACACACACACACACACACACTTTCTTATGGTTGTCCATCGTGTCTGATGATGACCTTCTTTCATTTATGAGATTTTTAATGACAGTATTGGCCAATCACAACAAACACTTACACACACACACACACACACACACACACAAACACACACTTCTCCTCACTTACAGTAAGTATATGTAATAACAACAAAAATAATAAAAAACCTTAACTACCCAAACCACATAGGGTAGTTTGCAGTTCTTCCTTCAATAGAGAGCAACAAAAAACGTTTTTCCCCAAAACGATAAAGAAAGAATGGCATGCATAGCTGAGAATGAGTGTGGAGGTGTAAGGAAAAGCCCTCTGGCTGGGAGAGGTAAAAGAGCTGTGAGTAGTGGGAAGCGAGGGGAGCTGATTCTTACCATCATCATGTGGCTGAACCAAATTCCCTCTCTCCTCTCCGTTCCTCTCCTGCTCTGAGTGCGGAGTGAGTTTGGCCTTGGGCCAAATGTTCAGATATGGGTGCTAGTGATTGGTTTGCTGCCAATGGTGGCAAAGGTCAAGCTGCTCTGTGCTCTTTGTTGTTGTTTCCTCAGAGTCACTGTTGTATTCTGTTCTCCACTGCAATCCCATGTTTTATTATTACCACTGGAGGTGGGAACGGTGCTTTGAGATGGTTGTTTCCATTTTTCAGCTTGTTTTCAGTTGCTTTATTACACTTGTTTTGCTTATACGATAGTCTACTTTATGTGTACTCTGTTCCTAGTGGGAAGCTGTTTGAATTGCCACTTAATATCTGTATTCAGAAATAACATTGTTTTACAGAGCCTTACACTAGGTGTGTTCAGATTAAGCCGTTATCAGTTTGCTGCCAGAAACAGCAAAACATGGCTTTGCTGATTAAAAAATTAGGGGAACTAATTAGTCTTAAGGACAGTCCCAAGTGAAACAAAGAGCAATAAAAAGATATTATCAGGCTATGTCATCAATTATTAACTTTATGGAAAAAGAAGACAAAGAAAAAACAGATCCCCTAAGTTACTTCTTCAGAGAGAATAAATGTTCACCCCAATGGATCACAAGCACAAAAGTGTAGAGTAGCTTGACCTAATTCAGTCCTCAATGGCATGTAACTGTAAACTATTTATGTTGATATGCCAAGTAAGGTAGCTTGTTTTCATCAAGAATAATAAGACAAGATACACCTTTATTGATCCCCAGTTTGGTTGTTGCAGCAGAAAAAACATACAAATAATAAGTATAGAAAGAAACATATAGAAATAATAACAAGTACATGAATTAAAAAAGATAGAATAGAAACTATAAACTATAAACTATACAGAGCATTTGGAGACAGATGACATTATAAGGTGAGTGGTGCTGATAAAGTGTCAGTGGTGTGATTAATAGCAGCAGTCTTACCCTATTGCAAGGGTCAATGAAAACATATTAACATGGAATAGTATATTATGGTACATTTCCAGAATAATTTTCTGACATTAGGCGTGGCTCACGTACCAGATGTCCCTTACCTTCAGCTGTGTGTTGTTCTTAAACTCTGTTCGCTTCAGGAAACATCATACTTCAAGCTAGCAAGCTACACACTGAATATGGCATGTTTTGAAGAAAAATTGGATTGTGCAATAAGCCAGGCCTACTTGGTTCTTTCAGAAAATGATTGTAAAGATTTACAAGGAATATGAGTATGGTATTTACAATCTAACTGGGATGTTTTGGGACCGTTTGGCGGAGATACACTGATACAATTTACGTTTGACCATATATCCAGCTAATTGAAAAAGCTCACGTTACTATATTGTGTCATGTTACTATATACAGTTATTTTATGTATTTTTTTCTTTTGCAGTGTGCAAATGTGCCACCAAAACTAGTCACTTCCAGAGACTATTTTGAAGAGCCACCGTTACTGCGTCACAAGCTTAGCACTGCCCAAGACGATTTTGATTGGTTTAAAGAAATGCAAACAACCGAGAGTGTTTTTTTTCTCCAATCCCAGTATGTGTGGTGCAGCCAGACCTTACTCCACGGCACTGTAGAAATAGTGAGGGTGTCCACAGTGTGGTCTGGCAATGCAAGACTATGGTAATCGTAATACTATATTATGAATGATTATATCTCATGTAATCTTAGAAGGATAATATTTGCTTCTTGGGGGGGTTTGGTGTGAGTGGAAACTGAGACCTGTTATTATTATATAACGTAACATATATGCATATATGTTGCAAAACTACTGTTCTACATCAGTGCTATTGAGACCCCCATATGTCCTATTCCAACCTCTGTGGTCAGTCATGAACATTGTTGGAAATGTTTGTGCAAAAGAAGTAATGCATCTTGTGCACTGCATAGAAAAAGATGTTGTAGTAAGTAGCACAATGAGAGAAGAATACATTTCAGTGCTGCCTAATTTAGCTAGAAAACGGGGGTGCCAACTGTAAAAAGGATTGCTTCTGTCTAGAAGGGATCTTCTTTGTTGTCTAAGAAATGTTTGTAAGTGTAACAAGTATTCCAAGTGCTAACAAATTGATGCTGTCTCTCAATTGCCATAAACAAAAAGTGATCACTATCAATTAATTATGAATGTGTAGATTATACAAGCAGTGTGAAATGTGGAATAAATACGCTTCATTTAGCCATGTTTGGAATGTATATACTTTCCGTAACTGCATATTAGTGTTTGATAAACCATTTAAACCATGTTGTTTTAAAACTGCAGATAACAAGTACCTCGAACTGCATCATATATAAAATAAGTGTTGGTTTGACCATGTTAGTTGGTTGTCTTTCTCCAACTTTGCAACTTTTTACTATTTGTGTAACTGTCTCACAGTCTGCAGTGTGTATGTCCTTATTTTAGCCCTGAGGTTTGTGCTTTTCATCCCTTGCCCTCTTTCTCCTGAGAGGTGAACCAAGCACTCTTTAAGACTGATACTGTGTGTCAACAGTATAGACAGAGCTTCTCTAGCCTGCAGGACTCTTCATTTTCCATCATGTTTTGCACAACACTGTTTGTGTGTGTGTGTGTGTGTGTGTGCATGCTCAACTGTGCTTTGGTTTTAAAAAGGTGGTTAAAATAAGAAAATGTATGAGAGTTACCGAATAACCATGGCAACCATTATTTATTAGTATAACTGTTATTCCATCATAATTACGAGTTTTGAATGCTATTCATCAATTCAGGTGTTTGACTTGGCCTTCAAATGTGCATGAAATATAATTTTACCAGGGATTGAAGTTTTGGTATGACGGCTGTCCTGAACCACATTTCATCGAAGTAACTTCGCAGCTCTTCGGCTCGACTTCACCATCAATATATTCTGTCTGCTCAGCTGAAACTTTTCCCAAAATTTCCCCACTCTCCTGCCATTCCTCCACACTACTAGACTTTCCTCTTTACCTCTACTCCTCCCCTCTTTTCATCCCATTCTATTATCGCCTTCCCATCCTCCACTATTTCCATATTGGCCTTTTTGGGTCTCATAACCCAGTTGCTTTTCTTCATAGAGTCTGGAAAGGCGCTTGAGCAGTGAATAATTCTGAACATGATAAATCCCACCTTAAATCCAGCCATGAGACTCCAACAGGGTTCCACATGTAATTCTAAGCCCTATTATAGGGCCACTAATGCCGGTTGAGGATGGCGAATCACGGCACAGCCTGCAGCCATGTAAGAATTAGAAATAAATATGCATCGGTACCAGATAAATATAGCAAGCGGCAAATCTGCCGTGAGACTGTGTGTGTGTGAGAGAGAAGCCACAATTTGCAAGCGATGAGACAAATTTGCAACAGCTCTCTGGGTAATTGATGGATTAAATTCAGTGGCTAAGGGGTTGCAGTTAATGTGCGCCATAATTTAGGAAAAGGAAAGCTCAATAACATTTTTTGGTCCGTATTCAAGGAAATGCGTTTCGCTATCATGTCTGAACACCTCATTTTAGGGCTTGTATTAGGTGTCTCAAGGGTGGCAATTGAGGTCTCTATCGTTGGTGTTTATCTATCTGTTTATTGACTGTGGAATTACTTGAGGACGAAATGAAGGGTGTAAGCTAGCCAGGTTTGAGCTTCAGCTCTGGGTTTTTTCTGCATATGGCCCCTTTGAAGTCATAAGTATAAGTGTAATATTATTTTATTGAGCCCCGACCAGACAAAGTTTGTATGCCTGTTTCCTAGAGCTGCACTAGCTGCTTATATCTGTGGTCCACGAGCTGCTCTCCTCCCACTCTTTGGCAAATAGCAGAGTTACTTAAATTCACTCCATTCACTGTAGAAAGTCTCCCTATACATCAGGTAGCCATCCAATCAGAATGCAGGATTAGGGAAGAAGATTCATGATTGAACCTAGTGCTCACTGAGTCTACGACCATAATTTACATGGCTTATACACCATTGTCTGTTGCCTGTTACACACATTTGATGATAGCGTCTGAAAAATCTTTGTACCTCACATTTTTCATTTTTTTAAGGGTAGAAAATGGGCTAAAATGGGATTTACAAGACATCTACTTAAATTCAGTTGTGTTTTCAAAAGTCTGTTAGGATATTTCCAGGGGATGTCTGTGTGCGTGTTTGCAAAACAAACTATCAGCATGGCATATAATCTAATGTAGGAGCAGGGTACAGTATGTAGGTAAGGTAATACCTGTAGTTATCCTCTCTCAACACCACGTGTATAACACGTCAGACCTTTAGGCCTAACCTTATGGGCTATTAGTTTGTGGTGTCACTAGTGTCCCTGAACCTCTCCAAAACCTCTTCAAGTGATCAAATTGTGCCAATTGCTTTTACTCACTTGTTTGATATTAGAAAAAAAAAATACTAAAGCAGTCAGATGACTATAAAATATATTTTTCCTTTAGGCAAACATTGTTGATCATCTTTTTCTCTCAAAACACATTGAAAGCTGGCTGTGGAAGTAGAGACTTAGCTCTGTTATGCGGCCATTTTTTCCGATGTTATAAACCGTTGGAAAGGGAATTTGATTGGCTATAATCGTCTTGATTGATGTTTTGATAGCCAATGACAGCTCATCATACCAAAACAGCTTGTTTTGCAGCTGCGCAACAACATGAGGGAGCCCATTGGCCTTCCACACTGGGAGCGCTTGCTGATCGTCAGGGGCTGTCCCGGGGTGAAAACTAAACAGAAAAGAGTAGGGATACTTTCATTTTATAGTCAGCAATATAACAAAACAAGCATACCCAACAACACAGGGTGCCAATCAATAAAGAAAAGGGTAACAGACCATTTATCAGTATACACAGCTGTTGGCAGTGTTATTGGCATAACAGTAGATAGATGTGAAAGAAATACTCACTACTATTATTGCTACTGACAGTTTTTCAGCACTATCTAGCATTAGATCAAGCAGATCATCATTTAGAACAGATATTTTCAATTAAATATTTCTATTAACGTACAGAATTCAAACTTAGGGCATATTCACACATAAATTTCATTTGGGTTCCTGCCCATTTTGGGGTGGAGGGAAATGACTAGTGACTAGGTGAATATTACGGATTAGCGGACATTAAAAAAGTGAGCAATGGGCCCAGATTTAGTGTTTAAAACCAGCTAACAGGTAGGGGGAAATCGTAATGTTTTCTAGAGCTTTGTTTATCATTCTAGTAAGTCTAGCTATATGAATCATGCTTTGGTGCTTGATTTTCCGTAAATTGACCTGAACGGTTGACTTGTGGAGATTCGAACCAATCTAACAATGTGTACCATGTCCATATTGACGAACATTTGTATTGTAATGCTTAATGTGAAACAGAACTAACATAATTTAGCAGGTTGCCAGCGACCCTCAAACACACTGGGGACTCAGAGGCATAAGGCTGATGTAGCTGAATGTTGAGATTTTCAGGAAGAGCAATCCCAACACTCACTCATGTCCCTCAGCTGAACATTTATTTTCTTTCAAAGTGCAGTCTCACTTTTTTATTTACCTAATCTGATTTTTGAAAGTTCAATCAACAATACAGTTTGGGAAGAGAAAATCACATATCTGAAATGGTCTTAAATTCTTAACCAACAAGAATCATGTATTCTTTTGTCTGTGATGCTACTTTTATTTCCTTACCAGTCTTGTTTGACTCACTTGTTGGACAAATGCTATAAAAATGCACTTTTTTTTTCTCTCTTATCCCGACCTATCGAAAACATTTCTTAAACCATGTCAGAACTTTTAGACAACCTACTTACAGAAAAACAGAAGTAGAACAAATATCTATAATCAGGTATCAGAAACAGAGACTTCTCAACGTGCACTGTAAGGTATCACATCTCAGACGTTTCATGATGTGTCTATTTGCAGCCATTCTCCTTTGTATAAACTTTCTTTTTGTGCAGAGGCAGAGGCTTTACTTTGAGTATTTCCAACTTCGAACTAAGAAGTCGATACATCAGATCAAGGTCACATTGGTTTACTATAAAAACAGACCCTTCTTTCAAATTGAAAATGAGAGAAAGATATAGAGAGCAAAAAAGATAAATGAAATGAAATGTTTATAAGGCAAAAAGGCTTTATTGATAGTCATCTAGTCGCTTTTAACATTAGTGATCATACTACTCCAGTGTAACACCCAGTGGACTCATCACTTGTTGCATTAACCTGCGGGTGCTTATTACACCCTGCAGGGTGCCATCCCCACCATGGCAGTCACACTTTAATTAAGCATTTTGTTGTATTAGAGACTTCAGTTTAAACTTGAATCATCTTATTAGGTCATTCCTCCCTCTGTGTTTTGACAGGAAGATGCTGCAGCATTTCTTTTTTCTTCATCTGAAGGCATATGCTAGTTTTTGTTCCCTTACAGTGGAGTATGGCACTATGACATGGTATTTGAAAAACCCTGGTTTTGTTGACTTATTAATTGCTTGTGTCTTTCTAACTGAGGAGTGTGGCGATGACACGGCATGCTGGGATATTCTCTTTAGATGGTGATATTGGTTGCGGTGGGAGGTAGTGGGTGGAGGGGCTCTTCTTAACTTCTCTCTCCCTCTATTCCCTCGCACTCCTCCCTCAGCTCATCAGTTCATCAGGCTTCTCCGTGGAACACTTAGCCCTGAGGAGAAGCCGTGGGTGGAGGTCTGTAACTTTTGATGAATGAATACATCTCTGACTCACTCCTCTTTTATGTGACTGTTTAATCTTCTCTCTCTCTCTCTCTCTCTCTCTCTCTCTGTTTCTTTCTCCATCTCTTGTTTGCTTCCTCTCTGAACCTCTTTCCCTCTCTTTCTGGCCTCTGCTCCTCGCTCAAGACAGTGGTTGCTGATTTAATTGGATTGTGCTGAACTCTGGCTCTCTGTTGCATCTCTTATGATCATCTCGGAGACTCTTTGACTCAGACTTCCTGTGAAGTTCTTCTTTGTAGCATTGTATGAACTTTGCTATCAGTCAGAAAATCATCTCGGCTCCAGGTTTTTCCAGGTACACTGTGTAGATGAGATTATCAATTATTTATAAAGTTTTTTGTTACACAGACCAGAAGTGGGTTAGAGTACAGGCAGTCCTGAACACAAAATTGGGAATATGAATGTGTTTACAACATATCCAGACTTTACCTCAGGTTCACGGTCTACAGAGCCAACTGAGACTTAGTCAACCAGAGACAAACAGGCTACCTCTTGGATCCTCTACCCACACAGGGCCCACATCCTTGAGCTTGCCCCGATGCATCCACCCTCTTGCCTCTTCCCTCCCCACTGCTCTCCTTTTCCCCAACCTCCCTGAGCTCGATTGAGGACGATGATTAAGACATCAAAAGCTGTGCCTCAGTGTAGATCAAAACTCAGGGCTGACGGGCAAGAGCCTGATCCCACATAGACTTCCGCTGCATCCCCACAGCCGGAGATTTGCCATTCCCAGCAGCCCTCCTGCTCCACTCCATTAGTATCTCCATGCCAATCTGAGGCTCCCCGGGGTTTGACATGTAGCCTAGGATGAGTCAGGGCTGTGCAATCAACCCCATCCATGGAGAGGCAGGTGCTTTAGTGGTGAGCCACAGTGGTGTGTGTGGGGGCATATGTATGTGTGTGTTTGTGTGCGCATGTGTTTATCATAGCTCAAGGCCTTTCTTCACCCCCACTGTTTTATCATCCCCAACACTGAACAGCAGCAGCCCATCACACCGCCTCTATCTCCTTTTCTCTCCTTTCTCTTTCTCTTTTACTCTCACTCTTTCCCTCGAGGGGCTTTAGTTCATGTGATTCCACGCTCCAGCTTTAGCTCAACTTTGCCACTTGGCAGTCTCGGAAGATTTTTTTTCTGCTTGTCTCTCGTTTTACTCCTGCTGTTAAAGTGGTGATAAAGAGTAAAGAAAATACTTACAGGATCACGAGAAGGGACTTTTTCCTGCATGTAAAATGAAGTGCTTCATGTTCCATCTGAGCAACGTCAGTGGAAAAGGGTTAGAGCCAGTCAGAGTCGGTGAGGACAAATTGTGGGGAAAAAAATGAATAACCGTGGTTCCCATCCAGGCATGGAAATAATTGGAGCACTTCTAGCAGAGGGAAGGGGGGGGTTAATAATAATCATCTCAATACAAAAAGGAGGTTTATAAAATGTTTTGTTATTAGTTTTACCCAACATAGAGATAACACTGAGCTAAGAACACACACTGCGCAAGTAGTGTTATTATTCCCCGTAAACTGGCTGGTAATCTTTTCCATGTTCACTGGAATTTGGTGCTGATGTCATGGCTGGAAACACAACCTATGAATAGTCTTTCCATGCCTGAGGGACACAGAAGAATATGCACCACACAAACATGGATGTTAAATGTACACACAGAGACACTATACAGTAAAGACACAAGCAAGCAAGACACATTATTTACAGATGACAACGTTGGAATCATCCTTAATTAATCTTCACTTATCAGTTGAGGTCTGTGCCACTCTTCACATTGGTGGCTGAGTTACAGTCAGCTGAGCAGCCACTAGGTCATTCAGTTTTAGCCAGTCAACCAGTGAGTCAGGCCCTGGGGCTAGGCTCATTAACGCAGGAGAGTCCCCTACTATCCGTCCCTCCCGCTATGCACCTAAGGGCCAGCCCCCTCCCTGTCAACTCCCTGCCTTTAATTGAGTTCTCACTTCTCTTTATTTTACTGTCAGCATTATACCCCATCTCATTGCTATCCCCCTCTCCATCCCCTTTCTTGAGCCCATCTCCTCCCTTTCCTTTACTGCTGCTACAACCAACACTTTTTTTGGTATTTCAGAGAGTAAGCACTTTCTCCATATTAAGATGTGAAATTCATTTTGACACTGGGCTGGAAATAGAGTGGAACCGGCAATATGCCCCTATCTGTTCCTTCCTCTCTTCTCCCTCCTTCCCTCTTCTCCCCTCCCCTCACTCTCTCTCTCACTCTCTCTCTATCTATCTATCTCTCGCTCTATTTTCCCCATGTCTTTATGTCTTTTTTCTTCAATCCATGGATCCACTTTCCCTCCTCACTTTCTTAAATCACCTATAAAGTATCCTGCGAGGTGTAGGCCCGCTTTCCCTAAATTATATTTTTTTAAAGGATGGCATAGAAGAAAGGGCATAATCCTTTGCGCTTCTTTTTCAGGATTTGGATCTGTTAAGAGGGCAAGAAAGAGATCACATAAGGGATGCAGACAGAGAAAAGGACAGATTAAGAAAGAATGAGAGCAAAAGAGACAAAGTATACAGTGAGAAATAAATGAGGGCTAAAGATGACAAGTGTTAATATATTGAAAGAATCAGTGGTGTCAGTGGTGTCTTGTATAATGTTTCAGTGAATCTGTTGATAATGTTAACTAATGTAGTTGAGGGAAGAGATACAGTGGATATGTGGATTGCATTAAGACTATTGTATGAATAACCATATCCCTGAACCACAGTTACAGTTACAGTGTAGCAGGGGTAGCAGAGACATGAAGATGATTAGACTGACTGTTACATCTGGCCACTAGCCCAGAGCTAAATCACATAGTTGAATAACTGTGTGACCGCATGGCTGTAAAGACTGGTCTGCCACGCTCTCCATGAGATGATATGATGCAACCGGATAAAGAGCAGAGTGAGGCTGTGTGAATACGCATAAATGCACTTTAGCCAAGTGGGGGCTTTTTTTACATGATTTTTCATCATGGCTAAATAGTTGTTTTACCCCCAGGGACATTAGTGTCAAGGGATCATAACGATATCCGCATTACCAAGGTGGATTTGAGCCTTTAGGGGTATCTTGGCCTTAAAATCACCTCTGTACACACAACAAATAGAGTGAATGCACATGCATGCAGATGCAGGTGTGCACTGGTGCATACAGATGCAAACATACACATATGCTTGAATAGACTCGAAGGATGCACATACAGCCCCTACCACATACAGCCCCTACCTTGCATACACATATTTCATTTCTAGATTGTTAGACATGGCTGTGCTCCATTGTAAAACATTGGAAATGGCCATGCATGTGCATTTTTGTGCTCGTGAACATGCATACATCTATGTGATACGCAGGCCAAAAGTGCACCGACATGTTCTTGTTTGTGTGAGTTCTACGGTCTTTGTTTGTATTTGTTTTGGCCGTTTGTGTGAGGTTTCTAATAATGTGTATACAGCAGGGTGCATTTCTCTGTAGCAGAGTGTATTTCTCTATATTTCTGTAGCCGTCTTTACGGCTCATGAAACTCACCCAAACTCACTGAAAAGTTCTAATGAGAATCTCAGTCTGTCTGACATAGCTGAATCAGGACAAGTCATCCTCAGTACAATGCAAAGAGAAATGTGGACTACACACGCATACACGTACAATATGTAACCCCCCTCCCTTTTTTTCATTTGTAAAACAACTGATAAAAATATGCACAACCTTATATACACACATAAACACTTTCTCTCACACACATTTTCACACATAGAAAGCCTCCCGAGTATGGCACGCCAAGTACTCCAATTTAATTTGTAATCTAATAAATCTAAAAAAGCAATCAGCGACATCCAATGGCTATTCAACTTAACCCCCTTGCCCTATCTGACTAGACTGACATAATTGTCCTGTAATGTGGTCGAGAGGGCAAGGGGGAGAGGGAGCGAGGCGGAGAGCAGAGGGTCAGGGCCCATCTCTTCACCGAAAATAGCCTCTAAATGTGCAAGGCAAGGCTCCCATTATTAGGCCTTCCAAGTTGACAGGGAGGTGGCCAAGGCCTGTTTACATTTGCCAGTGATATTTGGAATGAGGGACCGTAGAGAGAGAGTGTGTGGATAGGGAGAGGAAGGCACAGAGGGAGGGGAGAGGAAATAAATTACCAGTATGGTCCAGGAAGTGCAAGGCAGGTAATTGCAGTTGACAGTCCAGTCTGCCACACAGTTAATTTGAGCCTGAGCCCAGGTCTCTTCCACTATAGCGCACCATACTTATACACAGCACAATCTGTCTGCATAGGTACATGCCCAGACACCATCTCTGGCTCTCTCTTTCTTTCTCTCGTTCTCTGTCAGTAGAATTATGACGTAAGCAAGATATAAGCAGCCATGTCTCTCCTGGTAGGTGCACACTACATATCCTTATTTTTCATATAGTTAATTTTCCACTGAGAAATATTGAATTTTGGGCAGGGTGATAGTGTACCTGTCAGTGATAGGGCGTCATCTTTAACTCCCTCTGACAGGTGGACCATTATATCTGCGAGGGAAAATAATCCCTCTCTACTTTAAGACCGGCAAATTTCAACCCTTTGGTTGGTGATTGCATAAGAGCAGGAAAGAAAGGCCTCTTACCTAAATCTGCTCTGATCGGTTAATGAAAGACATTATTTAGAAAGCTGATTGCTTTTTCAAAGGGAAAATACAGTATGGGTGTTTACCTTCAGTTACTTTGAGAATCCATTTTGGTGAACCTGACTGGGCATACATGGATACACATACATGCATCAGTATCTGTATTTATTCATTACGTACAGATTTTGATTTTCCTAACTTGAATTTTGAAACAGAAATGGTGACATGACAAGCGTACCTTCTCTTTTTTGTGTGGACAGAAAACCAGAAACAAAGCCCAACCAAGTCTTTCATTTTTTTTATATAATATCAACAATAAACTTCAATTAAACCACTAAATTTGGCATCAACATTGCTGGTCATCAGACCTACATTTAGTGGATTTCTTAACAAAATCTTGTGTTATTTTTGTTTTGTAAACAGAGCCAATGACTTACTCTTATCTCCTCTAACTGTTGAGGATCTAGCTCAAATCAATCCTGACTTCACTCTGCTGTCCTCTGTGTTAAGGTTGGGAATGCCCAGTGGCCCCTCAGTTTACTATACCACGGATGACATCAACCCCTCTGGTCCCACATCCCTGCAACCACTTGACATTTCTATCGACATTTCCCACAGTGCTCTCACATTAAAGGGCGTGACATTTCATTTGCACACGATGTTGATTAAAATACACCCTTACGCCATTTTTGTACCCTCTACTTTGGGAAATTGAGAAGAGATGAGGGAATAAATAGAAGATCGGCTGATTGAGGGAATTATGAAAAAGCCCTATGTTGGTGTTATGTAAAGACCAGAAGATAAGAGTGGGACAAAATTTCAGTTTTCCATTATGAAATCGGACCACTTATCAAATGATTACTATTAAGTCAAAAGAAAGGAATGAACTATGAAAACAAAGTTTTTATTTCATTGAGACACATATTGATTTCAGCCATTTCTTTCATGAGCATTTGACAGCATTCTTCTCTGCAATATTTCTTAATTCGAATAAAACCTGATTTTAATCAAGCCAAATTCAGTCTGAGTCAGTCAGTGGCAGGTCACATTTACGTCTGTGTCAGGCCACCTGCACGGTGCTGCTGTCTACTGATGTGTTAGCCCCAGCTGGACTTGTATGATCTGACTGCAGGCCAGGTCTCACCTGCCAGCTCCTATCGGCTCCTCCACTTGTACACTGGCCCGGGGCCTGTCACTGATGGGCAGCCTGCCGTCCAGTCTAAACGGCTGGCTTTCAAAGACATTCACTGACGTCTATTCATCTCTGCCTGAAACAGCTTCTGACAAGACATTGGGCTGTGTATTTTCCTACTCAGTTCATGTTTCCTCTTTGTCGGTCGTAGAGCTTAGCTTAGATGTTTCTAAGCATTGCATGGAAATGGATGACACATGAATTATTGCAGTGATGACGGTATTAGAATTGAATTCAAAATGGAACATTTACCTTGAGAGAGACTAGCGCTGACCTGTGTGTCCACTCATCTTCACTGCACAACTGTTAAAGCGCCATAACATCTGTAACTCAATTATATTAAATTAGCACAAAGGGAAATGTATAGCCATAAAATAGGCATTTATGGTATACTTGTATCCCGTAGCAGCCAATAGAAATCCAGAAAAGAGTAACATAGTAACCTAATTAAAAGCAGTTGATATAATACCCAATGACCGCTCAGCTGTTAAACTAGGAGAGGTGCATAGGTTAATCATAGCCTGTGAGCAGCTTCATGTAATAGAACCATAATTTGATAATTAGTTCATTCTTACTCAAACTTATCTGTGTCAATAAAAAATATAGCCAACCATACACATGCTTTGGCCTGATCCAATATATCACACTAGACATAACAGCCACTATTCATGTTCCATGCTGACCTGGTTAGCACCAGGAACATGTAAAGGCGCTGCAATAATGAGTGTCTACCATTGCTACAAGGTGTTTGATCACTATTATGCCGTACAGATAAGCTAATTTAGCAACCATTATAAGCTGGTTGCCCTTCCACCTTGGTAGTATTTCTGTAATTACTGTAGTGACAGCATTGTCCCACATGGTTACATTATAATAGCCCAAGAGGTTAGTGGTGCAGTTATTAGGAAACCTTTTTTGTCATAAGCACATGCAGTAACCTACAAAAGGGCTTTATTCTCTCAGATAAATTAATGATGTGACTGATGTGAGAAACGTTACTTCTAAATGTTCTGCAAATGACAGAATATATCTTTCTACAAATAACCCTTTTTTTAAGGTTTTACTGAAGATGTTGATCCCAGTTTCTTATATTCTCTCCCTCTAATGATATGCTGCATTTTGCAGCACACTATTGCAGTTTTCAGAAAAGAATGTGCTCCAGCAGCAATCCTACCAGCAGCTGGCCACAGTTACAGTGCAGATATCATAGACTGCCATCGAGTTATGGAGATGACAGTTATATCATCAACTCCATCAGCCCTCCTCAGTGAAACAATTTGCAGTGTCTACAGGGGCAGACACAAACAAACCGTTTTCCTGATATTCCTTTCCCAAGCAGTCAGGCTGCAAGGGTCTCTCCCAGCGCGAGGTGAGGACAGCAGGCATACAGAGAAATGGATAGAGTGAGATAGAATTGGAATACATGGAAGGAGGTAAGAGGGAGAGAGAGAAAGCTAAAGAGAGAGATGGAAAGACAAAAGTGGGAGAGAGAGAGAGAGGAGAAGCAAGCCTAAATTGGGAATCTATTACTGAGGCATGGGTAGAGCAGCCTCTCTCTGTCTCCCGTAAACACACAGAAATGTGTTCAAGTGCAGGGGCTTTATAAGTTTCCCCTTCTCCAGAGTAATGTGCTTTGAATGGCTGGTAAAATGGGACTGGGAGAATTTCATTCCCGCTGCCTCCCCAGGCGACTCACCTTTGGCCCACCGATGATATGAGCCCTTTTCTATTTTTTCCACTTTTACTCTCCCTTGTTCCCTCGTTCCCTCTTTCCATCTAGCCGACTGATGGAGAGGGGGAGAAATAAATGGAGAGCAGTGGCACAGCAGGGGATGGTGGGGTGGAAGTGTAGAGGGAGAGGCACAGGGGGAAGAGGATTGGGGAACAGGGCTTATTTATTTAGTGGAATGAGGCAGGTGCGTTATCCACAGCTCAGATTAGCTCATCTGTTTATGCTAAATGCCACACCATGGGAAGCACGGTGGTGTCACAGGAAGTAGAGAAACCCATTTTTCTCACTGTCTGCTGCTCACACCAATTGCTGGATCTGTTCTTTTCATCTGTCAAACCTTTACTGGGATTCACATATTAGATAAAGTCAACAGATTATTGCCTTTGCTTTTCACTTACCTTTGTAGATCTTGTTACCTAATAATTTAGCTCGCTGAAACATTTGTTTATTATATTGCTTGATTCAATTACATGTCAGGACATTGTTTTTTTCCTCTCATTTGATTTAAGACCAAATACGGCTGAGGTAGTGGTTTTTAAATCCCCACTCGGGGTCCCTGTACACCCAAATGAGTTGACTCAGATGAAAGCATGTTTAAGACCCGCTTTGGCCCCTATACTAACATGAAGTCATGAAGCCCAGGGTGTTGGGTCTCTCAGCACCTACTTAGAAATGACTGATGCATTTTAGGGCATGGTAACATTAGACGTTAAAAACATGATAGCAACAGAAAAAATTGGTCCAGTTCTTTATTTCATGTAATGCACACATGATGAAAGTCATAGCTTTGGGATAAGCTATCCTTTGGATATGTATGTTGTTGCTGCTTACCCCCTTTTATGGTAAAACTGCAGTTTGGAGAATAGGTACCCTGTTACATGTTGGACCCTAGGTCATGTTCACGTCATATTTTACATGGCCTAACTCAAGCTCAGCATATACTGTGAAGAGACGTTTGTCATTGTGATTTCTGTGTTAGAGAAAGATGTTTATATGTTTATGTTTATACGTATATATAACAATCTTTACTAAGAATTGTTTGTATGACTATAAGTGATTTCTTATAAAGAGGACATCATTAAAAGATTGTATATCAAACAGTATAGGTTAACAGAACATGTTTATTTATGCTTTCTGTAACCTTTTACTCTCATCACTGTCAGTCAATTTGCTCACAGGTAAAAAGATAAGCATAGCAACTGGTGTATTGATTGGCACAAACATAGTGATATGAACCAGTCTACTTTATATTTCAGTGCCTGTTTGCATTATATGAACAATTTTCAAATATTAGAGTGAGCAAACGGAAAGAAAAAGCAGTGAAAGAAATATTACACCTGTTCTTCGAGTTGTGTATTAAATGGTACAAGGAGGTCATATTCTCCTCCTTTAGCCCTGAACCTGTTCATTACTGCGTGATGTCTCCGCTGCTCCAAACTATAAGGAGAGCTTGGCCAGGCCGCGACCTTTCACCTCTTTGTCCTCATGCAGAAAATCTTCTTGATAAGACATGTAATAGCTGAAGCATTATCGTGTATGTGTGTGTCCACCTTGTGCATAGCATGTGAGAGTGTCCCAACCTCTGCAGGTGCAGTTCCCACCTACATCTTCTTTCCATCACCTTGTTTGATTCACTGAGCTGTGAAGCTGTTGCTGGGTGAGGAGTTTTTCTGCCATTTAAAATACCTCCACAGCCACTTTCCCCCTGTTATTAAAATTTGATCTGAGGGATCTGATGAAGTGGACACCTCTAGATATGTGTTTACACCTGGCAGTAAAATATGTCTCCAAATGCATCCTGAGTAGTCTAGCATTGCCAGAGCTTTATTCACAGCGCTGTGGAGGAGGGTCGTGCTAGTCAAAACAGCATTCCGGGATACGAGAAAAACATGCTCTATAATGGCATTTCTTTAAACCAATTACAATTGTCTTGGCAGCGCTAAGCGTTGGATGCAATAGCGGTGCCTCTGCAAAATAGCCTTGGGAAGGATCTTGTTTTATGTGCTCATTCAAAAGTTGTTTTAGTCGTGCAAGAGAAAATTCAGATTGATCATATAGTCTAGCTAGCTGTCTCGATTTACCCTGCAGAGATCTGAGAAGCAGTTAACCATAGTTAATCGGAATTTAGAATGCCATGACAAAGCTAATGCTGGTGAAGACCCAACATTTCCTGATTTTGCAGCTTCACAATGAAAGCTTTTGAATAACAAAATAAAAGAGTACTTTTATTATGAAGAATTTATAGGAAATAAAACCATTGCACCGTTTCACAGCTGCACCTTTGACCACCCAAGATTGCCGGTTACTAATTAGCTCCAGCGCTGACACAGTGCTGTAGAAATAGGTATGGCAATCTGAGACTGCTGAAAAGCAAAATGAGAAGTTGTGACGTATGAACAGGAATGTCTGTAATAATATCCACATATTCCTCATATTCGGGATATTTTATGAACCTAAAACTGAGGTTATTACCAGCGGCTGTCTTTTTCAGGCAACAACAGGGCAAAGACCTCCAGTCAGCCAGGGGTATAAGAGCAGACAGCACAGGAACAAAAACATGAAAAATCTTTGACAGTATGATAAAAAACATCCAAAACACATGATTCACTCTCAGTGGTTTCTGTGACATGAGAAATACTTTTGATAAGAATATGTAGTTCTGCTCACAGTTAAGTAGGCAGTCCATAATGTGGCCCAGGGCTAAAAGAGTGTGGCCATATGTGGCCCACACCACCTCAGAATGTGGTCTGAGTGATCAAACTTAAATGTGTCCTCGATGCGCCTGGGTGCATTCCCACCTGTACCTAGAGCTGTCCACTTGTGATTGGATTACTCAGATCAGATTTTAATACCAGGTGGAAATGGGGTACCTGATGGAACCATTCACTCTTCCTGTGGTGAGAGAAAATGGAGCAGCCTTTCACAAACAATAAATCCTTGAGGGACCCTTTCTTTCCTTCTCCCCCTCACCTCTGAGCACTGGCTTTTCATTTGTTTTATTTACATAGCAGCCTTTATGAGCTTTCATCAGCAGGTCTGCTTATATAGGAAACTAATGGTTTCGCTGAGCTGTAATTTGAAAATGTGTGTGTGCATGCTTGTTTGTGTGCATGTGTGCATTCATCCATATATTTTATGTTGGTATATCCACCCATAGATTTGTATCTGTGTGTGTGGGTGTGTGTGTGCTGTCCTCTATCTTGAGAGAGAAAATCTCTTCTTATGAAGGCATGTCTTTTTTGTCTATATAACCCTCCATTTTGCTTTTCACTTTCTACTTCCCCCTTCCTCCTTTTATTCTCAACCTTTTCTCTCCATCTGTGCCTCTGTTTTTCATTACTACATTGCTCATTGATTATCCATCATCACTAAGGCACTACTACAAGATATGCTGGCTAAATACCAAACATGAGTCCCTAGCTTTTGTTTGAGAGTCTTTCTTCTAAATAGTTTAATGCAACACCGCTGTGTGTCTGTGTCTCTGTTTTACTGTGTGGTTACAAGTTTGTATTTTACAGCCTATTATGTTTTTATATTGCTCATAATATGTTGCCAATTTCTTGAGAAGGACAAGATGGCAGACTAATGATATTACAACCACAATGATCATTTGTATACAGAAAATTACATTGCAACAGGTAAAAGTGGTTCTTTGCGGTTTCTGACCCCAATGCTTCAAATCTTTACTTTTCTTTTTTTGTTATTATGAATGCATTACTGCAAAAATAGCCCATGAAAGTAGGAATAATTATCCCAGATTATTAATTTATGCATTAATATTAATTATTAAGTTATTGCTTATTGTTTTTTAGTTCAGACAAAGTGGTGTTTGTGTGTGCAGGGACGTTGGTGCATGTGTGTAGGCCTAGTTGTCGCTCGTATTGAAATTGATAGACAGACAGACAGAGAAACATCATCAGCTTCACCTTGGAGCGTGGTCTGAGCTATCCTCTAACGTAACCTGCACCCAAACCAAGGTTTGACCAAGTAAGTGCTAGCAACTCAGCTGCAAACTATCAGCATTCGAGCCGTCAAAAAAAGTCATGTGTCAAAGATGAGTGCCAGATATGCCAATGGAAGCGCACATATTACAAGTGTACAAGTTTGGCAAAGTATGATCGCCAAACCTTTTCCATTACGTATACACTACCGTCCAAATTGTGGTAGTCACTTAGATGTTTCCATTGCACTCCATTATAGACAGAATATTTAACCAGGGCAGTAGTTTTCAGATTACCTTATGTGCTTATGTAATTGCAAAATGGTTCTCCAATGTTTTCTCAGTTATTTTTTTTAAATGATATCAGAATAGTAAACAGAATGTGCCTTTGGAACATTGGATGAATGGTTGCTGATAATGGGCAATGTAGATATTGCATTAAACATCACCCACCCACTCAGATCAGCTGGTATTCTGTCTATAATGGAGTGGAATGGAAATTTGTAAGTGACCCCAAACTTTTGATGGTGGTGTACATATATTTTTTTTCCGTGTATAATTTATTCCCATATTCCCACCACATCTTCAAAGTCACAAAAGTGATATTCGAGGTAGCATTGGTATAGGTAAGAGGAGAAAGAAGAAAACGGCGCCGCAACTTTAAAAAGAAGAAGACAGTTCTGGTGAATGTGTGTGAGTTTATGTACAGTTTCCCCTATAACGGTACAGGCCTTGCGTGCCTCCAGCCCACTAGCAAGCCGCCAGCCCTCTAGCGAGCAAGCTAACTAATCAGCCGACCGGCCGCCCAATAAGTTGCGTAAATATAACTTAGTGTTTCATCCACACACTCTTGTCACAGCATAGGAAATCAGAGTTCTCTCGCCAGATGAGTGACAACTTTGTGCGACTCATTATCTGTAATATTAACCAGTGGCGCAAGAAGACATGTTGGGTGGAATTAGCAAGCTAACAATAACACTCAGCCTGATGCCTCATGCTGATGAGAGTCGGGCTACTTAAGGAATAGAAAAAAAAATTGTTAGAATTAGATTGAGTAATATTTATTTTCCATACCACAGAGAATGAATAGATACTTGTAAAATCAGCCAGTGACATATGTTTATGCAGTTTAGTTGGGATGCCCTCTATATTGTTACAGAATTTAACAGGAATTTTGATGTAGCTATCATTCATGTCATCATGTGGCCTATAACTAGCAGGGTCAGCAGAAGTGCTTGCATAAGTGTTTGATTATGGTTTTGCTAAGGCCCATTGTTTTGGATATACACTCAGCTATCAAATATGAGTTAAAAATGCAGGTGTCTACCTACTTCGACCCATGCAGTGCATGTTGAGCTTCAGTCTCGTAAATCATATTTTTAGTGTAGGTTGTAGAATTATCAAGTAATTTAAGTGCTTATAGTATGCTCATTTTCAGGTTTATAATTGTATTTAGAGGTTATACCAGAATAGGTTTGCAGGGTTTCATTTTCAAAAAACATCATCTTTTTGTTGTACTGCAACATTGCTGCAGCTCCTCTTTTCACCCTGTGTGTTGAGCTCTCTGTTTTAGCTACCGATTGAGGCACCACAGTTTTATTCCATCTTTGTTGGTAGTGGCACATGCGCAGTAGCTAGGTAAGGACTACTACCCAGTCAGAAGCAAAGTTTGAGGGCGGCTTGACTAGCAGCTAGGCGAGCATCATAACGTGTGTTACAAAGTGACAAACATTTGTCACAGAAGTAAATGCTGGACTACAACAGAGCTGTTTGGAGCAGTTTGTGAACAGTGTTTTCTGTTGGAGATGGTGAGTCCCTTTAGGGTGGACTTTGGGCTTTTTCACTTTGTAAACCTATTACATTCACAAAAAAGAAAAAATAACACGATGAAGGAAAGGGGAAAAGCCAAAACGCATAATATGAACACTTCAAGTTTAAACAAAAAACAAGTAAAAAACAAATCAGAAAACAATTGTTCTGGCTTCACTTGTTGTTATTCACATATTTTACTAAACTTTGCAAGTTAATAGAAAAAAATGTTTCTAAAGTTTTTAAGAAGTTAAAAAGCCTGATGTCACGTGACTTCCTATATACAAACAACCAACCATTGTGGTTGATGTCCAGCAAGGTTTTCTTCAATTTCTTTGATTTATGGAATGTCAGTTCACCATGTTTTTATATATGGTTATTTTACAGTTAGCAGTTAACTCAGCGAGCAGCACAGAAATAAACAGACACATTTATGTTGTGGGAGAAATAACACTTCCACCACCTTTGCTCCCTTCTCTCCCTGTTTAACACCATCTGTGCCCCCCTTGGGCTAAACAGAAATAGGTCCAGCTTAGGGCCATAATTGGTCTTGATCCTTCGGCTGCAAGGCATATTCCAGCGGTGGGTCTGGATGGGGCGCTTGTTATGTGTGAAAAAGTGGCAGGGGAATGCCTGGCTAGTAATTAACAAAGTGCAAGGGACTGTGGAAGAGGAAATTTAAAAGTGAATGGGGGAGGCCAGTTCATTCTGTGGCTCTGCTCTGCCTCTCTCTCCGCCTCCTCTGTTTCTCATCTATTCAGTCTCGCCCGTTAGTGGAGCTGATGGGTTTATAGAGATTTTCACACTTTTAGAAGTCTGGCTGGCTTTGTGAATTTGTTTTTTGCTTGCTCCCCATTTCGCGCCCCTTTGCCCCTTAGCCCCGCCACACAGAAACATGCTCCCCAGCGTCATTTGTTTTTCACTCAAGCGCTGTCTCGTTCACTCAGTTTCATTTGGTTTTTCATTTTTAATGAGCATGACCATTGAAATAATCCTGCCAAATAAAGGAAGAACAAGAAAGGCAAATATCAAAAATTTGCATTTCAGTTCTTTGTTGCAAAAAAATTTAATGCTATAAAACTTTATTATACTAAAGTAACAATCTGTTCTTCAGTACATGTACAGATGCTGTAGAGAAAGACTGCAATGTACCTGTTGATGTAACAGGGTTGTTCAATATGTGTTTTACAGATATTCTGTCACCTGAACATCAGGGAAACTATAGCATGTTAAGTTTTATGGGATGGTGTTCCTTCGCCACTGGCAATTGTGAATATTTCTTGATTATGCAGTGAATAAAATTAACTTTTATTGACATGTTCATCAGCAGAAGACTCTAACTGTAGAGGAGGAAGCATATCTCTGACTAAAGTGACCGCATCTTCACTCATCTCTGGCTAGCCATATCTTACTGTGTCATTCTGACAGACTGAAGGACTCACTCACCCACTCAATCACTCATGATCTCACTCGGCAAAGAGTTAAGTCTCTGTCTTGTATAGATTTAGTCTACAGTGTTTCCCATGGCTGAGCTGTCTAAACAAAGAGAAGAACTGAATATACTGTAGCGCAGAACACATAAATAGCACAATAACATTGTGGAATGATGGATGTGATAGAGTTAGGATACAAACAAGTGTGTGCATTTGTGACCCCTTGTGAAAAGTAAGCTTATTTTTGTTTTTTCAAAGGTTGCTGAGTTATGGCTTGAGAGCCTACATATGTTGTCTATAGTAGGCAATAGACAACAGCAACAGACACACAAATACGCAGAAACTCTCTACAAACATAAACATGTTTCCCCTTTCCTAAATTGTTTCTTTTTCACTCAGTTGCTTGCAAACCAATTGCTTATTTATTTTGTTTAATTGAAAAAGCTTTATTGGCAAGCAAATTTATGAACAAAATTGCAACTAGCAATGAAGTACAAGGCTGTTAAATATTAGCATATTAGTAATGCATGTTTCTCTAAGCTTGCATTATTCAGTACATCTGTAAAAACTCCAACAACAACTCTGTCATATTGGCTTCTTGTTAAAAATACATTTGGAGGTATTTGAATGCTTACACATCTGAAATATAAAAGAATCTGTATTTGCTGCCTTCAGCTACAAACTTAATTTATATTCACTGCATACCTTTGACTGAAACGTTAACAAAATAGTGTGCTGTTCTGGTGCAATTGTTTGGGTGTGTAATATTATTATGTAAGCCAGACAGCAACAAATTGCTGTTTGTGTCTGTTTTCCCTCTAGATACTGTACACTAGAGTTGTAGTATGCCAGTAATTTCAAAAGCCCTCTCCTCTGCAGCCAGACCAGGTCCAGACTAAACACGTTTGTTTGAGAAGCCTGTTTACACTGTTTAGGCAGACAGACAGACAGGAAGTGGGCTAAGCAACGAGAAGCTCCCCAACAGCCCCAGAGATAAATGGACGCGCTGCTAAATGAAGGAAGGAGAGGCTTCAAATGAGCCATCGCAGGGAAGCACCCGTTATGGGATCTGAAACACTTCCCAACACTTTCCCAAGGTGTATGTGTGTACAAAAAATAGAGTGTGTGTGTATGTGTGTGTGTGTGTGTTTTTAGGTATGTCTATTCATGTGCAAGCATGTGTCTGCTTGTGTGGTTCTGGGGGTAACAGGTGGGAGGTATGCCATGTCCTGGTTAACAAGAGTGTTATTGTGTTATTCTGTCCTGCATGGCTGACCGTCAGCTGTGCGGGGTCATCCTCCTTCCCCCTTAACCCCGGAACACTAACACACCAGCTACGCATGCCCGCACACACATAACACACACACACTTTTCAGACTCACACATACGGACTCAAGGACACACCCAATCACGCACACACAAACAGGTTCTGTTATGCATCAGTTGGTGGCCTGTAATTGAAATGGGACATGATCAGTGATATTTGGTGGCCCGATGCACCCCAGTGAAGAGGCATCTGCTCTCTTTTTTCCGTGCCACAGAGCTTTTCAAGGCTACAGCCAGCGTGAGACATGGCTTGAGAGGTTCGCACACGCACGCACGCACACACAAACACACACACACACACACACACACACACACACACACCACACACACACACACACACACTACCCCTCCTTGCTGCACACGTACACATAGCTTCCCTAAGTCACTCACACACGGTGCCCTGGGGCTCTTTTGCAGTTCTGTAACACTAGCCAACGACAATACTCCCTCAACTGCTTGGCTGTTTACTTTCTGAAAGAGTTAAAGCCTCCCACTTAAAGGATTACCTTACGCTGCCCTGAACCCCCTGCCCTCCCTGCCCTATGCTCTCACTTCAGCACCACATTCACACACACATTTACACTCAGATGCAGGCCTGTGCATATATGCACATCCACAGACCCATGAATGAACACACAAGTCCAATGCCGGGCTGACAGCCGCACAAAGACGTGGAAAAAAACAAAACGCAGTAGTCCGCAGATGAACTTTGTCCCAGCTCTACTTTAATCTCTTCTTCTCTCTACCTGCCACTGTTTTTTTTTTTACCAGGACAATAAAGAGCTGTCAGGAATCACACATCCCTCTGGTCAGTTCTTCATTAATTTAACCAAGAGGTTGAATTTTATTTTTCTATTATGCAGCATGCCATTTCACATCAACTCCCTGTACTTTTACTGCCATATATCTTTTACATTACTTGTTTTTTTTTCATTTAAACTCAAAAAAATTTGAAATTTTGGTAACACTTTCTGAAGGTGATGTCTATAATGCATTATGAGCATGTTCATAAGATATTATAATGCATCTATAAGGCTTTACAAAACTCTTTATAAATGGTAATAATCATACGTGACTAATAACGAGGTTTATAAAGTTGTGTTGTGGACATAATGTATTGTAAGTTCAGCATTCATAACACTCTTTACCTCCATACCAAAGTTTTAGTTTTTAGACAATGCATTATTGCAATTAATGCAACTACCATAACTTAAGATATTTATAAAGACACAGAGAACTGCTTTTACTTAAAAGAGATTATACATTCTAAGTTTCTGAAATGAATAATGGCTTAAAAACATCAATAATAAACTACAGCATGACTTTGTCAACTTTGAGAAAAGTGATACATACGTACATCGGAGCAGTTTTCTACGTGTGTTTATAACTAGCTAATGTTATGGTAGTTATAATGTGCTGTGTAACCATAGACTGTATAATATTATGTATATGTTCAAAGCATCCGGTTGGGCGAAGTGCTGCAAATGAGAAAGTGCCTTAAACCTGCATTGTGTCTGAATTCCAGCAGGGGGAGAAACGTGTGGTTGTAAAAGGAGGTCGGTTTCTGTAGAAGTCTATGCGAAAGTGACCCACTTCTCACTTGATTCATTACCTCAGTAAACATTATCATAATGACTTTCTGTTCTCAACCGCTAGTTTGAAGTCTTCTGCAACACAGAATGATGTTCATTTTTTCGGTCTTTAAAAATCCGCAATGTAGCAGGGGGTGTTTTAGGGCATGGCTATGATGTGATTGCCAGTGAATGTGTGTAATGTAACATAGAGAGTAAGGGCTCCTCTATCATTCTCCCTCGTCACATCCACAATCAGGATGGCTGCACCCGTAACAGCCAATTCAACGACACATAGCAGATCTCCACAAACCAATGGTGACGTCACACATGCTCTGTCCATTAATATTATACAGTCTATATGTGTAAGCCAGGACTCCAAGCACCGTTGTCACTTTGACACGGAGGTATAAAGCTTTATGAATGCGTAACTTACGTATATTGCATTATGTCCATCACGTAAAATTAATCATTGTTATAAGTTGCCATGCATCATACATGCATTATAATGTCTTATGAGAGTTATTATAATGCATTATAAACATGGTCTTCATAAAAAAAAGTGTTGTATGACATTGATTTGGTCCTGCAATGTGATCTAAAGGTCTCATGGTAATTCAGGGAGTGGAGTCCCACCACTACTCTCTCTTTCTGCACTCTGAAGTATAGCTCAAGTGGTCTGACACTCTCCACCGTATATTACAAAGCACCCCCTCCTGGGTTGGGCAGGGCAGTCTAAGAGCAGAGGCGTGTTTATTAACAGTCTAATTGTTGCCCTCCCCTGTGCTGTTTCTTGTAAGGCACTGTATGGGTCTCTGTATGATTCATTGTGTTCAAAGCAAAGGGTAAGAAGTGGAGTGATAAGGCCAGAGACGTGTCACTAGCCACTTGCTGACTTAGCATTTGTGTGTGTGTTGGTTTGTACGAGCAGGTGTGTGCTCTGAAGCCGTGTCCATTGACATATTCTCAGAGCCTGTTGCGTGCTAGAATGCCCTTTGTATTAAGAATTTCTATCATTTATGAGCTACGTGCTGGTCTGTTTTAGCTTTTGTCTTTGTCAGGGAGTTGTTACTCTTATCTTCTCTTATAACCTCTTGTCTCCTGGCTGAACAAAAGCCACATAAAGGTCTGGGGGATTCAGGCTGTGAGGCCGTCCAGTACCCTCTTAATTATGGTTCTCATAGGGCAGGAAATGCCAGGCTTATGGGGGTAGCAGGCTCAGCACTGTGGCACGGAGATGTCTGTTTTGCTCTAATCCACCTCCCTGGATAAACATTCAACAGGGATTGAGCCACTTTGCACGTCTATTTGTAGCAACACAGTGGGGACTACATTGATACAGATGGATGAAGATACCCTCATATTTGCTCTGACAAACAGTGCAAATACTGACATGTTTGTAATTGGATATCAAATTATCAGTTGACTTTTGCATCATTCATACATGTAGTGTGTATTTTATTTTACATGACCCATGCTATTCTTTTAGCACACATTTGGCATACTTTACTTACTTTAAAACACACATCCGTCTAGGCACCAGCACACAGTTGCACAAAGTCACTCACACACACCTACTGTAGGAGGCCCCCTAAATTAACATAATGTCATGCCTGCCCTTGGAGAATCCAGTAGACAGCTGACTACTGGAGCTTATGAGAATGCTCAGTTGTCAAGAGGGAAGAATTTACATGAAGGTCCTGCTTCCAGTTTATGTGCTATGCATGACCCCTACATGCCAACCACTGCACATGGTATGTGCATGTGTGCAATCTGGGGTTACGTTTGTGTAATAGTGGGGGTTACATGTGTGCTTATGGCACTTTTTAACCATGTATGAGGGTGTTTATGAGTCATGTCTCCTTCTGTGTTTGTCTGTATGCGTCTCTGTGTTATATTTATGCATCTGTTGCATAATCGAGCACCCTTTTCAAGTGAGTGTGTGTGTGTGTGTGTGTGTGTGTGTGTGTGTGTGTGTGTGACAAAAGGAAGACAAAAGACAGCCAAAGAAAGCCTGATCCCGCAAGGACTCAACAATCTGTTAGATGTTGCTTTTCTGACCTTGTGCGATGTGTTAACACACAACCTGTTCAGAGTGTAACTACTGCAGCATGAGGAAATATGAAGTGGAAACTTTTCAAATAATGGCATTTGTCAAGTAGGTAATCCATCTTCTTTAGAGGTCACTGCATGGACCATGTAAGACCCTGCCTTTCTTCCCTTTGTAACTGGCCAGAGTGACATTTGAGATATTCATACTATCCATTTGAAAATGAAAATGTAAAAGAAAAACCTGGGAAATATTTGTATTTGACGTTAAAGAGTTAAATTACTGCATCTCATGATCCAGCAGGATTTGGAATAAATTCAACTGACTAAGAGTCATTTATTGCAACATAGTTGTGAAGCTAAATCTCAAGCCAAAAGCTGAAAACAAATACACATTTACTATCAGTATTTGTTTTTTAAAGAACAGGCATAATCTATGGTAGCAACAGATATGTCCAAAGGCCACGCTGTCACAGGCTGTATGTTTTGTTCCAGGGTCACTTATTTTCCAGGAGGTGTGTGAAATAGCACTGACCCTACAAACCCCCTGGCACTGAAGTATGACATGTCACAGGCCAGGGCTATAACATGAAACACACACACACACACCTTGCATATCAACAGGTGGCTCTGTGGATGGTGCACGTGTTGTGTGAGAGTCCCATTTACGGACACACTGCTACTTATCACAGAAGTCCCGAAACACTGGACATTCCCTCAAGAATATAAGTCAAAAGTTTAGCAAACAATATTTAGATTGAAACTGTAAATATATTTGTAGTGAATGCAGGGTTTATTAATAGCAATTGCTTAAAAACATTGCTCCAACTGTATTTTTTTCTCAATAATTTAGTTATTTCCTGGAGCATAGTCTGATGAATGAGCACAATGCTCTTCCAGAATTGGAGTTATGGAGGAATGTTGGAGGTTTTTATATGTTGTCATAACAAGGTCATAATGTTTACTCAATGCAATGGCCTACCCAGAATGACTGGGGATTCCAAGAAGCTCCCCTTTTGCAAGTATTTGCCAATTCATCAATTACTGACCGCTAGCTTCCCAGGCCACTGTCCCTCTTCCAGTGTCTTAGTAGGCATTGCATATCTACTTGCAATGCATGACATGCATTAACACAGACAATAGAGTGTATGTATATGTTACAATCATCAATATCAGTCTTAGAAATCTCCCTTAACTCCATCTTTGCATTAATTGATCATATTTGGGGCCCACATCCTAGGTTTGTTCAAGAATACAACACGGCTAGGTACATAGATGAGTTAAATCACCTTTCATAAGTGATGACTCAGTCCTCACACAAGCGCAACCCTCCCATTCCCCCAACCACCTCCACTTTACCCAGTGACTCAACTTCCCACCTCACTCTGTCTTTCTCACCCTTGCTTCACCCAACTGTCTCAACTGTGCCTCCCTTCAGACAACAGGCCATTTCCGCTCTCTTCCCTACTCAACAAATATGTTCTTTGGAGCCCTTCCCAGAATACTTTGGCATGCACCCATGCCCACTCCCAATCTGCTCCTTTCCTTGACATCGATCCAGAGGACAGCAAGGGGGCAGTGAAGGTGGCGTGGGGTACACCCATTTAGTTACTGTGCAGTCATGGTGCAACACACCCTAGAGAAAGAAATAGAGACAAGGAAAGAGGAAAGTGAGGAAGGTAGAGAGATTTACGTCATGCCCTCTTCAGAGTAACATGGCATTACTGTTTAGACATGGGGTTTTTGCCCCTGCCTAAAAATATCCACCCTTGGTCTCTTTGATGGAAAATGTGACTCTGCCTAACCATCGCTGTGAACTCATGAACAAGTGATGAGAGGCTGGATGAGAGAGAGATGAGAGAATGATGGGAAGGGGTGAGAGAGGAATCAGAGACAGATGGGTCGGAGAGGTGGAGGGTGAGACAGGGAGGGAGAGAGAATTATGGTGAGGATAGGACATTATGGGTCAGCCTGGGACTCATCTTTGGTTTACTTTCATGAACCCATAAACAGGGATGTTCTCAAATGGAAATGCATTTGGAGTTGGGAGAAATTTTGTCTTAATTGTTTAATTTCTGTTATACCTCACGCTCTAACAAAAGACAAAACAAAAGAAGTTTAAAGAGTTAAAAACAGAGCTTTTGTAATCAGATAAAGAGAGGTAATGATGTGTGTACTGTATGTGTTCCAATACCCTTCAAATGTGCTTTTTCAGTGTAGTTTACTTCAGAGACTTAAAGGAGAATTCCAGTCGATTTCAACACGTAGCTCTGATACTGCAAGGAGTGCTTTGGGGCCGTCTACAAACTACAACACCGAAAAGAGATACAAGCATATTTTCATATATAAGCAAATGCTTATTTTTTCAAAGTAAGTGCTGTAGTTCAACTAGCAGGAGACAAGTTGTTGGTTAGAGACACTACCTTATGTAATCATTAAATTGATACCTTACATATTTTAATTTTATCTCTTTTCTGTATATATATAGTTTGTAGACGGTCCATAAGCTCTCTAACTGCCGTCTCAACACAGGAACTAACAGCTGAATTAGCACAGCTTTCGTGCATTTCTTTCAGTCAGATTCACTGTTTTCACTTGGAAAAAATCATTGCACATGGGTAGGCACTTTTCATGACATTTTGAACATGTTAAGAGACTAAAACACATTTAAAACTTGCCCTGTTTAAGTCTGTTGGGTGCTAACTCTAGCAGGAGGATAAAATGGTGTAGGCAGCATCGATTGTTATCATTTTTCTCTCTACTGACAGCACTCCAAATTAATAAACAACAGAGCTACGTGTTGGAATTGACCAGAATTCTCCTTTAATACAGGGGCCATTGTTTCTTTCCACCTGTGCACATCTTCAGAATCATTTAGTTAACATGTATTATTATCATTCAACTGTCACCCATTTACTAAACGAGTTATATCAGAAGTATACTTTAAAGGGTGTTCCTTAGCAAACCTCTCCTTTCATAGCCCCTGACTCCATATTTTCATCCCTCTCTCAGTTCGTCAACCCCCTGTTTGTCCTCTCATCCTCCCTCACACACACCACTTTAAAACTGCTTTCTAAGGCTTGAGCAATCTCCCCGTAATAGTGTTTTTAAGTGGCCTGTTTGCATAGAGGGTCTATGGAGAGAGAGCCTGTGATCGAGCCAGTGACTAAGTGGGGCTTGTTACAGTGACTGAGCTCATATTCAGAGGCCAGTCATCCACTGGGGGACTGGCTGCTACTGTAGTCTGGCTGTGGTCTCCGAGCTATCACCAGCCAACACAGTTGTAGCAGTCTCCTGTAATGCGACACTTGGGGATTTTTCAAAGCGTGACGGCTATGAAGCGTACTTGTACCATGTATACTATTTGCAGCGGTTAATGCCGTGTGTGTATGTGTGTGTGTGTGTGTGTGTGTGTGTGTGTGTGTGTGTGTGTGTGTGTGTGCGCATTTCTGTCTGTCCCTGGGTGTGTGTGAGAAATAGCACTTGTATTTGTGTTAAATGTGTGTGTTAAATGTGTGCATACACAGTTGCATAGTAAACATCCTTTCTCTGATTTGGTTGTTACCACAATAAGTCCACCTGAGTGCCCCTAAAGAATTACTAGTCCTCTCCCTTCATCTCTACTTTAGATTTCTTTTTATGGTTTCTTTCAAATTTTTTGTGAAGTTATTTGCTTTTACTTGGCCATTGATAAAAGCTCAATTAAAGCAGAGTGACTTTGATGCAGAGGAGAGGAACCCTTGGCAGTGAGCCTTGATGAGACAGCCAGCCGGCCAGCCAGCCAGGTTTTCATTAGATGAATGCTGTGTGGGACTCAAGCCAGATAAAATGGGCGCCAACATACTGGAGCCAACCAATATAGTTATAGCAAGGTGCTCTCTATTTCACTTCCTCTACGTCACGGTCTGTCTTTGTTGAAGTCACTGTCTGTGTCTCCATCTCCATCTCTCTCTCTGTATAAGAGAGAGAGGGTAAGGCTAGCCCGAACAGCTTCCATGCCCTTTGCAAATCAACACACCCACAGCGGTGATTTCCATAAAGATGTCTTGGCCCAGCTTTGCTTAAGAATAGGTCGACTGAAATAGGTAGCTTAGTGGTAAATGTCAGAGAGAGATCCAAGAGGCAGAGAAACAGCATGAGAGAGGAGCGTTAAAAGGGAGAAAAGGTGGAAAGACATGGCATGCAAAACTATAAAAAAAATTCAAAGGTTCCTGACTAAATTGCAGCTGTTGACATAACCATATGCTTTGTAGTACACACTTGCAGTCAACAGCTATTCTTAAACAGATTTTTTGATTTATATTTATATTTGCTACACAGAATATGTTCTGCTGTCCATTTGCTGGACGGTCAGTTTATGTACAGTAAGAGCCGATGTCCTGCATTAGATGCAGTTTGCCAGAATTATATATATCTGTATTTACGTTCTAAATAAGCAGGACATTCAACATCAAGCCTCTTAAATGACAAATTAAAAATATTAAGATCCTTGCTTAAACAGAGCCAGACTTTCAAGAATTTCTGACGTGCATGCTTGTGCATTAGCAAAGGTCAGTGCACAGACTCTATGAAGGGCAGCTGTGTTATTCCAAGGCCAGTCTTTAGCTGGTAGTTATCATTTTGCCCCTAGACCATGTAGGATGCCCTGCATTCCCACAGATAATAATAGCTGTAGAGAGATGTGTTGAAGAGTACAGCTGGGCCATGACTTCTGGTGACCGGTGGCCGCACGCCATTTAAAATGACATCCTGGCACTCTGCAGAAGGCTGTTGTTTTCCATAGACATGCTTTTGAGAAGAATAAAAACATTAAACAAGTAATTTGAAATGAGTGTGTGACAAAAAGCTTCTTTTTTTTTTATCCGCCAGAAATACTGTGATGAACAATACACAAAATCTCAATGTTAGTTAATGACATATTGCTTGACAGCACTGAGATAATACTGCATGGACATAAAAATTAAAAAAAGGTGTTCTTTACCGGTCACTCCTGTAGGACTGCTTATTAGGCCTGTTACGTTCAGATATTTTGGATCTTGCATTCCTTTGCAGGGGCCCCTGGTCCTTAGCTTGTCAAGGACATGACCCCAAGAAGTAAATGACCCAGACACAGTAGCATCCATTCACCTATTTGGTTAATACACCAATATAGCGTGTATGTGTGTTCATACCTGCGCAAATTCTCACTCTTAAAGTATGTGTTCAAACTGTAGATTGTATAAATGTTTACGTACTTACCTGTATGTTGAGTGAGCCTATTTGTGTGCATCTGTGTATTTGGAATGGTAAATCCTCTCAGTGATTGTTTTAACTTGTGTGTGTGTGTGTGTGTGTGTTTGTGTGTGTGTGTGTGTGTGTGTGTGTGTGTGTGTGTGATGCGACAGATACAGCAGCTGATATCTATCGGGGCGTTAAGCTGATTAGTGTGAACTGTGGCCAGGTTCATTTGCATACGTTTCTTATCTCATTAGATTGGTATCAGCCTCTCTCACCATGCAAGGCCTCGACCGGGATGTCTTCGTACCTCGCTCTGTAAGCACACACACACAAACACAATCACCCTTGATGCCCCTGGCTAACAACAACACTAATGTGTAACACCAGCCAAGAAGTGCTGGCTCCTCATCTCCTCTTGTCACTAGCACTACTACACCGCTGTCACGGAAACACATCATGTCTTCTCCTCTGGCTCTCCGTGTCCCATGGTCTTATCAAGGTCATTAACTTGCATCTCTTGCTACCACACTGTTAGACTTTACTGTAATTTCTACAGTTACTTACCACAAAATGCCCAGTAAAATACCATAATTTTCTTTTATGGTTAATTACTGTAATAAACAATGCATTATGGGTAGTAACATTTCATTTACAGTGATTTACTGTATATTTTGAATTTGCGGCATCTTTACACTCTCAACTTTTTTTCCTTTGTTTATCTTAAAAATACTGTATCTCTGTGTAATTTCAAAAGAAGTTCAACATTTTACATAGTAAATTACTACCGATTTATTTAAAAACAACCAACACAAGTCAAGCATTTGTCCTAAAAGCAAATGTCCAATCTCGTCACCAACGCAAACTCAGCAGAAAAAAAAGAGCTTAAAATGCAACTCGCTAGTTTGCACTAGCAAGTTAACTAGTAGTTAAGAAATAGACTCTATAGCCTACTTTTCTTTTACCATGCAAAAAACTATTGTTTTTAACTGCTTAACTGATGGTATTAAGCAGTCAACATTTTTATTAATGCTGTGTATCATGGAGCTTTAAGGTTTATTTCAAATTGCAGACCACTCACTCATCACTGCACACTGTACTCCACAGTGAATATGCCCTCTCTGGCAATTTGACAGCTTACTCACCTTTATTTCTTCATGTATATAAGGGCAATATAGGCAGGCTCCCATGTTACATATCCAATGTTCTTTCTTTTAAACAGAGTACTTATGGTCCCAGAACATTATTTCATTGAATGTACTTCAAGCCCGGAGTTGTTCAAAAAGGCTTTCATCATGTTTGTTGCTATTTCTACTTGGAATGACTTACAGGAAACACTCACACTACAGTGTCTAATTTCCTTAAATGTTTTTAAAGGTCATGTTAAATCCACAGAATATGAGTCCATTCACGCGTTCAAATGTTTTAATTGAAAAGGACTTGAGTTGTCTTTGCCTCTTTGTGTTTGTTTTGTGACTGTAAATTGTTGTTCTTGGCCAGGTCTTGAAATGGAGATTTTACATCTCAATGAGACTAACCTGGTTAAATAAAGGTTAAATAAAAAAATATATATTGTTGGTTAATGGTTAAATCGTTAATCATTAACATCCCTAATCATTTACTTTCCAATAAATGCCCTTGCCCTTGTGTTTTGGAAAACATGTTAATCTTGTCTATTGAATGCCCATGGACATTTATTGAAGAACACACTGACCATTAGACTATCAAAAACTCATGCATCAGGATGACTCTTTATTTATGAGTACTGCACTCTTGACATGTTTATTGACATGTTAACCGTCCTTTGCCATGAGCAAAAATAAGACAGCAACTACTTCCTGTGAGATTAATAGTTTCACATTTCAACATGAAACAATCCTTCAGCTCGTGTCACAGTGGCAGCCTTGTTACTTTGAATCATTTGAAGAGAGTCCAGCTTTCACTAACTACCACTTGTGTGGTTTTGTCAGCCTACGCTGATGTTTAAAGATGCAGCTCACAATGCTACTAGATCACTTTTTATTTACTATCATGCTTTACATACCAGGGACAACATTAACACTTTGTTTTATGAGTTCTGTCAATGCCACCCTGCCTGTGGAAAAAACTGTTCATTGTTCTCATTTATCTATCAAGTGCTCGCCTTGAGTGAGTGGACCCGCACCGAGTGCTTGTCTCATCACTGCTCAGTTATCTTCTGTACATATTTCCCATTTCAGGCTGGACCAAGGATACTGATGGAGACATACTTTATATCATTACCTGGGCAGCCAGTGGAGACATAGAGAGGTCATATTCATTGCTACAGTATGCTGAGGATAGCATATGTCTTCCTATAAAAAACAAATTATTATAGCTGCATTCATAAACAAGGCACAGTTAAAGTGTGATGATTGGAAGGATATCTTAGCTGTGGTCTTAGTATTAGCAACTGATACAATAGGGAGAGAAAATCACCTTATAACTTTTCTTCCATCAAAGAATACAGAGCATTTAAAACGGTTCATGACAGGTTTAAGCACGTACACCTTATGAATGGGAAGAAAAGAACATGAGATAAGAGTATTAGTGGGGGGAGCAGAATAGTTAATTGGCTTTGAACAATTTTCACAATAACCTTAGTATCCTCTTAATATTTCCCCAAGTGTTGTTTATCAGTTTCATGTCATTGTTTGCACCATAATTTGTGTGAAGAACAAAGTGAGCACAAGATCGAATGGGATCTGAATTCCGTATGCATTGTCTGATTATCAAAACCATGTTACTCTTTATTTGCAACCAGCATGTCTGCTAACAGAACAAAATATGTTGTCAAGCTAATTTATTTTCACTTAATCTGATGGACTTCAAACAATGTCATTATATCAAACTTGACCTTGACCTGATGGTTTCTGTGCTCTCAGGTCTCCTGCCCTTCACTCAGTTTGAGCCAAACAAACAGAACACTGTATAAGGCCATTACCATGGGGGACATTACTGAAAGGAACACTGTGTTAGACTATCAATCAAAAATGCTGTCACACAGCTGGTGTCAAAGGGGTTCAATGTGCTCCTCAGCAATGGAAAGTAACTAAGTTCATTTATTCAAGTACAAGTACAATTTTGAGGTACTTATACTTTACTTGAATATTTCCATTTTCCGCTACTTTATACTTCTACTGCATTACATTTTACAGGTAAATAATGCATTCTTTACTTCACTACATGTATTTAAAAGTTTTAGTTTGCAGATTCATCATTAAGAGAAAATATAGTCAACAAATAATAAATAAATGATGATGTATTTGTATGGGTTAAACTAACTAGCCTTAAATAAAGTAATAAAATTAGCTTCACCTTTGCAAAATGCAACATTCAAGTGGTAAACACATTAATGCATCAATAACTGTATTTCCATAATATAAGCCTTATACCCCAATGGGCCATTTTGCAAAATATGCACTTTTACTTTGTAGAATATGTTGATACTAATACTTTTGCACTTTTATTTGAGTAGTATTTTGCATGCTGACCTTTTACTTGGAACATAGTATTTCTACACTGTAGGATTACTACTTTTACTTCAATAAAAGATCTGAGTACTTCTTTTACCGCTGCATGTCCTCGCTACACCATGGATTTGAATCTGGAGCATGTGAATGTATCGTCTCTGACAGGAATAGCTTTAAAAATGTAGATTCTGCACAGTTAATGTTTGGCTTTGAGACTTTTACACTGTGACATTTTCATACGACACATTAATATTGTTTAACAGCAATATTAGGAAGGAGGGTGTAGAGGACGTTGTGTGAGTAAAGAAGTTTTGCAGTCACTATATTTTTATTGTAAATTAGGCTATAGCTCTAACTATTTTTTATGTATAAAATGCCACTATGCAATAGAGAGGAAATGAGGCCTTGGTGTAGGGGTAATGTACAGTATCATAGGACACTAATTTGCTTCCGTTATGATTAAGATAATGATATTATGGTTTCTGTAGTAATTTACCACCAAAGACTAAACAACAGCTCCAATTTGGTGATAGCTTTTTCTGTTACTTCAACTTTATTTTACACAGTTTTACAACATAACCACAAGGTGATGAATCAGTCTAGCCATCAGTCATGTTGGCCACTTCCGATGTGATGGAAGTAAAACAGTGTGCCCAGGTTTTGCCACAAGACAGTCCAACAGTTTACCTTTTAGTGATTATTTTGTGCTCTTACATGTACCACCTCAGCGATGAAAGGAGTACATGTACATGCCTGCAGGTTAACTGTTAGTAGAAGTTAGTGGGGAAAAGAGAACTGCAGAGACAGCCCCTCACATCTCTGTTCCCTTCAAGAAGCTAATGCTTTATTTATAACACTGCACCCCCCAGGTGCACACCTCAGGTCCCTGCACAGCCCCTTTTCTTCCCCACAGGTATACTCTGCGCCTCTGCCTCGTACTGCGCTACCTAGCGCACCTTGACATGCCTTTCCTTTCAACATCCCACTCCTGCGGCTCCATATGAGAAGTTGAGGAGATAGATACAAAGACTTGGTGTGACGCACATACAATCTGCAGACTGAAGCGGTTTCACAGCCATGGTCTCCGATGTCTCGCTGCAGTTCTCTCGTGTGTTGGAGAGAAAGAACTGAATCCCCTATCCTCCAGCCCTGCTCACTCCCACCGAGCCGAAGAAACGCCACAGAGGAGAAAGAGAGGGAAATAGAAATATGGAAGAACACTAAGAATGAAGAAGTAGCATCGGAGGAGAGGTGAATGGAGAAGACAAAGACGTGGGAGGGGGGTTAGAGGAGAAAGGAGAGATTGAAGAAAGCATGATAAAGAGCTAGAGAAATAGTGTCTCGCTCTTTTTAAACTTGGAGATGCTCAATCCCTTCTTCTCACTCCAACCTGCATTTCTGGGTCACTAGAGACATTTAAACTGCACTTATAATTAACAGCTATTTTTAAACAGGGAGGGAGAAGTGGAGCGGTGGCGAGGTACAAAAGCATTAAAATTGCCCCAGATTCGCTATTGAATAGGACACATCAAGGCAATATGCTGGCAGATCAAAGTGAGCGAGGAGAAAGGAGACAGGGCCGATCAGTGGGGATAAATTGTTCCCTTTATAATGGCATAAGAATAGACCTCTTTGCAGCTGAAACAATTTAATAACTGCATTCATTACTTATGTCCAGCCTGTCTCTCTGTCTGTCTGCTGCACAATGTGCAACTGCCTTTGCCATGCACTACCTCTCTTTGTCTCTCTTTCCCCTATCTCTTTGTGCTCCAAACTTATCACCTCATTCCTTCTCTTTTTTTGCATCTTTCAATCCTCCCTTTGTCTCTTCCTCCCTCTAACCACCCTCCGCTGATTTTAGCATCTACCACCTTTACTTTTTCCTTTCAGCCATCGTCTTGCCACTACTCCTGCATGCTCCAACAGCAGCTACAACAGTAGAGGTCCCACCGTGCCGATGTGCTGCAGGCCCCACAATGAAGATGTGCAATGTCTGACACTCTTGGAATGAGAGCCCTAATAGAAGGGGAAGCGGTTATCACAGAGCTCCCCCAGGACCAGCCTCTGTGTGCCTGACGCTAATTATGGCGCATGCAAATGAATGTGCAGCATTAAAGTCAGGAGGACTGCCTGACTCTGTCTGTGGAGGGGTTTTGTGTGTGGCTTTGTTTTTGTGTGTGTGTGTGTGTGTGTGTGTGTGTGTGAGAGAGAGAGCTTGTTTGAATACTCAAAAGTGTGTGTGTCTGCACAGCAGGAACAAACCACCAGGCCAATCCACTTTTACCTTTTCACTCCCACAATGGTTTAGATACTTACACTGATTCATTCTTTATTCTTTTATTCATTAGTATAGACTCAAGGAGCAGCCCATGCATTAAGGATTAGGATGAAGAAACAGGCAATAACACAATCTCTCATTCTGTCTCTCTCTTTAGCTTTCTCTCTCTTTCTTTTTCTCTCTCTCTCTCTCTCTTTCTCTTTCACAAATGTGAGGTTGAGCACAGAGAATCTCACAGAAGGATTCCTATAAATACATCTCCATCACATTCACAAGCAACCTCTCCAAGAGGGCGTCTTTATTAAAACCATTTTGTCTTCCCTTTGTGTGTGTGTGTGTGTGTACATACAATATGCATTGTGGCATTGTGTTTGTATGTTTTAATTTGGGAGACTTTATACACATTTAATTGTATTTTCCCATTTCAGCATGTGTTTACACTGGCACTTTTATGTGACAACCCCTATCTGTTTTCCTATCATTTTGTGTGAGTATTAATGTGGTGTGTGTGTGTGTGTGTGTGTGTGTGTGTGTGTGTGTGTGTGTGTGTGTTTGTGTAGTATATATGTTGGCCATCTTATCTCCCCATTAGCCTCTTGTGCCCTGACCAGTATTCCCTCTCTCCCATTTCTGCTTTCTCTAATGGGTAATTTAGCCATGCTCGCCTGACATCTAGCCTATTCCTAGTTTAGTTGCCATGGCTACGCAGGCCTATGGATTGCTCTCTTGCTCCCCTGGCCTCGCTGTGGATGCTATAGATGTCTCAACTATTAGAGGGCAGAACTGCTAAACACAGAGCACACACAACCTCTCTCACACACCACACACACATACACACTGTGTTGACCATGCAGATAAACAATTAAGCACTCTGGTAGGAATATAGATTAATCGCTTTGCAGAATAGAATCTCTGAGTCGGATAAGCACTGAAATTGACAGTAATCGTGAAGGTCATAGCAATGATGACAGGTTAGAAAATAATAATAAATGCAATTTTTAAAACTGTTTTTGTGTTCACCATCATTGCGGTGGACCAGAATAATTCTCTCAGTTAGAAGTTCAAGGAATAAGAAGTGATTTGATTGACAATGTAGTAATCAGACACAGTGGAAGAAATCATGTCCGTTAATAGCAAGTCATGTTTTACACCTCGATGCGTCTTCCCAGGTCAAGCGCCTTGAACAGACAGAAGCATAATTATTCTGCAAGATGATAAGACAATACTATAAATCTGAGTGGTCCCATCTGAATTTCCTTTATTGTTGTGGTAGGTAACTGTTAGCATCATAGTTTGTTTTACTGCGCTGTGTCTTTTACAGGGCTTTATCGTCTTTATTTCCCTGTAATGACAGATCTGTGATGGCTGATAGATAAAGCTCTTGTGGACTTCCCAAAAAGAAATCAGAACTTCTATCTTCAACCTAGACACCTTCAGAGGCCAAGCTAAATGTGTGGAATCAGTGTGTGTGTGTGTGTGTGTGTGTGTGTGTGTGTGTGTGTGTCAAAAGTTTGTACTCCTGTTCACAAGAAACTTATAATATAATTTGTCATCAGTTTTGTGAGCTCATTGTATTAGATGCTGTGCCATATGCCAGAGCTGCTTTCTACAAACGTTACACAACAGTAGCACAACAGTAGTACACACACACAGGAAGAATAAGGCTTGCAGCCGGGCGGGAAAACAGCAGCTCTGGATTTGGTCTCTCTTCCTCATGTATTTTGCAGGACTTGCAAGTTGGAGTTGGAGGGTTGTAGCAAGGGGCTTTGGGGTTAAAACAAACAAACGTGCTTGGAGTTTCATGCTTTTGCAGAATATTTTTTGCAGAAGATTTTGCTGTCTTTGAAGGTTTCACTATTGAGAGCAAAGGAGAGGGAAAGGCAAACGGGTATAGAGAGAGTCAGGATTGGGAGAGCAGCGAGGGAAGGAGAACAAGTTATAGAAGAGTGAAGCCCTTGAGTTGAAACTGTGCCTGCCTGGGCCTACAGAGAGCAGATGACAGTAGCTTTGGTTTCTTTTTCGGAGCTCACAGTACTTTTGCCTTACATAACCCCTCCCATTGTGCTTTTTCAATTATTTGGGGAGAAATCTTAAGTATGCACTTTAAAAGTTAATGCTTTTATGTGTTCCAAAGTAAGGGGAAGAGAGGGGGCGCATCACAGATCACACATAAACGAGACAATTCTGACAAGTTTTCAGAATATCGACAATTATAATATTCTATAAGGTATATCAGCGGAGTTTAACTGTGTGCAGCAGTGTTTTGAGAAAGAGAGCTAGAAGATAGATCCTGAGAGAGCTATATAGCATTGTAAGAGCAGTGCAAACTCAGACGTTCTTATTTTTACCCCACCCCCCATCCCAGATTCCCTTAAGGTGCCCCTACCCCTCCTCCTGCTTCTCTGTGAGGTTAAAGCGCACCTTCCAACTAAAGAGCTCTGGGGTCACGCATCTGCATGTGAAATGTGAACCCGCTGACATTCCAGGGCAGCCCTAAGCCGTGCAGTCCTTTTGTTCAGTAGGGTGCCAGTGTCAGGCCTAACAAGCCCGGCGAGGGGAAGACAGGGAGAGAGGGTGGTGTATTATGGATGCCCTCTGCAACCATCCGTTTTCACAAATACCAAAGTAGGAGAAAAGAGAAGTTTGAAATTTTTTCAAAATGGTAACACTGGTTTTTATACAGAACAACCCCCAAATGTTACCACGAACTGCCTGTAACAGCAAATGACGTTGCTTTGATTATGTTAAGTTGGTAACGTATGGAGGGGTGAGGGAGAGTCTATATATTGAATAAGGTCATGGTAACATGAAAAAACAGTCAGGTTTCCTTGACAACAGTGCAGACGTTAGTGACTGCGAGTGTTGGCACCAGAATTGTTTACATTCAATTTAGTTTAAAAAAAGGAAATTAAATAAATGTACAATCTGAAATACTATTTTTTTTAATCCTCAACTCTTGAATAAACTTGGTGTGTTTAACCTTTAACAGAAGGCTTTCAGGCAGACCTCAGTGGACATACAAGCTCTTTTAAAACAGGCGGAACACAGAGGTGCCATGGCAGGGTTGGGGTCCTTTTCAGCCTGTGAATTAAGTTCTGAGGCACAAAGGGCAGCTATTCACCAGGCAGTGATGGACTTCAAACTAGCCTTCATGTCCTCACTGGCAGGCAGAGAGAGAGAGAGAGAGAGAGTAGTATAAAACAGAGACATTGCTCAGTAGTGGTATGGACTAATAAACATTTCAGAGTATAAAGTAGTAATTAAGTTGATTGATGTGACCACAGGTTTTCCTGGAAATGCTCCCATTGTTTTGTATTTTCAAACGGGTGAAAAAAGTAACATTCAGGAACAGATAATGGCTCTTCGGCAGATAATATGATACACATCATTTAGAAAAAACTATTAGTCAGGTGTTGGGGTACACACATTTTAAAGCATTTACAAAAACATGTACTATTCAGAACCTTTTCTATGGTACAGAATATAGCAAAGTATTCATTACCATGAAAACTACACATCTGATGTACTAATCTCCGAGCAATAAGAACAATTTCACAAAAATATTCATTCATCTGCATTTGGGAGCTCGTTTTTTTTTTTTTTTTGTGACCACATTTTTATTTCCAGATTTAAAAACAGTATGGAAACTCTGTTAGGTTTATAAATCTAACACTTATTGGAGCAAAAACCTGTTGATATCGTGTCTTCTTTGCAGTCTTGATGCTGAGTTTGTCACACAAAAATCTATTGCCACTTGGCCACTTTTAATAAGTCCAAAAGGTCCGTACATGAGTTTGCTAAACATCTAAGAGGTTGTACCCACACACGCTTACACACATACAGATTGCACTTTTCACCGTACACTTTTACTTAATCTAACATATTGTAAGTGGAGCCTTACGTCCCGCATTCCTTCCCCTGGGGAGCCCAGTGCTGTGTGAGTGATTCAGTTAGTGCTACTACATTAGAGCTGTCCATCCATCCGGTCTGCTTTTCCAAACACATCCATCCCAGTCCTAGTTAAAACACTGGGGGATCTCCTCCTCTCCACCTCCACCCCCCCAAAGTCTTTTATGATGCCCATAAAATGGAAGAGTGCAGCTTTACTTGAACTAATAATATCTGAGCTTACAGGGCCGTGATTGATGATCTTTAAAGCCAGCCCGATCGGTCTCATCTTTCTTCAGATTTTTATCACTGACTTGTTTGCAGTCATGTGCAATCACAGGCACCGGGAGAGGTAACAAGTGCTTGATGTATGATGCTTGAGCCACTTTTGTCAGCTGCGCATTTCCCTTCTCTCCCTCTGCTTTGGTTTTTTTTCTTTTTCTTTTCTATTTTAACCCCAGGCTTCTATTTGTTGCCTCTCTTGAATTGTTTGACTGTTGGTTTTACTGTGTTCTCTCTGTCCTTCTCCCTCTTTTTTTTCAGATGGTGGGAATGTCTTCTCCTGGGGGATGGGGCAAGAGGTGAGCCAAACATTTTTCCACTTTTGCCAGGAGAGGCAGACTTAGAACAACACTGGACTGCAGGCTTTTCTATATCACACAAGTGTTTGCTCTCTTTCACATACACACTCAAATGGCTTCCATTCTCAAGAAATTTTGAGAAGATATTTTTTTTGTTCCAGAGTGGAGATTTCTGGGGGAAGGCCTCCTTTCGAGCACTTAATATCCTTGATGGTGTGCCAAGAACGGACATCTTTTTAAATTCTATAAATCACCTTTATGGGATCTGCTGTTTGTCCATTTTAACTCCTCTGCTTCACATGGACAGAGCAGGAAATCCTCTACTGTCTCTAATGTATGTGCATAACCAGAAGAGAGAGAAAGAAAGAGAGAGAGAGAGCGAGTGAGTGTGTGTGTGTGTGTGTGTGTGTGTGTGTGTGTGTGTGTGTGTGCATGTGTGTGTGTGTGTGTGTGAGCTCTGTCCTGTCTTTCCTCCTCTGTTAGATAAAGAATCCCACCTGTCACCGAGGATTGTTCTGGCCTTTCATTTTAGACGTTCTTTAAAGAGCCGCATCATTACACAGCCCTCAGACAGAGCCCAGAAAGTGTAAAACCTAGGCCCACCTCAATCCCTCTCCCCCCCTCTCTCTCTTTCTGATTCTTTTTCCCGGCTTTGGTGTTTATCTGCGAGGTCGTTTAAAACCACGGCCAAAATGTGGTCACTTTTACAATGTGACAGTGAGGATGATGCTTTGCCAGGACAGTGAAACAAACAAGTAGGTGAAGGTTAGAGAGAAAGGGGGGGCAATGAAAATGTTAGACATCAGTTGTTATGAGCTTTGTCGTGGCCTTGGCTTCCACACTGCGCTCTTACAGGCTGGCTTGTAGTCTAACTAGACTCGTTGGATTTTCTTAGGCGCTCTCGCATGTATATAACTCTATGTTAGTCTCTGCAAGGGCACCGTCTCTTTCTCTCTCTCCCCTCATCATGTTCTCTCTTTCTCTTCCTCCATCGCTCCTATCTCCCTGCCCTCTCTCTCTCCTCTGTCTTGAAGCCGTTCTGATGATTGATTGTTTCTCTGTGCAGTCTGACAGGATGTAGCACACTCTCGGCCCCAGGGGCCCTGAGCAGACTGCACCACCTGATTAAGACTCCTCCTGTAATCAGCCGCACAGTGCCACACCAAAACTACTCCAGTCAACACGTAAAAAATAAGAAAGGTTCCACCTCCTGAAAGATAACACTTTGTTTGTCGCTGGTGAAGAAGTGAGATGAGGGGCCATTTTGAACTAACCCTAACCCTTTTTTTTTTACCGAACTGATATCTTTCTCTAGGGCTTAAAGGCTTGTATGTATCAGTAGAAGAAGAAAAAGTAGAAAAGCAAAAGGTCTTAAGCCTAATAAAGTTTTCCGCTGCCTTACAAAGGTAAACCCAGGCAATTCTAACCCTATTACGGCTGGTAATAGGGTAGCAGATAGAAATCTCATTGTTTTCCTCCTATTGAGACTAAAAGATGGACGGCCTGCGCGGTATCACATGATTGAGGTGGGAAGGAATCTGAATGAAGTCAGAGCGTGCCACAACCAGAATCAATATGGTAATACCATAACAGGGGTTTTAAATAAGTGTCAAAGGATGCACAAGGAAAAAAAGTAGTTTGTCAGACATTTTTGTGGAGTGAACAATTTCTTTTATGTTTACTCCAAACATTAAACAATGTCAAATGTTCATATCTAAATAGGTATCACTACCATTATGGGCTATTGAATTAACCAGTAAGCCAGTTTAACTGATGCCATCATCCCAATTGCATTTGAGTTATGTCTCGATTCCTAATGTTAGTTGTGTGATAACAGGGTCAACTGACTGCTAAAGTTGTGTCAGGGAGTTCAACCGACCAGAGACCTGAATTGAACATAACATCCAATAGACTTCTAATGCGAGCTCTAAGCAGCCTAAATAATGAGGTAGACAACAAGGAAAGGAAACGTCTTTCTAATACAATGCAGGCAGTACAGAGATGAGCTACAGATTACATTATATCTGCATTACCAATGAAGTGTAAAACTAAAAAACAAAACTCTCTAAAATGGAGAGTGTAGGGTCTGTTTGTCAACAAACGAGTGACCCAAACATATGTAACTGAAACAACAAATAATAGTACAACATAAAACCGAACATGCATGCCTGACATAGAACTAAAGCACCAACACCTCCATATTTTTGTCCAATGTTGTTGCTTTTCACACATATGCGAAATGCATTGTTGTAAACTTGGTAGTGATAGTGTCTTCAGTGTGTTTATGAATGACTGAGGTATGGCTTCAGATCAGCGTGGCTATTCAGTCTGTCGATTGCAATCCTGTCTGTAATGTAATAATGGGGAGGGGGGGACTCATCAGGCATGGTAAATAATAAGTGAGCTGGCCAGTTGGTGCTGGAAACCCCCGGGCCTGGTTCCAACACAGTTCAGGCCTCATTGAACTGGGCCTGTTCCAAATTGAGCTAATATGGTCTAGGCTGCTACAGTAGAGTAAAACTAGTGTTATTGATACCACAGATCTACAGTTCTTCCTCTGTGTGAAAGAAGAGAACATGAACTTGAGAATGAGGAAATTAAAAAAACATGTTTGTGCCTGTGTGTAAGAGCATGTGCATGATTGCATTTGTATGTGATCTCAAATGTATGTGTGCGTAGTGTAAGCATCTTTGCCTGTGGGTGTGTTGGGTATTTTGCCATGCTCACATTTATATCTGTCTATGCTTTCCCTTTCCCTTCCTGCTGATGCCATCAGTACACCAGTCGTGACTGATGACAATCGTTGCCACAGTCTGATGCTCTGCTGCTTAATGTCCTTTTTGTTTATTAATTAACTGCAGGACATATATGCTGAGAGACACCTATTGATTCTACTGCTGCATTAATTGATTTTGTGCTTCACTAATCATATTGTTGCTGCTAGATCATTACTAGGCCTCTGTGCTCTCGTTGTGTTGGAGGATTGTGTGTTGATATACTGTGCTGTTCTTAGTTTTGTGAGTGAAGTGTCGAGTGCAGTTTGTCATTGTACATACAATATCTTTCTATTTGTATTATGTGATAGCATATTGAGAAAAAGACTAAAGGGAAAAGTCAAAAGTAAGTCCTGACAATCAAGGTCTAAACTTTAAGTTTCAAGTCCTCAAGTAGTCATAATGCATTATTTATCAAAATGAATGCATTTTCCAAATGTAAACACCACAACAATAGTAGTATATATTCAATAAATTGGTTTGAAAGCAAGTGCCACTGAAGTTAGGAATTCACAACCAAATTGTGAAAACATTAGCTGTATCCGGACACATGGAGAAAAAGTTCACCTGGATTACATTGTAGAAAAAAAGCAGCAGAACTTTGACAACTAAGAAAAGTCGAGAGTGTCCTCTGATATAAAACACTACTCTTCTCATCATTGAAACAAACAGATTCCAGTGTTTGTGTACACATATCTGACTGCCAGAGGTTCCCTAGTGAGTCTGACCGGGGGTTACAGTGTAACCAAAGCGTCTGTCTCCTGCTCACCACCCAGATCAGCCGGTTCAGCTTGACTGGGCCCAGTTGTCTTGTTTTCATACTGACAACTGTCTGGAAAAGGTCTGTCTGGGGTTCAAGTACATTAAAGTCATCCGCTTCCCTCCCTCTGAGCACCAACACAGATGGCTCCAGATGCAGCTGGCACAGCATGGAGCAGCACCTGACAGTGCTCATTCACTAAGACACACATACACAAATACACACATACAAGTATAAACACATGCAGACACACAAACACGTGCACAAACTCCGTTATGGACACATCTGCTCACTTACTGTACCTAAATGTAAGTCAAATTGCACACACACACACTGGTGGAAGCAGATACACTCACACTTATAAACACATAAACACACACACACACTCACAGCAGGAACATATGCTGCCACGCATCTACAAATCCTCACAGTAGCGCACATACGAATAAGCAATTAATGTGAAATTGTGTGTGTGTGCGCGGCGGCGCACACACACACACTCAAATGTAAACCCACACATATTATGCTCACTTTCAAACATATGCCAGGGCATGCCGGTGTGCACATGAGCACAGTGCAGAAAGCCCTTCATCTCTGCAGAAGTACACAGGAAAAAGAGGAGCAGGACAGCTGAGAGAAGTCAAATTGAGCAGCCTCACCATTTATAACAGAGAAAGAGATGTAAATTGAGGACAACGCTTTCTATTGTACTGCGCAAGATGCTATGGTTATTAAGCCTTTGTTTCAGAATAGAGTTTTTAAACAGACCAGCTCTGCGATGAGGGATTACATTGCCAGGCAGTTGTTCATGGTGGCAAATGAAACATGAAACACAGTAGATTTTGGGCCTGTGAAACAAATATGCTTTTTTTTTTTGTTAAACAGTATTTCCTCCTGAGCGACAGCCATTTGAGCCAAGATGAATTGCCAGTTATTGGTGTCATATATAACCTTACACAGCAGATATTATAACAGAGCTTTACAGAGCTACACTTAAATTATGATTCTCTGCATGTGGTGTACAAAATCCTTTTAGACAAATTTAACAACCACGTTTACATTCAGGAATGGCAGGGCAACATGAACTTGGATGAAATGATAGATCTGAGTCACTTGCCAAAGTCACACAAAACGGGAAAATTGTTCTTTCCCCAAAATTGAAATACCACCTAGGCATGTGTTATTTAACTGTGATATCTATGAGCAATGAAATCATCGGGATTAAACTTTTATTTAATCGTGTGACTGACAGTGTATCATTGTTTTGCTTGCAGGGACAGCTTGGACTTGGAGAGGACGGGATTCATATCTCCAGTCCTTGTCTTCTCAGCTATTCTCAGCTCGCTGAGGTCACACAAATACAAGCAGGGGACACCTACAGTGCAGCCATCACAGGTGAGCCTATTCTCACTTTGCCAGACCTTCCTTCACAGAGCTGCGGAGGAGGGTCTGGCTAGTACACACAGCATTCCGGGTTTGGAGAAAAACATGCTCTCGTCTATTGGCATTTCTTTAAACCAGTCACAATCGGCATGGGTGGCGCTAAGCGCTGGACGGAGCCCCGGTGCTGCTGCAAAATAGCCCCGGGAAGGAACTTGTTTAGATGGAACATGCATACGTTCAAAGGTTGTTTTAGAAGTGCAACAGAAAACTCAGATTGGACAGATAGTCTAGCTAGCTGTCTGGATTTACCCTGCATAGATCTGAGGAGCAGTTAACCATAGTCCTCAGAGATCCACTGGAGTCTAAAACTCCATCACAAAGAAAGAGGAAGTTTAACGGACATCTGGACAAAAAGAGGGCATCTGGCAGAATTTCCAGCGGCATCGGACTAATCCCGGAAGTGGAACCTCGTAGATCTAGACTAAAGGTGAGCCAAACTTGCTGTGGGGGCCCATAGAGAGGTTAAAATCTCTCCCATATCTGTATCATTTTAGCCTAAAACTGTTACAGTTAAATAAAACAGCTTAACTCAAACCTCCAAACATCAAATTGTCACTCATTGTGATCTTTTTAAAAAAAGTCCTGCAAAAGTTCTTGTATTCACTGTACATAATATAATAACAACTTAATAACTTGAAAACCTTATTTTCCCAGCAGTATCCCTCACTGTGGCTTTCAGCCATGCACATTTTTCATCTACATCATTTCATTGAGTTTTAATTAACACTACAAGGATTCAGTGTCCTCAAATGGCATCACTCGGAGCACAAATTCAACCTCATTAGTTCTCAATATCTCTTAAACCAAGCAACATTGTGCAATATTGCACCCGGTTTAAGTGTTATATGATAGATGACGTACATAATGAATTGATTTTTTTGTTTAGCCAGCTATCCCCTAAACTACCCTGCTAAGATCTCAGACTATCCCTGTAGCTACTTTGTTATTAATAAGACTAAGAGATAAGGAGGTCCACCATCCCTCTACAACAACTTGTTTTGCAGTCTTATCTGTAATTTATAAAAAGTCAAACTCTTTGTTAACTAAATTTAAAAACAGTATCCGATTGTCCCCTTTTTACCTTTTTCTCTCTTTATCCTCTAACTTGTATGATTTTCAGCAATCTCATTCATCACCCCTCTGCTCCATAGAGAATCACCGAACTGCCACAAAACTACTTCTAATACATTTATACCACTACAAAGTGTCAGGCAACTACTTCTCCTTCAATTGCTGCTTGCCTTCTGCCAGACAGCTGGAATTAAAGAATCAGCCACTTAAAGAGAAAAGGCATTGCACTTGTTTTAAGACCAGGGCACATTTACAGCCTCCTGCTGTACTGCAATATTCCGTTAAAAGAATTGCCTATCGTTGAACAGAGGCGTCTGCTGGCTCTGTGTGCGTGGTTTTGCTGGAAATGCCACCGGTTCATTAAATGAACTGCAGTCAACATGTTAAGTCTATTCCCATTTGAATTCTTGGCGCATTGAAGACTATTCGGAGGCCCTATCTGCCGGTGTTACAGTTATGTTTTTTAGGTGATCTATAAAATGTTATTATTTAAAACAAGCACTTTATGGATTGCTTACGAGGCATGCTTAGCACATGATTGATCTGACCTTTCACAGACAGTCATTCTTTGGGAAAACATCAGCCTTAACCTTTTTAGGCTGGATTACCCTGCCAGCATCTCTGTTTGTGTGTGCTTGTCAGTTTGTGTGTGTGTGTGTGTGTGTGTGTGTGTGTGTGTGTGTGTGTGTGTGTGTGTGTGTGTGTGTGTGTGTGTGTGTACTTGTTGTAAAACGTCATCTAGCAATGCCTGTCTAGAATGCTTTTATAAGGTTTCGGTCGCTGAAATTAAAATAATACATTACTGATTGATAGGGTATCAGCTTGTGTGTGTGTGTGTGTGTGTGTGTGTGTGTGTGTGTGTGTGTGTGTGTGTGTGTGTGTGTGTGCCACTTGCCATGGCTTGATGCAGAATAGAGATTGATGGAGGCTTGCCGTGAGGAGGATACTCAGTTATCTCCTTGTAATTAAAATCCACCTCATAAAGATTATTGACTCCCCCACCACACAAACCAGCATGCTCCCTTGCTTGGCAGGGTCTGCAAAGCGCTTCTTAAAAAATGAAAAATAGCATATTAAGCAGCACATATTTCCCATTTATGCGGAACATTTAGATGTGGTTAAGTTATCGTAATGTGCAATAAAACCTGGATGTGAAATTTGTAATCCACTTTGGAAAATTGCTTACTATATTGCTTTAACATCCCCTGAAAGAGCTTTTGAGATGTGTGTGCCAGGTTTATTGTATGCCATAATTTAAAAGTCCTCATTGCAGGCAGTAAATATAAATTTATTAGTGGCAGGTTTAAATAGGCAGACTGAGGTAGCATGAGTGAGTGGATGCTTGAGTGTTTGCTGTGTGTGTGTGTGTGTGTGTGTGTGTGTGTGTGTGTGTGTGTGCATGTGTGTGTATCTTTGATAAGTGCCAGATGAGAATGTGCTCCCTTTGCTCTGCACGCCACAAAGACAGGTGAGTGGGTGTAGGTGTGTGGTGTGGGTGGGGTTACTGTCTCAATAAAGTGCTGTACATCAACTCCCTATTCCAAACTAAACCAAACTGACAAGGATGTACATGTTAGTTCCCTTTGACAGTTTCTAATTGGGGGCCAGTGTTACTTTTTTGAATTTGGAGGAAATCCAACTTGTAAGATTCAGCATCGAGCTGATCTGTGGTAGACTTTGGCCTGGTTTTGTCCTAGCCACTGAATGGGCAGAACCACTTCTGGTACTTAGCTGTGTTTTTCCAGAATATAAAACAGCTACAACAAAATGTGTGTCAACAGTCCAATGGGAATATGATCAGGAACCTACAATCACAATCTGGCAATACGTGAAGAGCATACCAACACATCCTCGTATGGCTCAAATTTACTTCCCATAATTGAGATAAAGGTCTTGACATAAAATATGTTTAAAAAAATGTACTTATTATGTTAATAATAAGTTGACATTGTATGTATTTCTGATGTATCTGTCTGAACATTTGGCCCTTTTGTTCATATCTCTAGCAGGTGGAGTGCTGCTTCTCTGGGGTCAGATCCCCTGTGTGTCCCGGGTCAGTGATCATCCAGGTCTCAAAAAGCTCTGGACCCCACAGCCTGTTCCACTGGCAGGCAGAAAGGTGTATATGAGAAAGACGGACCAAAAGTAGATGATAGCCACAGGATGTTTTGGGTGCATACGTTTTAGCTGGATATGCATACATTTTTAATGGGTCCACATTGAATCACATATGATTGAAAGCTGATTCGGCAGTGCTTTCTGTGTATTTAAAGTTCAAAGTATGTAGCACTTCTGAACACAGCCCAATCAATGATGTCACAGCAGAATATCACAGCTGATGGTGTAGCCAGAAGTGCAATATACCAGAAATAAATAAAGAGAATCTCATAAAATTGAGCATCTTGCACAACAAAGCAAAGACAGATTTTTTCATTCTCTAATTACGTCCCATTCAATTCAGCAAAAATTCAAAAAATCCTGTTGCAGGGCAATTTTGCAGAAAAATGTCAGCTGATACCACATATGGGCTTTGAAATCTTGCACTGCTTTGAAGTCTAAAAACTATTTTCATTTTATGCAGGTGTGTGATGTGGCCTGTGGTACCTGGCATATGATGGCCCTCACCACAAGTGAGTAATCTCATCATCATCATCATCATCATCATCATCATCATCATCATCATCATCATCATCTATCCTGAACATAAATGTTCATATCTCTATGGCTAATTGTTTTTAGGGCAATGAGAGTGCTTCACCTAAGGCAAAACAGTCAAATTCAGATTTTGCGTCGTATTACTCGCCCATTTTCCCTCCACGCTCCCTTCTCTTCCCGCCTCCTCAAAACCCCTCCTTACTCACTTTCTCCCTCATCAAACCATAATTCACTTCAGAGGGAAGCATCATTAATGCACAGTAGGACACAGCAGCTTGATGTGTGCTAATTATATTGTGTGTTTTACACGCTGGATGACTTTTGCTTAGTCAGTGATGAGCTCAGTCTCTGGTAATTGTTTTTTGGTTGTGATGAGTTTATAAAAGCCTGTGTGTGTGCGTGTGCGTGTGCGTGTATATCTGGGCATGCAACGTATGTGTGTGTTTGTCCCTGCATGTGTGTGAACTTTTGAATGGTGAGAGCATGCAGAGCTTCACATTTATGTGTTGCTTATGCATGTGTAGTCTTGCATTAAAGCTGTGTGTATACAACATACACTGTTTTTATAAGTAGCCAGGAAGACAAGATTATTCCACCGCTTCACACATCACACGCCTCTGTGAACTTAATAATGATTACCAAAATCTCAAGATCATTCTGACACTTTAAACCTCTATGCAACTCAATCCCACACAAAACTTTGACATGCACCGTCAACCATGGAACTGCACTTCATGACTTGCTTGCATTTTCTACAACCCATGTGATCCTTTATAGTACATCACTCAGTGCTGTTGCTAGAAATGCTGCTTAGCCTTTGGCTAATCATGCTGATTGGAGGTGTCCTTTGGCTCACCTGGGGGCTTCCAATCCTATTAGGCCAACCGTCCTGAGCCTAGCACAACCAGCAGCCGCTCGTGTTTGATCATTGGTGCTTAGAGCCCACACTTGTCCTCTTACTGTATGTTGGTATTAAGGCATGGAGGAGAGGAGAGGCAGGGTGGGGTTAGGTGGTGGGGGTGGGGGGGGTTAAAGTGTGATCTCCTTAACTCTCTAGGGGGGCAGAGGGGAGTTTGGAGCCTCACCTCCCTCACTGACACTCCTCCGCTCCCCCAACTGGAGCTGTTCTTTAAACTTCTGATGTCAGTTGAAAGGCGGAACATTGAAGATGTTTCCAAGCAAAAGGGAATAAAAATGGAGGGAATGGAAGAATGAAAGAGTGAGAGAGTGGGACTAAAATTAGATTGAGGGTGTATGTTGTCTTTTTACCTTTTAAAGAATATCTTTGAGGGTGTGGGTTGTTTAGGAGCATCGCTAAAATTCTCTCTCGTCTTCATTTTCCATTCTTCATTTCCATCTATGGAAGCACAACAGGTCTATCATCTCTTTGGAAGTCAATACACCAGATCCCATCAGGCCTGTCACCTCTTTCACCCTCTTCCTATCTTTACCACCCACTCCCCCCTATCACTTCATCCTCCCAACCTTCCTCCTCAGGGGTGTAGCATAACATTCTGGGCCCTCTAGAAAGGCGTTCTCTATGGGCTCTATTCATTCTAGCATCTTTCTGGGCCCTCCTCACAAGAGGGCCCTGGGTACTCAGTCCCCTTTCCACCTCCAGTCCTGTTCATCCTGGCTGCTATTCTTCCTCACTGCACACCTGTCGTTATATCGCTCTTGTAGCTCTCCTTCTTCCTCCCCTTTTGCACCCTCCTTCTTCTCCCCCAGGCCAAGAGCGCCCAAGAAGAGCCATGTGTTTCCAAAGTGGACTGGATGGGAAATCGAAGCAGGGCTTCTGTGTTTATCAAGCCACAGCTCCGTCACCTTGCTCCTACTCCCGTCTGGAGGCCCCGGCAAATTGGTGACAGCAGCAACAACCCTGCAGCACACATGCCTCCTTTATCCCATGTGCACAACCACACGCACGCACACACACACATTCTCACACACACACAGCATATCACCTAAGCCTGTTTAGTTTTATTGCTGGTGTCAGGTGAGGAGGTGGAGGTGGGAGTGCTGTCTAATGTTCACCTCTCACACACACACACACACACACACAGTCATTTCCACCCCTGCCGACACCTTGGCTAACAAGACCTGTGAACCACAGTGACAGAACTCCGAAAGTTGTCAGAGTCCCAGTCATTTAATGCCAAGACCCGGCCCCAGCTCTAACCCAACAGGGTTTCTGTATGCACACCAGGCTACACAGTGATATACTGAACACGAGTCTACTGAATACTACTGCTTCTCCGGGTTCATATTGTTTAAGTCAAACCTTTACTGCAGTCATTTTCTGTAATGCTTCCTATAAAATACTGCATTACTTGCATTTGAGTAATGTTGGAGTAATCTGAGGTGGAAGTGGAGATGAAGTGTGTGTCTGATGGGACATGGTTCAATTTAACTTCACCCTCATTATGTTGATCGGCACCCTTACACATGACTTCTTTCATTCATAAATGTTTGAATGTATACTATTAGTCTTGTCTGTCTACTTGCCTGTGTAACAGTACTGTTAAGTGTCTGTAAACGTGCTGCATCTACGAGCATGTTTTATCTGAGGCAGCTGGAGTCATTACAAGTAGTTTTGCATGGACCACTGCCCCTTTTGCTGCATGTGTACAGGATGCTCTAGTTTGTTATGCTGTGATCACATAAGTGGAGGGAAAAGGAGAGTTGACTCGGGTTAAAGCCCTGCATGGCCCTGCTCCTTGGAAATGAACTGCACAAACAACGCCTGGCCATTGTGCCTAAGCGCTTACAATGATGCCATTTAAGAGAGTATTGATTCACCCAGTGCAGGGTCAATCATTGGATCAATGGTGAGTGGGTTGGTCAGCTGGAAGGTTGGTTGACTGCATGAATGAATGAATGGATTGTTGGATGTTGAAGGATGGTTGTATACATGGATGTATCCAGAATACAAAAGGAGGAGACAGAAGTGTTAAGTCTGTCTAAACATAAACTTGTGTGTGTCTGAACATTTCAGTTATTGCGCTATTTGTGTAAGATTGTGTCCAGTCTGTCTTGTATAGCTCTCAGACATCACCATCATTCAGCACACACTGAGATTTAAAGTAAATTAATTTGATCGTCTCAAAGAAACGTCTCTTTAAGTGAAGTCATTTAATTCAACAACAAACAAACTGTAGTTGTTGCTGTAATTGTTACTGAGGCGAGCATAGAGGACTTAGTTACATCCAGAATCTACGGAAGACGGAAGCCTACTACTACCTAATGTAGTTATACCTAATGGTTTCTATAAATATAGCCAAGCTGAAATTGACTTTGCTCAAGGAGTACACTGTAAATGTGTTTGTATATATGTATATATATATATATATATATATATATATATATATATATATATATATATATATATATATATATATATATATATATATATATATAGTATATATTGTGTGGCATAAAAGAGTGAGTAAAGTGTATATTTAAATTACAACAACAAAAGAAATAAAAAAGAGTCATTGTCATTAGCATGTTCATAGATTCTTGTGATGTGTTTACACCAGGGTTGATTGACCTAGTTACCCAGCCCCTAGCAACACAATATGGAGACATGTAACACAATGCAACACAAGGGAGAGGTGTAGACTTCTTTATTATTCTTACATGTGAGAAACATGTGTGTGAACACACACACACACACACACACACACACAAACACAGAGCAGCGATCGTCAGGGGCTCACAGAGGTCGTGCCTCGTGACAAAGTGAAAAAGGGAGAGAGAGCTTATTTAAAATTCTGTAAGAGATGTCAATTGTGCCCTCTGCATATTTCTATGGAACATTTGTAAATAGATCCTTTGTAAATAGCTTCTCTCTTGCCAATCACTCTGTCTGCTCTCTGCACAGCAGCATTAAAAATTGATCCTTAGCCGCACCAGGGTGAAATGCTAACATTGCTGCCAAATGACTGATTAAAAAGAAAAACCTTTAATCTTTGCTTAAAAGTGTCTACTGCCTTGGCAAGCCTTTCCCCTGTGCTCCTCTATCTTCCAAGGCTGTGAAGGGAAGGAGGGGGTCGCCGTGGGGGAAACGGGGTCACGCTTCATGTAGAGTCAGTGCTGTACAGTGATATAGCTCTAGAGGTGAGGGATAAGAGCCGATCTGGGAAACGACATGCATTGCTCTTTTCTGAATTTAACCTTAAGCCAAAGGTTAAAAATGCATCTGAACATTACACAAGCGGGGGGGTGAATGTGTTGGCAGTCCTTCTAATGTCTTGCAAAAAAAAAAATAGCAGCTTTTTATTCAACTTAACCATGCAAGTAAAGAACAATCAGCAGATAGTTTGACAAGCCTTCAGCTTCAGTTGCGCAGCAATAGAAATCAAGACACTCTCTCTCTCTAAACGATGTATATGTAGTGACATGGCAACTAAAGTAAGTAATGAGATAGAGAAGCATGAGCAACATTTGGATTCGGAGCAAAAGATCGGATTAAAGGAGACAAAAAAGTGTTTTTTGGAGGTGCTGAGATGTGTGCTTGTGTTTCAGCAAGCAGAGAGGAGAATAGTGAATGTGCTCACTCCGAAACTGAAGCTGGCTTCAGAGACCTTGTCAGCAATCCCCTGCCGAAGGAGCACACCGAGAAAGAAACACAGTGCAAGTAAGAAAAACATACCTCCTCTTTCTTGCTCTACAGCCCTTTTATTGACTTACTTGCATACTGTATAGCTCAATATGTAACTAACTTGCTAACTCAACAGCTCCCTAACTCTTGTAGTGAATCGCTCCTGATTGATATCTTCTTCTTCCACGCTCCCTGTCTGCCTTGTTGACATCCTTATTCCCATGCATTCATTGTTTGCTTCTCAAATCCTCTTTCATTCAGTGTTTCAGGTTCCTTCTACATGCTGTAAATCAACATATCGGTAATGAATGATACAACATAACAAAGTTGCGCTTGAGTAAACAGCACAGCCCTTAAAGCATTAGGTGGCAAATATATTTACTCATCTCTGTGAATATCAGTGAGGACCTCTAAACTGTCAACTAGAGACACACATACACACACACACACACACATACATACAAGCTCCCGCCCCTACCCATCTCTCTGTCATTCAGGTGTTTACTGTCATTCATACTGAGGGTTTTTGTATAATCCTCTCACCACACCTGAGTGCTACCCACTCAGTGTCACAGGATTTATCCCCCCCGACCCCCTCCTCTCTCTCTCTATTTCTTTCTCACTTCTTCCCCTCTCCTCCAGTGCACAGCCTTTTTCATTTTTCATTACATCCATTCTTTTACACACGTTGTCATTTCTTATGTAAATAACCATAGATAAAAAGACAGTAACAGACATTTTTAGATTTACACACACCGCTCGGCGCGTATGTTTTCAGTCATCCCCTCTCATCAGCCAGTTTGTTTGTAGAAGTGTCTTTCCCTGCAGCCATAAATTAGGGGTTGTGATTTAACTCATTGAGACAACAGAGAAATACAACAAAACATGAATAAAACAAATGATGTGGAGAAGGTGAGGGAGAGAGAGAGACAAGAGGAGGGTGAACTGAAGGCAAAAATGGGCCAGGATGTATTTCTGCTCTACTTTCACTTAGGGAAGGCTTCATTAAGAAGTATTTTTTCCAGAGCATGTTGGAATTTATGTGTGTGCACATGCGTGTGCATGTGCATGCACAGGAGTGTGCATGTACTGAATGTTCACAGGTTAATGAGGGAGATTGTGTCGATGCACATGCACATTCACACATTCACATTCGTGCATGCCCATAAAATGATTTGTGTGTTCAGTGAGAGAGGTCTCTTAAATTATTTATTCTCAGAACTCTCTAATTGGTATCAAGTTTTTAAATGGGGTCAAATGTTGCGGTGCAGTTTTATGCAGCTTTTCTCTTGCCTTAAGTCTGTATCATTACATCTGGTTCTCTGCTGTCAGACCAGACAAATGTGCTGAAGCAGAGGAGGGAATGTAGTTTTATTACTGTGTTAGTCCATCTACTTATGTCTATTACATAGAAAACATTCTAGGAGAGATCTGGTGAGTTGTAAACATCAAACAGAGGTGCACACACACACACACACACAGCCTAAGGCAGTGCACAGAGCTGGTATTAGATATAAGCCCCCTAATAAAGCCAATTAGAATTACACTTTGCTCTGATGAAGGCAACTTTACCAGGGCATATTTCTCACCTCCACACATACACATGCAAACATGCAACATGCATACACACATATATGCATTACAGCTGCTATACCACTAAAGACTGAAGTGGATTTCTTCTTACATTGCCAAATGCAATTTCCTTATTTTAGACTTTGGATACAGTGAGTCCAGTTTAATCAATTATTCATGAAAATGTCCTTACTTTACTCAAGAGCAAAAGTAAATTATTACATTACTCATTGTATTTCTTTTGTTTCTCAGCAAAGCGTTGTCAATGATCCCATTTAAACATCTCCTGTATTTGTATGTGGAAGTAAAGGAGACAACGCGTCTTAACATACTGTCATTCGTATACATCCTTTGTAGAGATTTACTGACAATCAACAACTAGCTCACTGTCAAGCCGTGATGTTCACACACTCTCAAACTCTAAACATAATCCAATATATAAATTGGAAATCTTTTGGAGTTACCAGGAGGCACAGTTCTTGCAGTAATGCATACATTATTGCCCAACACCAAGTATTTTGCACCGTGTGCCCAGAAAATTAAATATGAGTTTAGCTTTCTTGGCAAAGTAGAGGTTCTCATGTTCTCATTTGAATCATTTAGGAGTTCGGAAATTAGCACATGGTTGCAGTTTGTTACAAATAATATCCTTTGATGTAGCTAAATACCTAATTTGAAATGTTTATATTGTCACTTTAGGAACAACCTAAATGGATATTGTCTATCGCCCTGACAGGACTCCATGCAGGTTCAACACAAGCTGCTTCGTGGTCTGGAGAGACCAGAGGGTTCTGAGGAGCACAAGAAGGATGGAGAAAGTGAGAGTGCAGAGGAAGGAGAAAGACTAAATAAAGAGGAGGGAGATGGAGCATTACACGATTCAGCATTGGCCCTTGCCAGGGCCGCAACTGGGATGGACAGGCGAGGAAATGGCCATGCATCAATCAAACACAACCAAGGGGATGAGAGGGAAAGTTGCAGGACAGCAGCATCATTGGAGCTAAGGAAAGAACTATGCAGAAGCAGAGGAAGCAGAGATGTTGTATTCACCACTTTGCACCTGTTACCCAGGTCAGAAGGAGAGCAATGCAGGCCCACTGCCAGCAGCTTACCCCGGTTACTGACAGGACATCAAGCTCATAGCAAGGTTTTAGATGAGGTTCGGATGGTGAGTGTAACAGTATGTGATTGTCCCAAAGACCAAATCCAAATGATCCAGCTAGTCGCTAGTATGTTTCACGTATGTCTTCAAAAGACCACAAACATCTGGCTTATCACACATTTAATCTTATTTATTTTTCTTTATCTTATTTGTCTCTTTAAGTACAATCTATTGCTTTTGTTAGATAGTTAGAAAGTAGAGAGTGAATGGAAACATCTGGATCACCCGGTGATGTCACTGGGCTGCTGGCCCTTAACCCTTTATTTGTTATACTATGAATTTTCTGCCTACAACATGCCTGAGAGTGTTAAGTGGTTTTGGACTTTGAGAGGCAGTATTACATTACTTTGGCTGAAATTTAAGAAGCAAGTATACATTAACTGGTTGGCAGGCTTGAGGTTTGACTTTAGTAATGGACTGGTGCAAGAACAGTAATTTAATAAACAGTAAGCAGTTAACAATGAAGTTTAAAAGTGTTTATATTACAGAGACCGATTAAATTAAGAAAAATGAATTGTCTTCCAAAAGAACATTGATATATTCTGTAATTATGACAATGAGGTTTTTCTCTTCATGTATTTCCACATCTAGATGTGTACGTTTTTTACTGCAAACATTTGCTATTATAGTATCAGGTAATTAACCCAGCAACTTGAAAGCAGATTCCAGGACTAAGTAAACAGTATATATTATTTTTTTGTCTTTGTCTCCTCAGATGAGATCTACACATCTGACTGAATTGGTGCACAGATCTGACAGAAGTGACAGCAGCATTTTGCAGAGTCCCAGGCTCAGACCCAAACCCACACCTCCTGGGACAGGTCATGGTAGCCTCTTTTCACCATCCAAGAATTAGACCACAAACTGGCCCCAAGGGTCCGATTGACAATGCTTCACCTGGTCTGAGCCCTGGGCAGCAAGCTTGGATGTCCCCCCCCCCTCCCCCTTTCATCCATCTAGGACCATGAGTCGTAACTTCTCTATCTCCAACTCCTTCCTCTTCTGAAGTATTCAGGTACTGTCCTACACACAGAAGGGCTCTATTTTCCCTTGCCATTTTTGGGAGAATCTATAAGAATTCACAGATCCTTTTCTCTCCAACAGTAGAATTTATTTGATGTTTTAATGCCAACCAGCCACCCAGATAATACACAGCTCATCCATAAAGTCATCAGCGTGAAAAGCATTTTTACCCAATAGCCTTGAGAAATGACAGGCTTTGAAGACAACATGTGCACTCTTTTATCTACTTGATAATGCTTTGCTGTACACCACATACAACGTTAAACACTTTTGGCTCCAAAGTGACTGACAAACAGCCTCTTTTACTTTGTAAGAGCTCTCTAAAACAGACTCCAGATCAGCATTAATGGGCTCCACTTTACCTCACACTGTGATTTGGCAAATATACTCCTGTTACAAACCATCTCAGTCAACAACACTCCTGAACCTTGACCTCATCTGAAAGCATTAGACTTTGGTCTTACAGTCAAAGTTGTGTGTAGGAGTTGCAGAGTCCTTGAATCAGCACATTTCAACAGGGTTGAGGTTTTTTTATCTACTACTGCGTACTACTGAGACGCATTTCTTTTTAATATCTTACAGTATGTTGTTTATTAAAGACAAAACGCCCTCTCAGATCTTGGCCCCTTGTAAGGTATTTCACGGTGAAGTGTTTTCATGGCTGCCTCTGCAGTATGAGTCACATGTGCATGCTGCTATGGCTCTTTTGAGTGTTAGTGGAAATTGAGTTGTTGCTGAGATAATACTATATGATGAGGCTTCTCAAATAAGTAGGATTATTACAGTTTCTTTTGAGTCTGCTCTGGTTTTTTTATGTTTTTTAGTGAGATGTCCTCCTTTCACACTGTATACAAACTGGTCCAGTGCCACAGTGCAGATCACAACTACGTGATAATTCCTATTGTCATGATAAGTGGAGCATATGATTTTGTATTTTCATTATCTACAGTGCGTTCGACAAAAAGGACCTTTTGTCAATAACTTGCCACTGTGTAACAGATTGGCAGTGTTCAGTTAAAGACACTCCACGTGCCAAGTGAAAGTAAAATGATTTCTTAGTAATATTACTTTTTAATACCAAGTAATCCAGTAATACTTAATATTTAATCACTTTATTCATGGATTTTACAATATGATTAATGATAGAACATATTTAATCAGTGTGTGTAAGTTATGAGTCATGTTTAAATTGTGAATAGATTTGCTGTTATTTCGGTTTGCTTTCATCACACTCGTCATTACACCTGGACTTAAAGAATCCATATGGACATCAAGACTATTCATTACCTTGATCCCAGCGTTTAAAAGGGAAAAAGGTAACTAATGTTGATATTGCAAACTTTAGCAAAGGTATTTAAAAGGGTATTGAATTTCTGCTCCAGGAAAGTGATGAGATAAAAAAACAAACGTGCGTTAGAATTGAGTCTCAGATTTGCTTTTGTGATTACCAAACCCAACACTGACTACACACAGGCATGCAATACTAATGGCATTGAGACATTCACCCTCATCCCAGCCCATCGCCTCCTACACTCCCTATGGTTTGTTTTTGTGTGTGTGAGTAAGTGTTGGTTGTGTGTATCACGTCTTTGCCCTGCAAGACTCCTGCCATTCGATTCAAGGTGAGACCTGTCGATTAAACACCCTGAGCCGTGCTCTCTACCTAACCCCAGGGCGATTCAATCTCACCCCTTACACACACATGCACACAGCCGTACCCAAACACACTCACGCATACACACCCACCTCACCTGTCATCCATCGATATCTCCATCTGGACCTCTATTGATCCCTTCCATCCATCCTCTTCACCACATGCAGTGCAACATCAGGGCCAAGACAACATCCGTGCAGGTTTAATTTCTGACAGATTTACAATAAAGCTCAAGTTATTATTTAACTCTTCCAGCCGCAGTGTGCTCTTTGATTTAGCACCCTGGGAGAGGATGAGTTACAGCTGACACGGAGAATCTGCCGGGGCTGGAATGGTAGGCACCCGGTTCATAACTCAGCAGCCGAATGTGTAGTTAGTCAATCACTTGATCTGTAATCACAAATGCTGCCAGAAATTACATGAGTGATGAGCTGTAATAAAAGCACTTACTTTTCCTGCTCTGTCTCTTAAGTGTTATTGGCAGACCCCTCTCTCCCAGGAGGCCGTGGCTGTGAAACAAAATCCCGATATAAACTGCCTCATTGGTCCCTGCCTCACGCTCTCTCTCTCTCTGGTGTACTGTATGTGTGTGTGTGTGTGTGTGTGTGCGTGCGTGCATGTGTGCGTGTGTGTGTGTGTGTTTAAATGCAGAGTGCTCCCACTACAGTGTAATACAAAGCTCTTTTTGACACTCTTTTTTTCCACTCTTGGATTGCCTTGCCTCAGGACAAATGATCCTCACTCCAGTAAAAACAGTCATCCGCGTCTTTGTCATTTATAATCTCTAATGTCTTCAGAGGTGCAAGGAAACACAACTCACCAACAATGAAAGTTTATAAACAGACCTGGTCGTATTAATTGGCCAGTAAAACGCATCAAATGAATTTAGGTTTAAATGTGTTGCTATGCAGTAGTCTGTTGCTGCTGTTAAAACTTTCCCTGCCGGACTCATCTCAGCCGAGATGTCCTGATGAGTTATGGTACATCACAGATGTGACCTTATGTACAGGTAATCAAATAACTCAGGGCCACGACACAAACCTTTCTTCGACTGTCTGGGACTCCCAGCTCCATAGCCTTTGGCAGGAGGTCATGCGTGACGGTTTTATTGATACGGACCTCTGTAATAATTACACAGGGTCTTGCATGCACTATTGATCAGGCCTATTGATAAAATCATATTTTACTGTAAAGGTCTGTTGATTTGATGCATTACAGCATAAATCTCTTCTCACAAGTAGCTGATTCGGGAACTCCTACTGCTGAGTGATGGATGCTACTGCAGATAAACACTCACACATATACAGACACAATTGTTTATATCCATTGTTTGAATTGGGTAGTAACAGACACAGGTTAAAGACAGACAGAGATGTAATGATATCCATATCTTTAGTCCATTCATATAAATATACGATCACATAGAGAAGACAAGTGGGATCTGCTATCCAGCCCAGCTCATATCATGTGATATATATAAGCGAGAGTGTTTATGGAGCCACTGCTCCATCTTATCATGATTTGTATTGTCAGCAGGGGCTGAATCTGCATGGTGGTAATAGATTCTGATGTGGTACAAATGCCCTGTGGTGAATGGGAAATAGAGATGAATGTGACGGGTCATACAGAACTTGTCCTGTATATAAACGGCCTTCAGAACTGTTGTTCTCTCACAAGGTGGGAGGGAAGGATAGATGGTAGAACAGCTGGCTTGTAGGAAAATGTCAACGCTGGTATTAAAATGGTAAAAATCTGATCCTTAAAGCTGACCTCTGCAGTTGACACAATGAAATTTATATGAATTCCACAAGAGAAACATACTACACTTTGGCTACCGCAGGTTTTCTGGTGTTAAAGAGGTTTTTGTCATATTGAAACTGAAATACAGACTAATGCAGAACTAAACAGAAAGTGTGAGGTAATATACACTGATACCTCTGGTGTCGCGCATTATCACCCTTTGATCCTCCCATGGAAAAAACATAGTATGTGTAATAATGGAAAAGAGCAAATGTATTACTATTGGAGGAAAGGAAAATTGGTCTTTACGGTTCAGGTTAAAAAGGAGTTTACTAGACCATGTTTCCGCTTTGGTCGGCAGTTGAAAAGCATATTTTCTTTTTGGACTTTTCTCTGGCTGGATTCTGAACCACTTGGGGGTAGTTTGCAAAGGCTGTGGTGCACCAGTGACAGGCTGGTTTTAACATTTAAGGAGCCAAGGGGACATGGGGAACATGTCCATGTTCAAGAGACCTAGAAAAACCTAAAAGCCAGGATATGGAGTTAATCGCTGTCCCAGTCAAGACCCCCCCCCCCGTCCTTCCCTCCCAGCACAGGAATGTTGTCCTGCAGAAGACAGAGGAGGGAGAATTGACTTTAATAAGCAGTGACGTACTTTATTAGCATAAAACATGCTCCATTCTGAACTCCTTTAAATGCCCTGAAATTCTGATGAAAGTAACAGTGTAAACAGTGTAGTTTTAAAAAAAAATCTCATGCAAACCAAATGCAGCCCATTAAAAGAGAATAACATAGTATAACATAGTAGTAGTAACATAGCCTAGATATAAATAGCAGTGGGATGATAATATTCTTTATAGCCCATTTGTCACATAACATATAAAACAATTCCATATTCTTCTCAGTATTTTGCAATCAATTCAGGAACTTCCTTCTGTAGTGTATGATTGATACAGTATGGAATCTATCCATAGCATACCGCTGACTTTGAACATACTCACTACTTTTGTACCACAGCTGTTTGAAATGCTAACATAGAGCGTGTGAAATAGCAACAATACTGAAAATGTGTTCCCCAGAGCTGGAGGGAGGAGGCAGAGCAAGACAAAGGCAGTTTTTAATCTGAGCAGGAAGCATACAGTGGCGATTCACTGCGACATGGTGATTGATATGAGTGAGTAGTGTATTTACCGAGTCTGACGGGATAGGAGAAAGAGAGTGTTTTCTTCCCATCCGTACGCTTATCTCCCTCCATAAATCACTGCCAATGGGATGCATAAATGTGCATGAGCAAACGTTGTATTGTCCGACTCAGGCAATTCCACTTTGACCTTTACATTTGACATTGGTCACTGGTGCTAAATGCATGCCACAAGCTTACCTGACTTTGGGCTATTCATATTTAACAGCTTTGAAGCGTGATGGTTCATCACACAACATACAACATACCAAACAACATGTCATGCCATAATGTGTGTCACAATCTATTAAAAGATTGCATAAATAAAGAGAAGATATGATCTTTTTTGTCCTTCTAGTCTTTATAGCTCTGATTCCATTACTTCTTTCCCAGTGGCACACTATGATGGGCTTTGTCCATCCTAACCTTTGACTCCTGCCAGTGCTTTAAAGGTTCTGCACTTTGCCCTCTCCCATTTGACCTGTCTGAAGTATACCTTTATAATTGCCTCTGTTGCTATGAAATGCACATATAAGAGGGTGCAGGGGCAGGGGGCAAAAGTCTGTCCAGTAACCTTTTGGCCTCTAGTTCATCCATTCTGCTCAAAGCAAGCACGTCAGGCTTCATCCCCCTACCCACAATCCCATACTGTATTAGTCTGCATGTCAGAGTTATTGATGGCGTTGTGGAAATATTTTATTGGTCAGTCATGACCTTTGACTGGGGCAATGCAAACACTAACCCCCCTAAAGCTTCCTATCGACATTGATATATATATATGATCAGATGGCTAATAGTAGTATAGATTTAGAGTGGCTGAAGACCTAGTCATTTGTATTTTAACACCATGAGGTCAGCATCGTTTTTTCCACTATACATGTGTAGGATCACTTGGCATAACAAATATTGAGTTTGTTATAATCTAACCTATCCAGTGATGCACATACAAGACATATTGGAATAATGGACAATAAACCCCCAAAAAACTTATAAGAGAATAACAACAAAAAATGTGAGTCTTTAAAAGTCTTACAAATGGTAAATTCTTTTCTCGTACCATCCTATCATCTCCCTTTATTCCACATACTGTAAGTTTCTTCTTCAAAGGAAGTGTAGCTTGCATTGAAGCACCCACAATTAAGATAAGCCCAACCACAGCTAGACAATTACCTGCCAACTAACCTTTTCTGGAGGCACTTAAGAATGTAAGGACCCCTGAGGATAGATGTGCCCTGAGTAGAACAAGCACTTCAACAGGCCAGAGAGGGAGGAAGGGAGGGAGGATGTGAGGTATGAGAATGCATGGGTAGAGAAAGGGTGACAATAAGGGAGAAAAAAGGATAGAAATAGAGAAATGGACAGTATCATGGTGAGATTACCTAATCCTCTGTCTGAGAGCAGTATTTGAAGGACCTGGTGGTGTCAGACATGCAGGGGCTTTGTGGAGGTTTACCCAGGAGAGGCGAGCTCAGCTGGGGGATCTAGTTCAACACCAGTGTGACCAGTGCTCTGTCCCCAAGCACAAACTTCAGCCCATGGCTTTGTAAACACGGTTCAATTGATTGCAGGGAGCTGATGACATTTCCTGCAGCCTGGGTCATTATCACATCGTGCACCAGCTCTAACTCACTCGTACAGAGCCTTCTATGGATTGTCACTCTGGTTTATGTTGTAATTTTTATGTTTTTTTATGTAAGTGACAGTGTTTTCTGTCAAACATTAATATATCCATCAGGTTGTGTATGATAAGTATGGTGGCAGAAATTGTGCCATGAATTTAATGATATAAATTGAAAACAGTGACTATATAATTTCATAATGCTTGGTGTAGCATTTTTAAGCACTGATCAGGGTGTTATAGTCTACCCTGCTGCGCAACAGGGTGAGTTTCAGTACTGTATGATATCTGATCCCAAAAACCCTGCAGGGCAGCCACAGCAAATCAACAATGGATTAATGGATCTGGTTCTGCTCGTAAATCTCTGTGGGATTGGAAAGCGTTCGAGGACAGTCAGCCTGTAGTGGTGTGCTTAATGTTACAGGCAGTTTGGGTTTCCCATCGTTCAAAGCACAGACAGGGTAGAAAGGATGTGGCAGCATCTTATGTCAGCATTAAATCAGTGAATGTCAGGAATGCTGGATTGTCAGTCTGCAATGCTGAAAGCTGTACCAACACTGATTCATTGGTACAGATTTGTTTCTAAATAACTGCAATGCTTTTCCATATTGCTCAATGTACAGTAGAAGAACTTCATGCATCACACAAAAAATAAGATGTGTTGTTCAGACATGCCTTAATTCAAGGATGTCAGTACAGCCCTTCAACTTTAGAGTCGTGCGGTAAGGCCTTGCCATAGATCACTGTGGTAACAGTTAGCTGTTTCGGCAGGTGTGTAGGGAATGGCAGTAACTGCTTCCATTACTGGAGAGAATGGCCCAACTCCCACAGCCCCCTCCAGACAGCACTGTCATTACCCATCCATTGTGAGACCTGAGAGGGAGCTGTAAGTATGGCAGACTTATGGCTTTGTTAGAGGGACTGGATGGTCTCTTCTGTCTCAGCACAGGATAAGGAGGAACGGTGGTATGGAAGGATAACCAGATGGAGTGATAGAGATGGAGGATGAGGATGAATAGAACACTCCCTGATACCCCACCATCACCACTCCCTGGTGTACTCGTGAGTGGAGTGCAGGCTAGAGGGCGGGGGAGGGTTATTTGGTGCTATTTTTACAAGAAACGGGTTGATTTGTCTTAGACCATTACCGTCTATTACAGCTGCGAGTCTTGGGGAAAAGGTGGGAAGCGGCAGACGCTGGCATTCTGCCTAAAGAGAAATCAATGAAACAAATTAATCCTTCGCAGGCTGCGGTGACACAGTAATCCATCATTCAGGGGGCGCTTTTACACACTGAATCAGGGAGTGAGGCAGGGAGGTGGAGGGATTGGGGGTTGGTGGGTGGGTGTTGGGTAAGGAGGGGTGGGGTAGGGGGGAGCGAGACTGAGGCTCTGGGGGACAGGGGCAGACATCCACGCTCCGGTAACACTGGGGCAACGGTGGGTGGTGGCAGGGAATCAAGTGGCTCTGAGCCCTTCCTTTACATCCTTGAGCTGCCTGTGGACATACAGAGCAGGAGGAGGAGGAAAGGGACGTAAACACAATCAGCTGAAATGCACCATGGACAAGGCCACGATTACACACATACACCTACACATATTTTCCTGGTTGCCTGTCGCTTGCTGTCTACTGAAACCCCACCAAGCTGATGGCTAATGATGATGAGAATGATAGGAGAGAGCTTTATTATTTAGTTACACTGGGCATACAGGCAGCCAACTAGGTCATTAATGCGTGGACATACCCTGGATGTGAAAAAATGGAGGGAGAAAGAGAGACATCAGGAAGCACTAATGTATATATACTGTATATTAAAACTACAAATTATACTCTTCACCATTTCATCAGCGCAACTTTATTATATGGTATTGCATTGTTTCGGTTTAATTGCAGATTTGTGTGCATTGTTTGCGTGGTGACATATTATTTAGAAGTGTACATCATCATAGCAACAGCCCTGGGTCTAATCCCCATCCACAGATGTACACAACACTCCCTGCCCTCTTGCCTAGGAAGGCAATACACACAACCCACCATTTTACTATTCAAAGCAGAGAGCTGTATACATGCACCCAGATTCGCTACCGTGATGTACCAGTGCATGGCCAATTAGAGCTCAGATCTATCCATGTGACTGAGTCATGTGATCAGCTGCCCCTGTGAGGAAACAGTCCTGTCCAGGCCAAGATCCATGTGAAGCAGCTGTACCCTCCGATGAATCACATAATATCCAACTTCAAATGATATCACAATTCAACCGGGAGTAAAGAGAAAAAAAAACACATTTGCACACATATCGAGATTTATGTATTTTTATTAACATCTTTGCTGTGTTGCATTGCCTTTTTGTAATATTACATCATTATGAAAGCAAGTTCAAGAGCGTGATCCACACAGTGTTACAATATCAACCGGCTTTGTTGGTCTCCAGGCTCCTCTGTGGCGCTATGGTTGCTCTGCTGACGTTCATTGATAGTGACTGTGTGTGTGTGTGTGTGTGTGTGTGTGTGTGTGTGTGTGTGTGTGTGTGTGTGTGTGTGTGTGTGTGTGTGTGTGTGTGTGTGTGTGTGTGTGTGTGTGTGTGCGTTTTTACAGCAGTGACTTGTAGCTAGAGCTCTGATGGAGAGTGGGGATGTGGTGATGCTTAGTAAGCCGGGGTCATTCCATGAAAAAAAGTTAATGCAGAAACACAACAGGCAGAACCATTATTTGCCGTGTCATTGTAATAGAGGGTGCCACTTACCTTAACCAGCTTCCCGAAGAGGAATACCAATAGCCCCCCTTTTCCCCCTAAAGACACAGGTGGTAGCATTCTGTGGAACGGCATGTTAGAAAATCAGAGAAAATAGTGGGTGTAGGAAAAAGGGAGGGGGAGGGAGAGGCTGAGATTGGGCAGGTTGGTGCAGCAGAGAGGAATGGGTAAAGGGAGCAAGAGTGGTCAGAGAGTGGAGAGAAGGCAAACAGGGAGAGAGGGAGGGGTAGGGGAAGAAGTGAAAGGATGGAAAAATGTGGGGATATTGCAGCAGAGCGGATGGTGTGAGGGAGGCAGAGTGAGAAATGTTGCCGGAAATGCTGGAGCCAGCAGCGTGTGTAAAAAAAACCACACTGCAACATTTCTCATCCTTGACATCACTGACAAGCTTTCCAAACACACACACACAGTACGCTTTGAAAGTGCAGGGTTGTAATATCCAAATCTTTACCACAGCTTCTCCTCTAAGACTGTACTCTTTTTTGTTTTCTCCCCTTCTGTAAACAAAGCATATGTTGGGGATATTAAATATAACCAATGTCGTAATTCTTAATTTGAAGGGTGTGTGTGCTTTAAGATTCCCACAGCAAATTCAATAAAACATGTCTGTTTGTAATGAGAACTCTCTCTGACTGTCTCTTACTCGTGGGGGAGACATACTAAGAGGAGTTAAGGGGTGAGGAATGACGGATATGAGGAGGTGGGAGGAGGAGGACAGAAGATTGTTGTGGAATGTTTGCCGTTCTGGCCAGAACTCGACCATCTCATTTGTCAGGGCTTGACCCTAACTGTGGGGTCAAAGGTCAGAGGGAACATCTGAGGGAAACTGACTCGGCTATCACACACACACACACACACACACACACACACACATTCAAGTAAACACAAACATGTGTCTCTTCTTTAGCACACTCACACATAATTTAAGCTCATGCACAGTACATATCATCATTAATATCCATCCTAGTCTTATTTGTTTTATTAATACTGAGTGTTAAGGTGACCTCTAGCTATTAAAAGAGCAGCTGCCAGTTTCTCAAAAAGCATACTATGGTCTTTTTCCAAAACAAATCATTGAGAAGGAATTTGAGTTCCAGGATGCTTGGCTTCATTTCTGAGTAGAATAGCTTTGGATAGTACTTGATAAACACACACTTTAGTAATGTACTTAGTGAAAAAAATCTAAACTGAGCAATAAAACACAGAAAGAGAAGCCTCTTAAAATCTATTCCGAAAGTGTCTATTCATTTACAGTTAATGTAATATTTACCACATATTTGATTTAGTACAATGAGCCTGTCAGTGAAAGTCTGTCATGTCAAGTGAGCGCAACGCTCATGCTAAGCAGTGGTATCACCGTCACCATCCATGCGCCCTAAATTACATTTCAACCCAGTGTCTGTCCTTGCACCACACCAACCATCCGCTGTGTTTCCAAACGCCTGGCCATTGTGTTGCTCTCTGCCTGCGAGGAGACATAACACAAACTCAGTTACAAAAGGGCAAGGTTAGCTCCACCAAATCACACAAACTCTCTGCTTCAGGTTACACAGTGAGGATAAAGCTGGCAGTGACAGTGTGTGTGGCCCGATTCAGTGATCACTGGACACCTGTGAGTCACCTTGAGTAACAGTTAGACAGAAGCCACACCTTGCACACTGTAAATGGTAGCTCTAGTTCCTATTGAGTTTTATTAATATGCAAATGATGAGTGGCATACTAAACAGTTCTGTATCTATGTTTGTCTGTGTTCGCTCTCTTCTACACCCCCTGTTAGGAAACACATTGTTCATTTTTGTGCTTTAAAATGCAGCTCTCTATCTCCCTCTTTTTCTACTCTAAAAGGAGACAGGTAGCACAGCAGCTGATATTCATGGCTTTTAAGAAGGATCTTAAATCTTACACCTTTGTCATTCTTTGGCCGGAGACATCAAACAGGTGCTATGAATAATTTATCTTAAGAATTTCACATTGATAAGGTCACAATCTGCCAGGTCTGGACACTAAGCACAGGCCACCTTCACTTCACTGTCTTTTACACACATGCCAACACCAGACACACACTCTCAAACAAACAAAAAAAAGTTAAGAGCATTTTGTCAATTTGTGTGGGTGTGTGAGAGAAAGGGCTATATTTTGTTTTAAATATTTTTTGGGTGTGTGTGTGTGTGGGTTGTGTGTGTGTGTGTGTGTGTGTGTGTGCGTGCACATGTGTGTGTATCTTTGATAAGTGCCAACTGAGAGAGTGAGTGTTTTCAATTAGAAATGTGTGATTAAAACACAATTGCTGTGTTATATTTTAGCATAATAAATTATATGTCACAGATGTTTAGGAGGGTAGGAATTAGTAAAAGTAAAACTTTGATTGCTGCTTCATATCCCTATATATATATATATATATATATATATATATATATATATATATATATATATATATATATATAAATTTATGGCACATAATATTTTCCAAATGTAAATAAATAAAGATGTGTTTCACTCAAACTGCCTCTGGGAATTTGTGAGGAAATAATGTTGTTGTTTTCGCTGTACTGATGTAAAGGAGACTGCACCAGTGTCAATCTCAGCTCCAGCATGCTGATGGTTCAGCTACACTACATTTCTAATTAAGACCCTGCTGTGTGTTGGTTTTGAGGGGGGAAATTCGAGAAAAAATAACGCAGTTGCTGATGTGATGCCACTCATTTAGTTACAAACCAAAAGTTAAGCAACCAAAAAAGTTCAACCAAATGGGGTAAAACTGACCCAGTGTCAGTAATCCTCGCAAGGTATCATCACCAACAGTGTAAACATTATTCTGTCACCAGAAAAAACTACAAAAAAAATGGTTATCTTCGCACAGATTAATATTGATGTTAATTTACTCAGCATAAATATGAATGGGTAAACTATTTTTAGATGGTTCCATCAGCCACTACACCACTACGACAGTGACAGGACACTTATGAACGGCGAGCTTTTTTTGTCTCCCCCTTTGAAAGCGCACAGGGACTCGCTCCTGTGTTGACCCCCCACCCCCCTCATCTTCCTCTTCCCTACTCTCTCTCTCTCTCTCTCTCTCTCTCTCTCTCTCTCTCTCTCTCTCTCTCTCTCTCTCTCTCTCATTGTTCACTCCCCTAATAATCGCAATAGCCTACTTCTTAAAATTGTTTTGCACTCTTCTGTGTCGGAGGGTAATCTCGCTCTTTTGTCGCTGAGCTATATTTCTACTGTGTTGTCGGATAATGTGAGGATGGGATGAAAGGTAATCTGCGTGCAGAATTCCTAAAGCTCCCTTATCCTTGTTGAATTTCTCAAGAATTCCACCTTTGCCCTCCGGTTTCCCTGAAATAAATTACTTTAAGGTTGAGATGCCTTCACGCTCCCCCGTTTGAGTCCCGTTTTTTTGTTTTGACTTCTTTAAACGCAGTCAAACAGGTATTATATCTTATTTTAATTCACTGTATTCCTTTAGGCTGCGGCGCTGCCTGGATATGTGACATGCACTTTGGGAGGAAGAATAAATGATTTATAAAACTTGCATAAAAATAGAAGCCACATTGTTAAAAGAGTGTTGTGTTGATCATTTATGATTACAATGCTGCATTGTGTTGACACAGTAATATAAACAGGCCGTGTTTAAACCTAACTACCGGCCAGGGATAAGACAGTTATCCGTGGCAGTTCATTTTCTGTTCTGCTTAGTTTACTCTGTGTGTTTCGGTTTAGCTGCTGATTGATATACGCTGGGCTTTCCTTCACAGTGGATCCCTAAGAAGTACACACGCTGCTGGAAATCTGTTTCTCTTCATCTAGCTTCTGGTACTTAAAGTTTGGTTTTTTGGTGTACTACAAAATTACAGTGTTTGCACTGTGGAACCACGAGGGTTTGGGTGCTAATGGATTTATAATCTCCGTCTCTGGGACCATCCAAAGTAATTAGCACATGTGCTCTAAAGAAATGATGGTTAGTGAGCAATAAAGCCATTGCCCATAGCTTAAACTGACAGTCGCTCTAACTTAACTCCAACCTCAAGCCTAATTGGGAAAGTCATTGCAGTTATTGTCCTCAATTATAGTCTGGGATGCAAAAACCCTGGAAAGGGACTCCTATTCATCACGTCTAAATATGAAGGATCTCAAATCTTTGGGGAGATTAAAAATAATGAGGAAATAGACAATAATGTCTACATACAAACTAGGATGATTCAAACTGTGGGCTAATGCACTTTTACAGCTAAAGTCATTTTAGGGCAAGAAGTTTAAATGAAATGAAGTTTGCATTGCTGTTTGCATCTGTCGGTTTTAAACTTGCCCTGTTTTGGGGGAGACCCTTTTCAGTTTCAGTAATAATTCACGCTGCCTGTTAAATGCGTCGGTCTTAAATGGCTGTAGCCTATAGGCTCAACGATATTTCCACTATTTCTCACGAATGGTCTTTCCATTAAGAGCGATTAGATTATGTCTATTGAAAGTTGCTGATCCATAGAAGAAGAAAAAACAGCGGATAAAAGGCGATTTCAAGTGACCTTCTCGTCCCTTTCACACCAATCTGAGCCCCCAGAATAATTTGGGGATCAGATTTGGACAAAAGCCCCCCTTTTCAACACACAACCACTCAAAGCAACAAAACCTCTAAGTTAAACATAATAATGAGTTTTATTTAATTTTTTAAAATTAGTCCTTGCAAAATAAGAGTGTTGGTGTTTATTCTGTGTTCAGCACAGTGCGCACCGTGAAACCCTTTCCTTCTTCTTTTCACCCCCAGTTCCATTTTATACGTAAAGCTGAGGCATTAGAGGTGTTGAGAAAAGTTACACTGACTTCACTGTAGCAACTAGGTTGTCACTATAAAACCGTGTGAAATCACTGTTGTTTCAAATTTGTCGAAGGCAATCATGTTATATTATATTTGATGATGTTAGCATAATTAAAAAAGAAATTCTCAGCATCAGAAATCAATATGCCACTGCAAGGTTACTATTTCCATAAGGCAAATAATCCAGATGCAAAAGCAAATTATACTCAAAACATATGGTTGAAAGATAGATAAGGGACTAAATACATGTATTATCTTAATGTATTATCCATGTGGCATATGTTGTATCAGATAGTGAACATCTACATCTTGTTTTTGCTTAATGTTAATATGTAAAACACATTGCCCTAATGTTAGTGAGCTCATATGGTCGGAAAATGTAACAATATATAATTTTCTACAAATGAATCTACACAGAATAACATAGGAAACCGTGTAACTCACTAAATCTTAAACCTCATTATTAATGAAAAAAACTTTAGTGACAAACTTTTCCTTAATACACAGAAGCACAATCCAACCACTGTAACGTCATTTTAAAGGTTTGGAGCTGCATCGTATTTCAACACATGCTCCATTTGACTATTAATCATTGTCTATTATTCCAACAAACAGACAGGACCCAATATGGAGTTGTGTAACGACGCTCTAGGTGTCCATCACTTCATTGGTTTTGGTTGTTTAATCATTTTATTTTTGCAGGCAGTCGCAGGGATCACCATCATGGATGTGGCCCTTTAGCCAGGCGTCCAGAAACATAACAGTGGTGTGCACACAGGAGGCGTCTTTCAGCAGCGGCCCCCTGGAAAAGCGAATCAACCTCTAAATCCATACGATGTCTGGCTGTATGCTGTGCTTGTAACCCCGGCGTACTCATGCACAGTCAATAATAACAGACCCTCGTCCATTTCTAAATCCCTACATCCAATTGCATCGTTTGAAATGCTCTAAACGCGTCCTTACAGTCGTGTGTTGTTTAATTGGGGGCCTTGCACTTATGACCTCAGGGTCTTCCCAACTGATCGTTGTGCTTGTTGGTTTCAGCTGTTTGGAAGCTGCATTTCTGAGTTTAACAACGTCCTACTGTATCTGTGTCAAAAGAGCATCAGTTATTGATTATCACAGATATGGCAAAACTGTTATGTGCTCTGCATACCTATACATATTAAGAAATAAGTTCCAAGCCATAATACAGGAGGGGGGATTATTCAATTTTGATGAAAAATAGAAAAAGTCAGATAGAATTTAAATATTCCAAGATCCCTAATTATCTGTTGCAGAGCAAAGCATGAGATTACAGTAAGACGGCTGCTAATGCGCAAATGCATCCATTACCTGAAAAACATGTTTAATAATAATGTGATTATGTAAGTCTTTACACGTTTTCTATCATTTAACAGATTAGTCATGTTTTGCTGTCCAAACAAGAAAAGGTAGAATAGAATTTTAAATGAAAAATAAATGTTTATTGGCTCACGAATGATTGATTAGTGTGAACTTGATGCACCCATGAGAAGATAAAAAGCTAAATGTTGTTATGTATGGTTATTTTCCAAACTGATTGACGTGCAGTTTGTCCTAGAATAAGCGAGCCTGGCCTACCGTACTACATCATTTATTTTAAATCAGTTTTCATTGCAATCCCTTTACATCAATAATGCTGCTTTGATAAATCCCATTGTATGACATCTTACATTTCCTCGCTGCACTCTTTCCTCACATACAACGTGTTCTTGCCGGTGCATGAGATTTTACGACAATCTGCAGTATTTGCATCTGACAGTATTGGGGCTAAACAGCCTAAAAGATGGGCAACGGTTGGTCTCCTTGATCAGCCTTTTATCCCGGTGACACTATCGCTGAGACAAACAGCCTGCTATCGATCTTTTCATTATGTACTCAAACAACAAATAGCCTTGCAGGTGAGGGACGGGGACGAGCAAAAAAAGGCTCCTATGTCCAGCGGTACTACAAGCAGCCTGTAATAACTATCTGATGTACAAATCAGTGAGGACAGCTGGAAAACGGGGGACGAGTCTCCTAATCGGTGATGATGTGAAGAGAAGATGCGACTGTCCAGTATTTAAAAAGTTGGGACTCTGACACATTGTTTGAAGTTAACGGTCCTGTGGCGTAAGACAGATAATTCAGTCTTGCATTCAGAGCCATGCGTGTTTAACGTAGGAGAAGTAAGAAATAAATATTGTACTTGCCTTATCGGTTTCTCCAGGTAGAAAGCTGCTCGTCTACTTGTAACCGCCGTGGTTGGTGCTTCTTCTTTTAATGCCCTGCTGTCCACTTTCTCCTTTTTCTCTCGCCGTTTCCCAGCTTTCTATTAGAGCCCCTACCCTGCTCCCATTCGCTGTTCCTCTCACTCTCACTCTTCTCCTGCGGAGCCCCTTTCCAATCTGTGGAGTTAAATCTTAATGATACACTTACAGAAAAAATTCTTTGTCCGATTTAATCTTATTGGTTTCACCTTTTCAAAGAGCTAGAGATATGGCCGGGGAGTTTCAGTGGAGTGTCCGAGACAGGGACGGGAGAGAGAGCTCTTGTTGAATACTTAGAAAACAACCCATCCCTCCTGTGTTTCCAAAGGTGGCACTTGCATATTTACGCTCCGTTATATCTGCTAATATATTTGTGTGGTTAAAGATCTTCATACAACAACTTAGTTTATTTTCATTAAATCATAATTTGATGTATTAGAAATGCTTATTCTTTTCCAACATGGTGTATTACCATGTTTTTGAAAGGATTTACGCACATCGTTTTGACTTTGTTACATCTAAATCACATACAATCAGAACGCTCGCGCACTTTTGGGACTATTATTATTGTGTTGTAATATAATGTATATTTATTATTGGCTTTTGAAAGTTTCTTTTTTCTCAGCTATACAACCTTAACATCAAAAGGTTGTACTTTGGGAAAAAAAGATAAAAAAGATAAGACGAGAGGAAATGATACGCAAATTTGGGGCTTATTTTATTTTTTAAATCAACTTTTAAGTTTAAAAAATTCATGTTTGGTGACTTGTGCATGCATTAATATGAGGTTGTAATTGTACAATGTACGCTAGATGGCAGCGCGATCCAGACATTTTTGTGTTGAGGTAGTAAGCCTACAGAAACCCTGATACAAAAAGCCAGAATCCCCATGCAGATTCCCAGCAACTTCACATGATTTAGAATTACTGTCATTATTAAGACATAATGTGACACCAGCTTAGTGATTGTGGAGACTACAGGACCTCGGTAATTATTGAATATTGCTTATTGCTCCGTCAAATTTTAGAGATTTTCGGCCGCTGGCACGACATCCCGTTTGTATAACCGTTTTATTCATCATTCCCCCCCTTTGACATTTTCCTCCCTTTTATAAGCTCGTTTTGACTAAATTGTAAGTTTTAATCAGCGAGACTGTGCCGATTACAGACGAGGATGTACCGCAATGCGCATGCCAAAGACAAAACAACGTGTGAAAATTATAAATCCGCTTCAAACGAATCATGACATCCGTTCATTTTATAATAAAGATACGAGTCCAAGACAAACCATTTTGAAACTTTGGGGAATTTCTGAACCAGAGTGCCCCTTTTCGTCGCTGCGCACAGTTTTTGGTTTATTTGTCGTGCGTAAAAGCTTTGTCCCCCCCCCTTGCCTTTATCCCGCTTTTTCTCCTATTCTATTGAGGGTTTCTTCCTCTTTTTGGTGACAATAGACGGCCCATACTAATCAGGTTTCAAAGTAAATAGCAGCGCGGGGCGAGCTCAATGTAAATTGTGCCTGTCAGAGCCCCCCAGTTCCTCCAGCCGTAGATTGCAACACTGCAAAAAAATATCCATCCCCTGACATTAGTCAGATCCGTATTGAGTCTGGAAATCTTGGATTTACCGAAACAGGAGACTGAATCTTCCATCGGGGCAAGATGCTTCCACTAGTTTCCAATACCAATCGACCCATCACTGTAAATGTTATTTCATCCATTGTTCATTTCTAAAGGAATCCCCCTGCATATTCTGCTTTATTTCATGATATTGACTCCTAAATATGCTACAAACAACTTGGACTGCGATTGGAAACAAGCGGAATTCTATAAACTGCTCTTGCATTTTTTCTACTGTGTTTTCAGAAAAAAATATATAACATTTCAAGATTTGAACACGAGACCCAATGACTTATCGAGATGGACATTTTTTGCAGTGAATGAACGGAGGGGGACTCTAACCAATGGAGAGAAAGAGAGGGCTTGGCTATAACCTTAGCCTCCCATTTTCTCTCTCCCTATCTCCCCCCTCTCCTCCTCTCCTCCTCCTCTATGCAGGGCTCTGGCCAGTCAGTCGCCTTTGATTATCAGTCTCCAGCAGCCCCTCTCTTGGCTCCTTGACATGAGCACCATATAAGGCGCAGCGATCTCCATAGAAACGTGTCAGTTTCAATAGTAGTGTCAAAGTTCACTATATACAGACATTCGCGCAGATCCCCCGTTTCGGAAACATTGCTCTGCTGGTCCTCCCGTTTAAGCGCATTCATTTTTGGGTCTCTCCTTCTTCTTGCATATTCTATTAGTTGTTGGTATTGGTCTTCTTTTTTATCTTTTCTCTTCGTATCTCCATTCCTCCTGCTGGAGCGAGGTGAAACTATACATGGGCACTTCATTCGGCGACGCGGTTTTCTTTCGCTGCTGGGCGAGATGATGAGCTTTATTTAGTATATAGATGTAAAAATCCGGCTCTTCAGTTTTTCCTCCCCTCCTATACGGCGAAGACGGGAGTGTAAAGGAGCAAGGGGAAGAAAAGAGAAAGGAATTTATCTCCGCAGCACTTTGGATCGCGTGTCCTTCCAGCAAAAGGTTTTTTTACTCGTTCCTGCGTCCATCTGAGTCGCTCCTGCCTTTCCTTTGTGGCTATTTTACATCAAACTGCAATTTGTTACGACTGGACTCTTGTTTTCCTTCAAGATAGGGATTCCTGAATGGCTGGCTGCAATTTACCTTGGAACTGGCCTCCCGACACTTGCATATCCTGATCGGGTGCATATTCAATCGCCCCCTGTATTTTGAATGTATTGATCGCGTTGTACTCTCCTTCTTACCCTATATGAGATTGCGTGTTCCGATTTGACTTTGCACTGCCCCGTCTTTTTAGATCTCATTTTTTTTCTCCTGTACGCTACATAAACACCGGCGATCATTTCGCTTTATAGCACTTTCAGGGGCCGAGATATGGCAATGGTAGTTAGCGTCTGGAGAGATCCGCAGGAAGACGTGGCCGGAGGACCTCCGAGCGGCCCCAACCCAGCAGCGCAGCCGGCGAGGGAGCAGCAGCAGGCGGCGTCGGCGGCGCCGCACACTCCGCAGACCCCCAGCCAGCCGGGACCCCCGTCCACACCGGGGACCGCTGGGGAAAAGGGGAGTCAAAATTCTGGACAGAGTCAGCAGCATATTGAATGTGTGGTTTGCGGAGACAAATCGAGCGGCAAACACTATGGCCAGTTCACCTGCGAGGGATGCAAAAGTTTCTTCAAGAGGAGTGTACGGAGGAACTTAACATACTCATGTCGTGCCAATAGGAACTGTCCCATTGACCAGCACCACCGAAATCAGTGCCAATACTGCCGGCTGAAGAAATGTTTAAAAGTGGGAATGCGGCGGGAAGGTGAATATGCTTTTTTAAAGCCACTCATGATTACGCATCCTAGTAGCAGACGAACAGGGCTGCCATGTTGCATTAAGGTCACAGGCATATGGCTTGGCATACTGCAGTCTCCATCCATGTTTTTAGGGATGTTTGCATGGATAATTAGTCTTTCTGCCTTGTAGGAGAGGTAAAAGGCCAGTGCAGCTATGTTTGTGAATGCAGGTCGCCTAAACAAAGCAGCTCTTCTAGCTGACCCTGTTATTATGTTTTTCATGCAGTCTAAATTGTACTACTATCAAGCAAAAGCATTCGGTCTTACATGCCCTTTTTAACGTAGACTATAGGTTTAGAGCAGAAGAGAGGGCCGTGTGTGTGTGTGTGTGTGTGTGTGTGTGTGTGTGTGTGTGTGTGTGTGTGTGTATGTGTGTGAGTGAGTGTGTGTGTGTGTGTGTAAGGCTATTAGTCCCTTCCCCAAGTATATGTAGTTTACTTATTTATAATCGTACAGTAGGGTTTGCGATTTGTGTGTGACTGTAGAATGAACACAAACCCACGTCTCTCTCTAGCTCTTTATGCTGACTAGACAGCTGAGCCACACTGAATAATGCCGCTAAAGTTGTTCATGGCTCATTGTTTTGCCTGGTGCATTACAGGCCGTATAACTTTCCTCTGTATGTCAAGTGTTTAATTCCAATTCATGCAAACATCCCTTATTTAAAATTGACTATTTGCCGTACAAACTACAAGCCCTGATTTACATTAATATTTTATTTTTTAAATATTAAACAACAGCTCAATTCATTTTATTCCCAGTTGATCTTTTGATGTGAGTAAAATGTGTGGATGTGATTGCATTAAACCGTAATTATCAGTCATATATGTAATATGTTTGGCCACAATGAATAATTATTAATATAAACAAAACCCCACGTAAATATAATGGTAAAGTAATCAGTGGCTACTGCTGCATGTAAAATGCAAATACGCCTGGAAATACTTATACTACTAATGTACTTTAGTTTAGCAGAAAAATGTGTGTGTTTACTGTATAAAATAAATTGTATTTTCATTTTGCATACAGCCCATGTGGCGTGCTAAATACAAATGCAAGTAGTGTGAAGGTTAGGGGACACAGCACATCTGTTTTGATGAGATGTTTAAGCTGTTAACGTATTCATTTGCTCTTACAAACGGTATACATTAGTCAATATGTTTTGAAAATTTATATTTGTATGTTTTGAATTTAGATTTCAGTACATGCCGTTTTACTGAGAAGAAACACACTAGCTGTAGCTTGCTTTGCGGTTGTACTGCTCACGAACAATGTTTATCAGTCCGGGATGCACATTTCCTCTTTTTCTCTCTCTTTTTGTTAGCGGTTCAGCGAGGACGAATGCCTCCAACTCAGCCCAACCCAGGCCAGTACGCGCTGACGAACGGGGACCCTCTGAATGGCCATTGCTATCTGTCCGGATACATCTCGTTATTGCTGCGGGCCGAGCCTTACCCGACGTCCCGGTACGGCAGCCAGTGCATGCAGCCCAACAATATCATGGGGATCGAGAACATCTGCGAGCTGGCGGCTCGCTTGCTCTTCAGCGCCGTGGAGTGGGCAAGAAACATCCCTTTCTTTCCCGACCTGCAGATCACCGACCAGGTGTCCCTTCTCAGGCTGACGTGGAGCGAGTTGTTTGTGCTTAACGCTGCCCAGTGCTCCATGCCTCTGCATGTGGCCCCTCTGCTCGCCGCGGCGGGCCTCCACGCCTCCCCGATGTCCGCGGACCGCGTTGTGGCTTTCATGGATCACATCCGGATCTTCCAGGAGCAAGTGGAGAAGCTTAAGACCCTGCATGTAGACTCGGCAGAGTACAGCTGTCTCAAGGCCATCGTGCTCTTTACATCAGGTGGGTGTCCAACATGTCACATAGGAACACTACACACTTTAATCAAATGTTACATGGGAGCGAGGCTCCAAACACTGTGGCACCGACAATATGGCTGTAGTATGGGCTGGTCACAAATCTGAGTTTACGAGATGTTTGTGTTGCCGATGGAATAGTTATTTTGTCAACAGCTTGCTACATATCCACTTACATACATTCCCATGTCAATTGTAGCCGCAACATAAGACGTGTAAACAAACCCAGATTGAGTGAGCGCATCAAGTTATTGTAGTGTAACACTCAGTTCAGTACGCTTTAAGTCATAAATATGTATATGTCTTCTTGTGATCTTTTATGTAAATATTTTATAATTGTTGAGTTTAAACTTTTTTGAACACTTCTGAGCCAAGAGCGACCTTGTAGGTTCTTGTCCATACATTTTGGAACAGGTGTCAAATAATCTATCGTAAAGTTGAAATAGTCTATCACTGTGTGATATATGACAGCTGATGCATTAATGAGTGTTAGTGCATGCTTTTATCCTTGTTTTGCGTGCACAAACACATGTCATGGGGGGCAGGAAATAATCCTTAGCAGACTGAGATCAAAAAAAGCTGATGGAAGTTGACTCATATGTCAGTGCATCGCTTTTGTAGGACTCAGAGCAGCACTGCTGTATAGATTGTTTGTAGATTAATCTTAGCTGACATATTCATTTATCTAAAGTTATTGAGGATAGTTTCTCTTGTCGCACACACTTTAAAAAGTCATCAACAGCTATTTCCAAAAGTAACCTACATTGTTTATAGCTTAATTGATGGCTGACTGGGACAAGGTCCTAAAAGGTCCTCATTTACTGTTGGTGCGTAATTTAGATTCTATTTTGGAGTTGGTTGTGTACGCGTGGTGCCATTAGGCCTGTTATGTCAAGGGAGTCCGGTGATGATTGGAAGGAAAGGGAAAGTCTAAACTCACTTACAGGCCCCAAACTACTTTAGAACTTACCTCAAAGTTTTGACCTCATTGTCTCATATTTGGCCCATTTTAAAATTATGTAACACACTTGTACTTATCCTATAATTGGACACGTTCGTAATAAAATATTCAGTTTTACTGTAATTTTCAGATTTGGAGTTGTATTGAAATAATCCCCTCTTTCAATATGCCTAGAAAGCGAGACAACTACATTTTATATTAAGTGGTCACACTTATCTTCGAGCATATTACAATAATTAGTATTTATTATTTACTTAACGTCACAGGGATGTACAACTACATATATACATTGCCTTTACTGTTTTTGTATTATATTATATTATATTATATTATATTATATTATATTATATTATATTATATTATATTATATTATATTATATTCTCCAACACCATATTAAAATGTTATGTAATGAATGCTTATAAAGCAATTATACCAATTTATAATTAGGATCTAAATTATTCAAAGTTTTAATGCTCACCAAACTTGTAAAAAGGAACTTAGAGACTGTATTCCATGCTACTAAACCACCTTCAACATTATATTTCCCTTTTTTTGCGAATATTACCATGAATGTTTATTTTCAGTTAGAGAACTTTCTATATTTCTATATTTTCAGTTTCAGAAGCCATAATAATTAGTTTTAAGGTTTGGGGTTTGGCAACTAGTTTAATTTGACACCCTACAATTTGAAGGCACACTGAGAGATAAATATATGTTTTAACACAAATAAATACGTACTTTGCTTGTGTTGTGACATCCTGTTAGATTCAATTTTCCGTGTGCAGTGACATTTGGCTATATTTTCTATTGCACGGCGTTTCAGTATTTCCCATATAACCCAGAGAAACTTCATACACACATTAACATCCTCCATGTTTTCCAACAGATCATTTAGTTAGTCTGATAGGCTACAACTGGTGTTGGCTATAACAAGTCATGTGGCACCTTGCCAAGACCAGCGTGGATTGTTTGCCTTTAATAACACCAGACTTGTCAGTATTTGATGCATAAATAATGGTGGCCAGGCTAAACCATTCAGATCAGGATCATTGTCTTACATGAAGTCCGTATCCACGTGGGCACGATGCAGTGTGTGCCTTTGCTAATCTACCACAGAAATAGTCGTTTGAGAATCTGGAAGCTATCTGCTCCCATGTCTCAGTCCATTGAGGCAGTGGGGTGCAGGCAGGCCTAATGGAGAACTGAGGGGTGTCTTGACCAGCTTTCTCTTGACGCATACATTCACCCTATACCCTGTAATATCTCGAACTCCCTATACCTCTGTATTGCAATCTTCAAGTATTATATTTTACCAGAAAATTCCCAATGTAATTAATTTCAACCTTATTGATCGCAGTATATTTTAATAAAAGGGACACTCAGCGATAATCCAAAGGGATTTGCATACGTGGGGCTTTGACCGGCCGGACTAAGGTCACAGTAAATCACCCCGAGATCTCAGCATTGCCCTCGGGTTCATAAGGTTATTGTGTCTGGCCATAGTGAGTTATAGCACCGCGGAGTCACGACTAGGCTTAAAAGCCTCTGTCCTGTCTTTTATGTATTAGTGCTTGAAAACTAAAGCTGTCTTTCTTGTGTGGCACAACTCAATACAGAATCTTTTGAGGACAGCCTAGACTCCATGTGGGACCATATATGCCAGCGGTTATGCTACTTGCGTTTTCAGCAGTTAATAGAACACGCCTGCTTGGGTTGTGTGAAAAAACACTGCTCTTTAAAACGGGCTATAACGTCGTACGACACTAACAAGCCTTATATGATTTTGTCTATACTGAAGCGTGGCTGTACAGGGCTGCATAACACAATGAGCACCAAAACACGTGTCTCGTCTGCACAGGCTCATTTTGTGATAGTTTATGCCGCTTCTGCGTGACTATTGACTTCACCTCCTCTAATAAATTTGATTGCTTCCAGCGGCCTGTCCTATAGGCTCCATCGAAAAACAGGCCAAGAGTAGTCTGTGGAGAGAAGAGCGGCGAAATGACTTAACAGCTTACTGCAGAGTAATTAGGTCACATTACATCCAGTATAATTTCAGATTCATCAGTGCCGTTTATGTTTCCTTATACTTGAATCCCCTGAGTCCAGACATCAAGAGCAGTGGCCTTTATACCATACCTTTCGCCTTTGCTCCGTTGCCCCATCAGTTCTTCCACAACACATTAACAACACTGCTTTCATGACATTTAACTCTATATTCTTGTTGATTGTTGTAAGAGCAGGCAGAGTATCCTCCACTGACTAGTGCATCTCCTACTCCAGCAGCAAACCCCTTGTTTATTCTGTATGACAGTCCCACTCGTTCAGTGTGATGTAGCATGTTTGGCCAAGGTGTTTGTTCATTCCACATTGTCAATAACACGTAAAAGGCTGATGTTGAATGATAACCAGAATGCTTCTGCTGGACATAAACTGGGTATGGCAAGGTCTGCACTTGCCAAAGCTATGCCTAAAAGGCTAAAATCGCCCATGTGCTTTTGTGTTGATATTTTGCACAGAAAATATTAAGCGAAATTGTCAGCAGTGTAATTTGAGTTATATTCCTTTAAAATATATATAATGGAAAAGTAATATGTGTATTGTATTCTGTTCATTATATTATATTTTAAAACTATATATTGTGGCAAAAACATATTGTTTCACTGCGACATGTTAAGGGATTTCTTTCATAATCTGTTGTATCTTGAGGTATTTGAGACGTGACGAGCCTAACCACAGTGTTTTGGTGTGTTTCTCAGACGCTTGCGGCCTGTCGGATGCTGCTCACATCGAGAGCCTACAGGAGAAATCCCAGTGCGCACTGGAGGAGTACGTGAGGAGCCAGTACCCGAACCAGCCCAGCCGCTTTGGGAAGCTCCTGCTGCGGCTGCCCTCTCTGCGCACCGTCTCATCGTCGGTAATCGAGCAGCTGTTCTTCGTCCGCTTGGTAGGTAAAACTCCTATTGAAACCCTCATCAGGGATATGCTATTATCCGGGAGCAGCTTCAACTGGCCTTACATGTCCATCCAATGATCCTAATATGAAAGTGGAAAAAAGAGGAAAAAAGGACCAAAATTCTGCACCCCTCACCCTATCCTCCTCCAAGAAGACTATATATAGGACCTTTTCTGAGAAACTTGGAAGACATTACTTTTTTTCTGTCTTCTGGGACTGAGATGGAATACATTATGTACAGAAAAATATTGGAACTGGACTTTACACCTGTGTAAATCCACCCTCATCGTCAAGAACAATACTCTTCATTTTGTAAAATACTAGTCTTTATTTTCTTTTTTTTTTGTAAAAAATACAAATAAAATGAAAAACATCATATGCGCAGTAAGAAAAAAAGAATCAAGACTTAGCGGGAAAATAATGTTTCCAAGCAATTATAAGAATTGTCCTGTGTCTATGTACCTCTCTGTTTTGTATTTTTTCTGGTTCTAAACCAGGGTTTCTGTGATTCTATACTAATAATTTTTTGATATAACCTTTTGCTTCTTATAATGAGTGCGATATATGTTGTCGAAGCTATGTTCTCCAAGAATTAAAATTGAAGTGAGAATTTAAAAACAGAAAAATAAAGAAATTTAGACAAAATAAGAAACAGTCTAATCGCTATGACAATATCACCACTGATGGTTGAACTTTTTCCCCAATTGATACGATGGACCTGCAACAGCAGCAAACTGACCTCCAGGACATTTTTACTGAGAGGACGTCTGGGGCGCCTTTCCCCGGGCCATGAGTGCGTGTGGAGTCGATCATCAGTCAAAGAGGAGAGACATGAAAATCAAAAGCACTTTTAATATATCATTTCAAATACATTTTGTTTGTTTCGTCTTGAAAATTTTCATTGTTTCTTGAATTTTATTGGTTGTTGCCTTCAATTTGCTTACTCCATGATGCAGCTTTTTGCAGAAGGGTCGGTTGATGAAGTTGTGTGATGGTGACTGTACTATTAAAAAAAGAAATAGGCAACAATGTCTCATTCTCAAGCATTTTCCTGGAAGCAAATGTCAAGATTCTCGGTCTTATTTTATATCATCTGAGGGGATCTGTTGTCTCTGTGCGCTCCTGGTTCCAATAGTAGGCCTAACGCGCAAGTGTAGCCTACAGTTACTGAGTCATTGTCTTGTACCGAAACATATAATTCTGAATACACTGGTTACCTCTATCACACCTATACCACTAATAAACGGGGCGATACACGGGATTACGTGTGGTAATTACACGACATCCTGCACTGACATAACTGGCAATGCTGACACAAAGGAGGGGAGGCTCCAGCTACGTGAGGAACTACAGCAGTGAGCTCTCTGCCAGCCTGTGAGCGCATTAATGTTTCATATTTTTCCCAGACAGCAAGGGAAGCCTGCGCACCACACAGAGCCACCTTTATCCTGCCTCATGTGGCTTAATCAAGGTGATTCTTCACAAACCAAACAATATTCCCCTCTCCCCCGTTCTTAAAAAAAAACTCTGCCTTGATAGTGAATGCCTCAATATTGATGTGGGCGTGGCAAAAGGATAGGCCCCGCTGCAAAGCTGCTGTGATATGCGTGATCAATCTGGAAAATGTATTTTACAGCATGTAAGCCAGTCGATAGGAATACCGAGGGTGATGCATTGTGTAGGAAAAGAGAGGAGGAATGAGAGGGAGGGAGGGAAAGAAAGAAAGAAAGAAAGAAAGAAAGAAAGAAAGAAAGAAAGAAAGAAAGAAAGAAATAGAGAGAGGGGTGGAGAGATTGTGAGCCAGTGCAGAGACAAACGTGAGGGGAAACGTGCGAGAAGGAAAGCAAGCTGTGTGTCTTTGTGTGTGTGTGTGTGTGTGTGTGTGTGTGTGTGTGTGTGTTTGTGTGTGTGTGTGTGTGTGTTTGTGCGTGTGTGAGAGAGAGAGAGACAGTGAGAGAGACAGCAGACAGATAGAGATGTGGCCTTGGTTTGTCTGATACATTCAGAGTGTAATGAGTACATCAATAAGTCCTCAATGTGTTAGATGGGTTACATAGAGTTTCTGTCCTGACATTGGTCTGTCTCTGTATGTGCGTTTTGTCTCCATATGCTCCACAAATGACACAGGAAGGCCAGTTATGGACCTGGATCAACCCTTACTGTCAATACAGCGTTACACTCGCACCTAAAGTAAAATGTGATAAATTGGAAAGCGTTATGAAGAACAAAATGGGGTTTGGGTGTGACAATTATTACATTTGCCTGTTAGTCCACCCCCTCCTTCATCATCAGACGTGTTGCTTGTGTGCCATATTGCCCACATTTCATCTGCTGAGGGACAGAAAGACAGGAGCTGTACTGCATGTAGCACGTTGCAATGTCTGAATTTGATATCGCCATATTTGTTATCTGCCTTATAGGATTGGGGGAGGGGTATTCGTGCCAGTGGGTTATTTGTTTGTATTGCCTGTCTCGTTCAAAGGCTACAATATTAAGGTATTAATTATCTCGTGCTGGAATGATTCTATAGGTTGTGCTTTAGGCTGTCCTTAAATGCTCTCTCAAAGGGATACAGTTTTCATTCTCATGCTTAATGTCTGTTAAGGCATATTGTACCTATTAGCTCCCAATCGACCTGTCTGGGTCAGTTGTCAGACGCCTTAATGTGGCCTATGCTACTGTACAAACATAAATGTGATATGTCTTCAGGTTATCGTTGTTTCCTTATTGTGGATATGATTGTCATGCAGCTTTAGGTCAGGGGAAAGTTGCAGAATAATCAGCTGATGGGTTAGCCTTTCCTTTCTGCTTTTTTCTGGAGGCAGAATATGCTGAATTTAAACAAAAGTAAACAAAATACACACATTTTTACACAACCTCTAAAACGCAGCCCTAAAAGCAGATGAAGCAATAGAATTATTTAGGGTGTTTGTCTTTAACCGGTGTGTTTTTGGAATAGAATCCAGAGGATCGATGCTGAGGAAGGCTACATGTGAGAATAAATGTTTGTTTTTCAAAGAGAATGAATATGGCTTCACCATGGCCATCACAACAGCCCAGGTCGTTTTTGTTTTATGTAGCTCTGGACTAAACTGTTTGTTAGGTTATTAAACGCAGCTTTCAGCTGGTTGGCTCCACATAATGTATTCTAAATCCCTCTAGAGTAACTATCTTTTATCCTCTTTCTGAGAGCATTCGGTTATACAATTGCTACACTACAGGCTATATAAAGCAATAGTTAAAAAACAGATGAAATGGTGGCATGTGTTCCTAATTAACGTTTCTGTAAAGGCAATACAAGCCAAGCACATGAGGACTCTAGGAAAAGTGATATTTTGTCTTTAGGCTATGGACTATTTTTTGACTCTTTGACGAAGCTCAAATTAGTATATTATGCAACACTTCAAATATTGAAATAATAAGCTTCAAATAGCAGCTATATTTATTATAGACATTTATCACCAAGTTCCTTATCCTCTGCAATGACGACAACATTATTAGTACTTTTATTTAATGAAATAAAAGCAAAGTGCACTAAGGGAGAAGTAAATGCACTGTCAGATTGGACTTAAGCTGCGGTGGGTAAGAGAGATGGATATATGGCACACTATGGGCCCCATTTGTGTCTCTGTAATTTCGGAAACTCTGGTTACCAAAGTGTTACTACAAAATGAGTTAAATAACCATTTACCTTTGTCTGGTTTCATTCATCAAACCACAAGTGGAGGACTCCTAACACGGGGGGCTATTTGTTTGCTTTACACAAGCAGCTGGGTGCGATTTCACGTTTGAGATATCTGTCTGAAAGCGAAACATTTATTATCCTAAGTTGTCAGCGAACCTATTTCTTCAAAACCCTCAATGCAAGCCAATGGTTTTATGCAGCAGTGGAAACGTCCTATTGGCGTCACACGTCACTTCATTTCATTTATAGGAGCCTAGCTTTCCCGGTCACATTTGACAAATACTGTTGTTTGAGACAATAACAAGTTCCAAATAGCGGCTCCGTGTATGAATGGGGGGCCCTGTGAAGTATGACACGGCTTATTTCTCATTTTGTCTTGTGCGTAAACATGATGACAACACCGGACAACAAGTGCTTCGCCGTGACTTCCACGCACCTTACTCGTACGAGCTTGCAAAATGGCTGTTAACGGCACAGTGAAGACCAATGTCTAAAATTAAATGGATTCCCGTGAGATGTTTGCACAAAATCTCAGCAATCAGTCCGAGTTCTTGTTGTATTGACTGTACACATAATGAATAGAGACATATCTTGTGCTTACAATGTGCTGTCGCGAGATCTGTTCGCGGACCTCACAGGCAACCTTTAAGCCATGGATCAAACCAAGCCCTACGGGGTATAAAATATCCCTAGTTGTGAATGTAACATAAGGGGACGCCTCCCGGGGACGCCTCCCTGCGCCTGCGTGCGTGTGTGTGTGTGTGTGCGTACGTGAGTGTGTGTACGCGCGTGCATGTGTAGGCAATGGAAGCATTGTTATGTCTGTGTGAGGTTTCTCTATATAGATGTGTGCGGGGGCGTTCTTTTGCATGCCCGTGCGTAAAAGTGTGTATCTACCAGCGTGCGTAAGCGTGTGTGCGCGCTACTGGCTGAGAGAGAGAGAGAGAGAGAGAGAGAGGTGGTTGTGAGAAAGCCCGGATCGCTGTGTAAGCGGATCCCTTTGTGTTGATTTAGGAAGACGTTTGCTGTATATAACGTTCAAGGCTGATAATATCATTGCCTGGCCAGATAAATAAAGCATTGGCCAAAACCATCGGGTCAGCTATCGATCCGCTTTTTCTCCCTGAGAGAGAGGGGGAAAGGGAGGCAGGGTGTGGACAGGAGAAGAGGGGGGCGGTGGAGAAGGAGAGAGGGAGAGAAAAGGAGAGAGAAAGGGAGAGAGCCCTTACTCATTAGCATTCCACAGCCATGGACTAAACGCTGACAACTAACAGAGATATCCAGCTCTACACCACTGCATGCTCCCCCCCCCCCCCTTTTGTCTTCTTCCCTTGGCCCTTCATTTCCAGCGGACAGATCTCTCGTCACAGCCAACACATTTTTATTTATGCCTTCTCCACTCTTTTTGCACGAATGGACCCCGTGCACAAGAGAGAAAACCTTCCAGTAAAGCAAAGAAAAAAGACGGGAGAGTGATGTTGTAAAAGCTGTGCAGAAGTGACAGCGCTAAGCACACTCGCTTGAAAGATATACAATTGTGTGTGACTTGACAAAATAGACGTGGGATACGTTTTCAATTGGAATCTTAATAAGTATTATTTAGATATTTCAGGACTAAAAAAATCTACAGCATGCGTGTTTCATTATGAGAACGTAAATGATAATTACAATAATTCAATAATAAGTCAATATTCTTCCACTTTTAGGACGTTTGCTTCCATTTAGTGTCTCTAATGGAGAAAATGTTTCACCTTTGAAAAGTGTGTCCAATAGTTTTCTATTAAAGCTGTCAACCTAATCTGTAGGCTAAAATAAACACAGATTAATAACGCTGTCGGTGCAAATACACTAAATTCAAATTTTCTGAACCATGAAAAGTTCAAGTTGTGTTTTTTTGCATTAATAAATACATTATTTGCAGTTATACTATTTTAAGAAAGTAAAATATATGTCTGAATTAAAACTCTAAAGATCTGAGTGAGTGATACAAGGACGATGACATTATTAGACAAGCTCCTTTTTTCAGATGACTATATCTTAATATGCATTCAAGTCTTGCCCAACAATGACAGCTGTTCATCTGATAGTAACTTCTTTCCAAGTTTTCTCCCCTCCCACCCCGGGGCCCCCGGTCTCTGTCTTGCTTTGTTGTTTTAAAATATGCATGTCTCTCCGGAATGCCAGTCACGGGTCCAAACTTTGTGTGTCCCAACCTCCCACATGATGAAATGATCCTTTTAAAGCGGGCTCAATATGTCTCAATCTGCACTCCTCTTCCCTCGCTAAAGCTTCTGGGTTCGGGACACAGCCCAGAAATATATTAATTAAAGCGCACTCCTATACAGACTTTTCAGCACTGGGGAAGAAGTGGCTAGATCACGTCAAGCTCTGTCAACGACGGATGGATGAAGATTCACGGCAGGAAAAAAAAAGTAAGGCTCATTTTGACGCTCTCTCTCCCTCTGTCTCTCCTTCTTTTCTCTCTCTCTCTCTATTTCCTCTGTGTGTGTGTGTGTGTGTGTGTGTGTGTGTGTGTGTGTGTGTGTGTGTTTGTGTGTGTGTGTGTTTTGCGTTTTGCACAGTGTTCTTGTGTGTTCCTCGGACTGAAACGGATAAAGCCAGGGGGAGTGAGTGAGAAAGAGAGAGAGAAGTGTGAGAGAAAGGGGAGGAGGGATATATACGTAAAAAGTGAAAGAGGGTGTGTGTGTGTGTGTGTGTGTTTGTGTTTGTGTGCGCGCGCTTGTCATCACTAAGGAAATAATCAACACGTGGCATTAAACTAAAAAGTGCCCGTTTTCTGATAGTTGTACTCTGTAGTAGGACACATGTTTACACAAATAGAGGTGTTTACTTGTTTGCGCGCGCGTGTGAGCACATATACTACATGCTGTGCGGAATAGATCCTACCATTGGAAAAAAAAAAGAAGAAAAAAAGACCCGGATGGTCGGAAAGGAAATGCTTGGTTTTAAAGGGGAAAAGTGTGAATTGGATGTAACAGAGCGTTTGCAGCTCAAGAGGAACTCCTAATTCATTCTGTCAAGTTTGAGAGGATGTGTGCATGTTTCTCAGCGGCAAAGTGATGCCATCTTAAAAGACAAAGCGTCTCAAAACCAACTCATGCTAATAATTATCTTTTACATGAATGGATTTTAGGGGAAAGGTGGAGTTGAAACCAGTTAACCTGTTGCTTATGGTCCAAACATAACAGCCACCTCAATACTGTGATAGAATCATATGAGCCCCTGCAGCATATCATCCCATAATAATCCACCCTCTCCAAAAATGTAAACAGAACAACAGATCTGCACAGGCAAACTGAATTTAATTACTGTGTTCATGTATTACATTCAGACACGTTTTGATAGACATCCAAACAGTGTGATTATGTCAACATATGGGAGGCTATGCAGCAAGGCCCGAGCTTACATACCTGATAACGCCTGGGCTTTTCAGTAATATTTACGGCTTCTCTGTCTAACATACTCCAGATGGTGTGTGACTGTGCCACCGCAGTCAGCGAACTCGTCAATTTTTACTCAGCAGCATTTTGTTAAAATGACATCAATGCTGAGACAGAATTTATTGGTGACCCATTTTCGCTGCATTATATGCAAACAATAAAAGAATAAAAAAGAAAGGGAGAAAAAAAGTTTTGCCCACCAGTGAGCTCTGCTTTATGTGCAGGCGACGTTTTTTTAACCTGATCTGAAGTTTACTTTTAAGTAAAATAAATAAATAAATAAATAAATAAAGGACTCTAACAGCCCCCAGTTCATGGTTTGATGGATTAATATGTTATGAAGACAAAACACGCAGGCCGCATTCATGCCTGACCAATCTTTGTTGTAGCCTGTGCGTTTTTTTCCGCCAGTCACTCAGGCAGAATAATGCTTGTAAAGATATAATCCACTGAGCCCATACCCTCTGTAGTCCTTTGCTATATTATCTACTGACTATGAATTGGCAAGCTTTTTAGCAGGTATCCAACCTCTCCACTAAACACATGCGAATGCCATTAGCCAAGTATTTGGGTAGTAGACCCATTCCGTTCACATTTTATTACTGATAGGTTTACTATGACATGATAAAAGCCTATGAGTCTGCGGTAGAATAAATGTAGTGTTTATTCCTTAATGCATTTTTGCAGATACTCATAAAATTGTTGTCTGAAAATCACAGAAAAAAAAATCATATAAACAAATGTGATTAGTTTACATCTGCCTGAACTAAAGCGTGACAAATATGTATCTGTAACACAAGGCATTAATACAGTGTCTATCTATATATATATTTATATCTATCTATCTATCTATCTATCTATCTATCTATCTATCTATCTATCTATCTATCTATCTATCTATCTATCTATCTATCTATCTAAGTAACTGTTGTGTTATGGGTTGTTTTACTGTCAAAGTTACAGCTCATATTGTTGCTATCTGTGTTTACCTGGACTGCTCAGAGAGCCTGCTGTAGGTCTATTATGATTGACTGAAACGATGCATTGAAGGGTATTTTTCATCTATGCCACGGGGAACCGCTCCTTACAGTGGTAAGGTTTCCCATTGACTCCCTGTAGTCTCCATGGTTGGTTCTCTCTCTCTCTCTCTCTCTCTCTCTCTCTCTCTCTCTCTCTCTCTCTCTCTCTCTCTCTCTCTCTCTCTCTCTCTTTCTCTCAGCCACCTCAGAGGACATGCGGCATGTTGATAAATACATGTCTTTTTTCCATCTTACTCAGCACCATCCATCAAATTTGTATGTCCATGTTACACTGCTGTGCTTAAGGGAGGGAGGGGGTGCCAGCAATCGCGCAGAAACACGCTCTAAATCGTCAACAAGGGATTCATTGCTCTCTCTACATACTAAATAATTACTTGGTCATTCGAGCTGTGTTTTGGACACGTCAACGTGCTGAATTGTCTTGAGTCAGGCAGTGCCAGGGTTGTGCTGTTTGGAGATTTAGAAGTAGTCTGTTGCTTTGCTCTGTGGGTTAATAACCTCTTCACGCACTATCACTACTGTGTTTTGTTCCTAGTAATACGTTGGATAGAACATTTCTCTGGCTTGCCCACGGCTTGGACCACACTACAGAAGACCAGTCGCCCTGTGGTTGCAAACTCTTTGTGGCCCCACATACCGCCGCTGTGATTATAGAAGTGCCTCCTCTCCCTTGTTAAAGGAGCAAAGCTCTAATCTAGCCTCTGTGTCGCCCCCAAAGCCAGCGAGCTATAGTGAAAATGCGCGTTCGTGTGCGCGAGCGCGTGTGTGGGGAAGAGGTAGTGGGGGTCGCTCGGAGCGAGAGAAGAGGGGAAGGGTAGGAGAGAGGGAGAGCAAAAAGGAGGGGGTTATAACGGAGTGGCCCTTTCCTTCTTTGAGTGACACGACCCCTCTCTTCTCTTCAAAGGCCATGCAGAAATAAACGCATCTCATTTGAATGGCGATGTTTCTTGGTGGTATTTCACAGCCAATATTTCTGAAATAGGAATGTGTATTTTTTTCTGCAGTATTGAATGCCGGGATAGTTCTGGTGGTGGGGTATTCAATATTCTCATCTCTCCACATGCAGCATTCTGCGGCCAGTGTGGTATTTTGCCCATGACTACACCATCAACACCACCCCCTCCACTCCTGCACCCCCACACCCCGTCCAAATTCATTTGCATCCGCTGATGATATCAGTAAAGAATTGCTGGCACCGTATGAGGCAGGGTGGGGGAAGAAGGCTTGTTTGGATAAAACTGGACCGCAGAGTGGACACGGCCCTAAAGGTCAGTCGCCCATTCATGTCAAGGTGGCAGGGGGTGTGTGTGGGGGGGGGTGTAGGCATGGGATTGCCAAAGAGGCTTATTTGAAAGCGGGCGTATATTTGAGGCAAGGGAATGAAAAGAAGTGGACCACAACGCTCGCCATACTTCAAATACGCCCCGTCACATCTTCACTCTTTGCTTTCAGGTGGAGGGTATTTAAGGAAGATGGGGTCTCAGTATGGCATGGCCTGCAGAACATGCAGAAGAAAATAAAACATGTGGACGACAAGGTGGATCATAGAGGTTTAGGTGCACAAAAGAAGGGGTGTCCAATGTTCTCCTTTAGTGGTTTCCTTTTAATTTGTGCAAATAAAATACTGGATTAATTCAAGGCAAGTGTGGTTGTCAGAAAGGTCCTTTAATGCTGCTAAAGTGGAGCATTTCATGTAATCTCGCGGGGTTGGTACAACACCATAATGCTAAAGAAATAGGAAATCTTCTAAAAAAGACTCTTTAAAGCACCAAAATAAGGCTTTGCCATGAGAAAAGAAAAAGAAAAAACGGGAAAAGTATGAATATGATGTTATGTATACTGTACATTGCAACTGACACTGTCACATGCAGCAGTCTTGGAATGAAGAAAAACACAGACAGTATAGTAGTATAATAATATTTGAATTTTTATATCATTATATAAGGAGAATCCTATTTGAAATAAATCGAAGATTTTTGTTTTTTTGTGTGTAATAAAACACATATGAAGTCCTCATAGTAGACCATATAAACAATATCACACAATAGCAGACCAGACGTTATAAAACTGCAATTGTATTTTCCATTAATTAATAAATCAATTAATGTACCCTCCTGCCGTGCATATACCCCAATTTATTTCGAGGGCACACACACACACACACACACACACACACACACACACACACACACACACACTCATGCTTATCACTTCATCATTATGTATATAATAAAAGTAGGAGAGGTTTCTAAAACTTGTGGCCTAGTTATGAGTGTGCCCATGCAGTCTAAACTTTATTTTCAGTGTGGAAGCTGTGGGGGATTATTGGACGCCTAAACCGAGCAAAAATTGTCACAAATTGCTGGTTGTCGAGAGGCGAATGACAAGATAAAGAATATGAGAATTTTTGCCCCTGACACCTCGGTTCATATATCATTGCAGAAACCGGCCAATCACTCACATGTTGTCTTTAGTATTATTACACTTCAATATCAAGTTTAAGTCATGTGTCAAAATTGAAGGATTTATTTTACCTACCCAACCTTTAAAGCAAACACATTATTGTATGTATCTGCTAATTATATTATAATTTTATCTAGAATTATACAATCCTTTCAGTTTACAGCACCTATTGATTAATATAATATGTACTTTTTTTAAAACCTTTTCGGTTATAATGTGAACTAAGAAAAACAATAACATGACTATTCCGCTGGTTGAGTGAAGTACAGTGCCACTCGATCATTTTTTGATATATAGCTCTGCATTGATTGCTGGACTAATAGTGCTTGTGCCCCTATACTCGCGCCCAGGCTTTTACCACTGCTATCATTATTAGGCTACTCATCATTATTACTGCTCCTACTGCATGTGGCTATACTGCTATTGCACCATCATTACCAGCAATGATGTTACAAGGGTAGACGACTTAGTTCTGTCTTTGTATATGAAATAATGGCTGCGGTGTAGAATGAGTAGGGGAGATTACTGAATGGGTGAGGATGCAAGTGTTGGAGGCATATTACTAACCATTTACACACATAATACCAATTTTTTCTTTTCTTTTCTTTTTTTCTTTGGTCACATCCCACCCCTTAACACCTCTCAGTAGATGTAGAGCATATGTTTGCTTTTGCCATGTTGATTTTAAGGGGAGTTACCTGCCGCTCTTCCCCTCCCTCGCCCACTTTAACATTAAAAGTTCTCCCATTTTCACCTGACCACTGATCAGCTCTTGACCCCTCGGATGCTCATTAAAATGTAATCTGGTGGAAGAAGAAAAAGGCAGCAGACATAACACTATCAGTAATTAATCGATTTTAGCAGGATTATATTAATCTTGTACAAATGCCAAAGTACACAAGATACACAAAGTGAGAGCGCTAAACCGCGACGCTTTGTTGTGGCGTCCCTCTGCGTCCCTGTGTGCGTAAAGACAGCCTCTCCGTCTCAGACCTTCAGTGCTGTTATTGTTTCTACCTTTGTTTGCTAGATGGCGCTCTGAGTTGTGGGACCATCTGACACAAGAACCGCCTCACAGCCTCTCTCTCTCTCTCTCTCTCTCTCTCTCTCTCAGCTTTGCTCTCAGCCCACAGTCCACCGCGCAGCACAGAGCAGCTTCTCCAGGGCCATTTTTCAACCAGGACTTTCAGCAGCTGCAAACGACTCGAATGCAAACCCCACCGCTGCGAATAGTGTGGGAGTTTTATAATTGCATTATCCTACGTCGACTGACATTTTTGTTTGTTTTGTTAAGCTGTGAGAAATCACATCATCGATTAAAACCAACGATCAGCAACGCATTTAATGTAAACTGACAATAACACACACTATCGCACAATATTTGAGCTTTAGATAATTAATTGTTTGTTTAAGCGATGTGACGTTGCAGAATATATACACTAATTCATATTTAAATTATGTTGAAAGAAACAAAAGGACTTTGGTATCCATGTTCAAATAAATGACTACTTATTAATTTAAGTAAAACAGGCATTCTTAATCTGACCATGCAACAGATAATTAAATTCGACTTTACAGTACATCTTTAAAGCTGACATTTTTAGCAATTTGGCTTTGCAGAATTTTTGTTAACTGATTTTTTATTTTCTTTATTTTAACTGAACTGTTAAAGTGTCTCTGCGAAAGACTGACCCAAAAACAGCGTATTGTTTATGTTAAAAACTATAAAAATGAACGAAAATGTACGTACGTACAATTTAGCAATTATTATGCTTTTTTTAACAATCCAACGATCATCTGTCCCATTTTATAATCTGTTTTAGATTGGTTGGACCCGAGAAGAAAACAAGGTCCATTGTATTGTTTGCTGAGTGGCCCACTCTGCTCTAAGATATACGGCTGCAGTAACACTTTCACTAAATCGCGGCTTGTCGGTGTCTGACGTTGATGAATGTGTCGGAGACTTCGAGAGCCTTTTACAGCTGTCTTAAAAGCGCCGTGGACCCAGACCAGCCACAAGCAGATCAGGTGCTGGGGCCTTCATACGGAAGTCAATGACAAAGAAACACGCACTTTACACATATTTGGAAAGAGCCACTTGCAATAAAAAGTAAACTCTGCAAACGCTATTTTTTGAAATCGAGCACTTTTCACTTTAACATTTGTAATGTAAATTGAAACAATATCAAATTATGTCAATTGTTTCAGGATGTGGTCGTAAAGGAATAAGAGTGGAATGATGAATCTTTTTATGAAGCTGACATTGTTTTGTAGTTGTTGATCACTAACTGCGAGCCATCGTTTAATTTGCCAACAGATCACTTGACAGATCCAGGGAATGGATTTCCTCTTACGTGACTGAAGATGAACACAGTACAAGTGCAGCCCATGTGGGCTGTGAATGTTGATTTTGGATTGTTTCCTCACTCCATCTATTCCTCACATGTAGACATCTGAATATACAAATGTAAACTGCACTGCTATAACGTAAAGCTAATTGTAAAATTAAATGGGAATTAAAAGCTGAGTCTTTTTGGAGTATGGTAGCTTATGTCGGTAAATAGTATAGTTGATCCTTATGATGACGAGAGAATGGTGTATTTTATATGCTATTAGATGAAGTGCTCAGGAACTCGTATGCCTTTTACAGCGGACAGATGTGAAGAGGAGTGCTTTAAAACTTACCGGAACCTTCTAGTTTACAGAATAATCTCTTTAATCACAGACTGGAGTTTTATTGTTGATTGAGCTGTATTATCCATTTGTCCTACACACTCCCTCCAACACACACACACACACACACAGTACCACATTCTCCCTATTGGATCCTGAGTGGCACATCAGGTATACGGGGCTTCTCCACCTGCAGCCCCCCAGAAAACACAAACCCAAGCTTCACCTTATTCCCTCCAAATCCACGTCTTCTCTTGCTGCTATTTACACGGGTTGGCCTACACTTTGCTAACATATTATTAGCGAGGGGAGGGAGAGAGGGAAGCAGCATTTCTATTATTTTTTGGAACAATGGGAATAGGGCCCGTCATACATTTTGAGTGTTTGAGTAAGGCTCTCTTGGTATTTGTTTTCCTCGACTTAACAAGCCATCATCTCACACATGCATATAGAATTGGAATTGCTCAGAGATCCCGCAGGCAAAGGGCGGGTTGCGGGTTCAATTAAGGTGGAATAATGCATGGGGACAAAGCGTATGATGACCTCGATTGAAACTGATCAGAAAACGCATTCACCAACAAAAAAAAACACACACACAGAGTAGCTCCTTTGTTTTGACTCAATGTTGCCTCTTTGTGTCTGCACTGACGCCATACAGTATCTGCCTCTCTGAAATCACAAGCTACTTTGATTTTGGAAATAATTTCCAACGCCTGAATATAAAGCTAAGAATTTAATACCACCCAACCTATGTCTAGACTAATTCACTCATTTTTTTTGACATGTCTTTCTTTTCTTCCTTAATCGAATTTGCCACATTTAAGCTGGCGTGTGGATTTTAAGGCATAAGCAGCCATTTGGGCTCCAACCATGGAATGACAGAGAATAGGAAGGTTTGTCATAATTTCATAAGTAGAAAACAAGATATTTCACCGCCGCAGTGGGATTTTAACGAATTAAAATATCTCACTGCTTGCCTGTGATAAAACGCTACAGGATTGAGAGGCGCTCGCTTGTTAAGTAACTTGCTGTCAGTATAGTTAGCAGTGCTCTGATATGGACGGTGGCTGCAGAGCCTCATCTCTTGGGGTTTTAATTAACAAGCTGTCTCAAAGCTGTAGAGCTCCATCAAACAGTCTCTCTCTCTCTCTCTCTCTCTCTCTCTCTCTCTCTCCTCTCTCTCTCTCTCCCCATCACTAAATCCTTCTTCCGTCAGTGCCGTGGGTTCTCTCTCAAACTTTAGAAATTCTGGTTCACTTGTTACCACAGTATGTGCACCAGCTGATAGGGTGCAACCACTCTGAGAAGATTTGCAAATTATAAATGACTTTTTTTCTCTTTTTGCTTAGCATCTATTTACTCGCACTGCTACACACGTTTATTCACCAGACGTCCACATACTGTACATATTCTGTTGGGTTTGACTTCAAGGCTGACTGGTGCATGAAGAACTGTTGCTTTTCTCTGAAGCTGGAGTGATAGACAGATTACTTTTATAGTCAATTAAAGTGGATGGAATATTACAATCTGCTTCACAATTGTTACATTATTTAACCTGCAAAACATGCTCTGAGTGATCTTAAGCATACTCAAATGTGAGATATAGTCATTAGAAAAAGGCAGTAGTGGAATGTAAAGGAAATATTTTACATACAAAACTAGAATAGGTTTATAAAATATGATGCATAGTTAAAGATGAAACAACCCAACAGTGTATAAAATGGTTAAATGGAGCTCCACATCAACCAACTACACATTAATACATCAGATATAATGATGGAGTAATATAATAGTAACACTCACAGGGGCAATTTTTCTGAATTACGAGTACTTTTACTTTTGACAATTTGAGTACATGTAGCTAACAATACTCATGTTACTTTCAAGGAGGACTTTCAAGGGTGTGTTTTTGTTTTACAGTATTGCTACTTTTACTGAAGGATCTGAATACTTTCTCCACTACATGGAAAAGGTTGATTTCCGGAAAGGTGACCCTCAGTTTTTTATTTCTCAAGGCTAAATATGGCCAGTTTGACTGCCGGGTCCTTGGTTGAAGAAACATAAAATAAAGTATTTGTGTGTGTGTGACTGAGTAATGTTTACATAGGCGGTCACCGCTGCAGCCAATGTAAACCGCCAACCACCTCTTGATTTACCACAGTATTACAGTAAGCCCTGGCTTCAGATGAGATGTGTCTGTGGTAAAAGAAGCATATCTCTCTCTCTCTCTCTCTCTCTCTCTCTCTCTCTCTCTCTCTCTCTCTCCTCAGCCTATAGTAACCTTGGTGCTGGGCTCCCACCGTTGCCCAGACGGGGGTAATTTGATAGCAAGGCAAGGTCAAGACAGTGCGCTGTCCATGGTGCTGCGGCGGGGCAGGCTGGATGTTATCATCAAATTAGACAGGACAAGTTTCAAATCGATGCCACCCCCGGATGTCTAGAGACCGCCAGCAGTCGGAGTTAAAGTCCTAACAAGTCCCCCCCTGACAGGTCAACACCTCAACACAAACACACAGCACTGATGCTGCAGCCTACAGGTCAGCAGCGCTGTGTTGGCGAGATAAGCACCAATACCATTGAAGAGTCTAAGTGAAATATAGCTTTAGGTCCACTGTTATTCCGCGGGCTCTGCTCGGGACTCGGGCAGCTGAGGCTGGATGCTTTTAGAAAGATTTTTTTTCTACAGTATACTTGAAGTTCGTGTGCTAATTCTTTTGCTTTTTACGGTATTCATGTATCGGTTTGTGAGGAATGTAAAGACCCCCCTGCAGACACACTCAGTCATACACACACACACACACACACACACACATCTACGTTTGTAATACAATCCATGCACATCCGAAAGGTCGAAAGTTTAGGTAAAAGCATGACTTTTTGGTTAATTTAAACTGCTCTGAAAATGCTATACATATTTATAATACATATAGTTATGGACCAAAAGGTTGCACGGTCAGTAGAGTAAACAATGTTCTTTTCATCTTGACAAGATCAAAGAAGATGTTTTATGGATCTTTTTTATCCATAAAATGCTTATTATTTTAACTTATTTTCTATGCACTCCAGTTGCATGAAACGAGCTCCATTTAATTTGCCACAGATTCTGCAGAGCATAGAAAATATTCTTTATTTTAATTGGATACTTTTTTTAAAAAAAATCAGAGTGAAATAGCTGTTGCTAAAAAATAAAATGTCCATTTTTACCTGCAACTTATACGTTCTGCTGTAAATTCTCTACATTGAAAATAGTTTTAAAATGTATCTCAATGTAATCCAACTAGATATTTCTTTGTTTTTATTTGACTAAATATATAATATACTAAATAATTAAATGTCAACATTGTTCGAATTGTAAAAAAATGGAAAGTTGCACTTAGATAGAGATTGTATGTGTTATCCACAGAATAAATGGCATTAGTAACAATTCATTTGTGAAAGATCAGAAGGGAATGGTTTGAGAGGGGATCTCAAAAAGAAGGGAAAGGGCCCTGATTAGAGCTGCTGCCAATCTGTCACCGCATGACAGCTTTTGCTGCAGGGATAAACAGCAATAAAGTAGGCTTGGCCGCTGTGTCGTTAACTTCACACACACTATCACACGCGCACAGCGCGCCACCGGAGGAGCAGGTAAATTCACTCAACTCCTCACAGGGCCCCGCTCGCCTATCATCGTCTCTGTCTCCTTCCCTGCATGTCAAACTAGCCCTTCCTCCGTCAAACTCTCCTCTTTTCATCCCTCCTGCTGACTCAGGTAGCAAACACAATGAGGACCTTAGCGACAAGAAAGAAAGCTATTCAACCGGATGGAGAGATTGTGGACAAAAGAGAGAGAGAGAGAGAGAGAGAAACGTTATATTTGAATGGCTGATAAAGAAACGAAATAGATGGGAACAAAGTGTAAGCCGGCGGGATGGGAAGGAGGGGTTAGGCACCAGAGAGCCGGCTGCAAGGTGACTGCAGTCCCTTTAATAACACAAGTGTATTAACTCGGTTAATCACGGGGATTCAAAATGAACCCAACTTCACTTAAGGGGTCTTGGAAACCATGAAATGCACATCAAAAGCATACACCTGCCAATCCCCGCACCTATATTTCTGCAGCCCCCCCCTCTCTTCTCTGCTTCCGAGCTGTCTGTCATGGTGTGGCCTGGCTAATTTGAGTTCATTGGATGGCAATAATTTCATTTAGACCTTCATCTCTTTTTGGGCAGGATGTAATGAGGATGCAGGGTGCTGCCAGAGAAAGGACGCTCCCACAGTAATAATAACTTGGATCTTATTCTTACCCCACGCACTGCCGTGTTTATCCTCGGAGGGCTGCGTCCACATGATGAAACTCATCTATAATGTGTGATTTAATATCGCGTTGCACTCTTTCTTTCTTTTTTTTTAATCAGAGATTTTAAACCCAAAAGAAAGAAGACGGCTGGCTATAGTGGGGTTTAGTTCAGGAGCTACACTGCAAAAATAGTTGTTTTAACACATATTTGAGTCTATATTGAAGTCAGAGTTAATTTGTCTTTTTTCCCCCCGATTTCAAAATATTTTATTAAAATAAAACTGGAAATATTACATATACAGTACATTTGACACTGTCAGATGTTATACGTTTGCACGTTTTCAAGAAAACATGTTTAAAGAGAAAATATGTGGCTGGTGATTCTTTAAAGGGCTACATTTTTTTTGCAGTGTAAGTCAAGGCCTTTTCTCTAACAACCAACTAATCGATATCTCACCAAGTCCAATGCGGTATTGATTTAGGGAGGATTGTACTTTAAGGATTTCTGGAAATACCTCATTATTTCGTTTCTTTAAGTGCAAGAAAATATTGTTTCATTTTACAGTCTACCTCCTTCGATTTATTACGGTCGCTTTAAATAAGACTGTGCACTTAATTGTGTGCTCATGGATGACAATTCACTTCTGGGGGGGGGTAGTACTAATACAATGGTTTGTAAGGAGAATTGCTCTTTTTTCACTACAAAACGGACTAAGAGCCACTTTCAGATGAAATTCCACTTTCTGTTTTTCAGATATAAACTCTCAGTAAACTTTAAGAAAACTATGGATACAATTCCATGGATACTATTCTTTTGTCTTTTCGTTTAAGATGAATTTATGCTTCTTCTTCACTACACTCACTTTCTTTTTCGATTGATATTTTTTTGTATAATTGTAATTATATACATGTATCTATATGTATCAACAGTCTCGTTTATAATAACGGTTATGAATTCATTAAAACAAATCGGTTCAATAAAATGGATTCATTTGGTTACCTGTTAAGATGTAGCTAATTATTTTATTACAGTACATCTAAAATAGGGAATATATGGTCATATGTAGATTTTATAATACCACATAATTTATTATAATATTTTAGTACAGGGTATTAGGTCGGTATTATTATGATTATATGGGGACATATCAACACATAGAGAAAAAATGTTTCTGGGCAATTTAAAAAACAGTATGATCGGTTGGTCCTCTGTTTACCAACACTATTTGTATTTTAATCGATGAGATCGACTGAAAAATGTGCATGTAACTCTATACAATATACACTTTGGGATTGTTTACAGGTGAGTCAAAGAAGTAGATTCAAACTCCATTCACCGTCTTCATGTAACCTGTATAATGAAGAAATACCGGGAGACGCTACGCATGACTATAAAAGTTCCTTTTTTTGTTGGAACACTTGTTCACAACTTAGAAAATGTCACGAGAACACGCATAGACACATGCGTAATTAAAATTAGCATTTGTCAATATGGTATTTGAAATTTGACAAATTACAGCGTGCTAAATAACACATTATTGGTGTTAAGTTTTCCGATATCCAGTCGCATTTTACAGCCTGAGAAAGGCCCGGATCACAGGCCCACCTAGAGCCCCCTCCTCCTGGCTGCCATTCATCAAGACAAAATGACCAATTTTCCCCAGTAAGCCGTCGGTGGCCGGTTAAACCAGGCCAATGAGCGGTGTTATACTTCCTTTCCTGCCTCCTTCATCACTGCTTGCCTAACACTGCGTCCCAGGAATCATCAGAGTATAGCTCCAAATCTTAAAAGTCAGAGCTCATTCTTCAAATGTATTGCGTTTCAGAGGGTGTTTTTTACTGCAGGAGTCTTTCGGCCAGCAGAGTATCAGAGGAGGTGTAATTGAGGGGGCGGTGAGGGGATAGAGTCGCGGTCCGCCTGAGAGCTGCCATTAAAGCCAAATGGACTGAACACCGTAAAACGGCTCTGCCAACAGCTGTCCCACAATCGGAATCTTATATGCCACGCACCACACACACACACACACACACATTAGGCCATGCTGCTGATGTAGTGGCACTTAGAAGTATTAGACAGCAAAGCCGAGAAAAGAAAATATCAAGGAATAACCACACGAATATCCCGGTAATATTTGTATTATGTTACTACAGGACTTCAGCCTGGCGGTGCTTCTTGGTGATTTGGGTCTCTAAAGGCGTTTTTCACCTCCCTACAAACCTTGCTCTTCTTATAATAACCTGGGAATTGCAATTTTTACTGGATTTGCGTTGAATATTTCCACACATTATGGTTTTTACAAGAGCCCCAAGACAGGTGAGAGCAAAGGCTGATAAATAACGGGGCACCATATGGTTCTGTGTGTGTGTGTGTGTGTGTGTGTGTGTGTGTGTGTGTGTGTGTGTGTGTGTGCGTGCGTGCGTGCGCGCGTGCGTGAGGAGAGGAAGCTCAGGATATCATTAGACAAGTTTACACAGTTCCCATCTTGCGTGGATTTGCTTAAAAGCTGTTAATGGTAGTTCATCACTCCACAATGGTGTTTTTTCGCAGTTGTGTATAATTTATATATATTTTTAATACATATATATATATTATATATGTATTTTACTATATAATATATACAGTATGTGTGTGTGTGTATGTATGAATCAAATGATTCCTATAATTAAACAGATAGAAATTAAAGAATACATTTGCATGTTTCTGTTGCATCCCTTAAGAGGGCCCAGCACTCCCCACTTGGTGCAACACCTGTTCCCAGACGCGCATCTCTCAGCAGAGTTGCACCTTCCTCGCCCTTCAGAATAAAGCCCAGTCACACACTTTAAATGTGATGTCTGCGGCCCCAAGTATGTCTTCGTCTACGACTCCTTATTAGAATAGAAGAGAGGCGATTGAAGAGGAGTTGTTTCCACTGGATTAAATGGTTTCTCTGCAAGTCAATGAATATGTAATGATGTCTAACGAAACCGGCCAGTGAGTTCTGTGCTCTTGTACACAGGCCTTACATCAAAGACCTCTTCTGCTGAGGAAAACCACAGTATAGAGCCGGGGCAGAGAAAAGAGGGGCAGAATAGGGGAAGAGAAGAAGGGATACAATTTTGAATGCACCTCCAAGCTCAAGCCAGACATTCTCCCTCAGTCAATAGACGATAAAGTGTTTGCTCACGTAGAGAGAGAGAGAGAGAGAGAGAGAGAGAGAGAGAGAGAGAGAGAGAGAGAGAGAGAGAGACTTTCTTGAAGCAAGGGTGGGGGGTGAATTTACATTTTTTTAAACCGCTTTGGAAATATTGTTTCTGATAAGCAGTCATGCCAATAAAGTAATTGAATTGAATTGATAGAGAAGGGGCGAGATGGATGACAGAGAGAAAGAGAGTTCCTCCACCATGATTGTTAAAGATATTTCGCCCTTAGTATACCCGATAAAACATTGATTGTTGCAGTTAGTTGACCCGTAACATTTGGGGTTAGTTTTCCCTTCTGAGCTGAGCATATAATTATGCAAATAGTGATCTGACAGTGATCCGCTGGAGGAGTGTTGAAGGAGAGAGTGTGTGTGTTGTGTGTGTGTGTGTGTGTGTGTGTGTGTGAGGGGGGCAGTCAGAGGGGTGACATTCCAACTTTGCCTATCGCCTGGTTCTGTTGGAAAGAGTTGATCTTCTGCGGGGATGGCGTGCATATCAGAGTGGGTCAGAGCAAGCAAGCGTGACAACAACTCTCTTAAAGTTAAAATTAAAATACCAGGCTGTGGCAGCACAGGGGTCCCCCCGACTTTGTTATGTCAAGGACCCTACCCATCCCCCCCATTCGCGATGACTCCATACTAAAGCTCCGCAGTTGATGCTATTTTCTGTATATGATTCAGTGTGTCGCTGTCTGGACGACTATAGCTAGGAGAATGGAAGCTATAATCAAATCAGTCATACATATTATACATTCACACGCTGTGCTAACTTCTAGCGAGTAGAAGAGAGACGTATCAGAGTATTTCTCGTTTGGTTTAGGGATCCCTCCCGGCTGGGGAACCATAGAGACGAGCCTAAACTAACACCTCGTAGACATGAAGAGATCATCGATGTCTTTAGAAGTGCGGAGACAGCTACATGTGACAAAGTGATGCATGAGTGGTCAATGTGAATGCACAGGGCCCTCAGAGAGTCACTTAACGCTAAATGGGACATAGCCAAATGCTACAGGAATCCCAAGATCACAGATGAGTAAATTTAGAAACTCAAATACTCGACGTTTTTTTCTGTATTGAAATTACATAAACTAACACAACTTAATGATGTCATATAGGCTATTCGGTAAAGTAGGCTAGACTTACTAGACAGTGAACATGTCTTACATACAATAATTCCTGACTGACTATCTAACTCAGTTCGCTGTGTATTAGTCGTCTGCCTTGATGATCACTGACTGGAGGTCATCATTTACGGAGCCACTACATCATTGCTTTGGACAGAAGGCAGGTTGTTTAATTAAACTCCGAAAATGCTCACTAATACAAGGCTATGAGAGACTTTCTTTCTCAATATCACAGAATTGTTAAATTAGATAGTCTTCTCCTTAGTTAGTTCTGAAAACACTTTTAAGACAGAAAGTTGAGTAGGCTATCGTGTGTGTGTGTGTGTGTGTGTGTGTGTGCGTGATTGAACGCCTCTCTTTAATCAGCGGCCTGACACGGTGTGAGGGGGACTCGCCTGGTTCCACTTGTTGTTCAGGGGTTAATGGAAAAGATTTCTAAAGATTTATTGAGGGGGCGTTTAATGACCTGATCGGTTTCACCGTGTGAAAACAAATGATGCTGTAAAACCTCGCTGAGTTGGAGGGGGGGTCACTTTGCCAAAAGTAATGACCAAAAAGAGGGGAAATACTGTGTATAGTTTGTTTTCCTTTTTAAAACACTTACTTACTCACTAACGATGCGATCCCTTCACCGATATTGCGCTGTTTCAGAACCTGACCTAGAGCCCGACAGGACATGTCTAAAATGTCAAACTTTTATCTTCCGCTTAACTTTAAAATAACAACCCTGAAGTAAAGGGAAATTGGGGGTTTAGCCTGTTCAGAAACATGACAAAAGGCACTTAGCAATTATGTGGCAGCAAATGAATGAGTTGGTCTTCCTTCTCGGTTAGATTTCATTGAAGTCATGTGAGATGATGACTCAGGTCATTTTTCACTCGGTGCTCAACTTTCTCGTCCCTCTGCACTCGCTGTACTGTCGGGCACATCTCTCCTACTCCTCGGTTCCAGCGCACCGGACTTCCTTGTTGCGGATTTCTTTTCCACATATTGCTCTAACGTGCGCTACTCTGCATCGGCATCAGTTCATGCTTCTGCAAGAAAACCACGAGGGAATAAAAAGCAAAACGGAATAAAAATCTATAATAAAATAGGAACATATGTACAGTTTAAAAAGCAAGTTGCAAAAGTTTGTTTTATCAGCTTTCGACAGGTTTAATAGGTGAATTACAAAAATGAAATCAACTTCAAAAGTATTTCTTAAGACAGTCGTTTAAAAGCAAAATAGATCAAAGGGAGAATGAGAATATATGAAATATATGTGACAAGGCTGGACACTCGCAGTTATATGGAACCCAAAGGCTTATGCGATAAAACAAAAATAGTAAAATATACCATAAACCAGCAACAGTCTTCAAGAGCAATTGGCACAATGAGTCCTCTTTTATTTGCAGACTGTGCTTTAGATTTAGGCTGATCTAACATCTTTAGCTTCATTCACATATGGCTTGCAGGATATTATTAAAAAAAACAGAGAACAGAGTCTTGTTTATTCCTAAGGCAACAATATACAAATTATGGAGTGAAAAAAATGAACTGACTGTAAAGAAGAAAGATGAGCAATGGTATCTTGAAACAAAACTCATCAAATCAAATAATAAGCTAACTTCTTTGCTTTGAGATCTGAATCAAATTAAAAGGAAATTAGGCCTGCAACCATCAGCTACAGTTGTCTCATTACAGCAGAAAGATAATCCACAAAAGCCTTCAACCATAAACACAGTGGCAGGATTTCACAGTGTAAAAGTTAAACAATGGGAACTATTTCAAGTCAAAAAAAAAAGGAAAGGTATATATTTCAGAATGTGTCTAAGGTATCATAAGATTTAGTATCCGGTTTGAGTTTTTACTAATGTCATGACACATTAGAAATGTATTCCATTAAGCCTGGAGTGGTTTATAAAGGACACCAGCCTCGTGGATTTCTTTTTTTTTTATCATGCTTGTGTCACAGAGTCAGATTATGTGCAGCTGAGCAGGCAGCTGATTTTGTCACTTCTAAGCACACAAGAAGAAAACTTCTGTGGGAGGAATAAGGATAAGAAATAGATGTGTTACATTTCTCCGGCATCTAAGGAAATATCATTCAGGCTTAGAATAATATTGAAATCTTGGATTTCCTGACACGTGTAAGGCGATATATTGAGGCTTTATGAGTGTTGTGAGCTGACTTCTGGCTCCGGTTAAAATGAGATATCCCTCAAACCCATTTTGATGCTTGACTTTAAGTAATTTTAAATATGCTCACTGCCCGGAATTTTCCATATTCAGCACAGGTTGTGTTTGTTTTATTTGTTTCTTCATATTCAATCATCCGGAGACATCAATTTCAAGAATATCAAATTGAGAAAAAAAAGACATATATTTAAAATAAACACAGAAAGATAGACTCTCCACACTTTTGCCTATCAATCCTACATATATTCTAAAGCAAACACCTACAGCTCAAGTATTGGCTTAATATAAAGAAATCAAATAGGAATGTGTGTATGAGACATTGCATGCAAATTTAGCTCAAAGGTAAAAAAAGATATCTCTTATTATAAGCACTGCAATCCCAGAAATAAATGGCACGGGTTTGAACGACATTTTACACAAAGTTGAATAGGAAATGTCTGGTTTAAAATCTGACTGCATGTGCAGAGAAGTTAGAGACTGAAGAAGTAAAAACAACACCCTTTGTTAAAAAAGAAAGAAAAGGTCACCAATTAAGAGGAAAAAAAGCATTTGTGGCAAGAGGAAGATGGGCACTGATCAGGTTGAAATGAAGTTAAACCTTAGCAGAAGATAGCATACAGCTGATTTCAGAGTAAGCAGTCCAGGCTTTAGGACCATGGAGGAAAAGGGAGAGGAGGAAGAGGAGGGAGAGGAGGGAGAGACTGAGCAGTGCAGACTTGAGGGCAGGCAGGGCATTAGCTCAGTTCAGGCTGATGTCAGGACAATTAGAGGTGCACCACAGCGCATTGTGCACAGCGCCTGTCAGCCTTAATCTCTGCTGCCGTGGCCCGTACCCGCAGCCAGGCCACAGCCCACGGGAAGCGCTAACACTCAGGCCCATATTGCTTTGACAGTTGCGCTCATCTAGAAGTAATGCAAAACGTTATTGTGATGTATACATGGTGACCCTGTACTCTTGTCTCTTACAACAACAAGGCCCTGTGTGTGCACCGCCAGGGAGGCCTGGAAGGGAGAAATGACACTCAGGAAGAAGACGGAGGAGAGGAAGAACGAGGGAGTTTGGAGAGGGAAAAAAGTGCAGAGAGGATCTGGAACCTTAGCCCCCCAATTCATTGTCGCCCCTCTCCCGCTGCTCTTGTTCATTTTTGTTACTCCTCTACAAATCTTGGTGTTTGTTTTTGAGGGAGCTGCTGCGCGTGGTGACAGTGTTGGAGGTCTCCTCCGCCTCCTCATCCTCTTTCGCCTCCAGGACCTTACTGAAGAACCTGAAGATGGTGTTGAAACTCATCCAGGAGGTCAGCTCATGCCGCTCTGTGCCTACATGTAAAAGACACACACACAAACATAAGCATGAGCAGGGTTCACAAAGCACTTGCTTACTGTAAAGCTGTAGGGTCAAAAAAAAGAGCATGGTGGACATTCTGACATAATTACACATTATTTATATACTGTGGCAACACAAAAGGTGAAAAAAAGCAAATGCTTAAAAACTTTAGTCCTGTTAGGCTCACTACTCCCACAATGCATTGCATGGCTCCATGCATGCCTAAGGCCTTATTATGCATGAGAGCCATGACAGCCTATGGCCTATGAGTCCAATGGGACAGCCCTTAATATGTCATCCAAGTGGATACCTGATAATCAACACCACTGCACGTTCTTCTTTCCATCCCAGGCCTTCTTAAAAAAAACAGAGTTATGGACAATGGGGGCACTAAGCAAAACCAGTGGAGCGGTAGTCATTCATTCTAAAGGGCTGATTGAGGATTGGTAATACAGAAGCGGGAGAGAGGTAACTAGTAAGCATATCAAGTGGGCTGGTGGTGGTGGGGGGAGGAAGCAGTGCTAGGTTTCCCTGTGACCTCCTCCAGGTTAGCCAGTTCCCAAGTTGGGGTCACAGTGGAGCTTGGAACCTGGCACACGCGCCTCAGGTTCCTGTCCGCCTCAGGGGTTACGGTATCGCTGGCCAGCTTTTTAGTTGATAGCTTGCAAACTCGATTGGCCGTTTCTATGTTGCTCCTACGCCAGCTAATCCTGCTACAGAACACCTCGGCTCTGCATCGGAGCATCCATGATGAGGAATGAACGTGGCTGCAGCTGTTACCCGACTCGTCTCCTACTCCTACTCGCTAACCATTTTGCGACAGCGCTAACAGATAATGACTTGTTTCTGCTGCCGCTGGCTTGCAGCTCGGCTGCTTAGCAACACAACTCTAACTGGACTTGAGAAGCCATTTTGAGGTGCCCCCTTTTTCCCAAAGAGAGAATAGGTTTGCCGCAGGATTATATTAAGAGTTTTATCCCCTGATAGACGGATCTAAGAAAAATTTACATGTGTTTACAGACAGAGGGTTGAGTGAACACAAGCCTTGAAGTAATGATTTTTTTTGTTTTGTTTTTAATCCTTATTTGCACACTTATTTGAGTTTTCTTTTTTCCCTTTTTTTGGAACCTATATTTGTTTTCAAGATAAGAAAATTAAAATGGTGTCCCTACAATTTTCTCGGGAGGATTATAGAAAAGGATAAGCTTGGTATCTGAAATCAGTTAGGGTTGTATGAAAACAACAGGTCCCAGCAGAAAAGGGTTGAAAACCACAACCCAAGTGGGTGAGTCAAATCAGTAGTGCATTTAAAAATACCACCTTACTTCTGCTCCTCTCTTCATTGCCTTTCTCCTCCCTTCTTCTCTGTGTACATGGATTGGCTATAAATAGCTAGACTAGAAGGCCGCAGGGATACAATAAGGAAGCACCTTTAAGGCTCTCTCACCATAGACAGGCCTCTGATGACCACTGCTCTGACCCCATGTTTATTAGATTGACCCCTGCCTGGACGCATTAATGGAGATGGTGTGTGTGCATTTGAGTGTGTGCGTGTGTGTGTGTGTGATTGTTAGACCGGGGGTAAGTGTGAAGTCTTTGGCTGAGTGTGGATTTGGGTTCTTTTGCAGGGGGAGTGTTTAGTTTGTGTGTGTGTATGAGTGCATGTGTGTAATTTGTGTACGAGTACGTATGGGGCTCACTCCAAGATAAGGGACTGTGCTGCATGCTATATAGTAAGCAGATTGCAGTCAGTGCCTTGGGTCAAATTTACTGGCCTGGCAATCATGGGAGTCAATAACCCCACGCTCTCAGTGACTGCTACCTGTGTAGGGCCCAACACAACACCCATCCTGGAAAACAAAGACACAACCCTCTTACCCCACTAATCTATCATTTATATCCAATTTGAGACACTGTGATCTTTTTCCACCTCCTCCTCCACCATTTTCCCCATCTCATTGGTCTCTCCCTCACTAGTGTTTTTACTTCTGTTTTGTCCTTTTTTCCCCTTCTCCCGCAGAAGCGATCAATGCCGCAGCACTCTCCCATTCACCCTGAACTGGTGGTGAACTCCTCCGGAACGCCGCCAGCCTCTCCACCCTATCCCATCGCAGTCCGGGGTCACCAGGGGGGCGTCTCTGTGCCAATATGCAGATGAGCCTGTGCCCCTCCAATGACTCTGGTGTTAAGCTCCACCCCTCTATATGGTGGAGCGCCCCCACCCACCCAACAACACTCACACACAGAGAGACATAAACCCACTCTCACACTAGCTTAAATAGGCCTTTAATAGCTTATGTCCACTCTTCCTTTAATAGCCAAAGTGTGCCAAACCTAATGGATATTGTCAAAGTTGAGATGTGACGACTGATTTAGAGGAGGAACCCAGATGACCAGGCTTCACTAGCCACTAAAGAGAGAGAAAGAAAGAGAGAGAAAATTACCTCAGCTATGTCACAAATTACAGTAATATCTTTAAAAGATATTGGGATCGATGAGGTGTCATCTGGCTGTATCTTGTGTGTAAAGTGAACCCATAAACAACCAATGAGCACTACTTTATCCTCAATTTAAGTTCTTACTAATAAAGTTTTTCAACTGCTAAGCAGATTTTCTTTTACAAGCGATTGATTTCATGTATTGTTAAAACAAGATGTAACGGCTCCACTTTAATCAGTTTAATTACAACTTGTATCTGTTATTTAATTGATCAAACTTTGAGAATAAAGTGCCTAGTGTATTTATGTGCGCTTTCTTGCAACAACTGTAAATCAATTAAGTCGCATGTGCTAATTTTAACAAGATCATTGTAATTGCATTCAATTAATAAAGTTTATTGTAAATGCAATAATGTCCTCATTTGTTGTAAATGCAATAATGATGTTACTGTGTGCTCCATAATATTGGGTATTGTCATGGGAAGTGCAGAAAAAAATTGTCTTTACTTTCACAATGTGTTTGTAATTAGCATTAGGCAATGGCAAGCTTAACAGAGATTATTTCTAGTAGAATGATGACGGCTGTAACCTTGAGGTGAGGCAGCTCGCACGCACGCACACGATCACACACACGCCCGCACGCCTGCACACACACACACACACACACACACACACACACACACACACACACACACACACACACACATCTCCGTGTTGATGTTTCACTGTAATGCAGGAAAAAAGCAGGTATGTGGTCTTTAGTGTAAGCTCCACTTCCATGCTCTCTGCTCAGGTCATGACAGAGTTTCAGTCCGGCGCCTAACCCGTGCCCTGTGTTTGAACATTCTGTGTGTGTTGTCTGCGCCTGGTGAGGTTGCCTCATTATGTGACAGGCAGAAGAGAGTATTTGATCCTGGATATTTAGCCTCCTCCACTCTGTCCCAGTCACTGGAGCCCTCTCAAGGTAATTGACTGTTTGATCTCCCTCAGACTCTACACTGGTACAAGACGCTGAAACACACACACACACAAACACACACACACACACACACACACATTTGTCAAATGCAAGCATCTACTAATGGGTGGTACTAACATTTACCATGTACCACATACCCACTGTACCCTCCACAAACACACACACACACACACACACACAGTTGTTATCATTTGTGTGCAAAGAGGTAAGGGAACAGAGGAGGAGACATTCAAGCTGTTAAAAAGGAAACAAGGAAACTCCTTCATAGCTATGGGCCATGCTTTCTTCCCTCCACACCAAACGCTGCATGCTGTTACAAATGGTAATCAGCTCTGATTGTCACAAATTTCAAAACAAACGCTAGGTGACTGAAAAGCCAAAGTGACGCCCCGAGTGATACTCCGACAGAAAGCCAGAATCAAAGCATGCCGACTATAATTAGGTTCCATCTGGGTGACATTATTTAAAGCTGCACCAGTTAATTGCTTGTGTACAAATGGCCTATTTTATTTGAATCAAACTTTTTTTGTGATTCGTAATTACATTGATGTGAAGGGGGCCATATCTCTTTACTTCATTTATAATATAAATACATATTCAAATTATTAAGAGGACTCTGAGGTTGGGAAATGTAAAGTGATGATACTATACTTTGTGTGAATTGAATTTTTTTAAACAATTATGAGTGCTTAATCAAATATACTGACATGAGGGTTAAACATTTAATGAGCTTCAATTAAAAAAAAGGAGATGAACAATGATATAATCATAAAGCGAAAATTACAAAAACAGAATAACAGGAATGATGCACATGATATTGCATGCTGAAGCAAACATTTTCTCATTTCCTCTTGTCAAAGTTTTCATCAAAAATATAACAGTGTATTTTCTTATCGATTTTCAATCGACTGTAACCTAAGCTTTAGTTTTATCTCGATGTTAGGCAGAGCAGTGTGTTGTAGTGCGGGCCCTGGCGGGCTGTAACGTTAGCCGGGCTGCTGTTTGTGGAAACTATCTGTTGCATGGATCAGCGGTGGCGAATCATTATCTGTATCCTGGTTGTCAGCCGATCGGATTTCCACCCCTGACGCTCTCTGATATTAGATGATCTTCCACGGTGTGTGTGAGTATGTGCACAGAGTGCGTGTATTAGTTCCTATTGTTGTGAGGTTGTCCATAAGAGATGCACACGCGCGTACAGTCAGCTATGCGCGTTGTCATCTTGCTTGCCGACATGGGTAGAGGTCAAGAATGTCATTTTGTCCCACGTGGCTGTCTGTCGAAGAGGGTAGGACATGTTGCCACTGGAGACGAGGTCAAAGAGAGCCCAGGCAGGTGACAGCCGGTCAGCCACACTGCAAGTTCAACTCTGTCCTCAGTCAAAAAGCTAATTAAATCTAAATTTACCTCCCCTCATCCTCAATTTCAATTAAGGGTGAAGAGATCCACGTCCAACACACAGACACTGTAACATACATATTATCAGACTTTGTTTATGCTATGCTATGTGTTTTCATTTTTAATAAAATCAACATGGTACTAAGCTTTCACACGTCTAGAGGGGCAGGAGAGACACCAAAAAAAAAAATACAAAAACAGAACAAATACTTAAACAGAGCTCATTTGATCAATCCAGTAATACACTGCTGCTTCTTGAATGCAATTCATTTTTAATGCTCGTCGGTAAGCGGGATTGCCCAAAACCCCCTCCCTCCCTACTTCGTACTGCTTTTAATTACTTTGCTTATTATTGTGTGTTGTTGTTAGACAAAAACAAGGCAGAACTCATTACACAACCAGAGATGAGGAACCTGAAACACTAGCTACAGGGGCCGCTGAGGGGACTCTGTATTTACTAAGATTAAAATACAAACAGAAGAGAGACATGGAGAAACAAAATCGAGTGAAGCCCAGAGTGAAGAATATCACATTAACTTATTGAAACCATCATCCAACGTAAGCTACTTTACATTCCACATAATAATTCCAGGAAGAGTAAAACTTGTGAAAAAAAGGTTGACACACAAAAGACAGCGCAGCAGTATACTTCTACATTCTACTTCTTTCTCCTTTAGTTCCCTTCCTTCATATATCCTTCCCTATTTGCTGCCTCCATACCCGGAATATACTGAGTGCTTTTTTTATTTTAACGTGAATGAGTGGCCTTGGCCATCATAAAGGACCCTCGCTTTTATAGACTTGAAGCGCAGTATTTACAAGATAACCCTGGTCCAAGGACAGCGCAAGCTATTTGATACCAGTGTCAGACTCTCCCCACTCCTCAGTAAAAATTGAAAGCCCAAACATTCCCTCGCCTCTGACAGCACATCTCAATGTCAATGTGTATAACTCTGCTCTACTGAAATGGGATGAGACACTTTGGAACAAGAGCAAGAAATCTCAGTTGCACCTTTTCTTATTTATTTCCTTTTTTGGCCTTTATTTTGATAGGACAGCTAAGACATGAAAAGGTAGAAAGAGGGGGGAATGACACGCAGCAAAGGGCCACAGTTTGGAGTAACCTGGGCCTGCTGTGCCGAGGAGTAAACCTATATAAAAAAACTATAATATATAAAACTATATATTGGTGCCACTCTACCAACCAAGCTATCTGGGTGCACTTTTATTTACTTTTTACATTGGAATAATAATGTTATTAAACAGTGATGAAAAATGAATCATTTTCAAAGTGATTTTAAATATTAAAATTGAATATTCAGGTTAGCACTGTATATATGCATCACGTGAATCAAGTGAAGTCAGTTATATGAATTTAATCCAAAACAGGATACAACTACTTAAACATAAAAACAAATACAAATCTGTATAAAATATGTAATTTGCTTAAAAGAGAGAGTTTGAAGTTATAGTCTGTGCACATGGTTTGCTCATAACAAAAAGTTTACTTGACTACACCAAGAAACACACAATTGAGAGAATGTCTCTCCTTATAAACCATTTGTCTCGTTTCTAGGCAATGAAGGGCAAATGTTCACTCCGGCATGTCCAAGATTTACTGGCAGCTTTAAGTTCTGTGCATGCACCTGTTGATGCTATGTATGTATGTGACAGAGAAATACAGGGAGAGAGATTGAGTGACTGAGTGCACACATGCGCGTACACATGTGCGTACACATGTATGTGTATGGAGGGGCCTTGTCAGGAGTGCCACCCAGACATTAGCACTGTAAACAGTGTAGGCCTCCTTCCCTGTCCAGACCCTTTGTTCCATCTGCACCACCATTGGTCGGGACTTAAATGGCAAACACTCAGGGGCTGCTAGCTCGCCTGACACGGTTTTGTTTTTGGCCTATTGAGGGGCAATGGAGAGCTTCTGTTTCTATGCCCAGGCACAATGTGTCTCAAAAGCAGCATGGCTGAAAAGAGAGGCCCCCACAAAGACTGTCCATTAATGGAGGCACTGCATGCATGCATATACGTGCACTCACATAGGCACAACCGCATACACACACTGACACCCACACCCACCCACCCACACACACACACACACACACACACACACACACACACATCATGACGTCTGGGCAAGGGTCAGGACAGACAACCTTGCCAAAGACACTGGTGGAGACAGAGCATGCGCAGAAGTGGGTATGCCCATGCACACGCTAATACACACACACACACACACACACCCCCACACACACACACACACACACACACAATCAAATAACCAAATCTAAGCCAAACTGCACACTCGCTAACACCACTTCACTATACTATGCTCACTCCTCACTCACATAAACACACAACCTCTGCTCCACTTCAACACAATGAGGTTTGGTGCACGCACGCACGCACGCATGCGCGCACACACACACACACACACACACACACACACACACGTATGTGCACACATGTACACACTCCCTTGCACCTTCAGGACAATACCAGGCATAGAAAACAAACACACACATGTGCACACACACACACGCACCCACGCACGCACTTCTACAATATCAGACATGCACACATCACTCAGTCACAAAAGAGGTGGAAGAAGAGGAGTGGGGTAAGAGATGCCCCCTTGCACCTGTAAGAAAGACAGACCACATTCAGAATCAGTTCAGAATAGACAGATTTAAGTGTGAGAACCCCCATCAACACAAGGCCATGGTGATCGCACACACCTTACATACATACAGCTTTCCTTTACCAACCAGGTTGTAAAAGCTCTACGGAAGAATAAAGCACAAGCCATTAACACCACTGGCACATACGTTTTGAAATGCAAGGTATTACTGCAAAGCATCTAAAGGCATTATAAACTGGCAGTATGGTAAGGGAATGTACAGTACTTTAAATGATCTTTCCCTTTTGGATTCTTAATATTCCAACAAATAAATATTCTGCTGTTTATACAGCAATACCCTTGCTGTTTTCATTGCTTACTATGAGAAATGAAATGCCTTGTTGCATGTTCTTCACATTGACATCTCTCCATTTGTGCATGAATAGATCCTGAGCATGTGTGTGTATTTCAGGCTTGTTTGATTCTAACAAAACAGAGTCTAAATTGTAATATCCCCACTGGGGATCAATACACAGTATAATTATTATTATTATTACTGCAAGGTGGTTCTATTTGGTGACAAAAAGCATGAAGCAGGGTTGATAACCTTATAGCAACAGTAGTCATGACTATCACTTCACCCTGAGATCTCTTTCGCACAACAAGCTAAAAAAGAACTGTGCAGTGGAAGCAAATTATTGATATTCTGTTCATGGATTTGTCACCAGTGTCAATCTCCAACAAAGCTGTGAAAACACATCTAAGTTAGCATAACTACTTTGGACCTTAGGACTGGAACAACAATGCAAAGATCAAACTGGTGGAGCTGCTTAAAACTCCTTGTGGAATCAAGCCCCCTGGTTTTAACCAAGCGGCTCAAACAATGGAGCCATTGTGGAAATGCCAGAAACCTCAGTACATCAAGTGGCCACTTGGGGCTGGCTCCAAAAGGGAGTCAATTCCCATAGTACCCCATGTTAAAATGCCCAACTTTAGAATTGCAGAATTAAACATGTTTACAACCTGATACAAAAACGTGTTTGGTCTCTTTAGCTATGTTCAACCTTAATGACAACTGTTTTAAAAGTTAAAATTATATAATCAGGCTTAAAGTTCTGCATAGTCCCTCTTTGAGTGGCAGGTGGTCACAGAAGGCGAGCATAGACTATAGGTTCCATTCAGCCCACCTCAGCTACATCCACGCTCCACCTCTTGGTCCATTATTAGCCGATGTCTGGTACTGCCAAGATGGCAGAGCCATCAGGCGTCGCCCACTTCGAGCTTCATCAAACCTATGGGTGATGTCACAGAGACTACGTCAATATTTTGGTTTTAACCCAACAGCTTTCCAATGGGGTTAACATCAACAATTTAACCACTGTTTGATTGAACACTTCTCATTGCTTAGTATCTCCCATATGCAGAAGGCGCACACATACAAATTAGGCAATAGTGTTGTTGTTGAACATGTGGTATACTAGATTGTAGGATTTCCACACAGTTTGAGTCTAGTGGGAATTTAACATCTAAATCCACCAAATAGGTTCTCTGTAAGAGCCTCATTTTACTTGTTTGTGTCCCAAATACTGCAGATGTACAGTACATGTATACATACATATTCCTGCCATGCATGTATAGAGAGGAGAGGAGAGGAGAGGGCTCAGGTGGGGGAAGAGCAGGCCAGGGGTGGAGATAGCAGAGAGTGGGTGTAGAGGGCGGGGCAGGTCTGAAATAGATCACTTAAGGGAACAAAGTGTAATTAATGGGTCGCCACAGATTAGAGGGCGCTGGCCCTATCTGGGAATGTGCTAATGGAGTTGACACACACTCAACGAGATCAGTGGACAACCCCTTTTAATGTGTGTGTACATATCTGTGCATGTGGGCACGCATGTGCATGGGCGGGTGTGGGTTTTAAGGACACACAGCGGATAAATAGTGGGAGGAAAAGACTGCTAAGGTGACAGGTTAACATGGTTTCCTCCATGACAAAGATCTGCCATCCCCGCAATCAGAGAAAACCCAGAAGGAAACACACACACACAAGATTTTTTTCTGCTACACACAAACATATCTACGTAAGTCAGCCTCCCTAACTCACGTAGACGTCCCGCCTCACATCAAAACATGAGTGATGTTATTACACTTGGCGAGCCAGCACGCCTTCAGTTGTAGGGATGTGGTTGTTTACGGAGAGATGGAGGAGAAGGAAGCCGCCTGGTCAAGAGAGGGTCAGACTTGAAGTGTTCTAAGAGAAGCAAACTGACACAAACTTCTCCTCAAACTTCCTGCCTGCGTGTGTCCCTGCGTCAGGGGAACCTGGCTGGAGCCAAGGGGCCTGTGCATGTGGATGTGTGTGTGCATATGTGTTGGTTAAATCTCTTGGGTTCGCAGGGGCCCACGTGCACTGGGACAGTGAGATGGTCTGTGATGGACAAGGCAAGACAAGGAGGATTTCCCCTGTTTGTCCGAGGAAGTGCAGCTGGTGCGTCACTCACTCACTCACTCACTCACTCACTCATTCACTCACTCCCTCACTCACACTCACTCTCTCTCTCTCTCACACACACACACACACACACACACACACACCACACCACACACACACGTGTGTGTGTGTGTGTGTGCGCCTCTCTCAGGGTCACAGACCCATGGGCCATCAACTTCCGTCTGGTTCAGTCAGACAAGCCAAGGCCACATTGACAAACAGCATGACTTAATAAAATAGAGCCCCCTGGCTTGGCAAATACAGTACAAGGCTCAGGCATGTGAATAATAAAAAAAAACATATCTTACTTCATTCTGGAAATTAAATATGTAATACCATTACAGTCACCTTGGCAAGTCAATAAATATCAAATTAATTTAATGTAACAGTCCTTAACCACAAGTGTTTGAACTATAGCAAGCTGTGTGTTTTGTTGTTATGTGTGTCCTCACCAGCCTGAAAAGTGTGTTTTGTTGTGTGCGAGTGTGTGATGTAGCATCAGGGGGTTAAACAGAGAGGGACGAGACTCTGATCTGTCAGGACAAGGGGAGAATAGCTTTAGACACTCAAGATACTCTCTCTCTCTCACACACACACACACACACACACACACACACACTGACGGACAGTCCATTGCTCCCAGCATATCTCTACTTTGTCCTTGGACTGTCTGAATACCACTGGAGGCAAGCACGATTTGAGAGAGCAAGTGGGAACAAGAGACGGAGACAGAGAGAGGGGAAGAAGAAAGAGGAAAATGATAGAGGGAAGGAGAGGGAGAGAAAAGAGGCGCCCCTCAATGACATCTAAAGAGATAACTTACTCTCCAGAGCTTCTTTTCTCTTGCTATCACTTTCCCAGGCAGCGCTTCTTCCACATAAGGCCTCAAGTGTGAGTGTGTGTTAACTCTGCGTGTGAGCATGCGTGTGTATGAATGCGTGACAGTAGTGTATGTGGGAATACAGTGTACGTGAAGGTGAAAAAGGCAAAAGATTTTTGAATCTCAATGAGATGATCTAAAGAGCTATCAAGCACAATGACGTGCATACTGAATACAGCACATTGTATACAATGGCCAGAACAAAATGTTCTGCTATGTTAGACTTGATGATTGCTGTCAGAGATTATTATTAAACTGGTTTGCATGTTTGTTTGCAGTATTTAATTGTATGCATAAATTTGAAGGATGATAATACAAAATAACTGTATGCTGTATATATATTCCTGTTACAATCATTTTGCATGAAGTTGCACTCAGACGGCTGCTTAAGAAATGATGTACAGTGCACAACACAAACAACAGCTGGCTTGTCTCTTGATTGAAAGTTAACTTTGTGAAAACAAAGCATTGGGCCAGCAGCGGGTCACAACAATGTTGAAAACACCCAAACAAAACAGCAGGAAAACAAGAAGTGGCCTAACGCTGCCACTATTGTCGGAAATGCTCCCCTTTGTAGGCACAGACAACTGTAGGGAAGAGTTAACCTTTTGATAAACTGCTTCCAGTCCCAGCTGTATGCATTTTTCATCGAAATGTGTGAGTCAGAAAGAGAATAATTATCTCCTCTCGCTTCACGGAGAGACGTGGGGTTGCAGCCCCCAGTCTAGTCTTCACAAATGAACTAAGTCCTGGAATGAAGCAACGCTGAGAGAGAAACTGATTTATGCTAATTCATAACCCAAAAACAAAGGAAATGTACAAACAATGAACAAACTTGTATCTGTAGCAATCACCCAGACCACCAAATGGAGCTCCTGTGTTTCTTTGACGCAGTGTTATTGTTGGTCTGAACATGGCTCAACAGTCCTTGCTCTACAAGACATTCCTAATCAGTACAATAACAAAAATGCACACATAGACACAGAAGTTGAGCAGTGTCTGCCAAATGGGGCAAGGTCACCAATCCATGTTTCAGAGTGGCCACGATCACCACTGGAGGAGACACAATCTACAACCACCCTGGCACAGACACACATGCACACGGAAAAAAATTAAAAACAGAGCACCCGCCCCAACAGAGCTTAAGACCTTTATCTGACAGCATCAGCTAACACCAGATCCACACATAGTCCTGCCCTGACCTTGGAGCACTTCAAGACTAATCAAAATTGTAGCTGGGATCAGAGGTGTGGGTACAACAGGCAGAGAGAGAGTCATTCATTTTGTGCATGTGTGTGTGTGTTCTCCTATGTGTGAGGGTGCGGTGGGGTGGACGAGTCGAGTCAGAGCTTGAGGGAGGGGAGGTCAGGGGAGGCTCTCTCTCCCTCTCAATCCTCCACTATTGACTTGTGAGCACAGAGACGTTGCAGAGCGGTCAACGACAAATAGAATAAACTGATCAATAACCTTGCACTTGTCAGGAGGGACGAAGGCACCTTTAAAAAACAACAACAACACAGCAGCCCAACTTCAACTATGCAGTGAGAGAACATTGATCAAATCATGTCGAGCCCTGCTAGCCCGTTCACCCAGTTGTGTTCTCCACTCATGACGTGTGAGGAGCGCTACTTCTCAAAAACACTGAGGGATAGTGCTTAGAGAGGGGGGCGGCGGGGGGTGGCGAGAGGAGGTGTCACTGCATTTCAACAATAGGAAGCCATAACTAAGTAGCAAATTAAAACATTTAAGAGAGACAACGGACACATTAGGCGGAAATGGCTTATCCTCAGCCTTCAAACAGCATATAATTAAAGAATGTAATTGAGTATGTGTTTGTATGGAGTTGGCTGCTTGTTAAGGCTGGTGATGGAGAAAAGAGAAAGAGAGAGGCAAGAGGTAAAAAGTCAGCAGAATCGGGAGACTGAGGCAGGGGAAGGAAGAAAGAAGAGGAGAAAAACTACCCTCTGTCATAATTTAAACGAGCCGTAGTCTCCCAACGCTCTGTTTACAATGTATAATTTATGCCTTCTAGTTCAAACACAGCTTTATCTGCACTCAGCTGCTAAGTGATATGATTTCACTTTTTATAGCAGTCCCCCCCACCAGTTGTCCAATCCACTACCTCCCCCAGTCCCTCTGTAATGCAGGCTGGTGTGATTCTGCACGCCTCATGCACTGACTTTCAACTGTACAGCCCCGAGGGCTAAAGTAGCATATTAAACCCCTCCCTAACCCCATCCTCTTCCCTCCCTTAAGCAAAACCGCAGCCCTAGACACACACTTAAGCACATGCGTTCTTGCGTGCGTGTGCACACATCCACATTCATGCACACCAAGCGAAAAGAGAGGGCTGCCTCATATTTTACAGCAGTTAAGTTTCTTTCAGTATTTATTGCTGTATTGGGGAGTGGTAATGTCCCATTTCACAGCAGTATACTCTGACCTATGATCAGAGCCTTTCTGATGACCCCATGGCTCTGACTGAGTTGCACTAATACACCACTTAGGTTACTCCGGTTTAATGGCACTTTTCATCTGCCACCTCCGCACTTTCCCCGTGGTGCACACACATACATTACAGACATTACAGATATACAGTATATATATATATATATATATATATATATATATATATATATATATATATATATATATATATATATATATATATATACACAGTACATACAGTATTTATTTATATATATTGTATTGAACATCATACTGGGGGTGGACATTCTGTGTAATGTTTGGTGTCCTAATACACAAAGTGGTTGTCAAGGGTTACACCCTATAATAAAGGCTTATTGGGTTTTGACAGTTTTTCACCATAATGATCAGTGCAGTGATTGTATCAAGGCTCAACAATTCAACCAATGAAGGCATAAACTGTGGGAGCATGAGCACGGACATTATTTCAGTAGTAATTAGTACAATTAGTCATTTTGGCAAGTTACAACAGATCAAATCCAAGTATTTTGATTTAAAAAACCAAACCAAAAAACCTTCTTTTGTCAAATGTGATACTTTTGTTTGCTCATATGCTAGTATATACTGTGTATATATATTTATATAACTAATAAACACTATGAACCCTGGTCTACTGTCATTACAAAATCATGTTACAAATCAATTGATCTGATTTTCCCAACATTTGCACTATGCATCATACCGCTCCCGTCTCCCTTCCACTAGCATCCCTCTTTTTCTTATTTTCTGCCATCTCCCTCTCTTTTCTTTCCCAGCTATCTGCCTACATAGTATTTGCGCTAGCAGAATATTCCCACTTCGTCTCAAGGGAGGGAACTGCGTTTTTTTGGTTCGTCTCTTGTATGTTTTTCTTGCTGGCAAAGCTTCCTCTTCCTGCATGCAGCAGGGAGTGTGCTTCGTCTGCTGCTGTCCCATAAGGGACCCTACAGTGCGATGTTACAATCTCCACATCTAGAGGGATCCTCTCTCTATCTCCCTCTCTCTGTCTGCTCTTTTCTCTTTCTCTACAAGATGTTCATGGCCTTATTTTTTTCCTGTCTCTGACTACTTTATTCTCTTATCCCCTCTCTTACTTTCTTATCTGACTCCAAAGCTTGACACTTTCCACCTTATGCACTCTCTCTCTCTCTACCCCAACTGACACTCACACACTTAAAATTACTCCTTTTTCCGGTATTCTTTTTCTGACATTGGCTGATCTAGTCTAGTCAAAGAGTTTAGACATGCAAATCCTGGACAGTTTGCCAAAAAATACATAAAAAGAATTCAAATTTACACTTAACTGTAGCCTGGTTGACACCAGACCCTTCTCAGCTGTAACTGAGAGTGGGTCTGGGGAAGGTTTATTCACAGCTCATTTCCAAAAGGGCGTCACAGACGGACTCAAATGTCTCTGGGCGCAATTGGATAGTCCTTCAACCAATCAGACCAATGATCCTGGTGACGTATCAGCGACAGCGGCATCAACGGGTTGCCGCGCTTCGGCAGAGAATTTTTAATAGATGGGCTCTGGCTTCAGTGCCCGTCATGTTGAATGTAAACAAAAAGCTAATTGCCATCGCTGCGCTATCGTCATCGTGTAAAGCCTGCCTCAACGGTTGTGATTGGTGCTTTGATTTGAAAGAAATGGAAATGGGTTTGAATGGGCTCTTGGCCAGACTATCTTGCAGAGCAAATCTCAAATTTCAGGGTTTTCCCAGGCTAACTTAAATGAGGTATAAAATGGAAGTCTTTTTAAAATCTGGTTGCAAGCTTTATTGTCTACTTAATCCATCTTCAAATATTACACTCTTTGCGGCTCCTTTACTTCTGATGGAACAATGCATGTGGCCTGGAGCTCCACAAGTCCACAAACCCCCTTCCGCTAACATACTGAAGAAAGCCTTTAGTCTTCAGTCTCCAGGGCTGTGTGTGTGCTGCTGGTAGTGGCCAGCCAACCTACCAGGGATCCCCACCATATGGCTAGGCGCTAGGTCCTGATCCAGTATCCCTGTAGGGTCCCACTATGATGGGACACCCCATAGATCCTGAACTGGGCACCATGCCCTAGAACACACCCAGCGGTAAAACACAATACCCCGACCGCACACTCAAGCAACCGGACATGCACTGCAGATGTGCATATGTGCATTAACAAGAAGGCTCTCTGTCTCAAAAAAGTCTCACAAACTCTTGTATTGATATCACAGGGAGTACTAATGTTAGTGTTAAATAAATGGAGCTAACCAAAATGGACAGTTTAAATTAAACTTACTTCCCTTTCCTTAACCAAACCAACCATTCTGCCAAAAGAGAACCACCAACAGGAAATGAGCCGGACCATTAAAAATGGCACACTATGCCACCCTGCAGTGCAATGTTCATAAGAAATATCTGAGATGCATATAAGCATGACTCCAACAGAAATTCCCTCTGGGATACACATGTTTTTTGTAAGACATCTAAGGTTTTAATATCTTATTTTCTTTTCTAATTATAAAAATAAAAAGACAATAAAATGGGTAAAAGAAACATTTACATTGATTACAATATAGTATAACACAAAACTAAATCCACTATATACATTTTGGGGAGAGAGAAATGGCAGTGTACTTGGATCACGATTAAAATGTGGTGTGTCTTAATCCACTTACCAATATTTCCCTGTAAAGAAGAACGTCATAACTTAGACATTGAGTTGGGAACTTAAAGCTCAGAGCTGCAGATGGGAACACAGCTTGGATTAGCCACTCACACAAACATGCCAATACATATATTTACTAGGAAAATACTGAATGTACTTGGGGATTTATAAATAAGTAAATCAAGTTTACAGAAAGGTTGACGGAGATATTCAGTTTGTAGAAATGCAGAGCTTTGGCTTGACTAGAAAAGAAGAGGCGCTGTGTGGGTGAGATTCCCTTGACCTGCCATCTATGGGCAGGGTCTCTGGTTAACATGGAGGCCTCTAAATCCACTTCAATATTTCCTTTCATTCAACTAAACTTGTTTTCTTTTCTAAAGGTTCATATTAGCAATGTGATATGGGGGCGGGGGACAGTTATGTGTGTTTGTGCGGGCCAAGTGCGTATGTGTGTACATGTGTATCTCTGTTCTTTTCAACGTGCATTTTGTGACTCTGTCTGTGCTGAAGTGATAGATAAAGAGAGAGAAGGAGAGTGAGCGAGGTCTTTTCAGCATGCATTTTGGCATGTCTGTGAAAGAGAGACGTGTTAAACTCAAACACAAAGAATGGGATTTGGGTTAAAGCTAATTCACCTCTTTAAATATTGCTCTTGGCTGAGGATGGCACATTTGTCCATGGTGTTCTCACGTGGCCAGAGATGAGCTGGGACACAAAATGTCAGAACCTGATGCCAGTGTGACCAAGAGCGATCACAAGGTGAAGAGGAAGCTGACTGTCCGCCGGCACAAAAGCAGACTTTGACACGTCTAGGTAACACAATCCCTCAGTGTAAATGATGAGCACAGAGGGCAGACAGTATTAGTATGTTGGCTACACACACTGTTGCCAGGCATTTTCAGACATACATACATTCACACACATGCACACACATATCTATTGAGTGATTGATACAGGATGTTTGTTTGGGTGGAACTTGAACCTGTCGGTGCCCCAGGGCCACAGGCAAGCAGGTGTTTGGTGCACACACACACACACACACACACACACACACACACACACACACACACACACACACACACACACACACACACACACACACACACACACACACACACACACACACACACACACACACACACACAGATAGTAAGAACACCTGGACACCTGGGCTGGGCTGCACAGCACTGCCAGACTCACAGGAGCTGTCACACACTCCAGGATGAAAGTGACCCTAGAGCTGAGAGGGGCACACCTGTGCCACGGGAGGCCCCCTGTCTGTCGAGGACCCTCTCATAAAAACACTCTGTCTCGGTGACATAGTTGTAGGCGTTTAATTGGCACTTAAACTCGCACACTGCTAATAAGGGTACCAATAACTTCTCTCTCAGAAACATCTAAACAAAGGGACAAAAGAGGCTGAAGAGGCAAAGAGGGTTACAGTAATACAGAGGAAGTAAATTTAGCATCATGTTCTGAATAATGCTGCACATTTGTGTGCGCAAACTAGTTATCTGGCCACCTAACTAGTTCCAGGCTGGTGGCCACAGCTTTGGTAACATTTCTAAGTATGTGTGTCTTTGCAAGGTGGTACAAGGAGCAGCTTTGCACTTTCCGCTGCTATAAGCAATCATCAAAGCCAGTCACACGTACGCATGGGAGCCAAAGTTCCCTGGTTTCTCGCTCGGTCGCCTGGCTCAGGGGAGAGTTTGTGTGTTTCAAGGGATCAGGGCATTGTTTGATCATTCCCCAGTATTGTTCAGTCCAGCCATTAAAGGGCACTTTTACCTGTGCGTGTAATGAACAATGATGAGAGAGCAGAGAAAGATGGCAAGAGACAGACAGAAAGAGAAGCAGACAGACAAAATGCCTGAGATACGCTAAGTCACAGAGACAGAGTGGGGCAGACAGAGATATATATTGAGGGAGTTTGAAACACAGCCACAACAAGAGACAAGAACAATGCAACAGCAGAATTGTGAAGCTACAAACCCAGGCTGGGAAGTCCAGATAGATGGGGTTGGGGGAAGGGAAGGGAGGGCAGTGGGCTTGTGGGTCCTGTCCTGCCCTCGACCTGCGAATGCTGGCACACCCTGTACTGCTGCTGGCTAAATAAAGAGCCCCAGGGTGGGCCGGGCTGGGCGGCAGGAGAAACAGACACAGAGTCGGCATTACCCAGATAATCTCATTAGGGAGGCAGCCCTGCCAAGCTGCCAGGGGTCAGCCAGAGTGCCACGTCACTCATTGCACCTTTGGCACTCCCTGTGACCTGCAGGCAGGTTTGGGCTGAGACTTATGGCAAGCCAGGGTGACGGGCGATAAGGCTGGATTGGTGGTGAAGGTGATCAGCAGGCAGTATTGCTAAAAAGAAGGGGTAAACGCGATCGGCAGAGTTTAAAGTCAGTGAAGCTTAGAGACTGGGAGTGTCTGCATACAGTACTTTCAGATAGAGGTAAGTGGATGAAAAGAAAAACAAGAATGAGACAAATGCAAAACAGATAAAAAACAAATGAGAGAGAGAGAGCTAAAGATAGAGTAAGAGCTAGAGAGGGAAAGTAAGATGGAGAAAGATGTAGAAAGAATGGATAAGCAGCTTCCTCCTCTGCAGACTGGTTTAATGTATTTACAGTGGATTGCATCAGGGTGCTATAGTTAAAAGGGCCACCGCCATCCAACAGGGTCATCTGTAGTGTGATGTGCCTCTCATAAAAGGGGATGTTTGTCACTGAGATCTCACACACACACACACACGGACACAGAGGAGAAAGTTACCATGCACACACAGTCAAATCTCATAAGAGCAACAATATGAGAAGCCAACAGAGCGTCATAAACCCCTTGCCAGTTCTTTCCCATGGAGCAGACACTTACTACCTTCCTATATCTCTTCCTCTCGTTCCCTCTCTCTGTGAACACAGATGAGAGCGGATATGATGACACTTTCAGCTCTAGCTCCCTGTGCTGGGTTGACATTAAGCGACACAAAGGTAAAAAGGAAGGGGTTTACAGCCATGTCAGTCCTGTCAGAACCTTGGCTGCATGCTGCTCCCAGACAGGGTCAGGCATGTTATCTAACATTACCTGCGCAGCATGCCCGATGTCACCAGTTCAGAGGAATTTAGTGCTCTCTATCATCTGTAGTTGGGGAATCAAATAAGAACAACAATTTATTCTTAGATGAAGCCCTATTATACATGTCTATCAAGGAAATAAATACACAGCACATGCCCAGTATATTGAACATGCTAACTGACATTCTTGTAAGTCTTACAAGACTTTCCACACCCCACGCTTTGACTTTAACTATTCAATGAGCAAATATGAACTGTTCAGCCCCTTTTACTGTACATACTCATATAGATCAGCACTTTATCCTGACTCTCACATGACCTCTGAGGGTCAGCATAGAATAAGCAGGATGAGGGCCATGAAGTCTGGAATAGCATAAACAGTGGCACGCAGTACTATGGACGGAGCTCAGTTGTTTAAAACCTAAATCTCATTATTGTAACTCCTGATACTGACGAAATACACTGGCTGGGGGACACACAGAAAGGGAAAGAGGAAGTAAGCAGAGGGCAACATGGAAAGCAGAGGTCTTGTCTAAAGCTGCTGGTTTGTGTCTGTGATGACTAAAACAGAGACTTAGTTTTTTGGCTAGAACTAGCCACCAGCTAGTGCCAGTTGATATACTTAGCGGTTTAAAAAACTGAGTCAAAAGGGAAATTAACCCAATCGCCTTTTCTGCTCCGGGGACACATTTTGGGAGTTGTCTTAGCCCAGCTTTGTAACATTCACGATAGCTGGCTGGCTGATGGGTTAGGTGACTACCCTGATAGTTGCGTGCAGCAGTGTGACTCCCTGGCTAGCTAGCTGACTGGCTGGCTGGCTGGCTGCCTAGCCGGGTGGCTGGTTGGTGTGCTGGCTGCTGTCTGGATAATAGCAGAGAGTTTATGTTATTGTTGAGCTCTACTCAATACCGTAAGTGTGTTTGGACGTGCCCTGTAAACTGTGCATAAGAGCATCCACTGCAAATTGAGGCCCTCATCCAAAACCCTCCTAAAATAGGCAGAGATGGAGTTCGGGTAAAGGGGGAGCCAGTAAACTATTGAGAGAAAAGCTCTGAGGGAAAGGTTGAGAGTTCACAGCTGAGTTCAAGCGGGCCATGCACTGCATTGGGCCCCGGGCCAAGACGGAGATCGGTATAAGCGCCTGATGGTTCCACTGTGAAATGGGATCAGAGGAGAGACAGAGGGAGGGATGGTAGGATGGAGGGAGGGCTTAGGGAAGAGGGAGGGGGGTAACTGTATGAATAGGCTAGAGTTGGCGTTAAGATTTGAAATTGTTTAACAAGCTGGTGTTGGAATATGCTGCCGGGAGCAGAGTTGACTGAATCGCAGCTGTACAGGGACCATGTTTGGGAAAGAAATTCTTCACTCTACAGTATAAAGATCGCTGGACTAGTGCAATTTGATTAGATTCCTAAATAACTACATATCCTATGCCAGAGGAAATGATCTTCATAGCATCAAAGTAAGGGATAAAAATGAATCCATTTGGACAAACCACATGATGTCACTCTAGTTTCTGTTGTATAATTGATTTACAAAACAATGAAAGTAATAGTGTTGGTGTAATAGGCCAAAGTGCCTGAGGGCCTATTCCACAGGAGGTGCCAGAGTTTCTAACTAAAAGCTGATCAAACTAACCTTACAGTTACCTCAGTGTAAATGCTCTACAGTTGACTAAGAATGGGAGTGCCCTTATCCTCTCAGCAGAGGAGAGAAAGAGAGAAAGGGGTGTGGAGATAAAAAAGAGTCTTTAGGAAAGCCAGGCTCTCCTGACAAATTTTGGAGGGGTGAACAGTACAGAGTTCAGATTTGTGGCAGAGCTCGATTTCCAATAAAAAGTGCATGCACCACTTCAGCAAATATTAACAATTGGAGGTACATGTCATAGCTGGGTTAGGCAAAGGGTTATTCATTAGTTACTTAGAAACTGCCACTTTTAGAGATACGGTCAGCTAAAACAATTACTAATGACTGAAAAAAAAGTTTTAAGCATTGAAATGAACTGACAATACTCCAGCAATGGCTGTTTGCAAAGAGTTCTGATGACATCATGAAAAATGGTGAACATAAACCTGTCTGCAAGACATCATATTTTTATGACCTCTAGATACAGACGCATGTTCTTATTACCTATCTTGTATGTGTTTTTCCATGAAGAGAGGAGTGCTTGTGACATAGTGTACGTGTACCAGATGTGTATGTTTCAACGCCTCTTTCCGTGCCTACATTGTGAGGAACTCATTACCAGGAAAATCAATGGGTTTATAGCGGATGGCTTCTCATCAACCTAAGACCTCTTTCTGTCCTCTCTAATTTCAGGCTAAGCACAGACACCACAACATATGAACACAGACAAAAAACAATCAATACAGAAGGCACAATCATCCTTATGAGCGTGATAAAACACAGCTGAAAAAGTGTAAAAGCTTTACGTGCATGTATCGGTGAGTGTGTTTGTGTTTGAGAGACACAGGCAATACAAATGTGTCTATGAACTTGCACAAAGCAGCATGTGCCTTTGCTTGTATGTAAGCATATTTATGTGATTGTGTATTTATCTAAGCATGCATTTATGTATTTTGTGCTTGTGGGGGAATCTTTGTGGGTGTGTGTGAGTGAGCATGTGTGTTTGCAGGCAGGCGTGTCTGATGAAGATATCAGAGTTAGCAGAGCCAGGGCAGGATCGGAATGTTGAGGAGGACTGGGGGGCTCAACAGGCAGAAAAGAGGATGGTGTCTTCCTGAAATGTATGAAAATACACACACACAAACATCCTCACACACACCCTCCCTCTCTCTGTCATGGCCTCTGCTCCTACTGTATGTGTGGCACGCAGCATGCTTTAAAGCCAGAACTACAAGGCACAACACTGTCTGCCTGGGGAATTATCTACCTCTACATCACTCTCTCCTCCTTTGCACATCTCTCTCTGCCTCGTTTCTCTGCTCCCTCACTCTCTTCCCTAACTCTGCTCTACAGAAACCCTAAAAGAACTTTTGCTTGCACAGCCTTCCCACAAAAGTGACTCTCTCTCTCTCTCTCGCTGTCTCTCTCTCTTATAGCCAAAGAGTAGAAGAGATGGCCTATGCTCAAAAGTGATTAATTTTTAATTTCTCACCACTTTTTCATGTTGTGTCAGAGAGAGATGTCAGCAAACAGGAGCCCTGGGGAGGCTAGAGGAAGGAGGAAGAGGGGGGTGGTAACAGATGAGGGAAGGGCAGGTGAGGAGAATGAAGAGGAGCAGCGGATAGGAGGGAAGGGAAACCGTTGAGCGAGCTAAAAAAAAACAATGTTTACAAGCACTGTCTGTGAAGAAATAGCTTTTCTACATTCTAAATACAGCAATGCATCATATGTCTTTTACATTTGATCACCATCAGGCTCATCTCCTGTTACATATTAATTGAACGTCTTCATATTTTTTTCAATGCAACACTTCCCAACTTATTCTGAGCCGTTGTGTTTGTGCCACAAGCTGGCTGCGCTGACTGGCTTGCTGTTTGGCTCTTGTTGGTGACATGGGAAGTGAAAATAAGCAGAAAATCTAACTGTTCCATATCAAGGAATATTTTTACTGCTGCTAATGTGACTTAAATACCTTGTTCCACAGCTGAGTGGGCTAGCACCTGCTGCAAGCAAAAGCTAGCCTATTACAGCTCAGTACAGAGCTGTTGCTAATTTTCTGATTCAATTAGCATGCCTCAGAGCTTTCCAGTCTAATTGCAAACTACTTCACAGTTACCTCTCTGATTAATCGCTGCCCATCTGCGAGCCATTGCACGCAGAACTTGGTGGAACAAATTTGTGTATTCTCAAACATCAGTTGCACCGCCCCGAGCTGTTAAACAGGCTTCTATCTAAAATGGTCACTGAATGGCCCTTACATCTGATAAGTCCTAGAACTGTGTATTTTGAAAGACTCAAAGACCACATCCCAATGTCCTGTAAACGTTGCTAGAATGTTTCTTTGATGTCAGAAAGTGAACACAAAGTGATACTGGCTATTGCTTCTCGCAACATAGAGTAGACAAATAGAGAAAGCTATGGATCACATGTTACAGGGAAACCAGTGAAGAATTCAAACTTGGGAAATTGAAAGGTCAGTCTGAGAAAGGAAGCACAAAGTCAGCCAGGTTGTTGGTTTAAGAAGCAGAGATGGGAAGTAACGAAGTACAAATACTTTGTTACTGTACTCAAGTAAAGTTTTCAGATATTTTTACTTTACTCTACTATTTATTTTTGTGCCGACTTTTTCTTTTACTCCTTGCATTTTAAAACAAATATTGGTACTTTCTACTCCTTACATTTTACCAAATTGGCTCGTTACTTTAGTTTCAAATAATTTCAGTGGAGTTAACGTTTTTATTTTTAATGTGATCAATACCAAATTCAATCTACTTGCATGGGAATACGTTGCACTTGACGCACCACTACAAGACAACTCGACAGATTTGACGGCATTCATTCACCACAAATCATTGCAGGTATCATTACAAGTATCTGTACTTCTACTTGAGTACGGAAAGTAAGTACTTTTACCATCTCTGTTTAGAAGCCACCACCAGTTTAGACAAAGTTTCACAAAAGATGGTATCAAAATGTAAGAGGCTATCTGGGATTCAACACATGATTATTGGATCTGTCACAGGAAGCAGCGTCACCGTGTTGTAGTGAGGAAAAAGGTAGAGAACAGCAAACTAGCACAACCTAAGCACAATGAAATCTCACTAGCACACTGATCCGCTGACAGCCCCAACCCTAACAAAAGCATAATGAAGAAAAGAACAGGACAAATTATTTCCTTGCAGGTGTGCAATTGTAAAGATCATTTGAGGGCTGCACAAGATAGAGAACGTATGTGATGTAGGATCAATTTATTGGACACAGAAGAAATTAACAATGGACAGGTCATAACTAATCATAAATAAATGTCAGGCTTTTATTACCACAACTATTTCAGCTGTGATACCAAAAGTAATACCAGTCCAATATGAATTACAGTGTGTCCTATTCTAATCCATGGACAAAAATCACAACAAAAGCATGAATGTGTATGAGAACACTATATGCAGCTGCTTCACAGTATCCATGCAATGTGAGTGTTTGAGCATGATTCAATGGCAATTAAAGTTGCTGTAAATCTGTATTTGTATAATTTCTTGTTGGTGGATGCGTTTGAAATATTGCAAGGGGTAAATGGACCTTGTTAAAGCTTAAACAAAGCACAATAACAGGGGAACATGAGCTCTGGCCTTATAAAACATCACTACGGTAATATTGCAGCTCTTGATATTTTTTTATGTCTCTACATTAAAAAAAACTTGGGGTTTAAATTTAAAATGTAATATTAAAAACACTGTTGCCTATTGCTGTCTCAAACTGTTGCCTTTTATAGCATATCATTTACTGGACCAAATGTTGAAGCCTTGCACCTGCAGCCCTGGTAGCCACAAGGCATTCTCAGTGGATCAACATTGACTGACCCAATACTCAATTTTTCCTAACCTCCCTGAACTGAAGGACCCAGGACGGTGTAGTCTAGACCTGGAGGTCATAACCCTCTTCTAGACCCACCACCTCTCCCACTAAACCAGATCAATAGCTCTGTGTTGTCTGGGCTGTCAGCCAGTGTTTACTTGTGTTGACCTCAGGAGCTCATGAAGTGCAGCGTAGGACAGATGACAGCAGAAACAGAGTAAAGCACCATGGCGGAGAAGATGAGGGCAGACAGTAGACAAGCTGCGGGGAGAAGGACAGAGACACTGCTATTAAAGAAGAAAGGAACAGTGTCGGAGAGGAGAAAAGAGAAGGGTAGCGAGAACATAAGGAGACGTCTATAACGACTGTTCAGGAAAGAGCAAGTACAATAAAATCAAAGAGAAATTAGTGGAGCAGAAGTGAGCCGGGAGCTTTGACAAAGAGAGGGAGCAGGAAGAGGGTTAAATAAGTGTAGCTTAGGTCCAAGGTAAGGCTGAGGGATCTCAGGTTATCATATCAGTTAGTCAGCTAGAGACTTCCAGCTATCAGAGCCAAGGCACATTGCTCTCAATCACACACAATCCTCTTCTCTGTTCTCCAACCCAGCCCTATTGACAAATCTAAAACCAAGGTCACAGCAGTGTTTACACAGCCTTTAGCCCAAATTACATCATCCAAACTCTGGCCCGCTGAATGCATCACACTGTCACTGAGAGCAAATGACCTGGCAGGCTGCCGTCACACTGAAAGAGGAGAAACAGAGACAAAGAGAGAGACTATGTGGGTGGAGTGAGATTAAGAGGAAATATTCTGATAAAAATAATAATAATAAAGATAACAATAACAATAATAATAATAATAACGTGAAAAGATATGGCACAAGAGCTTGGCATGTAGAAACTTATTGGGGTGTTCATTTTTTGCCATTGACAAAAAAAATGAAATGCTCCCAAAACACACATACACAATATTATTGTCCTTCTGTCTGTGGCAGTGTTATCCCCTCATGAGTCTACACACTAAACACCAAGGGAGCATACTGCATATTGTTTCAGGCTCCCAATAATGATGCATAACCCGGTGGCTGCACAGGAATATAATACCAATATGTCAGGTCTCTGATTTGGCCACAATTTGCATGGTTATAATAGCTTATCGACTGGCTCAAGGTTGAGCAGGACCAGGCGGCTTCACTGTAATGACTGGCCGTGTGCCGCCGACAGTTTATTTCAAGCTTCTGTGGCTCAGTCACCCGGCCCCCTGTCTCGTCAATACCCAATCTTGATCCCACTATCTGCATTCTGAAAAAGCCTAAACAAACACGTTGCCAACAACCTCACCTCCACCTCCATAGTCACATTCAAACCAGTGTTTTTTCTCTTTAAATTATTCTTGTATCCTACAAGCATTTCCCATGGAGATCAATACAGGTGCAATTCATTAGGGCTCCCAAAATCTGCTTGTCTGCAAGCATTTGCCCATATAACAGCTATCGACTCTTCCAGGTTTGGCCGGGTGCCCATCTTGTTCAACGTCTGTGAAGCAGCACAGAACAGACAAGCTCCAGAAGCTGAAACAAACTTTTTGAAGTTAAATTCATGTATTTTGTTTTAAAAAAGAAAAGAAAAAGGCGGATTAAAAAAGGCTAGATCATTTCCCCTGTATAATTAAAATCATACAGGGAAAATAATCTCCTAAATTGAAAGTTTTATTCACCCTTTACCTATCATTGCTTTAGTACTATAAAAACATGACAATGTTTTTCAGAACTAGATGCAGTGGATCATTTAGTTGTCCAACAGAAAATTACTTTAACCTAGTATAGAACTATACATAAAATGGACATAATTGTTAGTTTCAGCACTGGCAAACAACTGTGTAAGACAGGACCTCTGCCAAGACAAGGTATTACATTTACAAATGTATTAAATTTAACTGGGGCCCCCGGGTAAATCAGCTGGTAGTACGCGCACACTCATAGACAGAGGCTCAGTCCTCAACACAGCAGCCGCAGGTTCGTCTCTGACGTCTCTGCATGGCATTCCCTTCACTCTCCCCTTTCATGGCTAAGCTGTTCTGTCATAATAAAAATGCCAAAAAAAATCTTCCTTTGTCGCTAAACTTTCTCTAAATTTTCCATTCGCACACAGATTTACAATGACACAATATCAGAAAAATAAAACAAAGAGACACAACCTCCTAGCTTGGATATGGTAGTGGTAAATGATAAGGTTTTCTAAGTAAATAGCTGAAATTTCACTTTGAAATATGAAATTAAGAAATCACAAAATGTCAACATCTAAAAAATGTATCTGAAAGAGGAAAATTAAACAAAATACTGAGAAATGAGGAAAATTGAGAAAAGAGGGACATATGCAAAGGTTTAAAACAAACAAGATACTTGAATACCTGCCGAAGAAAGATGGAAAGGAAAGAGATAGATAGCAGTACAGAAGAGAGGAAAAGGACAGAGATTTGTCTTCATAAAGTTTGTTGCTGGAAGTCCTTTCCTTCCCAACAGACTACTTGACAGTGTTATTGCTCCAACACTAACATTCTCTGAGTTGTAAGGGCACCACCTTGAGAGAAAGTCCTCAAGTGTAGGGGAAGAAGGTCAAACAACAAGAGAAACCCTGCGATCCCTACTCTTCCACTTCGAGGCCTTTGATAGCTATTCATAAAATAAACACAACCTGTTCAAACTTTACTTGAACATTTTTGCTGCATTGTACAATTTCTGCAATTATCCCATTATGTTGAAAATCTTCATGCAAATGCAATAAACCAAACATTTATACCAAGATTAATTAAAGCTCAAAAACATATTGCAAATTGTAAGTTAAAATATAAAGGATTTTCCCCTAGATTTAGATTTTATTAGAGAACAGAAATAATGGGTTGTGTCGGTGAGCTGCTGTTTCACATCCTTATCAGTTTTATCTCATTTAATATATATATATATATATCCACAAAAGCAACCCACTGGTTGTCTGATCACAAACCTATCCCAATTGCTTTGACAAATCAATTTAGAAACATCTCTGTTTTGGCTGTTATGAAGCCATTTCCAAAATACAAAGGAGGAGGAGAGGGTTAGTGGGAGAAGAAAGGGATAAATCAAAAGGGGTGGTGGAAACAGGCAAGCAGTGGTCCTCGGTTGAGAGGTCAGAGTGAAGGCAGTGCGGCCATGCCCACTCAGCTGGAACTAAATGCGAACGCCGAGACGCCAACTTTTGGAGCCCTGCCAAGGACCTCTCCCCCTGCTGCGCTTTCTCTCTCTTGCCCAAGACTCAACAATGAGTGGGAACTCAATGCCTCCTGCCCCACAACCCCACTCCACCTGCCCCCCCAACTCCCTCACACTACATCTCCCTACCCCATTTCGCACTCATTCAGTTATTTGGCTTAACATGTTCATTACGGCAAGTGCAGGGATGGTACTACGGAGGAATATTACTGAAGGAGGGGAAAGTGAAGGACGAAGGGGTGAACCTTAGAACCCTGACAGCGTTGTTACCACACTCATTTCTATTTCTACACCCCTCTGGGCGATTGTGTGGTTATGGCCCTCGGTGTGTGTGTTTGTGCAGGACCACCCTCTCTGGGATGTGTGGGAGAGACAATGGGGCCAGTGAGCTAGTCCAAACAGCTGTGAGTGTGATGGGCGTCAAATCGCCTTGGTGCACACATGCACACATACTACATACACACACACTCACCATCTGTGAACAACACATGACAGAGCAAATAGGATTACAGTATGGAGAAAGACAAGGACGATGATCCAAACACAATGATACCATTTCCAAGACGGATGTGGATTGTGCAGGTCATGGAGCAGGCAGGTGGGGCGGGTGGACTGCAGTGAGAAGTTTACCAGGGGGGAAGGGGCAGGGGCTTAGCTGTTCATAGGTCAGACCTACAGTGCAGTGATCTAATAGCTGGTTTGTGCACCACAGCTTAGCTCATGTTTTCGAGCAAACAAGATACAGAAACTAGGCCAGGATTCAAGAGATGAAAAGTACCACAAATAGCACGCGGAATGAATGAAATGCACCAAAGTTCACATAGTTCAAGCCTTTTTTTGCAGTAGAAACTTGTTTATCTCAACTCCTCAGAGTCTTAAGTATTTGATACGAAGAACACATAGACATTCCTGATTAAAATGTATAAAATACAAAGACGTGCATTTTAATTTATAGCTCATATGAATCAATACTGCTTATGTTCTACGAGGTATTTATGAGGTTTTATTTTAAGACTAAAGCTGTTGTGTTTATGTCTCCAATTTTAGAGGGTTGGTGAGCTTTCAGCCCCTGCTGTGTGAAGGTTACAGGCTAACATCAGACATAAACCTTATGACATGGTCAACATAACAAATACTGAGTGTCAGCTACGATTAGACCCTCGGGATAAATCCTTGGTGTGCCCTGTCATTTGAAAGAAACATTTTTATATCACTTTATTATCATGTGATGTGTCGACTTATATTCACTGCATTAAAATAGATTGTCGTTGCATTAGAGGATTAAAGGTATTTTAAGGAACCAGGAATGAATGCACTGTGACCCTCACATGCATCCTTACACACACATACGTTCATACAGAAAATACACACCAAGCTTGCCATATATTAAAGAGATTACAGTGTGATTTCCGGAATTGTAGTACAAAACAATTTCTATTTCATCTATCCGTTCATCCATACATGCATTCATTTCTCTGTTGATTGGTTTGAGGGCTGTGACAGAAAAAGGTTGATCCTGGGGCCAGAACAGGGCAGGAATGCCAAGCTGGGATTTAGCTGTAAGGTAGCATCTTTGTCAAAAGCCTCATCGTGTGTAAGACTAAATCTCTGAGTTGGGTCGGGTTTGGCAGGTCTTAAGTAGGAACTACTGAGCCAATCTAATATGAACACATCTAGCGTGGTCTACAGGAGCCAGCCTGACATGTGACTGGCTGCGACACCTTAAGGTCAAAGGTCAAAACAGATTTCAGCAAATCTGAGCAGGCACGGCATGAGTTTATATTCAGGGAGGGGAGTGGGCATGGCTTGGCCTCCAACCCTTACCCGCTAAGACCCTTGAAGTTTTTTACCCTGACCTAGACTTGACTCCTTCATCTGGGATGTTAGCTATACTAATTACTGGCTGATAGTAGTCTGGTGCCAAACGCAATTCACTTTCCCCCGATTCTCCTCGACTTTGCTCCAACAACTGGTGCCAACCTCGCTTAGCACTCATGAAGTGTTGCAGACACAAAGTGCAAGCCCCCACCTTTCTTCTGCTCTGGCAATCTACCTCTTTTGTTTAGGGTTTTGTTATCTGGCCACATGTTGTTCACAGGGCAGGGTTGGGGGCAAGGGGGACCTGCACTATGTAACATCAGAGGGTCGGCTTGCATGCACTCTGAAAGAAAAGAAAAAAGCATTTCATAAGCCAAACAAAGGGAGATTAAAATGGCGCCGAAGATGGATTTGGAATTTGCGCCTGCGAATACTGACCCACCATTTTGCATCTCAAGCGGTCTCCTATGTGGCTGGAAATTCTGTTGGGTATGAACTAGGGACAAGGCAGGGTGGAGGTGGTTGGAATGAAGACCAGAGCCACACAGCAGTCAGGTGACTTAGGCTCAAGGATAGGGAAGGGGCATCTCCCTCAGAAACAGGAGGCCTAATTTATTTTCTCTAGGCGCTAAGGCCCCCCGTCCAACCTTGTGGCGCCCTCCGCTACCTGATCTGCATGTCTAGCACTTGGCCTTAGACCCCCTTATGTGCCCTCTGGGCCACTCTCACAACTCACAGTAACAGCTAGTCATATCTGGGAAGCCAGAGCAGGCCCAATCAATGTGAGTTTGCCTGTGATTATCAGCAAGTGGGTGTATATGTGTGTGTGCATGTGTCTTTAGGGGTGTATCACTAAGTGTGTCTACATGTGTAGGGCTATCTCTGAGCATGTCCGTGTGCATTTGAATCTGTGAGCATTTGTTTAGTTTGTGTGTGTGTGTACGTGTGTGTGTGTGTGTGTGTGTGTGTGTGTGTGTGTATATAGACAAGTGGCCTGTCCATGGTGATTAGATAGGAGCTGTGCCCTGCAGTGGGTGGACATACTGGCTGACCAGCACATAGATGCAGAGGCAGGGGGGAAGGCAGGAGTGGTGTTTTTCCGCTGGCTTTGTAGTTTAGCCCTGAGAGGCTCACAGAGGTGATAACCAGTCTGTCTCTAGGTCAACCAGATAACACGCCAGTACACACAGCATTCTTCTTCTTCTTGGGAGGATATACACACAAGTGTAGGTGAGTATCTGTAAATGCAGGAATGCATGCACACATATCTTCACCCAAGTAACAAAGCTCACACCACCAAACCACATCTCTCAACATGACCTGTCACAATGATGCTTATAGTTTTGATAAACAATGGACAGAAAGTGACTAAAAAAAAATAAACAGAAATGATATGACTTAACAATAGACAAAATCTAAAATCCAGATACAGACAGAATGTTCCCCATATAACAAGGTTCCCTTGGCTTGAAGTCATTTCAATTTGAGAGGCCACTTAAGACAAATTTTACATAAAATATGTAAAATGTATATGTAGAGTAAAACATAGCATCAGTGAGGGATCAGTGCAGGCTATCTCATTACTCCCAGGCACAATAAGCACAACAACTCTCTAAGCACTTTATAATTGCTGCTTCCTACGCTACAAACAAGCTGTGTTTATTACCCCTTTCTACTGCTTAGTGCTTTCACTGGGGAAAAAAATCACCCTCTAATTGCCACATTTCTCTAATACTAGCGCACATTGGTTTCACGGCGGTTTGTCTCCTGTCCTGGAGATGGCTGGTTAATAAAGTTTTTATCTGTCAACATAGAGCACAGAAAGGGTCCAAGGTCACTGCTGCATAATCAAAATCACTTTTATTTACATAATTATATAAATAAGATGCAATTTTCTTTTCTCAGCAAAAAAATGGAAAAATAAACATAATTTGAGGCTGATTATGACTCAAGGACTTTCAAGGGTGATTTTTTTTCTTTTATTTTCTAATCATCTCTTCGCATCGCAATTATATGCATTCCAAATACATTCTTACAGATTCCATGTTTCTTCTTTTTTATTTCACAACAATTATATTAAATGTGCATTTAATTATAAAGTAATTGTGCAGAACAGAGATGGGAAAGGTACTGCCAAAACATATCAAAAAAAATTTAGTTAAACAGGAGTGGTGGGTTTAAACCCAAAGAAGAAAAATCTAAAACCTGCATTCACACACACTTACAGTGTGTACAAAGTGACTGGCTTTTGCAGATGTTGAATCTTAGCATGAGTTCTTCAATCTAGGAGTTTGGCATACACCGTGTGTGTGTATGTGTGTGTGTGTGTGTGTGTGTGTGTGTGTGTGTGTGTGTGTGTGTGTGTGTGTGTTAATTAACAGCTAAACCTTATGAATTGACCTCATGAACACATACTAAACATTTATAAAGAAATGTATAACAAGCCCAACAAAGCACAGTAGAAGATCAGTAGAATAATAACAAAAAATGTAATGTGCACCTAATTACACACATTACACACTTCTGGGAGCCACAATCATAAAATCTAATTAAAAGTGAGGAACAGCATTCTGTTTGCACCACAATATAATTACCATGGCTGTATTTGGAGTCATTTTACAAATGTATCACCACTGTAGGTAAATTAAGATAAGAGTACACCAAAACTCCAATTGACTTGTTTGAGGGCAATACAAACCCAAAATTAGCAGTTTGTCTAATGCTACAAATCAACATGTGTCAACAGCTTTAAATTTATAACTGGAATTCATTTATGCTGGCAAAAATGAAAATGTTGATAAATATCACAGCAAAGAAAAGAAAAAAACATCTATCAGCTTTTGTGGGTTTGTTTTCCTTCCTTGTCATTTAAGGTATATTGCACACATTCATGTTATTAATCTTGAATAAATTAGCTGTGAGCAATGAATTAGATCTTCTTTTCTTTTCTTTTCTTACGCAGTGTGCCGCATTTATGAGGGTTTATGATGACACTCATATGATTACTCAATAGGTTAACCTCTCCCTGCTCTAATCTACTTTATCCCATCAACTAAGTTTACCTAGTAAGAGCCGTTGTAAGCATTTACAATATATAGACTGAAATAGTATTATGTATGTCAGAAGTATACAAATGCACACATCAGTTATTGAAAATGAAATGTTTAAAAAAAAAACTGGCTGCTATTAAGGTGTTGGGTTCCATATTTATCTTGGTAATCCTCTCATCTTCTCACAGACAAGGTCAATTCCAAAATTGATGATAAGTATCATCAGAGGGATGTTGCTACATGGATAGCATTGCTGTTACACATGTTGGGTGGTAACTTACACTTTTTTAGTGAGGGCACAGTGATACTGGTAGACTTTAGGATGAAGGTGATTGCTAAGAGTTATAATGCCAGCAGTGGTTAGGATTTACCATGCCCCACTGAGGCTTAATGGATTAATTCCACAACAGGGAATGCACCTAAGATTGGTCTACAGCCACAAGAACACAGCGGTTTAACAACATACGGTTTTTCCTGCTTTATGACTAAACCACAATGTGATCTGGTACCAACTGTAGAATCCCATACAGTCACTGATGATCAAGAATACACAATTTTCATCCTCGTCTTTACACTTGATCCGGTAACCGTCAAATGTGGTATATGCACGCTTTGTGTGTTCTTTTTTCTAAGTGGTTCACCACATGTCGAGGTCAGAGGTAAAGGCTGGGCGGATTAGAGCCTATATGGAGTCAATGAGAAGAGGCCATATGGGCAAATGAGATCCATGTCCGTGAAGCACTAATCTGGGGATGTCCTCTGAGTGACCAGGGATGTACACTACGCAGAGCGGCTCAGAGGCTTGGGGATTCAAAAGCAGCCCGTGACCTCCTCTACTGCAAACCTGTACATTAGCTCCCCCATCTGCCGCTGCATACTCAAAGAGCCTTCAACATGAAACCGATTAAAATACTACAGGAGTTAACAAATACAGTGCACTGTGCAACTGTATTTGTGCCAATTATCCAACATTTACAGAAATTTAAATGTCCAGCAAGAAACATTACGAAATGGTCATAATGTTAAGAATATGTACAGTAAAATTTGTTTCTCAAATGTTTCAACAATTTTCCCTGTCATGAAAGAAGTGTTAGGAACTGAAGCCGTTATCTAAGCTCTCTTCAACCACCAGACTCCAATGACAACAGTAAGTTTACTTCGCAGAACACAGGAGTTGGTTAGTTTGTGTTTTGGAGCTAGTTCGGGTTCACCAAAGTCACACAAACTAACCAATTGAGGCATCAGTAGACCAGCACCTACCGTGTTATAGCCTATATAATATACTGTAACTTCTATAGAAAAATATATATACAGTTATCAGACTGCTGAACAAAATGCTTGGTGTTTGACCCACAGCAAGTAAAAGTAAAAAAAAAAATAAATAGAGCAGTATGAGGTATGGCAAGAGAAAAAATAAAAGTGGAGATAAAATGAGTGTGTGTGTGTGGGGGGGGGGGGGTATTTATCAGCGATACTGTGCCAGTGATTGGCTGTGAAGCGGGTAGCAGAAGGACAAATGGACAAATCTGAGGAGCTAATAAGAGTGAATAAAGAACAGCCCTCGTGGGCAAATCTGGCACTAACATGATAATGAGATTATAAAACCCCACTATATTGCAGCAAATTGTATAAGTGTTTCATTGAACCTTGTTGAACTTTCATTTATGCACGCCAGGCTTTTTCCTTTTTTGTCTCTCTCCTTTCTTCTTTTGATGATGGGTAGAGTAGGAGAAAGGTGGAGAGGATAAAATGCCTCCTGGATAGGGTTTACCTAGCGCAGGGGTGAACTGAAGACCACAGACTGGGATCTTCAGACACGCTTCTAGTTAGCATAATCACAACAGTCTAAACTGTAAAGCAATAGTGCTCTGCATGTCAGATGTGATTATAAATCATCCTTGATATACAGTGGCTTGCATAAGTTTACACACACACCCATGCTAAAGTTGATTAAAAAGAAATAGAAAAATCCAACCTTTTAAGGACACCAATTTTCTTTGTGAATGAATAATGTACTGTAAATAAATAAATGTTCTTCCTTTAAATACAGGGGGCATATGTATACACATCCCTATGTTAAATTCCCATAGAGGCAGGCACATTTTTATTTTTAAAGGCCAGTTATTTCACGGATCCAGGATACTATGCATCCTGACAAAGTTCCCTTGGCCGTTGGAATTAAAATAACCGCATATCATCACATACCCTTCACCATACCTAGAGAATGGCATTGTGTTTCAGTTAGCTAAATAGCTGGTTTGATTTGCATTGAGAGATTATCTTATGGAAAGTTCACCCTGCCTCTCATCTCTATGTTGGTAATACACTAAGACGTCATGGTATGAAATCATGCATGGCACGGAAGGTTCCCCTGCTTAAAGCAGCACATGTCAAGGCCCGTCTTAAGTTTGCCAATGACCATTTGGATGATCCAGAGGAGTCATAGGAGAAAGTCATGTGGTCAGATGAGACCAAAATAGAACTTTTTGGTCATAATTCCACTAACCGTGTTTGGAAGAAGAAGAATGATGAGTACCATCCCAAGAACACAATCCCTACTGTGAAGCATGGGGGTGGTAGCATCATGCTTTGGGGGTGTTTTCTGCACATGGGACAAGGCGACTGCACTGTATTAAGAAGAGGATGACCGGGGCCAAGTATTACAAAATTTTGGGGAACAACCTCCTTCCCTCAGTTAGAGCATTGAAGATGGGTCGAGGCTGGGTCTTCCAACATGACAATGACCCGAAGCACCCAGCCAGGAGAACCAAGGAGTGGCTCTGTAAGAAGCATATCAAGGTTCTGGCGTGGCCTAGCCAGTCTCCAGACCTAAACCCAATAGAGAATCTTTGGAGGGAGATCAAACTCTGTGTTTCTCAGCGACAGCCCAGAAACCTAACTGATCTAAAGAAGATCTGTGTGGAGAAGTGGGCCAAAATCCCTTCTGCAGTGTGTGTGCAAACCTGGTTAAAAACTACAGGAAACGTTTGACCTCTGGAATTGCAAACAAAGGCTACTGTACCAAATATTAACATTGGTTTTCTCAGGTGTTTAAATACTTATTTACAGCTGTATCATACAAATACATAGTGATTTCTGGATTTTCTTTTTTTAGATTATTTCTCTCACAGTGAACATGCACCTACGATGACAATTTCAGACCCCTCCATGATTTGGAGTGGGAGAACTTGCAAAATAGCAGGGTGTTCAAATACTTGCTCACAAAGCAGGAGAAAGCTACAAGAATATAATAAAGGGTTTTCAGATGCCAATATCCTCTGTTTGGAATGTAACTAAGATATGGCAGTCATCAGGAACAGTGGAAGTAAAAGCAAGATCTGGAAGACCAAGAAAAATATCAGACAGAAAAGCTTGCGGGAGTGTGAGAAAAGCAAGTCAAAACCCACGTTTGACTGCACAATCCATCCAGAAAGACCTGGCAGACACTGGAGTTGTGGTACACAATTATACCACTATAAAGAGATACTTGTACAAACATGGTCTTCGTGGAAGAGTCATCAGAAGAAAACCTCTTCTACGTCCTCACCACATAAATCAGCGTTTGAAGTTTGCAAATAAACACATAGACAAGCCTTACGCATTGTGGAAACAAGTTCTGTGGACTGACGAGGTTAAAGTAGAACTTTTTGGCCGCAATGAGCAAAGGTACGTTTGGAGAAGAAAGGGCACAGAATTTAATGAAAAGAACCTCTGTCCAACTGTTAAGCATGGGGGTGGATCAATCATGCTTTGGGGTTATATTGCAGCCAGTGGCACAGGGAACAAATAGAGAGAAAAATGGATTCAATAAAATTTCAGCAAATTTTGGACACTAACTTGATGCCATCTGTGAAAAAGCTGAAGTTAAAGAGAGGATGGCTTCTACAAATGGATAATGATCCTAAACACACCTCAAAATCCACAGTGGATTACATCAAGAGGTGTAAACTGAAGGTTTTGCCATGGCCTTCACAATCTCCTGACCTCAACATAATTGAAAATCTATGGATAGACCTTAAAAGAGCAGTGCGTGACAGACAGCCCAGAAATCTCAAAGAACTGGAATATTTTTGTAAGGAAGAATGGGCGAAGATACCTCAAACAAGAATTGAAAGACTCTTGGCTGGCTATAAGAAGCGTTTCCAAGCTGTGATACTTTCCAAAGGGGACAGTACAAGGTATTAACTCTGCAGGGTGCCCAAACCTTTGCAGACGCCATTTTTGGGTTTTCTGTTATTTTGAAAGTGTAAGTGCTGGAAATAAAATCGAACTTTTTGTGACATATTATACAAATGTTTAATCTGTCATTTGATGCCATTTGGGGAGATTTTTACATCTTTTCTTGGCTTCTTTATGCACATTAATACAAATTTTTTCGAGCTCCACTGTACGCCCAGTAGTAAATATACCTCAAAGCCAATAGCACTAATGCTAACAAACCTTTATTTTGTATGTTAACAACAGTATTTAAAAGAACATCTATATGACAATTTAATTGCAATCTACACTAAACAACACTTTGAGTTAAAAAGCAATTACAAAAAAACAAGAAAAATCATCATTGTTGCTTAGGCACTAGTTAGTTTACTTAAAATGTAAAGAAAGGGGTTTAGAAACAAAATTAAATAAAAAAAGATTTAAAAAAATGATGATGTAACGTTTTTTCTGTAAAAGCCTATAGGGTTTTTCACACTCACTATTAGACTCATCTTTCTGCTCTCTGTTCATTTATGGAATCTTAGGATCATAGAAGCTAGTCAATATGCTGAACTGCATACCACTGTATTGAGGTTGATTCCAATTGTTTTGGTGTAAATAATGCCTGTTGAAAATTAGATGCATTGGTGTCAAATACTGTTCAATCTGTGTATATTACCACAAATACTGAAAATAATAATACATAAAAAAAACTATTACTATTATATTTATGGCTGCTACTAATTCTACCTTACCTAATTCTACTATTACTACAAAAGCAATATCTTCACATAACTCAAATAAGTTGTAAAGATAAGCTAATGCAAGAGTCAACATTTCATGAACCTCATATCATGGGCAAAGAATTATATAGTGTTTAACTTTGACAAGCTTGTACAATTATTAGCCTGACGCATTGATCTACTTTATTCCCTGTCAGTTAAGACAAACAAATGGCAACACTCTTGTCTTGGACCTGTAGCAAGGACTTGTCTATTGGCATATCTTTGATTCTGATCTGGCTGAAGATCCATGTCCGACAGAAAGCAAAGTGCTGGAAAAGATCAATAAACGCGGACATTCCTCAAGAATTGAATCAAAGAATTGAATTAAAGTGGTCAACCCTTTGATTCAAAGGAAATGTCCCTGAGAGGCGGCAACCTACATGACGGAACAGATTGCTCTGTCACCATTCAACAGGCTGACAATGGACTGGGGGCAGTGTCACAGAGTGAAGACTTAGCGGATTAATCCATCAAGGTTGGTTCAGATGTTTAATGATGATGGTTGCTGCAAAAGTTCCTCATGTCAGGCTCCGGTTCCATTGGTTTATTTTCTTGTTGGTTGTTATCCCCTCAGGGTATTGAGGCAGGCCTAAAAAAACAAGCAAAACTAAAATGTTCTAAGATGCAGAGAAAACCCAATATTTCTGTCATGGCTTGAGCCATTATAACAACCTAATCATAAATCTATGCACACTTAAGGCCAAAATGAAATATAAATGGTATTGCAATCTATGTTCTTTTCAAGAAGTTTGCACCTTAAGCTTCAGCTTCAATGTCATTCTTTATTTATGCTGAAATCTTGTGTCTTAATGTGTATCCATGGGGATAAAGAATCACAATCACATCCTTGGTCAGAGCTGAGAGAAATTAAGCTAAGGAACCCTTAAGTTGCCTAACGTTTCCTTTCTTCTAGCTGTCATGACCTAAAACTTCTAACATCTAAGCCTGTAAATAACTCAGAATCTGTACAAATAAAAACTCAAGTAAAAGAAAACTAAAGCTAAGAGGGAAGAGGGAAGATATTCAATATTGTCACTCTCGTATGTTCATATCCTCACTTCCTCACCTCGCTTATACACCAGACTGACCAGACTGATAATGAGCCATGGTACCACTCGAGCCAAGGCAGCTGCATTGCAATCCATTCCATTTCACAGGCGCTTCATCATATACCAGATCCTATATTCGGTACCTTGGCACTTGTGTCAACAAGTGAACCGCCAAACGATGGCAGCAACATTCAGACATCACAAACCCGATTTTGTCTTGGTTTGGTTTTTACAAAAGTGGAAGTTTTTGACTCACCTCTTAACACTCACTACCCCACTATTCCCACAAACATAAAAACACAGTCTAAACACAGGTAAGCTTATTGTTTTTCTGCAAAGACATTAGACGACAGGGCATTTGAATTCTAAACACATTTTTAGCCTGTCAAAACTCGTTTACTTAAGCGAGTTTACAGACTATGAACCACAGCCAAAAAGGGTCTCTTCCATGTCTGCCTTAACCTTCAGTATGACATTTCCTGTTGTTATTTTGAAGTGTGCAAGTTGTTTTCCAGCTCAAACAGTGTGTAAATCGTTGTGATTCTAAAACTGTCCCTTTTCTGTTGTCTTCAAATCAGGATATCCATGGAATAAAATAAATAAAACAGCTGGCTGAGTATTCCAATAAAGTCCAGCTGGTTATTGTAAAATCAAGCCAGAGGTCAATGAAGTTTGTTTTGTTCTTGCTTCAAGATAATGAAGATTTAGTTTCCAAGGAAATATAATGGCATAAAGTTTTGGCATCTAAATAAGACCTTCAGAGTCTCCAAAACAAAAATCACACAAGGAAAAAAAGAGGATTAAAGGTGTTAAACATGTGCGATAGGCCAATCACCACCAGGGAACTGTTAAAAATAAAAATAAATTGTCAGAGATTGTAATTGTTTGAGGGTTGGGTATCAAAAGGAATATTACGTAAATTGAACCAATACAAAGAGCACTCTGGAATTACTGCACAACTAAGTTGGTATTTTGATCATTATGTTGTAGGTTATGATATTAAAGTATAATCACAAATCAAACCAAATTGTTATTTCATCTCACAAATCAGCACATTATCACTAGTTCCTTACATACACACCAATCCCAGACATCAGGAGTCTTTGGTCTCAGCATTTTCCACATCATTAGGATATGGTCTGTCACAAATGTGACCCAGACAATAGCCCAATGCAACCTCAGTGAATCCAGGTCAGAGGTTAAGGTCCGGTTCACCAGAGTTTACTTGTCTATTTCCTGCAACACTAGCGCAACGTGTGCTGGTCAGGCTAAGAAAACACTGAAACACATATGTGAAAACACAGACACAAACGCATTTTCATGTGATCTTCCATCGAGGCAGCGGACTTCCACCTTACCAAGCTGAAAAAACAGTGGTTGGAGGGGGTGAGGTTAATTTGACTGGGCCTGAGTTTCCTCTTAAAGTGTTAAATAACACAAACATCAATCAACAAGGGTTTGTGTGTGTGTGTGTGTGTGTGTGTGTGTGTGTGTGTGTGTGTGTAAAGAAGTACAGACATCTAGAAGTGTTTCACAGTCAGCAGTGCGTGGATCAGGGAGGTGAGGGTTACAGTCAAGTCAAACCTTCAACAGGACAGAGCAGATTTGCAATAAGAGCATGACAGTGTGTGTGTGTGTGTGTGTGTGTGTATGTGTGTGCTCTGTATTAACTTTTATTCTCAGGAAATCTTTTGTGTCTCTGTGGTATCTTGGTACATTAATAACACTGAGCCACAGAAGTATGAGCCTTAGGTAAAGAAGAAAGGCAGAGTGACCTCCCGTGTCATTGCACAGGAATTATTTCTCATTTCTATAACAATATTGCATCAGTTTTCCAGCCAACTCCCCGCTATTTTCATTCAAGATGCAGAAATCAAGAAATCCTTTCAACAAAACCCTCACTTTTAATTATGGAAAACCTAGTAGGAAAGCAAGAAAGGTGAAAAATAACATACAGTAGCATATTTATGTTGTGAAAGAAAATGAAAGTGAGTCTCTTTCTGCAGTCCATTAGGGTTAATTACAGCCTTGTGTTGGGATGCTTGTAACAGAGCAGAGTTGGTAATTAAAGTACAGGTAAGACATTAACTTACTTTTGTTAGCCATTAATCAGTGTTTACCTTCAGAGACCTCTCCTTTTGTAATTAATAATCAGCTTGGACAATGAGTAATCACCCAAAAGGAAGTTGTGTGTATATGTGTGTGTTTGCGCTAATATATGTGTGTGGTATTAGCAAAGGGGTTTTTCCCACCTTTGAAATAGCATCTTTACTGATCAAATAATAATCTTTCCAGAAAAAGTCAATAAACTAGGCAACAAAAACAGAGGAGCCCTTACAAGATAAATAAGTTTAAGGGTTCTCCTGTCTTTTCATCCATCTTTTTCTCGTCACCCTCATTCTCTCCCAACCTGTGTTTATCCTTCTCTGGGCATCTAACGGCAGTGTACACTACCGGTCAAAAGTTTGGGGTCACATAGAAATTCCCATTGCACTCCATTGTAGACAGAATGCCAGCTGAGATCAGTTGCATTGTTTTTTTAACCAGGGCAGCCGTTTTCAGATTACATTATGTGCTTACATAATAGTAAAATGGTTCTCCAATGTTTTTCTAGTTTTTTATTTTTAAATGATAGATTAGTACACAGAATGTGCCTTTGGAACATTGGATGAATGGTTGCTGATAATGGGCAATGTAGATATTGCATTAAAGATCAGCCCCCCACCCAAATTAGCAGGTATTCTGTCTATAATGGAGTGGTATGGAAATGTATAAGTGACCCCAAACTTTTGACCGGTAGTGTAGGTTTGGAATGATTACATCTTGGCAAGGCCTCAGCAATCCCACTTAAACCTTATTTAACTTATTTCTCTGTCCTTGTAGTAACTCCAACCCCCCCCTTCCCCTCCCCAACACGCACACACACACACACACATGCACACAAAGGGAGCTTTTCCAGCAGGAGGCTGGTTCCACTTTATCTGCATATTTAGCCTGTGTTCGGCATGCTCCTTACTGATAAAATTCTGCTAGTGTGCCAGGCCACTGCCAAACGCCAGACCAATGACCTTCTAGGGGGAACAAATTCCTTTTTGCAAGACGGAAAAAAGAATAGAGTAAAATTAACAAAGATTAAGACAAAAAATAAATAACGAAAGGGAGGGAAGCTAGCCAGTCAGTCAATTGCGGAGGGAATGGGTCCAGGTTTTATTGCATATTAAAACAAGAAATTGAGACGTTAGTGGACTTCCCTGCTATGCGTTAGTCTCCCTCTCTCCTGGGTCCTTTAAGCCCAGTCAGAGTGCCATGCTGGTATACCGGCTATGCTTCACAGATGATTAGGAATAACAGACAAGCTCTGCCTCCACTTCTCCCTACTTTCTTCTGCCAAGAGTCTACCAGTATGGAAAACACAATCATCATATCATTACTGCTCCACACAGGGAGGCAAAACGCAAGCGGAGGACAGAGGAGGGAGATGTATAGAGAAAGTCGGACAAGGAAGACGAGGAAGAAGAGAAGAACAGACACAGAGACACAAAGGGAGCAAAGGGAAGACTTGTCCTTTAACTCGTTCTGCCATCGTGCTGCCTGAACAGTCCCAGTGCCCATATTTAAGTCCACATACAATACATTTCCATCCTTAAAACATGTGTGTGTGTGTGTGTGTGTGTTTGATCACATGCCATTCTCCACAGCAGCATCGAGAGTTGCCCCGGGCCTAGCTCAGTGAGGCTCCACACAAGAAGGGTGGCTCACACTGTGATGTGCGTGTCTGTATATGTGCATGCGTGACGACAAGGATCACACACACGAGACACACACACATGCGCACGCACACACATGAACGCACGCACGAACACATGCATGCACACACACACACACACACACACACACACACACACACACACACACACACACACACACACACACACACACACACACACACACACCATAGCAACACAGACAACAGCAGTATTGGTAGCAGAAGAGGTGACTATTGGGAGCTTAATGTGTGTTTATTGAAGTGCTGAGCCACGATGCCCTGACAGCCTTCCCTCAACCTTCTCTCAACCTCGTCACCTCTGTTGCTCTACTGTGACTCTCACCACAATGGCTGCTGCCTGTGAACCTGCCAGGCTGCCAAGGACACAAAGGGTGACTAAAACAACCTTTGACATCAGAAGCTGCCACAAAAAGACCAGAAACAAGCAGAGTTGGCAGCTCTGTTAACAGGCCAGGGACTTGTATCTATTCAGCTCGGTTAAAGTAGCAAAAGTCAATAGAGCACAAGTCAATAGTGCATATATACAGATGGACGCTGTGTCAAACAGGTCTGTGATAGGACAATGCCAGGCATGCCAACGGTTTAAAAAAAAATGTGGGACGCAATATCTTGGCTCAAAGGTTGCTGTCTTTTGAGTGACAGCAGCCACTGAGAAGAGATGTTAAACATCAAGTTAAAAAAAACTGACATTTGAACATGAAGTACAGTACAGGTTTTGTAATGAAGACTAGATGACATTTCAAGGAGCTGATTCACTGGTAGATGCTAAGGCCACCCACCCACACACCTTAATTTGGAACATGGTGTTTTAGTGGCCGAGATGAGATAGCAGTGTTAAAGATGTATTAACTAACACGTAGAGTGTGTAAGATGACATATACATTCACAGAGAGGCTTTGAAGAGAATGAAACCACAAAGCAGGACCGCCAGATGAAATGAAATGAGTGATGAGACAAGGATGTGAGTGTGTTTGTATGTGTGTACACATGTAACAATCCATACTTAAACATAAACACAGGGTAGAAACAGCTGTTTTTAAAATTTATGATATATTATTTCCTCTTAAGACTTTCTTTTTGTTTCTCTTTGTGTGTGCACGTCTGTGCATGCATGCCTGCATGTGTGTCACTGTTCAAACAACACTGCAATCATCATCTCTTATCAATGGTCATGTTGAGGATTACAGCTTTCATCCCTAATCCTACATTAAGGACACATTCTCATGATGGCCGTGACATCATCAAGGCCAGTTAACCACAGAGAGGGCACATGGACAGGAAGCCAAACACCACAGGAGAGGATTAATGAATATAGAAGACAGAGTAGATGATGAAAAAAGAAAGAGGACGTGACAAAGAAGATGAAAATAGAAAGTAAATCAAACAGCACATTCCTGTACTGTGTGTGTGAGACAGCCTCTGTTTCCGTGTGTATTTGTGTTTCGAGATAATCTGCCACTGCTTCAGTTTCTCTGACAATTATCCTTCTCAATCACGCATACTAAGACCTCCAATCTACCCAACAGCACCACCACCCCCCACACACACACACACAAACAAATATCAGCATACATACCATGCTACACTGTCTGATTATAATCTGCTATAAGCCATTGAGGAACTCAAAAAGTACACAGTATGCAGCTATAAAGCTGCTCCAAAATATTTGAATTTACCCGCACTGTCACATCCTTTGTGACAAGTTGATATATTGTATCCACTGTACTCTCAGCTGGGACCAGGGATATTGCGTTTAATAAAACCACCTATTTGTCCATTTTCTTTTCTTCCAGAAAAGAAATTACTTGCATTTTTTAGGCTACATATAATGGACCTGTTCTAATGGTTTATGAACATTTTATTGATTTTTCAGTATATCTATGATTGTGAAAAAACTTAAACCACTATTTTAATTATTACTACATCACTGGTTGTAGTAATGTCTCAGTTTTTCAGTAATTCCAACTGCAGCTACCGTTTTTACTTACAATGCAACTCTGATTATATTTTACCGCCTTTGACTGTCAAAAAAACTAAATAAAAAAACTTGGCTTAGCTAACATTGACATAGTGCCTATTGCCTACATGTGAAGCTCTGTTACATTTGGACCTGCAATTTGTGTGCTAGTACTCTACTGTTCAATTGTCTTTTGAAATTAATCAAGCGTAATTCCTTATATAATCATGTTATTTGATAACAGAAAGCCACATATTGAGTAATAATGTTTTAACTGTTGGAGTGTGTTTATACAGAGTTTGTTTGATACCTGCAGAGACTTGGGGGCAGTCTGGCAGCATAGGATCCAGTGGTGTGTCCAGGGGCTCTGGACTCGATACCCAGTTACAACAGTGCTGCGGGGAGAGGAAAAAACAAGAGATTGACAATTAAAAACTCTGAGGATAGATTTTTCATCATATGATGCTTTTACAAAGAATGTAATAGACTACTTATGGCATGAGGAGGGCAACCAGCATCCTCCCTTATAATCTCACTAATAGTGAGACTAATACACAAACACACACACACACACACACACACACAATATGTATTTTTTTAAAGTTATTTAAAAAAAAAAACAAACATGGAAAATGAAAGTGCTAAAAAAATAGGGAGGCAAGAGAGACAAAGAAAAGGGGGAAAGGTGAGAAATGATAATCAGATCAGAAGTAAGAGGTGTGTGTGTATGTGGTTGAGCGAGGTGCGGGGAGAGAAAGAAAGAGAGAGACAGGAACAAGCAATTAAAAGCTCTGTGACATGTTGCTTAGACAGCTTGGCGTTTGTTTGTGGTAGCGAGATGAGGCCTTCTACCATGCTGGATCAGTGGTTGCCCTGGGGGAGGGTGTCTGCCCAGCTTGCTGACCCATAACCCCCTGCAAACACCCCTAGTCCTCTCAAACCCCCTGTGGTTGACAACTCTACTGTCAGAAAGAGGAGGAGACCTCTTTATCCGTTTTTTGCTGTCTTCATCTTCCTGTCTGTGTGGTGCTCCCTCTTTCTACCTACTAGGTTGTTTTAAAAACATTAGGGTTTAACCTAATGCACAATTAATGACCTAACCCTAACCCATCAATGCCACAATTCAAAGCAACTTACTACTCCCATGCTTTGAGTGTGAGTTGAGTTTTCATTCTATGGCAGATGACAACATATCAAAGTGTGTTTTTCCTTTTTGACTGTGCAATGTGGATTGGAATGCTGCGGCTTGTAAGGTTTGTGCAAAAACAAGGGAAGAAGGTAGAGGGGGAAAGAGGGAGGCTGAGAAGGAATGCTCGGAGAAGACGTTCTGCAGATAAGATAAAAGTTCAATAGAAGAAAGAGAAAATGTAAAGAGATTAGAATGTGCAGCTGGCGTCCTTCTGAATCACTGCTTATCTGCCCTTGTTTACTTTCACTCCGGCCCCCTAACAGCCATTACAGTGTTGCTCATGCTTGTGTGTGAATGTGCGTTTGTGTGTGTGGGACAGTGATTGCATTACGGGGGTCTCCCACGAAGATGTGTAGTGTTGTGAACCTTTCAGACTCAGACTCAAACTCAAACACACACACACACACACACACACACACACACACACACACACACAAAAACGCACTCACATTTTTGCCCTGAGCAACCCTGACTCCCAAGGCCCTGAAAGGGGAGAAACTGGATAGACAAACCTATGAACAGTCACCCACTTTAAACCCTCCAAAAAACACATACACGTACACTACATACAGTGAGGAAAATAAGTAGTTGAACACCCTGCTATTTTGCAAGTTCTCCCACTTAGAAATCATGGAGGGGTCTGAAATTGTCATCGTAGGTGCATGTCCACTGTGAGAGACATAATCAAAAAAAAAATTCAGAAATCACAATGTATGGTTTTTTAAACTATTTATTTGTATAATACAGCTGCAAATAAGTATTTGAACACCTGTCTATCAGCTAGAATTCTGACCCTCAAAGACCTGTTAGTCTGCCTTCAAAATGTCCACCTCCACTCCATTTATTATCCTAAATTCCCACCCCATACGATCAGTAAGAATCCAACTACTAACATAGCCAAGACCAAAGAGCTGTCCAAAGACACTAGAGACAAAATTGTACACCTCCACAAGGCTGGAAAGGGCTACGGGGAAATTGCCAAGCAGCTTGGTGAAAAAAGGTCCACTGTTGGAGCATTCATTAGAAAATGGAAGAAGCTAAACATGACTGTCAATCTCCGTCGGATTGGGGGGCAAGATCTCACCTCGTGGGGTCTCAATGATCCTAAGAAAGGTGAGAAACCAGCCCAGAAATACACGGGAGGAGCTGGTCAATGACCTGAAAAGAGCTTGGACCACCGTTTCCAAGGTTACTGTTGGTAATACACTAAGACGTCATGGTTTGAAATCATGCATGGCACGGAAGGTTCCCCTGCTTAAACCAGCACATGTCAAGGCCCGTCTTAAGTTAGCCAAAGACCATTTGGATGATCCAGAGGAGTCATGGGAGAAAGTCATGTGGTCAGATGAGACCAAAATAGAACTTTTTGGTCATAATTCCACTAACCGTGTTTGGAGGAAGAAGAATGATGAGTACCATCCCAAGAACACCATCCCTACTGTGAAGCATGGGGGTGGTAGCATCATGCTTAAGGGGTGTTTTTTCTGCACATGGGACAGGGCGACTGCACTGTATTAAGGAGAGGATGACCGGGGCCATGTATTGCGAGATTTTGGGGAACAACCTCCTTCCCTCAGTTAGAGCATTGAAGATGGGTTGAGGATGGGTCTTCCAATATGACAATGACCTAAAGCACACAGCCAGGATAACCAAGGAGTGGCTCTGTAAGAAGCATATCAAGGTTCTGGCGTGGCCTAGCCAGTCCCCAGACCTAAACCCAATAGAGAATCTTTGGAGGGAGCTCAAACTCTGTGTTTCTCAGCAACAGCCCAGAAACCTGACTGATCTAGAGAAGATCTGTGTGGAGGAGTGGGCCAAAATCCCTTCTGCAGTGTGTGCAAACCTGGTGAAAAACTACAGGAAACGTTTGACCTCTGGAATTGCAAACAAAGGCTACTGTACCAAATATTAACATTGATTTTCTCAGGTGTTCAAATACTTATTTGCAGCTGTATCATACAAATAAATAGTTAATAAATCATACATTGTGATTTCTGAATTTTTTTTTTTGGATTATGTCTCTCACAGTGGACATGCACCTACGATGACAATTTCAGACCCCTCCAGGATTTCTAAGTGGGAGAACTTGCAAAATAGCAGGGTGTTCAAATACTTATTTTCCTCACTGTACATGCAAAAAAAACAAAAAAAACAGGGTCATATCACACTTCTACTCAGCTGTCATCCCTCAAGTTAACCCCCTCCATACAAACACACACTACTCCCAGATATGTTGATGTTTTTCTGTATAAATATCTAAAGGTACACTGGGACACTGAATATACTTGATGCCTAATTGAGCCCCTCATGGCTGTTGCTTTATGTCTATTTTTTCTGAGGTTACTTTTCTGTTACTGTCTGCCTGACATTTTAAAAATATAGAAACTCATGCGAGAGATGATCATGATGAAACATCTAGCCCATGCATGCAAATCCTTCGCAAATATCAATAAGTAAACAAAAAAAGTTTGGCATATGTATGATCCATTTCTGTCCAATCAAAGCAAATAAAAATCAGGCAAAAACAGAATCTGCATCTTAAATAGTAGAAATGCCCATTCACTCTTTTTACTCTAATAATTTCTTCAGCCTTATCGATCAAAATGTTAGTCGTATCAGGGCTATAGCATAAGGGGAGCCAAAGAGGGATGAATAAAAGATTGTCATAGAGATGACATGGAATAAAGGGAAGGAGGATGGGGGGTTAGTGTTGGGAGAAGATGACAAGTCATCTCGGTAAACAGTGGCATATTGTGTATTTTTAGATCCTCTGTTTTGCCCTAGATGTGCTCTCCTCTGAGTCTGGGCTTGAGGGCAGAGCGTTGTAGAGCGCCACAGAAGCAACGCGGCTCCTTGACTGCTACATCAAGTGTCTCATTGTATCTCCTTTAATTCATGTAGTCTGTCTGGAGGAAGATGTCAGCTGGGATGTAGAGCAGTGGGCTGAAGATGGGTGGAGAGAGGGGAGTCTTTCAAAGGACCCTCCCCCTTCACCTCCATCTTTGCCACCAATGGAGGCAGGGAGACCAGGGTTTGAATGGATTTGTCAAGGCAACAACACACATGTGCACACAAACTCTTACATAAATGCACACGCACGCACGCACGCACGCGCACACACACACACACACACACACACACACACACACACACACACACACACACACACACACACACACACACACACACACACACACACAGCTCCAGTGCTGTGGGAGACCGCAGGCATAACAGCAGTCACATAAAGGCAAGGCCTGCTGGCTGGGATTAGAGAAGGGCGACGTGACAAAAGGATGGCACATCACATCGGCTGCCTCTAACGCATAGCATCATCACTTCAAGCAGCTCGTCCGCCGATCAATGGTGCCATTGAACTAAAGGCAGACAAAGACACAAACATGTAAACAGATTTGACTCTACCCCCCTACCTCTGCTGCTCTGTGCATGTGTGTACATGCGTGTTTGGATTTGTGCTGGATATGCACATATAGATGTACCTATGCACACACACCTCAAGAAAGCAGAGTGCATTTTGTTTCACCTAAATCGCATCACCAACATTATGCGGAAAGATCCTCTAGAAGATCTTTCAAAGTGGTGAGTAGGAGACTAAAGTTTAGTGCTAAAGCTAACCATTAAGCTAAAAGTATGCTCTGAGGGTGTAAATGACAAGCAGGCATCATCTCTATCCCTCTACCTATGAGAGATGTTTTTGAACTTTCTTTGTGTGTGTGTGAGTGTGTGCGTGTGTGTGTGTGTGTGTGTGTGTGTGTGTGTGTGTGTGTGTGTGTGTGTGGTGTGATCCATCACCTGCAAGTCAGAGTGTAAGCCAGCCTGCTTCTTTCACATAAACACACATGCACGCACACAGTCAGAGAGTAATGGACACAAAACACTGCACTTAGTTGATGGCAGGGTGATCTAATTGAGCCTTAACAGGGACCAAATAGGTCTCTCATAGGTGTCTGTATCCACTACACAGTAAGGGTCACAGGAACACATACATGGCTATGAGAAGCTGACTAGGCCAAATTTAAATGCATCACTTGTACATATATACACCAGTATAAAGCACTTGCATATACAGTGTAGTCTCATGCATATACATACAGTGGGGCTCGAAAGTTTGGGCACCCCAGGTAAAATGTTTTATTAATGGGCATAAAGAAGCCAAGAAAAGATGAAAAATCTCCAAAAGGCATCAAATGACACATTAGACATTTGTATAATGTGTCACAAAAAGTTAGATTTTATTTCCACCATTTACACTTTCAAAATAACAGAAAACAAAAAAATGGCGTCTGCAAAGGTTTGGACACCCTGCAGAGTTAATACCTTGTACTGCCCCCTTTGGCAAGTATCACAGCTTGGAAACGCTTAGCCAGCCAAGAGTCTTTCAATTCTTGTTTGAGGTATCTTCGCCCATTCTTCCTTACAAAAATATTCCAGTTCTTTAAGATTTCTGGGCTATCTGTCACGTACTGCTCTTTTAAGGTCTATCCATAGATTTTCAATTATGTTGAGGTCAGGAGATTGTGAAGGCCATGGCAAAACCTTCAGTTTACGCCTCATGATGTAATACACTGTGGATTTTGTGATGGTATCAAGTTAGTGTCCAAAATTTGCTGAATCCATTTTTCCTCCTACCCGTGAAATATTTCCTGTGCCACTGGCTGCAATACAACCCCAAAGCATGACTGATCCACCCCCATGCTTAACCGTTGGACAGAGGTTCTTGTCATTAAATTCTGTGCCCTTTCTTCTCCAAACGTACAGTACCTTTGCTCATTGCGGCCAAAAAGTTCTATTTTAACCTCTTCGGTCCACAGAACTTGTTTCCACAATGTATATGTTCATTTGCAAACTTCAAACGCTGATTTTTGGGGTGAGGACGTAGAAGAGGTTTTCTTCTGATGACTCTTCCATGAACACCATGTTTATACAAGTAGCTCTTTATAGTGGAATTGTGTACCACAACTCCAGTGTCTGCCAGGTCTTTCTGGATGGATCATGCAGTCAAACGTGGGTTTTGACTTGTTTCTCTCACAATCCTGCAATCTGGTCTGATATTTTTTTGTCTTCCAGATCTTGCTTTAGCTTCCACTGTTCCTGATGACTGCCATATCTTAGTTACATTTGAAACAGAGGATATTGGCATCTGAAAACCCTTTTCTATCTTCTTATAGCCTTCTCCTGCTTTGTCAACTATTTTCAGTTTCAGTTTTCTAGACAACTGCTAAGAAAAACCAATGGTGCTGATTGTTGGGGCAAGGTCAGATGAGTCTGGGCATTTAAAACCTTAAGATTGACATCACCTGGTCTTTCCAGATGATGATTGAGAACAATCCATGACACTGTCAGGTCTCAGCTCTCCAAAGAGGGCGGTGCATGCTATAAAGTCTGCAGGGTTTTGCAGACGCCATTTTTTTGTTTTGTTATTTTGAAAGTGTAAATGATGGAAATACAATCTAACTTTTTGTGACATATTATGTCCAATCTGTCATTTGATGCCTTTTGGACATTTTTCAATCTTTTCTTGGCTTCTTTATGCACATTAATACAAATTTTTAGTTACAAAATATTGATGTAACTGTTAGCCCTGAATGCAAGTTAAACAAAATATGTGTAGACTGTGTATTTGCAATCATACACAATTGGCTTCATTCAATAATAAACAAAATATCCACCACTGAGTCTCATGATAGAAACTTTGTGGCGTTCAAAAGTCTCCAAAACCTTAACACACATGACAGACTGCAACCTAACTTTTCAGAAAGTAGTCCTAAGTATCAATTCTTGCTCACTCTCTCTGTGTCTGTCTCACCTACCTCCAGTTGCTGTATAATCTCTAGGGATTAGGATGGTTTATTCATGACCATAGTGTACTCTGTATGTGTATGTGTGTGTGTGTGTGTGTGTGTGTGTGTGTGTGTGTGTGTGTGAAAGAGAGAGCGAGAGAGAGAGAGAGAGAGAGAGAGAGAGATCTGGGCAGGCCACTAGAGTGTGACAGCAGGCCAGCACAGTGACAGGAGACACCTTGGAGACTGTGACAAGCTGCCAGCTGTACACCATCATTCGCATTTCTCTCTCACTCACTCACTTCTCCTCACTATGCAACTCATCTATCTCTACATACATCTCTTCATCTCCTCTCCTCCATCTGTATTCACTGTCTTTTGTTTTTCTTTTCCACAGCTCTAACCTGTGCATTCTTGTCAATGGAATCTAAATAATTGAACATTTCTCATACTTTATTTCTTTCTGTCTGAGTTTTTCTACCTCTGTTTATTCCCTGCCTTTTTTCTCTCACCTTCACTCTGTATTTTGTCTCCTGGCAATGACGTCAGTTGCCCCTTGCCTGACCCACTTTGGTCTATATAACCTGGCCCAGCAAGCGTTGATCTCTAAATCCCATCTCCTCTCTTTTACTCTCCTCTTCTCATCGCTCCATCCCACCATTCTGTGACCTCTTGAACCCCAAAGGGAGGGAATTATCTATGTCCAAGGAGAACAGAACATTTCACTGCTGGGGTGCCTTAACCTCACATGCACCCACTTCTATGGGCACCCATATTTATACAACACACCCAGGGCATTATGCAGGTTCAGTGCTAGCTACTCTCTGGAATAGGTGCGTTCCTGTATCTTAGTGTGCAATGTAAGTGTTGTTTAGGTTTAAGATCCAGCCGTGTATGGATCATTGATACTGTATAGATATATATAGAGATGTTAAAAAGGAGCATGATATTGTCAGGGTTTATGTGTGCTTGTGTTTCTATGTTTTGCACTGCACCGACAACTGCATGCACTTGTAGACTGTGTGATCATCCAAAGCCAAACATGAGGAAACTGAGCCAATGGTAGAAAGCCCTAGATCATTAGCATATTGGGTGGAACACAAAGGGGCCCCGACCTGTTGGTGGAACTGCACATACACAGCATTGGTTTCTAATGTAAATTATGGGACAGATACGATTTTGGATTCACCTCAATCCTCATGCTGACACGGGGGCTAGTTAACTAGCACTGCCATCCATGCCTAGAAGCCAAGAATGTGATGAAATACTGAATTTGAGTAATACAATTGAAGTTATCAGTTTTGAAAATAAGAGATTTTTGTTAGTTTCCCACCTCAATATCAACCAACATATACAAAAATGAGATATATCTCACCACTTGGCACTGATCTAAAGTATTTATCATTAGTTGTTGTCTTTATCTGACACTAAATTAGCAGAGACAAAGAAAATGTCAAAACACCTGTGTGTCAAAACTGTGTGAATACCAATTTTTCTATCAGTGACACTGTTTGCTGGATAATGCAATTAAAGCGCCCATATTATGCTTATTTTTGGGTTTGAAATTTTGATGTTTACTAGAATAGGTTTACATGGTTTCATTTTTAAAAAACACCATATTTGTGTTGCTGCAGATCCTGTTTTCACCCTGTGTGTTTAGGTCTTTGTTTTAGCTACAGAGTGAGACATCTCACTTGTTTTAGCTACAGAGTGAGACATCTCACTTCTATACTATCTTTGCTGGGAGTCGCACATGCGCAGTAGCTAGATAAGATCACATCAGCTAGATAACTTTCCAACTTTGGTCAGTAGAAGGCAGGATTAGCTGGGAGACTTCTTCTAAAGAAAGGGGCACTTGTGGAATACCTGCAGAACAGGGACATGGAAGTAGTTCTTTTGTAGATTATGGTGAACTAGCGTGTGTTGTAGCAGTGTTTTGCCATTGAGCATGAGTAAGCATGCTAGCGTTAGCACGTGGTACGGTAAGCCACCTGTCTCGACCATCTCGGCTAGTGACGTAGAAAGCCGTGCAGATTTTGAACAGCTCACCCGGAGACTGAAGGCAGAGGACATTCAAAAACCTGTATCTCACTCAAAACAGAATGGATAGTTATTTTCCCAAGTTTGTATGTGTGTGGAAGCACCAGAGACACAAAAAAACAAATACCAGAAAAAGTGATTTTTCATAATATGGGCACTTTAAGTTAATTTAAGTTTTAGAAGATTAAACAATTTTGTTGTTGTTCAATAAAATTGATGTAGTCATTTATATAATGGTTTTAATGGGCCCTTGGAGAAATACATGGAGTATAAACATTGCTTTGGAATTAGAAAGCTATGAGTATTATTTTAGAATAGTCAGCCTAAAATTGTGTAGGTGAGGCAGGGAATTAAGAATGTACATATGAAAATGAGGAGGAAAAGAAAAACAATACGGGCTCCTCTCTAAATTCAGCCAAAAAAGGACTGGGGGTTAATGAGTCCAAGAGAGAGTGAATCCTTGCCTGTCACCTTACTCCGACTGGACAAAGAAGGTTATTTTCAGATTTATTGTTCTGGGTAATCTGCACAAATCACTTAACATTCCAATTATGCTGTGTCCCAAACATCCCTTAGATGAATCAAAAATAGCAAATGCCAGACAAGGAGAAGGGGGCCAGTGCAACCTTGAATCCCCATCACTAAAACTGACACATTCACTGGTAAGAAACACACACTTTGAGCGCAAAAAAACAAACTCACACATGAAAATGGGAGATGACAGAAATAGCAGAAATAAAAAGCAGGGGATATAAAAGAAGGTTATTATACAAATACAGGTACAGTGGGTGTGGTGAGTGTGTGTGTGTGTATGTGTGTGTGTGTGTGCCTGTGTGTATGTGTGTGAATGACATTTGCATCTCTGGCTCTCAAGCAGCTCTGGTCTTGGATGGGCCTCATCTGTATGTGCATACTGAGTGAGCACAGGTGCTGCGCATGGCACAGAGGTCACACCAGAAAGGGCAAGTGCTAAAATGAAGCTAACACAAATGCACATGTGCACGTGCATTCTATCTCACACGCGTACACACGAGCACATATAAACACATGCACATAGGCATGCCCAGCCACATACACACGCACCAGTGTGGGATGACTGTCTTAGTTATTCATTGACATGCAACCAGGAAGAAAAAATGGTAGCTGGTTTAAAAAAAAAAAAAACAGACAGCAAGGGGAAAACATACAAACAATGGTTCTCTATGACTTCTAAAGCTAGCTGTTGGTCAGGGGTACCTGTGAAGGTCAGCAGGGTTATGCAGGAAGAAATCAGAGAGGCGAAGCAAAATCTAAGAGACCTCAGCTCACTGCCGGCTGAATTTACACGATTACATGGGAGCTCAGGAATGGACCCCTGTACAGTCTTTGTTTGCCTGCAATTTTTGTCTGTCTATTTGCACGTGTGTGGTTATTTCACCTGCTGCATCCAGTCCTGCGTGCCTTTGCTGGTCTCCTGCAGCCAGATGTTGTGAGCCGAGTCAGTTAGAGCCACGGCACACACTCTGTTCTTCACCTGCATTTCCCTCTGATTCATCTGCCAAAGAAATTCAAAACAAATTCAATTTGTGTTAGTCACCCTTGCAGCATGTTAATAATGACACAGTCACTGGTGAGGAGGACAACAAATAGACCTTATGTTGTAAGACATATGACAGCCTCTTTATATAAAAAAATAATATGACATACCCATTGTTTCAGTAGATACTTGCCTAATAAAAATGTATTCCTTGTCCAACCATACACTGTCAGGCTACTCCCTGGACTAGGATAGCATTGGCCCAGTGGACAGTGACTACAGATTCAACCTGGTGTATAGCATAATGTTATGAAGTGAAATATGAAAGAGCTGCTCCAACATAGCGTGTCCTTGTCACGTTCTGTGCAAAGTCCTTCCATGTGCACGTTCAAATACCTCTGTCCCCATTCTTAATACCCTTTCCCTTCACATGTCACAGAGAATGTGGCTTCCGCAGGCCCGTCTTCCAATTCCCTTCTGAATGTCACTGTTAAAGAAAATGTCACGCAAAGGACTTGTTACTGCACTACAATAGACTTCCCACACCACTGGTCCCACCCCAAGGAGCACCGTAAGCCAGGCCTTGGGAACGAGCTGTTTCACTCTGCTCTGCTTTAAGATAAAATGGGAAGAAAAGAGAACAGGACTTGCAACAATAGGTTAACAATCCCTTATTGTATAGGTTTAGTGAAGCTGGGAAAGAGACTGGTGAAGTGGGGCTGGGCATAGCACTGCAGAATAGCACTGATCATCTACATTTGGTGCTAAGTCCATACAAACCAAATTTAAACTACTGGTATATTAAAGTGTCACCTAAGACAGTCTAGGACACTATACTTTTGTTCTTCTGTCGGGCTTCAAATGGTGATGGTGTTTATGGCTTGGTGCCTGAGTGTAAAGAGATCACATGAGTGGGAGATCAAGGTAATGTTAGGCTAAGACAGGGATTGCAATTGCAGGGCTTATTTGGTGCTTGAATGAAAAAATAGGTTAAATAATGCCTGATAAAAGCCCAAGTGTAATAAAACAAAATAGGGCTGCTTGAGTACAAAGCTTCGGTTTGGGAAGGCATAGAGGGTTTATGTTGCTGCTAATATGAATCTGACACTCTGGCAGACTGGGGCTAAGGCTGGAGAAATTACCCATCTTATGCACATTCACAGACAAGTAACACTCGCCATCTACAGCCAGCTAGATTGGCTGTGTGTTGGCTGTACATCATAATGACGCTGGGCATTTGAATATATCCTCCCTTGCCCAGCCAAATTAAAGTGGGAGTGTATAGAGATAAATGGAATCTATTAAGGCACTAAGGACTCATACATCATACAGCTGATAAGGCTTCCACAGACTGAGAGGGGAGGTACAACCACGGGCACAAAAAAGAGCACAAGAGTAGAGATAGACAACAAAAGAAGACAGATGCTGCACATGTATGCACAGACACATTTGCTCACACACACATACATTCGCTCACTCAAACACACACACACACACACACACACCCCTCTCTGTACTCCCTCCTCATCCACGCTTGGTTGAAAAGCTTTCCTCTGGCAGAACTGGGCCCGTGGGAGTAGCAAAGTCAACCTTTTAAAACTGGAGGTGTCAGTCAAGGTCCTGTTTTCTGGTGCTAGCCAAACGTGCCAGTCCCTGAGTATAGAGGCTGCTAGCAGAGGCCAGGGAAACAGGAGACAGTGGACTGACTACCCATGGAAAAAGCTAAGCACATGCCTTTAAACCATTAAAAAACATTGCCCAAGTCTGAGGAGAAAACTGAAAAATTTTACTACTTTCCAAGTGGATAATTAGTTGTCTGCTTGCTCCTATTGAATGCCCCTTAAAACATCTGAGTCCAACTTTTTTTTTTTTTGATGGAAAATGTGCTTTACATGAGTAAGGTTCACTGGATATCCTATACAAGTATAACGGTTCCATAATAAATAATTATTTAACTGGTGCCAAAGTAAACTGTGTGTGTGTGTGTGTGTGTGTGTGTGTGTGTGTGTGTGTGTGTGTATTAGTCTCACTATTAGTGGGTGATGATCAATCTTGTGTAGATTGACTGTCCCATCAAACGAACAAGTGACTGGAGTTTTTTTTTATTTTTTAATGGGATGATGGCACTTTTGGAAATCCTAAAGCACACAATTCAATTCATTAGTTTCAGCACCTCTGGATGCTTTTTGATGGTAAAAAGAAGTTCTCGTTTGCTTGATTGGGTTAAATTACAACTAAAAAACTACTTTGAATCTGTCTTTTTCTTACCAACTTTTGTGGTCAAGTTTCTCCGTGCTTTGTTATTCAAAGATACAAACACAGTGTTAGTAAGTGTAAGTTTGGTGAAATGAGGAGGGAAAATAAATCGGCAACTCTCACCAAACAGAGTCTGTTTCCTTGATGATGCCTCAACTGAAGATTAAAGACCAAAGAACTCCATCTCCCAGCACTGGCTATATCAATCACTCATTCTGACAGCTCTCATTGCCGCAATGCCTGCACACATATGTCTGGCTGTGGTAACAGTTGGGGTAATAGGTTGACAAATAATGACTCTAGGAGAGAGTGCTCTATGCAGTGTGGCCTTCTACCACAATGGTTTTGACACCACTGGGTTTCGTGTTTTACAAGCCACAATGACTGTGGTTAGATGCATGCTGAAAGCAAAATCTAAACATGCCTATATCTTCTGATAGTTGAGTGATACTCATGGTTACCTTACAAACCAGTTATCATAAAGCCACATTCTCCCAAGTGGATAGCAATGGAAAGCTGTCTCATCATATGACTCATCATGTTATAATTTTTACACCATGTTAGCCTGTGAGTTATTGTTAGCCATCTTTATCCAGAAATGTTAAATGTGCTAATCCACTATGTAACTGCAGACTGCAGCTTTAACAAGGAAACAGGCCAGCTGTTGTAATCAGTCTTGTATCGGACAGGGAAAAAGGAAGGGAAACATGTGGAAATACTTGTAGAGCTGAAACCAACACACAGATGTTGAGACATTTGCTGCCTCTCTGCTGGCCTTTCCTTTAATGCTAGAGCAGCTGGATATGCAGAGTAAAGTGGTTGGGGATGGACATGGTAGGTTGGCGTGTATAAATGAAAAATAAGAAAAGGGGAGTAGAAAGACAGAAGAGGAAGCTGTAGAAAGACAGAAGAGGAAGCTGAATGGATATCAAAAGGAGTATACTCAGAGGAAGGAGGGAATAAGAAGAAAAAGCAAGACAAATGAGAGACAGACAGGCAGATGTACACAACAAAGAATATTTATTAATGCCTTATTAAACCCCATGAGGAAATTTCTCTTTCAGAAACAGCATCCCTGAAGCAAGTGGGCTTTCACTGTCTTTAAAACATAAGCAGAAGCTTAAACTTAAGTGGACACAGTGCTAAACCAGAGTCCTCAGCTTGAAGGGCGTCCTCTTTATTCACTAGAGCCCCTTGGTGAAATGTGTGTCACCAGTCTGGTATACTTCATCTATCTTCTGCACCATTACAGGCGTATCCAGTGCTGCTCATAAGTTTATAAACCCATGCTAAAGTTGACTAAAAAGAGGAATAAAAAAAATATCTTTTGGAAATAATCTTTTTCCACCATTGGCATGGTTTTATTTCAGTTAGCTTTATAGCTGGTTTGATTTGCATTGAGAGATGATCTTATGGAAAGTACCCCATGCCAACCTCTAGGTATGACAAAGGGTATGTGATGATGTGGGGCTATTTTAATTCCAAAGGCCAAGGGAACTTTATCAGGATGCATAGTTTCCTGGATCCATGAAATAACTGGTCTTTAAAAATAAAAATGCCTGCCTCTATGGGAATATAACATAAGGGTGTACTTACAGATTTTGTATTTTAAGGAATAACATTTATTTATGTACAATACATTATTCATTCACAAAGAAAATTGGTGTCCTTAAAGGTTGTATTTTTCCTATTTTTTTTTAAATAAGGCATTAAGTTTTCTACATATTTTAAGTTGTTTTCAATTTCCAAAATGATGATTTTTTTTTTTATTCCTCTTTTTAGTAAACTTTATCATGGGTTCCTAAATTTGTGAGCACTACGGTAAATTGAATTCACTTCACTTCACTTCATGATTTAGTGTGCCACAAAAAAAGGTGTAAAAGAATTTGAAAACAGTGTAACAGTCAGAGTAATTTGGATTAAATTTGACTGCTACGAACTGCACATTACATTAACATTTATCTGAACCATGATAACAAAGCTGAGTCAGAACTGATGAGGCAGAATGAGTTTTTCTGACTTTTCTGTATACCGCCTGGTTGCTATAGAGACCTGCAAACATCACAGATTTATGACCCCCTGGTCGGTGCAATTCTACTTAATCCAGCTTTTCACAAATTCTATGAAATACCCATCCCCTACGCATTTGTAGCCACTCAAACACACACACATGCAGAGACTTTTCTCTAACGCCATATCTTGTACCTGACCTCTCACATGGCCCTCAGCAAAGTACAGTGGCTAGCCCTTTAAGCTGCTCCCTGCTACAAAGCCAGCTAATTGCTAGACTTTTTGTAGTGCATAATCTTATTTTCACCACTGACGAAGAATGTGATATGCGATAGGGTGTGTGTGTGTGTATGTGTGTGTGTGTGTGTATATGTAAGTGTGGGTTATGCATATGCAGGAGGGAACAGAGGGCATATTAATCATGTTTATTTATCTGGACGAAGAGTTGAAATAAGCAACGAGACATCATTTAACAGAATGCTAAGCTAATCTCTGGTCGAGATAAATACTTCATTTCTCTCCTCTCCCCGTGACGCTCCCTTACTCGCGACTGCTCTGCTGACGCTACATCTAAACACCGGCAATAATAAAGACAATTATTTAGGCCTTTGATAATTATGTGTCAAAGAGAGCGAAAGCCACTAGATAATTGGGAGAAAACTGAATGGTAATCCACAATGGAGATCCCCATGGGGGGACAGGCAGACTTATCCGTAGAAAGAATGCAGAGCGAGAAAAAAGAGAGAAACGGCCAAAGACATGAAGATGAGAGCTCTTGCTCACTGTCTGATAGTCAATGTGAAAAGCCACAATTATACATAGAGAGAGAGTGCAAATAGAGAGCAGCAAATAAGAGACAGGAAAACAAGGGATAGAGAGAGAATGACATTATGAATGAAATTAAGTGAAAATGAAAAAGAGGACAAAATGTTGAGCATCAGTGGGAGTGAGCAAAGACTGAGCAGAGGCCAAGTGGAAGGAGGAGAGAGAGGGAGAGAGCGAGAAGCGCCCTGCGACGATGCCAGTCAGAGACAAGGCTTATAATGTGACTGCGCCATACACTGCCAACAGCCACAGATAATCTAGGACTACCCACTGAGCGCTGAAGCACTGCTTAAATATTTGATTGATTAACTGTCCTGTTGCTGCCAGGGAGTAAGAGGAGAGCATCAGAAGAGCCAGGGCGAACACAGGAAAAACAAACAAACATGTATGCGGGTGCACACCGGAAGGTTAGAAAACACATGGCACAGACACACTAACACATACACCCCCATAAATCCCTATACGCCAACATTGGAGCAGGAGCACAAACACAAACACACGTACATGTACATATGTACGAGCGTGTGTAGAGTCGGGAAAGACAGTGGCAAGGGCTGGGAGAAAAAAACATAAAGGCTGACTAATCGTCTGGCAATGATTTTTGTTTCAATCATAAATAAATGAGAACAAAAGCATTACAGATAAACAAGTGGTTAAGTTGATGATCCTCATCTGGCTTTGGCTTTCAATGGCTGCGGGATTCACCACAGGGATGATGTCAGTGTGCTATCTCTCTGATTCCTACAGTGTCTGTGTACGACTGTTTGTTGCTAGCAATTGATCCCAGGTCATAGAAGGTGGTTAGGACTTGGAGTGCAACTTGTTCTGCTACTCTAACTACACTGCCTGTGACACACACACAAACACAAAACACACTCATCCCTGTCCATCCCTGGCTGTGAAAACACAGGCAGCTGGCCCCCCACGCTCCGACACCCTCCACAGGAAGAGACAACACCAGTGCTTCCTGTGGCTTTGAAGCAGCGGCACCAGGTCCCATGTCGGTCCCCAGCTTCCTTTGTCTTAACCGCAGGAAGGAAGCCCTCTCTAGCACGAGGCCACAGGGCCCTAGGGAGCGAGAGAGAGAGTGTGTTTGTGTGCATCTCTCAGTGTTGTGGGAGTGTGCGTTGGTTTTTCCTCATAGAGGTCACATGAATTTACTTGCCAGGTTTTTTCCCCTCTGACTCTGCAGCGCGTGAACTCTGGTCATGGTGAGGGTGTAGAGAGGGAGGGAGAGAGCAGGAGAAAACGACAATAACTTCCTCCTCTCTTTCCTCTTTCCTGTCACGGCTGTTCACCACATGCATGATTAAGGGAAGATGAGGGAGAGAAATAGAGAAAGAGATGGTGGGCGGAGAGACAGGGTGAGATTTGAAAGGGTGAGGAGGGGGCATTGCTGAATTGGGTGACTGACAGCACCGGACGCTGGGTAGTGGGAGGTGGTGTATGTCTGTGTACGTGTTGGGCAGGATTCTACGTGTAACCATGCAACACACACACACACACATATAGATACAGACCAACAAGTGGGGGCGGTGAGGAAAAGGAAGGCCAATAAATATTTACTGACACAGCAGAAGTGGAGAATGGTTGTCCACTGGTGGAAACAAAAGGCAGAGGATGACAAGCGGCGTGCCAGGAAACCCGCCGGCTGCGGGCGCTGCGGCCCGCCTGTGCCCGCATGGAAAACAAGAGGAAGACAGAAAGGGAGGATGGAGGCGCGAGAGAGAGAGAGAGAGAGAGGGCAGGGAGGATGGGATGGAGGTAAGGAATAAGGGAGGGAATAAAGGGGTTGTGGGTAACGGAGTGCACATAAAAAATAGCAACCTGGTGGAAAGCAACTATTGTTTCTTTGAAAAAATGGATTTAGTTTCCTTCATACCAAGTTGAGTGAGAGTTTTCCTGAGTTGGTTTGTGCATGTGATTATGTGCAATCAGACATTTAAGTAAAAAAAAATTCTATTCTATCTACTGACTGTAGCTTACGGAATCGCTCTTCACATAATCAGAAGCAAATTTCCACTAACATCTTTTTCATCCTGCTAGTGACACATGAGTCAATGAAATAATAATGAGTCTATGAAACACTTGAATTCCTCTTGGTTTTTTAACTCGACAGACAACTCTTTTATTGCAATGACATTGGATTCAAATCATTCAGACCCAATAAGCCAAGCAGATGCTCAAATGTACAACAGCATTTTATATTTTAGAATTACCCCAACAGAATTCAATTAATTTCTAATTAACATCTGCACAGTGTTAAGTGTTAATGATATTAACTCCCAACAGTTTGATCAATTTACATTTCTGTCACAATGAAAAAGAAGGGCAGCCATTGCTCAAGTTGCTGGAGCTATATCAACAATAGCCCTATAATGTTCACATTGAAATGATATTGACATAATTAAGAAAGTGGACAGTGAAAGTTTTGTAACATTAGTAGTTAGGGATGTTCTTATATTGTTTGGCGACAGCAATTACAGAAATGCTCCAAATGGTAATTTCTAATTAGGCAGCATTCCTTAACGAAGTGAAATTATTGCATGGCGACTAATTAAAGTCTTGTGTTAATTAGAATAAATCTTAGTTAAGAAAACCAGCACAAGGTATGGTGGGCAATGTCTTCATCATTCCCAAATCAACTGGCCATATTAACAGCTTGGGTCTACAGAGTGAATGAGAAAGTTACTTTTGCACATTGGATACCGGCTAGGCCTCATCATCTCCACTCGCCTTTTCTCTCCCTCACTCTGAAAGTGCTTTTTTCTTGTCTTTCTCCCTGTCTCCCAACCCTCCGGCAATGCTGTAAAATAGAAACTTAACCTCAATATTTTCCCTCACGGTGCTGGGACTTGCTGGCCCATTAAATTCCCCTTCCCATGTGTCAGCTTGCACATTTCCACCATGAAATTTTCGTATATAATTAAACTTTCTTAATGATTTATAAGCTATAATAATAGCCGTAAGTAATTCAGAGCAGGTTAAAGGGACAGCCTTTAAGTGCATGCCGTGGGATGACCCTGTTTTAACATAGTTGCGGATGGGTAACTCTCAGCTGGAGACAAGGATGGATAGGGCGAGGGAGAATTAGATTGATGGAGGGAGGGAGGGAGCGAGAGGGCCTAATAAGGGCGGGTGGAGGAGGAGGCTGAGACCTTTGTGTCGTAACTCAGGGTGATGCTGACATTGAGGAGAACCGAGGGCTCCCTGAACCCTGGCAGGGAGGAGACAGCTTACCCCTGACGGACAGAAAGAGACACGCATGCAGAGCAGGCAAATGCAGCAACAGAGGCTGAGAGACTGACAGAAAGAAGAGAACCCTGAGCTGGGAGAGGAGAAGGTTGGATGCAGAAAGAAAGACACAGGTAGAACTACAGACTAACATAAGACAAAGAAAACAGATTCTGTTAAATAAACTTAATCCCGGGGAATCAAACACACACACCAGAAAAAGGAAAAATGTGTAAATGTGCTGGGGCGTGCATGTGCACGTGCATGTACACACACACACACACAAACACACACACACACACAGATGTTTGCTCTCTGACGACGAGGCTGATATGATTGCCACTTAGGAAATCAGTGTGTTTTCACACCACTCTCAGCTTTGCCAAAGCTAATGTGTTAAATAGCCATTGGGTACTGCTGTCCATTTCTGAGAGACACAGACACAGACACACACACACAGACTTAAGGGCTGATAAACATTGATTCCTTATACTAACTGAGTCCACAGTTGGTATACAAGCCATAATTCTAAATTGGGGATCAGTGAGAAAACGTTACCATGCTATAAAGTGGAATTTTCTCTAAATTCTTCTAAATTTGTTGTGAGATGGTTTGAGTACAGATAATACTCATTTTTTCACTGTTCTTGTTGTTATCATGAACACATTCATTTGTTTCTTTTAAAGTGCCCATATTATGCTTTTTGGCTTTTCTTCATCTCTTTTTTGGTGCATGTTATAGATTTACAAAGTGAAAAAGACCAAAGTCCACCCCCAAAGGGGCTTACCATCTCCAACAGTAAACACCTTTCCAGCCTTTATTTCCATGACAAACGTGCGTCACTCTGTAACACACGTTATAACGCTCGCCTAGCTTCTAGCGTGGCATGCCCTCAAACTCTGCTTCTGACTGGCTAGTAGTCCTTACCTAGCTACTGCACATGTGCGACTCCCAACAAAGATGGAAAAAAAGTGTGATGCCTAACTCGGTGGCTAAAACAGAGAGCTCAACACACAGGGTGAAAAGAGGAGCTGCAGCAATGTGCAGTACAACAAAAACATGATGTTTTTTGTAAAATTAAACCATGCAAACTTATTCTGGTAGAACCTATAAATACAATTATTAACTTGGAAATAAGGATCATTTGATCACTTTAAATACAGCGCTGTTGTAGCCAAATTCACTTTCATGCTGCACAAATAAACACATGAAGTCCATCTACTGTAAGTGTTTTGGAAAGGTGGAGCTTGCTAATAGCAAAATTCACCAAATATCTCAGTAGACTGTTTTTCACCTTAGCTGTGAATGGGGGAGGAGGATGAGAAGGAAAAAGAAACAAAAACAAGAAATCTGGAGGCGCCTGCTGCTCTGCACATTACTGGCAAATCAGGTATGTGCGAGTGTGTGTGTGTGTGTGTGTGTGTGTGTGTGTGTGTCCCTACAGGGCTGCAGGAGATGGATTCTCAGTTGAGGTGTTTTGTTTAAACTTCCAGGACCACTCGACCCATCTCTGAGTGACAAACCGCTCATGGACAAAAGAAAAAAAAGAAATGAAAAAAGTTTTTTTTGGGGGGGAGGGGTAAAAGACAGTGCTAATGAAAGTGACAAAGAGAGTGTCGCTCCTTTCAGATATCATCCTCTACTCATATTTGCTCGTGTCCCGTGCTGTGGGGCAAGGGGAAAAGAGACAGCCCCAGAAAAAGAAATAATAAAAAAAACAGGCTCTGTGATCCCTCTGTACTAAAAGGGGAAACTAGAGAAGGCCGACTGAAATTAATGGAAATATATAACAATCTGAAATTAACTTCTTATTGCCAGTAGCCATGATTTAAAACAGCTTTTTAACGAGAGGAAAGATGAGTCAGAAAAGAAAGAGAGGGAGAACTGGTTGAGGCCATATTACAAATTGGACAGGCTGGAGGAAGCTACAAGTTAATTTGCCCCATCATGTACAAACTTTGCAATTCTCAAGGCATACTAACTTAAATTATTATTTTTATGTCCACATTAATCAAGACATAAAACTTAAAGATAAAAATATAATACTAATCTAGGGGCATAAGAAAATACAAAGTAATTCAATTAGCCATTTAAGCAGGCAGAGTAAAGAAAAAACAAACCCATTTAAAATATCAGAATTGTATCACAATGTTCCGATGGACCAGATTTAAAAGCAAAAACATTTTCCTTTCTAGCTTTAAATACAAATTTAAATTCCATAAACAGTCAAAAGATAAAAATTAAATGAAAAGCCACAACTTTGGGATCTATCAGCAAAAGAAAAATATTCATATAAAAAAGTAATAAAATAATATCCAAATTAATGAGATACTGCCCACTGATATTAAAATAGATACAAAAACATTACTAATCAATTATTATTATTATTATTATTATTATTGCTATTGCACTATTGTTTAAAGCAGACACTACATTTTAAATAACACATTAGAACGCTTCATATAGTAATTTACTTTGTTTGTCTTCTGTTATTCTTTGCAATGTTTTTTACTGTAGTTTATTAAAATAATTTGCCCAACAATCCCAGCAATATACTTTTGAGTACATAATGAAATCACCACAGCGATTACCTTAATGAATTAAATTTAAATCTACCAAAAGTAGTACACCAGTTGAAGTGCTTTTCAAGTGATATTATTGATTAAAAACAAAGCCTGAGAGAAAAGTAAGGAACACATACACAAACACACAAGCACATACAGGGCAAACACACACACACACACACACACAATTCAGAATAAAGTATATTATTAATCTTGTAAAAAAAAAAGCAATTAAATCAAAGTGGTATAGAGCCTGAAGCTATGAGGACTGTCAATTCTGCTGGAAATGCCACAGAAGATTACAGTTGGGTTTGTGGATTCCATGAACCCTTTTTTTGATTAGGGAGTCAATTATTTCTCATTACTGAAGATGCTATTTCAGAAAAAGACCTTGTCAGTCAATCACGCAAAAAGTCCTCGAAAAGCGTGAATAAACCATTAAAGAGAGAGGCGGATGGAGGGGGTGGGGGGGAAAGCACACTGACCCTTTTCCCCACCCAAACTCCTACTTCTAGTCAAATTACCTTTTTAACTATTACACCTCTGTCAGGTCTTTGTCAGCGTATGGTAATTAGGGCCTTTAGTGGAGAACATTTGAAAAGAAAACAGTATATTTATTAGTTTATCTCAGAGAAAAGCATTTACCCAGAGCTGAAGGTAAGTTTGAATGTGGTGATTATCTTGTCATTTTCCGGCTGTTTGTCTAAGAGTGGGCATGCGTGTGTCAGTGGGTGTTTGTGTGTGTGTGTGTGTGTGTGTGTGTGTGTGTGTGTGCATGTCAGTGTGAGTGAACGCTGCTGTGTGAGACTCCAGGTAATGTGCTGTTGTGTGTGTGTATGGAGTGAACACATGTGTATTCATACATATATATAATATATATTTGTGTGTGTGTGTGTGTGTACTTTAGTTGCTTTCAGCCCACTGATAGGCGAGCACAGCACATTTCTCCCGTCCTCTTTGTTCTGTGTTGGGTTTGACACCTCACACAATAGCAGCACTTCACTTCGCCCAGGCCCAACCCACCACCAACCACACACTGCATGTACGGGAGCTGCCAATTAGCATTAGTTTACCCCTCATCAGCTGTCTGCCTACCACAAAAAAAAAAAAAAAAGAAAATCCCAAAACAAATCAATAATTCAAAGTTTCCCTCAAAAACAATTGCATTGATCAGTGGACTTAAGGATACATGAGAGAAGTGAGAATGATCCCTAATTGTACAGTATGGATTGTGTGTATAGAAAAGATGCACAGAAAGAGCACTGCTGATGTGACCACATGTGGAGTGGAGCGTTGCAACATGCTCTCAACCCGCAGAGTTGAGATCTGCATCCTCTCCGTCTCCTCCTTTTCCACTCTGGTGTCTGGAGCTGATCTTTATTTTGGGGCCAACTCTTCCTTGAACCAACCTTAATGCGGCCAATGTCCCTTGTCTAAATCCCTATCCTTATTTTTTTAAAGAGGGCATTCACTCTCATGCATTCTCTTTTGACCCACACACAGAAACTTTCGTCCCCTCAACAAATGCCTCGCTCTTTCTTTTAGTTTATCTACCTTTGTCTAATGTCACGCTGGGTGAGTTGTGATTTATTTAGCGTACAGCGAGCAGCCAGACGATGTGGTTTGACCCAGGGGAAGCAGGGTCGACGTGCGGAGAGAGGAGTGGAAATGGGGGGCCTGTCATGGAGAAAGGGTCTCAGAGGGCCGGAGGTGAGCAGAGGTGTCTGGAAGATGACTGTCACTCCTCTCGCTGGTCCAAGCCCTATTTCATTAACCTACACCCCTGGGTTCACCAAACAGATACAGGGGGTGGAAGTGGGGACAGGGGGGGTGCGGACGGGTGGGGAGCACTAGCCCGGGTGACCACCAGAGACCTGCTGCCTGCCTGCCTTCCTGTCTGTCTGAATGCAGATCTATTACAGACAAGGGAATTCTTTTTAATAAAATGCAAATACAAACAGGAGCACATGCACATAGACACAAACAAAACACACGTACACAAAAATACACTTGTATCATAGCCTGCTAAGGGAAAGAGAGGGGTAACAAAGGACAGGCAGTGCCCCCTAGTGTTTTCATCAAAGAGAAATCAGAGGAAATCAACTAACCATCATCTCAAGCAAAGCCATAAAAACAGATAGGGGGGGGGATTCATGGGAGAAGTGGCATCACATGTAGAAGGCACAGGGGTGGGGGTGGGTGAGTAAGGTGGAAGGAGCAAGATGCTGGAGGAAGAAGGGAGAGGGAGCAAGAAGTGAAGAAGGGATAAAAGTTAAGGAGTGAGTATGGGGGGTGGGGGTGTTTTACACATGTTGGCTGGTTAGCTGGTTGGTGGTGGTGGTGGTGGTGGTGGTGGGTTGAGGGGTGTGCGGGGGTTAAAAGATGTCTTGACACGACCAAGATGTTTTTAATGTTTGAGGCCGAGAGAGCGAGAAAGTGAGAGAGGAAGAAGAAGAAAGAGAACCATGCATGAAAGCCAATGCCAGAGGAGTCCAGAGGAATGGTCGGGTGTGAAGCCATCTAATAGGAAAGCAGAATATATATGAGATAGACACACACACACACACACACACACACACACACACACTGTGAATTACTGAGCCACCCAATGTGGCCTGGTAACTGATCTTAACATGAACCACAAACTAATGAGTGACATGACGGTGAAGAAATGAAAACCTAGCTTACTGGGACACCAAACAAGTCTTTGGAGCAAAACGCACACTCATGCTTAAAGGTAAAAACATGTACACATTAAAAAAAGAATCTGTTTTTTGTTTTTTTTTACTCGGACAGCACATCTAGCTTCATATCCCCACCATGAAACAAGGCCTACCCTTCAGTGAGTTCCGCATTCAGCTCCAAGCCGGCTAAAACATCAAAGGCTGCACCACACCAGGAGTCTCTTGCTCGCTCTCCTTCTCCCTTCCTCTCTCTCCCTTCCTTTTGCACTTTCATAACCCCCATCGTATTTCACAGCACATAAAGCCTTAAAATGGCACATAAAACAGTTCATCTCTTTTCACTGTCAGCTTTCCAGACTTCAAAAATTAAATATGTTTTACTGCAGGTACATAACTAAAACACACCCATGGAAAAAGATTGCCATAAAGGATTCAAACTCTGCTTTCCATAAGAATCAGAGTCTATATAGTTGGGTTTAGATCAGCTGAATAGCCAATATGGGGTATTTCAAGCTAAAAGTGCAGAAAATACAAGGTGACTGAGAAACTCTGGAATTGCCAGTTTTTCCTTTGCCACCAATCCCATCATTATGTTTTCCATTAAAACACTGGAGATATATGCAGGAAATAAACGGCACAGTCTGCAGGTGATGCATTTACGCTGAAGCCTTCTTTACAAACACACTAAAAGAATGCTGTGACCATGGTGCTGAGGGTTTGGAGGAGGAAGGGTGAAGACACCACAGAATACCAACACCGCATTCAATGAACTTTAAAAGCAGTGAAAGAGAGTGAAGGAGGCGGGCGTGGATCGAGATGCAGAGTTTGAAGGAAAAAAGTAAAACAGGGAGAGTAAATAAGAGAAGCAGAGGGGAAGAGAAGGTTTAAACTTCAACCCTAAAGTCACTGAGTTCACTGACATCTGCACTATGATCCGCCTGTTCCTCACAGCTTTTCAGAAACGACACTTTCCTTTCAATTCCTAAGACTTATTCTTCCTTCTACATTCGCCGCAGAATGAGACCATTCACAGTCTTGGGGGCAGAGACAGAAAGAAGAAAAAACACAGAAACTGAATTGAATGTGTTGAATTCAAGACAATTTGCAACCCCGTATGTCCTCAAGATTCCTCTCGTAAATTGTATGCATTCTTATGGAAGAATTAACAAGAGGGGGAGGGGGAAAAATGACAAGTGACAAGTGATTCATTTGAGCTGTCAAGATGTCATCTTCACCGCATTCAAACCTCACGTCAACCGCTCACATTCCCACTCTGGTGAAGGTGACCTAGGTCGTAACCAGCTGACACACCCAGACACAGCAGGTGAATGCATGGAAATACCACAGTGGGAACAGCGAGAGATCGGCAAGAATGAAAGGAAAGTTAGAGCAAAAGGACAAATAGGAAGACGTGACAGAATGTGACATCTGATCAAAAAAGGGAATCAAATGAGCATACATTTGAGAGGACTGAGAGCATCTTGCAATTTCAGGTAAGAAAAAAATAGCAAATCCTAGATAATTTTTACAACATAAACAAACAGCACCTCAGAAGATGAATTTTAAATACAGTAGGTAGGGACTGTGAGAAGGAGGAAACAGTGGGGAACAAAATGGTGGTCTTGGACAGAGACAAAAAAAAAGAAAAAATATTTAAAAAATGGTGTGAAGGAGACGTAAGTGAGACTCAAGTGAAGGCTTGGAGTGAGACGGTAAAGAATGAAGGACCAAGGCCGATGTGGAGTTGAGACATAGTGAGGGAATCAGAAGCAAAGATGAAGAGCAAAGAACAGGTGTAAGACCATATATAAACACACACACAAACACACACACACACACACACCCTGGGGCGCGAGATAAAAGAAAAGAAAATGAGAAGTTCACAGATAAGTAGAAAGAGAGAGTAGGAGGGTGACCGAAAAAGCTCTGTGGAGTGCCAGAGCCACACAATAAAGAACGGTAACAGGGAGTGGTTTGACATTAAAAAAAAAACAAGGGCAAGTGGCAATGGAAGACTGACTGAAGGAGAGTTTTGCGAATAAAGAGAGAAGGTAAAAGACAACGAACAACAGAGAGAGGAGCGAAAGAAGTGGACGGCAGTGCCCAATGTGTATTAAAGAGTGAATGAAAGAGCAAGAGAGGTCTGAAGTAGAGGAGAGTGAAGAGAGCGAGACCTTGCCTCTGAGGCAACGAGCCGAGAGGAACGAGAGAGGCAGACAAAGCCGCACACTGCTCTCACACAGCAGAACAAAGAGAGGAGGTGCATCATGGGAGTCTGAGCCTACGCCGCCACTGACGCCATGTTGGAAAAACACGCAATGGCACATATGCACAAATCAAAACGCAAACACGCAAGCCTTCATGTAAGGATCACTGATGGGTATATAGTTTATTTTGGAAAGAAGTCTAATTTCCTTTAAATTACAACAGGGTCGATTTTCCTACTTTTAGTGCTGCACCTCCTCAACATTCAGAAAATTGCACAATTACAAGAATATGCAAAAAACTAATCATATACTAGCATACTATAAAAAATGCATACATAACATGATTAGAGTATGTCTGTCATAACTTGTCTTAATGTTGAATAACATTGACTTTAAAATAGCATAAACCATGCTGCCACAATATGGTTGAGAACAAGGAAACCGTGAGTGAATCAAGACACCATCCTCACTGACCAAGTGAGAAGGTGGAGGGAAAAAAGACAGGCAAGAGGAGGGGGAAAAAACAAAGCGAAAGACAGCGTAGGGAGAAGAGAGCTCTCTCTAAAGAACAATGATACAAGCTGACCAGGGTTGAAGCAGAGGGTGAGGATAAACAGAAAGGGAGGAGAGATGTTCAATTTTAGCAGCAATTCAGGTATAAGTGGCAATGCAAATATCAGTCTGTGTGTGCTGAGTGTTCTGTGTGCTTCATTGTAAATCTGATTAGGGGCATATATGCATGTGTTTACTCACGTAAAAGAACTGTACACTACTCAGGCAGCTAGCCCCGGAAAACACAGGCTAAAGGTGTAAAGACACAGGGGTGGCAGGGTGAAACCCTCAGTGTGTTTTCTCAGTAGGAATATCATAATCATAACAGTATGCAAATGTATTAAGATATTGACTGTATGGTTGTCCATCTACCTCCTCTGAATCATACCTCTGCCTCTCATCTGCTCTCTCTTTCTTTTGCCTCTGCTTCCTCTCTCTCTTTTGGCCTCTGCTCCTCCGGCAGGTCTGATATGCCGGAGCTGCAGCTGAACTCTGAGTAGCACTGTCTCCGGGAAAAAAACAAAGTGATCAATGTGAGAAGTCACGGGGCGCACATGGACAGGCCAATCAATGGTGGAAAGAACCTTGCCCAGGGCCTTATGCAAATGGAAGCACGTCCCGTAACCTCGGGAGTGAACATGCGCACTAGATCAATGGGACGAGGGTAGAACCTTACAGCGAGATCAGCCTCAGCCAGTAAATATGTAATGATGAATCCCCCAAGATTTAACTGAACTCAACTAGCTTGGCTTCTTATATCACAAAGTGGCAAGAAAGACCCCATGTTGAAGAGGTGAAGTGTGTGGTGGGTGGGGCAGGACAAGAGAGATTCTTTTTAATCTCTCGCACAATGTTGCAATGAGGACAGATTTTTTTCACTTCCCTTTCACTTGGGAGAAAAAAACAGGAAGACAAAAAGGTGAGGAGACTTATGAATAGTCATCTCAACAATACTTGTTTGAGGTGTAATGCTTTTCAATTATGTCACCATGGCAACATCTGTGTGTTTTGAGGAACGAAAGAAATGGGTGGGTAACCGTGACGACCTGGTGAAAGCGTGCCCGACCATTGAAAACCATGGATGGTCAGACCAAGGTCTGGACAAGACAAACTATTCAAAACCAACAGCTGACATTTACTAATGCCCTCATATACCCGAGTCTGAAAGTGGTATTAATCAGAAGCTATCACACACCAATTAGAAGTAGTGAATGACTTAATTATGTACAAGGTAACCGTGGCGATCCGCAGATTGATCTACTATCGTCTCTGTAAGCAGAGAATAATAAACAGCAACTTACTATATTGTCATGAAAAAAGTAAACTGTGTTCTCAAACTTTGGACTACCATGGACAAAAAATACAAGGCAATACTGTTAAAACAGTCAAAGGTGTTGTTGGTGAACCGAACGTATCTGTTTGCAACTAATGAATGTTAGCGTCGTTCACTTGTTAACCTCGGGTAATACGCATTTCAAGGGGAGGGAAAGGATTTTCGACTGGGTGACAGACTTCAACACAACACCGGTTTTGCTAGTGCAAATGGCATTTCAGATGCAGCTACTGGTACTGCTAAAGCCAGTTCATAGAAATATTTGAACAAGTTGTACTTAATAAATGAATACAGATTCCAATGAAAAAACAAGTCTGCATTTAGCAACAAATTGGAAATGACACATCCAAGGAGGTTAAACTGAAAAAGAATAGCGCAAAGGGCTTATTAAAAAAAACCTGGAAGAAATGAATGTGGGACTGCGAACTTAGTTCAAAATCCAAACTAAACTAACGTGAACTAGTTCCTTTTAATCTGTAACCTAACTGAACTTTAAGATAGCTACGGAGACAAAGAGGGATTCTTCAACAGACGATGGAAACCACAATGTATTGAAGTGATCCAGAAGTGTATTGAGCGTTCCTGCATCAGAGCCTGAAAGCAGCAGCTCCATGCCTGCCACTGGGTTGTTGAGAACACTATTGGAGTGTTTGATCAAAACAAGACGCATATATCCCCAAGATTTTTCAATACTGTGAAAATGAAAGTGCTGCCTTGAATTGCCCTTGGTTGTTGGCTTGGTCTCAGATGACCTTTCTAACCCTAGAGCACAAAAGTGAGGGAAACAGGAAGTATGTATATTTTGTAACATATAGGTGCGTTATCAATCTATGCTTGGATCACTCTTGAACACAAGGTGAATCATTTCCCTCAGAACCTCTCTTGACAGTTTTTCTGTGTTGTTGTCTGTGTTTTTGTTGTTGTTGTAACAGCCCTCAGCATCTGTCTTAATACACTGAATATAGAAAGTCAAGTGATCACAATAAGGAGTTGCGAGTTTCCGGTTTGTAGGTGTGTTGGTATGTATGCTACCAAAACTGTAGGAAAATACAGCATTTCTTTGTCGAAAGAGACTGAATAGAGAGCAACTGATAATATAGATATACTGTAAATCCTCTTGAAATCCATTTTGTTGATAACGCCTGACTAATTAACTAGCTAGTAAGTTGTTGTTACGCATGAGAAAACAGAGGACAGGGAGATCCTAGCAGCAAATAGGACACATGATGAAAGAGGATAACTCAGCGGACAAATGGGATCCACCCTGTATTCTGACTGCATCCCTTTGACTAACTTAGACATTATGAAACAACTGGACAAAAAAGAGAAATGCAGTTTATTTACAAATAAATCAAAACCATCAACAGACAGTGGTTATGTTTCAGGAGCATAATTGTCTTGCCACTGTGCAACAATAATACAAGACCGAATTAATAATGAAGGAAATCAAAAAATGTTGCAAATAACCAAAAATGTAGTACCTCAGTACCTCACACAAAATCAATTTCCCTTGATATTGAAGGACATCACAAGAAAGACAAGAGGTGAGTAAAGTATCCCCCCCCCCCACTATAAATGTAATCTAAAAACCAAAGATGCTCCTGAAACATAGAGAGAAACACCAACAAAGGTGAGAATAATGGCGACGTATTGAAGGGAATACTTCACAAAGCCTATTGTGCGAGTATCCTTTTCAGACCGCAAACCCGCTGTAATTTGGTCTGCGTCATCTGCCTCTAGTCACAATGCAGCACTACAGCTTTGAAATGGATGGCAAATGAAGGCCATTTGTACATAATCACAGCAAATAGAAGAATTCAGAAGCCCTACAATGTGTTGTTGAGGTGGAAAGAAAGACCTTGGTCTATCTGTGGCAACCAGCACAGCTAAGGTTTGGCAAGGGAGGTCTTTTTTCCCCCCAGAAACAAGCAAATCAATTCAAATCAAATCAGCTTGCTAGCCGTGACATTTAAACAGTTCAATTTACATCCTTATGTTAAGAGGAGAGCCACTCTCTAAGATGCCTATTCATTCACAAAGAAATTAGATGTCTATATTTCAGCTGCTTAATAGAGCAAATATGATGTAGCCCTACTGAGGAAGAAACCATATCATTTCATGGTGTACAAAGGGCTAGGCATTGTCTGTCATTACAAGCAGAGCACAAAAACACAGACAGGGATAATGTACATAATATAGACAGGACTGGAAAACAGCACCGTGCATGATATGCATGTGTTACCACATACATGCACACGGAAGCGCGTACCAACGCACGTGCACACATGCAAGCGTACATACACACTTTCTCAGTGGCGATGGTATATGTCCTGAGGGCTGCTGTCCTGCTGTGCAGGCTGGCAGGCACTTTTGTCATGGTGGTCCTTTTGTTTCACATCAAACAAAACGCCACAGCTTTGCATACGGCTCCACTAATTTCTGCTAGTGTGCCCTAGCCATTTATCATCGCCTCTCACCCTCTCCTCCCCTAACGTGGCTCTGATAGCTGCTCTCCACCAAGCTGTTCTGCTCAGGACGATACAGGCTTACACACACACACACACACACACACACACACACACACACACACACACACACACACACACACACACACACACACACACACACATAAAATATGTGTGCACCCAGACATACACACAGGAAACTGCACTACTACTAAACCGCTTACAAGCCCGCCAGCTATGGAGAACCTTGAGATAAAAACAAACCTTCTCTTCATCCCCTCCAGAAGCAATAGACAGGCTAGCACTCAGAGTTTCGAAGGCGGCCGAGATGTGCATAGAACATTAGACGAGGGGATTTTCAGAGCCTGTGTATGGACGTCTTCACAGCTGGGATAATTTTGTCAATAAATTAAAAGTGATTTTTGCTTGTGATAAACTCAGGTGAAGGTTGCATTGGTCTTTGAAGAGTATGTCTGATATAAATGTGGAACTTAGTTTGACACAGTTTAAAGGAACCCTCCAACATTTTAGGGAAATAAACGTGTTTGCTGTCTGAATGGGATTTAGATTCTGTAAAAAGATCAATATCAATTTTTTGTCTGTGCATTCAGTAGAGAGATTGGTCCATGACGTGTTTAGTTCAAGGTTAACAGTTTAGTTTTAAGAAGGCACAAACACTGGAGCAAGGATGAAAAAGCTAACTTCTGACAAAAGACAAAACTTTAACAACAACTTCAAATGTGTCTTTATTTCCATTTTGTGTCATGTTTGCTGGTAAGCTAGCCACCAGTCTATCCAAGAATCAGCTAGGCTTTGTTAAGACATAGGAAATAGTGGAACGGCAAGAACTTTACAATAAGACAAGGACTTCTAAGAGACTTCATGAAGTTGCTTCTCTCGGCAGTTGGTAAAGAAGTCTGATTCATAAGCTAACTCAAACCACGTTTGTTTTGTATTTCTACACATTAAATACACAAGAAAAAAACTAAATTACAACAAGAAAGCAAATAAGTATTCCTTAAAAACTATAGAAAATGACAAAAACTTACATGACATCATAAAAGGTGAATTTAATTTAATTAAGGAGAAAAAAGCTGAATGCAGTTACAGAGCATAAGTAAAGCTATGAATGTGTATGCCAGAGCTCTACATGCTTTTCAAAACACCAGAGATACCGGCAGACATTTAAAGCATGATGAATAAGAATTAGGATCAGGTACAATTACAACACTAAATATAATGTATTCTAATATTTACTAATGTACATTTCTGTGATTTTCAAGAGGCATGCTGTAAATAGGGTGAGGACTGGAAACAGAAATGTTGAGTTGTGTTCAATGGGCTGTTACCATGCCAGTCATGGAGCTCTACAGACCACTGCCAGGCTCAGAGTCCCGCACAGAGGGCATAGTTGGCACTGCCGCTGCCCTGAGGGTCACCACGACTGGGAGAACGAGAATTAGTAGGACGAAGGAAATGAGGACACAAAACAGGAAATTAAGCAGAATGCAGTTTGGGATGGCGAATATAGCGCTGAACGGGTTCTGTATGTATAGTAAAAAAGATTCAAGGGAAAGAAACTTGAAGAGCGATCAGGCAAACAAAGTAAAAAAAAAACATAAAGAAATGGACATGAGCTTGTTTGACAAATGTGGTAAATGAATGGGAAATCTTATTAAGTCAGAGGCCAGAAAAAAATAAGCGTAACTACGTTTTCTTATTTGTAATTCAACTTGTGAGTCGGATTAGACACAAGAAAGCTTATTGTTCTTCTTTGCATCTTCCCATACCATACAACCGTACGAGTGCAACCTTTCATTTAGTGTGAGGATGCCATATCACGGTAGAGAAATTTAATCACTTTCTAAACTCAGAGCTATGTAAAACTAACTTCTCAGAGTCCGACTGATTCACCCGGCACTGTTTCATCTTTCTCATCCTCCACACACCGGTATAGCAATGAAGTCCACAAGGAGTAAATAAATCCTATCTGTATCACCTCAAGCATCTCTTCCCACATCTGACACCTAGCCACAACACACACACATACATTTACACACACATGGATCCAAGGACAACAAGAGAAAAAACTTAGTTATATTCATTACAGATGGAAACAGATGGCACTGTACAGAAAGTGTACAAAAAGATATACTGCAAGCATGAACTATGAGGCGTGTTCATAGAGGATACTTAAAATCTGTAATCATGTTCTTGAAGGGCTGTTGTGGCGGCTGGCTGGTTGTCTGGTTGGCACCCACACATTTGTGTACTGGGAGACAGATGCATTCTTACATAAGACCTTATATAATGTGGACCTCTCCTATCCAATAGGAGTGCTCCTTCTTCGATCTGTGAGCGGGGAAGGTTAGGGCAGAAACACAACCACCACTACCACGTACATCCATCCCTCCCGCACTCCTGCCAATGAAGAAAGATTAAAAAGACAGACTGAGCAGAGGAAGAGATGCAAGCAGGGATCTCTTTCTGTATGGTTCTGTTCCCTCGGCCCCTTACTCTCTCTCTAGTTTGTACTAGGTTGAGATTTTGTCCTGAAGAAAGGCTACTGCAGACTTTGAACCTAGAGGAGCATGGCCAGTTTGTTTGTGTGAGATGGAGCGACGCAGAGAGGCTAAAACTCCTTAAACTTTGAAGGGAATATAGGAATACTGGGTTCAAAACAAAGTAGCAAGACTGGGAGAACATGACCCATCTTCCTTTAAAACCACACAGCTGAAAGAGACAGAAAAGGAGGAGCAGGCTGGCCAAGCATGAAAGCAGATGTCATAGGAGACTCCAGACTCTAAGGGAGCGACAGAGAGAAAAAGAGAACTACAAAACAGTGAACTGAGATGGATGGATGGATTCTGTGATAGCTGAAGAATGATAGAAAAGGGAAAAGGGCGAGAAAGGTGGGGTTGAAGCAGAGAAAGAGCGAGCAGTGTTCCCCCTGCAGCGCAAGCCTCTCTCTCACACTCTCATTCAAAGGCAGTTAGCTACTCTTTGATGTGTCTATAATTAGTCAGTACACACTGTGAAGTGTTTTAAAAGAAATCAAACTGCAATGAAACACTTGAGCGCTCTAAACAGGGGCTAACATGCTCTGGAGCAAAGGGAGCGAGCAGGAGAAATTAATAGCAGGCCTTTTTTGATGTGCTTGATCAGAAATGTATTTATTAACTGCAACGGGGAGTAGTAATTAACCCACAGACAGCTTGTTTTCTCTGGGTCTTCTCATGTGTCAAACGGTTCATCCCACAAGGCTCCACTTTCCAGCTCATGGCCACTCACCTCCCAATCCGTTCCGCTGGACCACTTTCTCCTCAATTAAGCAGATGGTTTGAACATGTATGGACTGTATGCATGTATGTATGTATGTACAGTACAGGCCAAAAGTTTGGACACCTTCTCATTCAACGCGTTTCCTTTATTTTAATGACTATTTACATTGTAGATTATCACTTTAGGCATAAAAAACTATGAATGAACACATGTGGAATTATGTACTTAACAAAAAAGTGTGAAAAACTGAAAACATGTCTTATATTCTACTTTTTTCAAAGAAGCCACCCTTTGCTTTTTTGATAGTGCTGCAAACCCTTGGTGTTCTCTCAATGAGCTTCATGAGGTAGTCACCTGAAATGGTTTTCACTTCACAGGTGTGCCTTGTCAGGGTTAATTAGTGGAATGTCTTGCCTTATTAATGGAGTTGGGACCATCAGTTGTGTTGTGTAGAAGTCAGGTTGATACACAGCCGACAGCCCTATTGGACAGAAATAATATTATGGCAAGAACCAATCAGCTAAATAAAGAAAAACGAGCGGCCATCATTACTTTAAGAAATGAAGGTCAGTCGGTCTGGAAAATTGCGAAAACTTTGAATGTGTCCCCAAGTGCAGTTGCAAAAACCATCAAGCGCTACAACGAAACTGGCTCACATGAGGACCGCGCCCCAGGAAAGGAAGTCCAAGAGTCACCTCTGCTGCTGAGGATAAGTTCATCTGAGTCACCAGCCTCAGAAATCGCAAGTTAACATCAGCTCAGATTAGAGACCAGATGAATACCACACAGAGTTCTAGCAGTAGACACATCTCTAGAACAACTGTTAAGAGGAGACTGCGCAAATCAGGCCTTCATGGTCAAATAGCAGCTAGGAAACCACTGCTAAGAAGATGCAACAAGCAGAAGAGATTTGTTTGGGCCAAGAAACACAATGAATGGACATTAGACCAGTGGAAATCTGGGCTTTGGTCGGATGAGTCCAAGTTTGAGATCTTTGGTTCCAACTGCCATGTCTTTGTGCGACGGAGAAAAGGTGACCGGATGGATTCTACATGCCTGGTTCCCACCGTGAAGCATGGAGGAGGAGGTGTGATGGTGTGTGGGTGCTTTACTGGTGACACTGAACCTGAACATACTGAACCAGCATGACTATCACAGCATCCTGCAGCGACATCCCATCCGGTTTGCGTTTAGTTGAACCATCATTTATTTTTCAACAGGACAATGACCCAAACACACCTCCAGGCTGTGTAAGGGCTATTTTACCAAGAAGGAGAATGATGGAGTGCTGCGCCGCCACAGTCACCGGACCTGAACCCAATCGAGATGGTTTAGGGAGAGCTGGACCGCAGAGTGAAGGCAAAAGGGCCAACAAGTGCTGTGCATTCTGGGAACTCCTTCAAGACTGTTGGGAAACCATTTCAGGTGACTACCTCTTGAAGCTCATCAAGTTAAGAGTGTGCAAAGCAGTAATCAGAGCAAAGGGTGGCTACTTTTAGGAAACTAGAATATAAGACATGTTTTCAGTTATTTCACACTTTTTTGTTAAGTACATAATTCCATATGTGTTCATTCATAGTTTTGATGCCTTCAGTGATAATCTACAATGTAAATAGTCATGAAAATAAAGGAAACACATTGAATGAGAAGGTGTGTATGTACAGTATGTATGTATGTACTGTATGTACTATGTATGTATGTATGTATGTATGTAAGTATGTATGTACAGTGGCTTGAATACGTTTACACACCCATGCTAAAGTTGATTTAAAAGAGGAATAAAAAACATATTTTGGAAATTGATCTTAATGCCTTAATTCCAAAAATGTAGGACACCAATTTTCTTTGTGAATGAATAATGTAATGTAAATAAATGAATGCCCCCACTTAAAATACAGGGGGCATAAATATACACACCCTTATGTTAAATTCCCATAAAAGCATGCACAACTGGCTGTTGTGCGTGTGTGTGCGCGTGTGTTTGTGTGTGTGTGTGAGAGTGAGTGAGTGAGTGAGTTGTGTGTGTGCTTGTGTGTGCACAGCAATAAAAAATAAGAAATGTATGTGGCTGCTTTGAATCCCATGTGTATATTTATATGGTACTCTTGAAAATGGCAAAATATAAAAAAGTCATAAAAGTAATAATAATAATAATAATAATAATAATAATAATAAAAGAGAATCTCAAAACCAAATCCAAACCGGCATGATTGGCCACACACTGCTCTCTGTAAACAAAGTTGCAGGTGGTTGCAGGTGGGTAGCTATTAAAAACTATACTGCCTATATGTGTTAGTTTGGAAGAGGTGATTTCGACACTGACAGACAACAGAAGCTGGGATGGCCTCGAGGGAACCCTCACAAGGGCATATTCAAACACCCTGTTTTGATGTTAACTTCTCCATATTCCATCTGCTTTATCCTATGTATATGCACTTACTGTAAATGAGTGTTTTAAACAGCATTTTCGCATGACAATGACATCACATAAAAGAACCTCATCAAGGCCTTTACACAGAGAGAGGGAGTCTGACTGAAGGAAACAGACAGACAAAATGAGACAAATAGAAAGAATAGCAAGTCCTCGTCACACAGCGAGAAAGCCCGGGAGATGGGCTGTCACGGACAAAACACTGCATGAATATTTAGCAGCCAAATTAAAATTACAAAATACTAAACAAAAAGGAGTAGGTGAAAGAGAAAGAAAGAAAATAAAATATTTCTGAAAACACCAGTGGGACAAGTGCCCACCTTTAATCCCCCACTAGCCATGCCCACATTGTGCCGCCTCCCTCCTCTTCCCCTTCCTAAGAAAAGAGAAGAGATATGTCCTGAATAATATGGGATGTGGTGAGTCTAGCAGTAAATCCTTCAGATCAAGAAACCAGCAGACTGGCATTGTAATCCAGCTCTCAGATCATAGAGAGGCTTGCAAACACAACTGGCACCTTATGTCAGCTAGCATAGCTTAATACAGTGCAGTCTTTGGTATTCTAAATGTGAATGCAGCTAGCACAGCATGTTTGCAATAAGTCTGGCACTGAGCCAATATTGCTACATACAAGTGGTTGTTGGAATTTCAGAAGCTGCAAATACAACAGAACTAGACTTTTGGTTGTTCTTTACTTTTCTTCATCCAGCAGCAGAGAGATACTGTATGCTGGAATTAATATGAGAAAATATGCAAAGATGTTTTACGCACTGTAACTTATTAGCTCAATTTAGTTTTCAAAATGTATTCTCTTTTGTAGGAATATGAGCCTAAAATATCACATCTGGCAGTTGTCTTGTCAACTCTCTGCATCATAAACATCACATCCTGTAACTTGAATCTTTACTACTTACTAATTACTTTACTTTGTAATGTATATGTACTTAAAGTTACTGTATCACAATCTTTGGATCAAAACATGCATTAAATAAAATGGTAGGAAAGAGCTCAAAGACGCCCATTAACTACACAGTACATGAGTTTCCGCTGCTGTATATGTCACTAGTACACACATTAGACTTAGATTGGATAATAAATCAAGCAGCAAGTAGGACGCTAGCAGGGTACAATCATAAACTTCCCCACCATCAATCATGACTGTTAAATGCTACTCCGACCCAGTAAGGATAACTCACCCCAATGGTATCTGCACGCTGAAGCTTTAGGCAACTCCAGTAATTAAAACACTAACAGAAGAGGAAGTACAATTCAACTCAACTTTTTTATAGTGTCAAATCACAACAGAAGTTATTTCAGGACACTTTACAGATAGACCACACTCTATATTTTACAGAGCTACAAACATTTCTCCCAAGAGCACTTAGGGCGGTGGCAGTGAGGAAAAACTTCCTTTTAACAGGCAAAAATCACAAAAAGAACCTGGCTCTAGGTGGGGGGGCCATCTGCCCACCCAGTTGGGGGGACAGAGGGAGGTGGAGAGAGAGAGAGAGAGAGAGAAAGAGAGAGCGATGCACAGGGAAATGATGATGATTATGTGATGCTTAATCCCACTAGGACATCAAAGTAAACCAAAGTCTAGAGAATAAAGCATTAACTTCAGAAACATTTATAAAGTACAATCCACATAACACACACTGTAGGCCCATTTTGCTGAAGGGTGTGGTAATAAAGTCAAGAGGCTGGCCAAACTTTTACCCCTGTGCACCATTAATTGCTTCAAATCCACTTCCCTCCCACCATCTTTCAACCTTTCCCCTGTCTTTCTTCAGACTGGGTGATCCAGATGCTCTGCAGCATATCTGGTTTAACAGTACCACTGTTGTTGCATTGCCATCCCTACCTTTCTCTCCTTTCCCCTGTTTCCCTCCTGCTCTTGGTGTGTAGAGGAGGTAGATAGTGCCCAAGGACAAGGATGAACCAGATTGTTTACAGAAGCCATACTTTTTCAAAGAAACTAAATGCTATTTATTTTTAATCGTTCCACCATGTTTCCCACACTATCACTCTGCTGCCTGTCTCCCTGAGGTGACCGATGCTAGTACTGCTCTGCACATTTGGATAGACGCGTGTACAGATCTGAGAATATGCAGGGTTTGTTTGCATACTGACATGTTTTGATGCATGTATGGGTGTTAGTATCATTGCAAACGTGGCTGTTAATTAATCTAACAATTGGAATGTATATGGAATGTAATGTAATATGGAGCTTGTCCAACATTAAACATAGATGCGAGTGATTGTTCGGACAGGAGTGTATTGTGTGTCTCATCGAGTCTCTTTGTCGGTGGGAAGTAGGAAAGATAAGCAGAAAACTAAAACACTCACCAGCTCAACGAAAGACAGCCCTCCATAGCTGTGGGCCATGATGAAGATATTCTTGGCTGCAGCTTTGGACACAAAGTGGTCCCACACGTACAGCACGTGTTCCTCAGAGGAACTATTTTCCTGCAACACAACAACTCTAATGTTATATCCATAACAAAGAAGACTGATGTAAATCTCATGAGCTTGAAGGCTGTCAACAAACCAAGTTGTTCAATTACAAAACATTTAAGATATGTGTCCATCCAATGAGAGTGGAGCTCAATGGATTTATCAAAGTATTTTAATTTAATGCTACATAATCCAAACCTGCACCCTGGGTTCAGACAAAAATAAAAAAGGTATAAAAGAGAAACTACAAAGTGGTGGTGGCCAGAGGGGATTCTATAAAGAGCCACACTTCGGTAGATCAATAAGTCTTGCATATTGCAAATGCCCTAAATGTAAAACTCAATAGGCTCGGTGACGTAACGTTTAAATCTTAATTTGTACCCTGTTGTTAAATCGAAGACCTATCTATACACCAGTAAAAGCATAATGGGAAGACACTAGGGGAAGGTCAAAGGAAAAAACAACAGAGAGGAGATATATACATGTGC